>OX235271.1:181448928-182648928 GCA_944472155.2 Trichobilharzia szidati | reverse complement strand
ATTCTAGGTAGCTCGCCATCACGGTGTCCAAGGCTTCCTGCCAATTGCCTCCAGCCATCTAATATCATCACAAAGAATGTACACCGTGATGGCGAGCTACCTAGAGTGGTGGCCACATTACAACCTGACTGATAGAATTCAGTCTGCACCAAAGAGAGGACTAGACGCATCACACTAGTTACTAGTGTCAAATCAAAATACTGCTGGATTGTTGCAGTTGTATTTCTTTAGAACTTATATTGTAACGATAGAAGACAAGGGCCAGGCAACAGATCCTTTATTGAGGGAATCCACAGACATTTGTATGTTTTTATGTACACTATTATACGTTATCATTAGCAGAGAAACAGCGTCTTCTGATTGGCTGTTTTCTCGCTGGAAGTTATTCTGTCATGTCTGTGTGGCCGTTTCCTTGAAGGTCAAACCATATATCTGCGAGTCGTATCCGCCCACGCAAAGTCTGCTGTGATTGGCTGTTGAGTTCCTCAAGGTTAGGGTTTTTTCTCATGACCAAGATTTGGGACATAAACATTGACGTAAATTGGTGTCTACCAACTTTAGCTAGCAGACAGCTCTCACCACAATAGAATTCCATATTTTCCTTCGTCTCTGTGTGCATTTTAATTACAACTCATTCATTAAATTATTCACCTTTAATAATACGCTTATTCAACTCCTCTTATACACTGACTAATATTGACAACAACAACTCATCACTTCTGTTCATACTCTCTTTCGTGAAAAGAAGATTGTATATAAATGCGATTGTACAGCTAAAGAAGAAAATGAATTCACCGAGAAGAGTCTGTTCGCGCTGAACTTCTTACTTTGTTCATTTTATTGCTTACTCTCTCTCTCTTTTTGTCATGCATTTTCTCTTGTATTGTCATTATTATGTTTCTTTCCTATATATTTATGTATGCTTACTGAAGTATGAGAACTTGGACTGATGCACTTTTGTGCAAAGTTTTACTTTAATAATTCAGCCAATCAATTGCATGCACCTTTTTTTTCTTTACTCAAAACATTACATTATAATTTGACTATATGTTGTCGTATGTAGGAGTGGGAGGGATGATCAGTAAGAGTGTAAAAGAAATCAGTGATATTTCGTGGTTGAAAACTGCAAATGACAGTAATGTTCCTTTTTCTTTCTCGAAATAGGAACATTATTCTGGACCACATTGACTCGTAGCTTAAAGCTAGGCAGGAGTGAAATAGTGGTTCAGCGTGTTGACCACTTCACTTATTTGGGGAGTTGCATCAGCCACAACGGGTTGATCGCTGACGAAATCTCATCACGGATACCCGAAGGCTCGTTTCGCATATGCCAGTTTATACTTTCTCTGGTGTAGACGTGATATCCAGCTGTCTATCGACCAAAGGACATGCGTACTGCTCAGCAGTCCACTCCGTCCTCCTTTATGGCTGGCTGTCAGCGAGACATGGCCATTGAAAGTGGAAGACATGGAAAGGCCGGCTAGCTGTCTTTGATCATAAGTGTCCGCGTTCTCTCCCGTGTGAAGTGGTATAATAGGATGAACAATGTTGAGGTTGGGTGTTGGTCGAGTTCTAGGTTGGTGGGAGGAGAAATCAGTCGACAAGGTTGTGAAGTTACACCGATTGAAATGGTTATGACATGTGTTTCGCATACCTAGCCTAGTCTAGCCTAGCCTGGCCATCACCTTCCTCGACCGACTGGCAATGTTATCTGAAATGGGATTTATCAGGTTGGAAAAGAGTTAGCTAGTGGTAGTCAAACCGAAACATGGCTTCTTCAGTCAATGAAATCCACAATAACAGTTAGTTTGAGCGACGACTAGTTGGTGTCCTCGGGATGGTGAAAACTAATGAAGACTGGAGACAATTGGTGATATAGCTCAAACTCATCATTGTGAATGGCGGGCGCAGATGCATTCAGTGTATGTGATTTATCAGATGCAGTGAAATTCTATTTTTCTTCTATATTACTATTCTTTTCTCATCATGTTTCTGTTTATCTACATATAGTCAGAGTGGCAGCTCGAACTGGTGCACATGTGTGCAAAGTTCTATGTTGAAACCAGTCAGTCACTCAGTTTCTTTGTCATCAAACTTGTGGTCTAATAAGGTATATGTTTGTCCATCTTCTCTTCACAATGGTCTCATCTTGTCTTGCTCTACTCACTGAGTGACCTATTCACTCGGTTCAATACAGTGTACTGAAGGTCTACTGTCATCAGCTGTCTGAATTTCGAAGATTTTAAGCAGCTTATAACAACCAAGGGATTCAATAGCGTTCGTTCCATTTTATCGAGACTGTTCTTGTGGTTCGAAACATGCGATTTTTCAATTATGGTTCATGAATATATTGCACTAGATGTCTTCAAATCAAATCAGTAGTTGCTGACTAATTTCTGGAAATCCTTATGCATTTATTCGTAAACCTTAGTGATGAGCATTAACCAAATCGCCTTGAATGCCTATATCTCAAAAGATATTTGAGCATGTTTCTTTTTGTCTCATTCTTTTACATTTTTTAGAGGAACATGACGCTTCAAACTTGAGCTTTGTGGCGTTTCAGTAGCGCTAGTGGTTTTTCACGAGGTGGAGTAGTAGCTAGCCACACACACACACACCCATCGCTTCCTTCTTACCGGTCTTACGACTAGCTAAGTGAGCTTTATGTGTGTGCGTTGGCTGGTAATCGAACCTTGGAGTATCTGCGTGGTTGGTGAGTACTCTACCACTGATGTAACATTTTTCAAATCGTCACTTTGAAGAATTATAGATAACTACCTCATATTACTAGGTTTGAATATCAAAAACGTGACATAGACTTGTTATCTTTAGTTTTTATTTATTCTCTTCTCAATTGGTTCTATTTATTTATATTTATCTTCTGACGATTACGCTTGTATAGGTTGAACATGTATACCTGAAAAGAGCTGTATCAACTCTTCTTGCCGCTGGAGTTTTACTTTCGCAACTTCACGTATCCTGTGTTGAACTTGGGTTTTGTTCGTTTTCAGATGAAGTATCCAATTGTCCCATTATTAGACTTACCGAAATTAAAGATGAACTGCTGCGTAAAAGTTCATCCCTTTGGATTAGGCATGTTGAACTTCGTGAATTCTGGAAGTGTCGATCGAAAATTCGAAGCTCTTTTGAAAGCGTAAGTCTTTTTTTGTAGTGGGATTTTATTTTCAACTAATTGCATTTGTCAAAGTCTCTTAGGAATTTTGGTCCTATGAACATAGTTCAAAATAGTTTTTCTAGGAAGTATATGAATTACAGTAGGTACCAAATAAAGACGCTGGCCGGTACTATGCATCCACTTGTAAAACGCTGAACGAGGAACAATATCCAACCTGGCTAGCAAAGGGAGAACGCAAGTGCGTGTATATATTTCGGTAACAGAACATCTGGTGAAATCAGAACATCCAGCTCCACTTGGATCGTCCTTCAAATCTATATACTATATCAGATCAAACCTCTCAAAGGGATGAAGTCAAAGCATCTAAGCATAGCTGAGGCAGCAGCGATCCAAAAGTTCAATCCCACGCTATGTGTCCAAAAGAAATACGTCCAACTATGGTGTCTACCCATGGATGGTCATCATAAAAAGTCAATCCTCTGAAAAGTGATTATCCTAATGCCTTTCTTAACAAATCTTCTGAGTAATCATGATCCTAGAACGTTTTTTTATCCGATCTTCCTGTTGATGATCACATTTCAATCCTTATTTGCAATTTTATTGATTTGACCCTTGACTGGAAATAGTCCTGGGACTTTCTCACCCAATTTACTATAAATACATGGATGTACAGCCAGCCTAGTTGATATGACTTCTTCGAAAAGAAAATTTTATTTGCTGCAATCGTCATTTTTATATCTCCTATGATATTAGCATTCTGAATTGGTTTTTTCTTTTTTTTAACCTGATATGAAATACAGTGATATAGTTGTTTTACTGTATGGCATCTCAATAACCCAGTGCATACCTCACATTCATAATATCATAGTGTGTCAAATCAGATTAGCTGAGATCTAACGTATATCAAGGTTACACTGTACCTGAAAAGGATTCAGTTTCACTACATAATCTCCAAAATTACCTGAATAGTCACTATACTCAAACCATGGGAAGTTTTTAATGAAGTTTGCATTTAAGTGATGGAATATAGAGTAGTCCTTTCATTGAAATGAACGACTTTTTGCACAAAATCTCCCTTCATTAGATTAGTTGAAAGAACAGAATATGCATGTCAGTCTTAGCCATCAAAAGGCATTAGCTAAGCTTACCGTGAAGAATTATGATCCAGTGTTTAGAAGTACCTTGGGTAAAACGAATAACCTATTGCTCAGTATCAACAACTGAAAGTGGAAGACATGAAAAGGCCGGCTGGCTGTCTTTGATCATAGGTGTCTGTGTTCTATCTCCGGTGTGAAGTGGTTTAATAAGGTGAGGAATATTGAGGTTAGGCTGCAGTCGAGTTCTAGGTTGGTGGGAGAAGAAATCAATCAACAAGGGTGTGAATTTACACCGATTGAGATGGTTGTGACATATGTTACGCATACCTAGCCCTATTCTAGCCTATCCATCGCCTTCCTCGACCGACGGTTGGTGTTATCTGACATGGGATCGATGAGGTTGGAAAGGAGTTAGCTAGTGGTGATCAAACTAAAACGTGGTCTCATCAGTCAATGAAATCCACAAAAGTTAGTTTAAGCCAGCTGGTCATGTAGGGAGGTGTAGACTTCCTGGTTGGTGTCCAATGGCTGGAGACAATTGGTGAATTGGCGCAGATGCATCCACTTCCTGTGACTTATTACATCCAATAAAACTATCTTGTTCTTCCATATCACTATTCTTTTGCCTCACATTTTTACTTATTATCTCTGTCTGTGTGTGTTTGTCTTTTGAATCTCTCTATACTCTCTTCTCTCGCTTTGTGTCCTACATAGAGGGAGTGTGCTAACTTGAACTGCTGTACATCTGTGTGAAGTTCTATGTTGAAACCAGTCAGTCAGTTTGTCAATGTACAATTTTCATACCAAATACAATCATGTAGCCGTATCCTTCTAAGCCAATTTAGCAAATATATAGCATCTAAAGGCATTCTTACTTTCAGAATTTTTAAAATTTTTGTGCGTTCAAGTTTTTGTAGCAATTTGGTTAAGTTTTGGGGGTGGAGTTGCTAGCACCACACCCCAACCCTCCTTCTTTATCCGGGCTTCTGACCGGCTAGAAAACTAGTGACCTAGTAATCTAATGCGTCAGACAGTGGGAAACGAGAAGACAGGGATATCCTGGACCGACGTGAAGAACCTAGAAAACCTGGATTTTGCGCGTGGATGATTTATGTTTGATGTCACACAAAATCGAAGACTTACAAGCGAAAACCGACAAACTGGTCGAAGAAGCAGCAAAGACAGGACTCTAGGTGAACATAGACAAGACGGAGGTTATGAAACTAACCAACCAACAACAATGACAGCAGCATCCAGTGCCAATCATCATCAACGGGAGGGATTTGAAAGAGGTTACTTCATTCACTTATCTAGGGAGCATTGTCTCAACCACAGGAGGAACGGACGAGGATGTCAAATCGAGAATCGGGAAGGCGAGAAACACATTCATCAACCTGAAACCAATCTGGAAATCTTCATCACTCAGCATCAACAACAAAGTTCGGATTTTCAATACAAACGTCAAGTCAGTTCTTCTATACGGATCAGAAACTTGGCCAGTGTGTCACAAAGAATATTTCCAACAGCCTGTTGCAGACCTTTATCAACAGCTGTCTTCGTTCTATACTGAAGATCAGATGGCCGGAAAGAATCACAAATAAGAAGCTATGGCAACAAACAAAACAAGAGCCAATCGCTCAACAAATATGCAGGAGCAAGTCGAGATGGATTGGACACTCGTTGAGGAGGCCACTGGGTGACATCGCGCGTCAGGCCATAGCTCGAGTGGTACCGGAAAGGGAAGCGGCGAGTGGGACGTCCAAGGGTGACATGGAGGAGATCGTGTGAAGAGGAGTTGAAACAGCATGGACTAACATGGCTGGAGGTGGAGAGTACAGCAGAAGATAGAAGCAAGTGGAGACGTACAGTTGAAGCCCTATGTTCCACTAGGAACCCAAGGGAACAATAATAATAATAAAGGCATTTGTAATTAGAGAATGGCTTTTTCTACAGAAAATTCGATGAAATATACAGCTTGCTTAATATTTACAAATGCGTAGCTTCGTAGGGTTCTTGTTTTGTTCTTCGCTTAGCTGCTGCGATATATGTATGGTGGTTATTTGGCGATTGGTGGCTAGAAGTGGAACTCTAAACTTACGTCTTATCCTGTTTGACGTTTGTCAGCTAGATATGGTAAAACTAGGCAGTTTTTCTTTATTTGGAAGGAAAAGCACCATAATCTAGCCATATTACGACCTCCTGCATGTCACCCTTCGACATAGAAAGAATCTAAGTAACAAGACACGTTAACTACTTGTATAATTACTGTTGTTGACCATTATTCACTAATGAATACACTAACCTTTGTTTTATTATAGGGATTATCTCGTTCTAGTTTGAGTTTTGGAAATTTTCGCTCACTAATTGGATTGGATCATGTAACGGCAAATAATCTTCTATTCCCATCCTCGTCAGTGGAAGAGTCCACTCCAAATGGTCTGTATCCACCAAAACCGTTAGCAGATGTCTATCATTCTGTTTCCTATCCAAAATTAGACTCAAAGTTATGGAAAACGCTTACAGAACATGTGAGTTGTTTGTATTATAAGTGGAATTCATATTTGCCGATTTCAAAGATGGCAGCATAACTGTGTGTGTGTATGTATATCTTATATTATTATTATTACTATTACTATTTTACTCCTTAGCGTTCCGAGTGGAACAAAGGGCTTCAAGTTTAAGGTTTAAAGTTTCAGTAGCAGTAGCAGTGGTTGCACTTTTGCTAGGTGGGGTTGCCAGTTCAACGCTCAACCTTCCAAATTCACCAGGCTTTCTACCGGCTTAGCGAGGTTTAGGAGTGCGTCGGCAGCCAGGGATCGAAACCTGGACCACGTAACAGGCGTGGTTGGCGAGCATTCTACCGCTGCACACCACCGACGCGTACAGTATTCCTTGCGTTAACCACTGTTCAATACTAGTTGGGAAAGCTACAATACAAAATGAAGGTTTATTAAAGTTTATGTTATTATTATTGTTTCCTTTAATTCCTACAGGAACATAGGGCTTCAGCCGTGCGTCTCCATTGCGTTCGGTTCTCTGCTAGAGTCTTCACCTGGCTCCAAGTCTGCCCACACGTTTTCATCTCCTCTTCACATCACCTCCTCCAAGTCACCCTTGCATTGACGACCAACTCGCTGCTTCCCTTTCGGGTTCCACTCGAGCAATGGCTTGTCTAGTGATGTCACTTGATGGTTTCCTTAGAGTATGGCCAATCCATCTCCATTTCTTCCTGCCTATTTTTTGCACAATCGGTTCCCGGTTGGTTCGCTCATTGCCAGAGATCCCTGTTGCTGATCTTTTCTGGCTGACCATCTGATCTTGAGTATTGAGCGAAGACAACTGTTCATGAAGGTCTGTAGTTTGTTTGAGATGCTCTTTATGACGCGCAGTGCAAGTCTCTGATCCGTATAGTAGCAGTGACTGACTTCACATTGGAGTTGAAAATCCGGATCTTATTCTCTTTTTCATGCTGAGTGCTGTTGACCTCCACACAGATTTGAGAGTAGTGAAAGCTTGTCTTGCATTTCCGATTCTTGCTTTGATATCCTCGTCAGTTCCGCCTGTAGTTGAAACGATGCTTCCCAGGTAGGTAAAAGAAGTTGTTTCTTTCAGGTCCCTCCCATTTATGCTATATGTTATAGTTATCGTCCCCTTGTGTTCCGAGTGGAACATAGAGGGCTTCAACTGTACGTCTCCACTTTATCCTATTTCCTACGGTCCTCTTTTTAGCTGCTGACTTCACGGTTGCGCCAGTTTATGCAACCGCATTTTCAGTTTTACCGTCAATATTCAAGTTCTCTAATCGTAAGAGTTTTTAAACTGGTATCCTGCAATCAATAAATTACTATGTATGATGAATCCGCACGACTGGTTTACTCTATAAGTTAGAGATTAAGGCAGCATGAAGTCCTATTTATTTAAAGAATTATAATCAGACAGTATAACATATGACAATGACGAATTATGCAAACATGTGTATATGTGCTTAAATACATATATATGTGAAACGAACGTTATTGTTAGCTCGATGGAAAGAAAAAGTTAGGTATTGTATAGACCAAAACTTCCGTTTGGCACACTATATATATATATATATCCAAACGAAACTAAGACAGACACATTTCAACCGATATTTGGGAATAGATTTTAAAGACATGAGAAATTCACGTTATGAATTTTGTGTTATTTATAATTGTGGATGCGTACTTTCTTGCGATCTTTCCTGGTCTTCCCACATCATGTTAGTTTCTAAAATGATATTCCGTTTAACGTTCGTTCTACTTAAGAAAGTCAAGACACTGTGGTATCACATAGTTAATTTGTTAATTCATGTATACTACTTATTCGTCTTTATTCCAATCCCCCCCCCCGCCACCCATCCCACCACCTTAATCTTACCTGGACTACTTAAGAAAAAAAATGCGAAGGGCGCTAAAAGCTATCATCGTTAGGGTGAGTGAACTGTCGCTAAACTAACTTGTTAATACCGTCTTAGATAGAGATACACATTGACTCATGCAATCAGTTAGCTTGGCGAATATTATCTTGTGGGAAGCTTAACACCCTCTCTATATATATTATATTATTTTTTTAATATTTTGATTACAGCTTGATTCCACACCGTATTTTCAGTGCAAGTATGGAATTTTCAGCATGGATATCGGTAGCCCAAATTTTGCAGGCCGACCATTGATATCGGGTGTGCGTCGGCAGGGGATCGAACCCCGGACCATGTGCATGGTCGGCGAGAGTCCTAACCACTGTGCCACCGACACAACTCTCTCCTAACATTTGATCAGGTAGAACTAGAAGCAACTATAGGAGGAGGAGGACTATAGAAGTATAAAAACTCTACAATATACCTTATTTGACAGGCACACACATTTTATGTGATGAGAAAAGTATGTTAGGCATCAGACACTGCTGACTTTTACTGGGAAACACTAAATAAACGGAACCTTTTATTCTCCCTTTCATTATTATTATATTATTGTTTATATTCTCGTTTTAATTTTAATTTCATGCATTGTTATTTAACTGTCATCAATACAAATGCCCTGTTTAATTGTTTCCTCCTGTATTGATCTTCGACATTACTGTCCTTTTTGCCTTATATCTCTCTGTTTACTCTCTCTGTTTTGCGTTTCTTTTTACCTTCTTCTCTTGCCTTGTGTACTAAGGGAAGTGTGGCGACTCGAACTGCTGTACATTGGTGCAAAGATCTATGTTGAAACCAGTCAGTCAGTCAGGATTGTTTTTTATTCCTTTATGTTTCCAGTGGAACATAGCGCTCAAGCTGGAGGCTTGAAGTTTCGGTAGCAGTGGTGTTCATTTTTACGTGATGGGATTGCTAGCCAGCTTCATGCCCAACCTTCCCTCTTTACCAGTCTTATTACTGGCTTAGTGAGGTAAAGGAGTGCGTCGGCGGCCGGGGATCGAACCTTGAAACACATGAGGCGTGGTTGGTGAGAATTCTACCGTTGTGCCACCGACGCACTCTGTATTATGTAAAGAGAAAATTAAATGCAATGTCGTACTATATGCTGAAAATCTCATATTCGTATCAAAAGTATTGTTTGGAATAAAGCTACTATTATTATTATTAATTTAAATACTTATACAATATGTGGCGGTAAGTTACTAGAGTAAAAATTCACAGTGGATAAATGATAAAAATAATACTGGGTGACTAATATGTCTGCGCTCATGTATCAATTATAAATTCAAAATTACTATAATGCAGTAAATTTCTGTCTGAATGCAAATCTACAATCCGATTTATCTCATAGCGTGGCAGCCTCGGCATGTGACCACACAACTTGAGGTTTAACTACGTGTTTCTTTAACTGCAGCAACTTTAACATACGCTTTTGAAGCTGGAGAGCTAACGCGGCTACTGGCACCAGATTTACCCTCCAATTGGTCCGTGTCGAAGGATTTAAATTGTGCTCATTCGAATTACGCAGCCTTAATTGAGTCGCGTATTCGTATTTTTCGTCATTACCTTCCCATGATGGGAGTGGGTAATTTTCGCGTCCGCTGCCGACCTTGGATGTGGTAGCTATTTCTCAGGCTCCCTCTCCGGAATCAAACGCTGATTCCTCATTACCTGTTATTATCATGGTAGGCAGATCACCTACCAACAAATGGATAGGGCAGACATATTTGAAATATCTGTCGCCGACACAAGGCCGACTGTGATCATTAGAGCTACCCATAATCATCACAGAATTCAACGGAGAGCCGCAACTGCCTCCGGTTGGTTTTGTTCTAATAAATACATCCGTTTTCTTGCGGATCAGGGTATAATTGCATGTATTAGCTCTAGAATTACTACAGTTATCCATGTAGTATAAGAAACCATAAGGGATTTAATGAACCATTCGCGGTTTCAGCGTTTTAAGGTATGTACTTAGACATGCATCGCTTAATCTCTGAAACAAGCATATGACCACTGGCAAGGTCAACCAGTTTACTCACACAACGATACACCTATTGACTGGGCATTGATTTTCAGGAGAACCGAACACTCTTATCCCTGCCTTTTGCGAGACGAATCCGGCATGCATTATCATCCACTCGAGAGCCCTCTCCCTCGATGGACCATTCGCACCATTAGTACACATAATAATGCATAGGTAAGCATAGCTACACCGACCAACGATCTCGTCAATCAGTTTTGCACTGCACACACAGGTACAATAGAGACCATCTTACATACAAGACTACCCAAACAGTTTATTATAGGCAAGAGTAGCATGCATGGCGACGCTATAGCGATACTGGCCCCATAAAGCGTGACAGCCTCACTGAGGCTCGTTGAATCTAAGCACATTTATTTAGCGTTTCCATTTTATATGAGATTTCAGGACATCAACACGTCATCAAACGTGTTGACAGATTTATGTGTGCCTTTGTCCTAAAGATTTTTTTGAATCATCAATTCAGAGTGTCTGTGTTATGCCACATTTATGCAAACAATCATTTTTCATAGCGTACGAAGTGTTTGTTACTCATTTAGTAATTTCGAACAAATTCCAGATCATGGTAGCTCTGTGCCAATTCATGTGATTTACTTACTTATTTCTTTATTTATTGATATCGATTCGATACAAGGATCAGCAGTCAGTTTTTGTTCCACTATTATTTATATTAATGTGAATAACCATAGTACTTTATGCTATTGTTTGGACCATACTTAAAATACTCACTGAAATTGACTTGAAGCACAAAGAATACACTCATTCGTAGTACATCAATTAACTCTACTATTAGGCGTGATTTAGAAACAACTTCACTACTACGGGGTGCCACCAACAATTATACACCTCATTCAACAGTTGTACAGTAATACTGCATGCCAAGTAATTAACAAAGGAAAACGCACGAAATCCTTCGAAGTGAAAACACGAGTAAGACAAGTTGGCTGCCTAATATCTCCAATGATTTTCCTGATTGCGGTAGACTTGGATAATGCGACAAGCAGGCATAAAATGAACCCACTCAAAAAACTTGGACGACCTTAACATCACCGATGATATATGTCTGATTTCCCACAAACTGGAAGGTATGCAAGTGAAAAGCAAAAAGTTGGTAGAAGAAGCATCAAATATAGGGCTTCAGGTGAACATAGCGAAAACAGAGGTGATGAGTATTCCTGGCGAACAGCAGACAGCAATCAACATGAATGGGAGAAATCTGAAAGAAGTAACCTCCTCTACCTACCGACCTGGGAAGCATCGTTTCAACTACAGGTGGCAGAACTAGTGAGGATATCAAAGCGAGGATCGGGAAAGCAAGGCAAGCTTTCATTACTGTCAAGTCTGTGTGCAGGTCAACAGCACTCCTCAGCATGAAAAATAGGATCCGGATTTTCAACTCCAATGTGAATCCAGTGCTAATATACGAACCAGAGACTTGGCTCCGCGCCGCGTCACGAAGGGCACTTCGAACAAACTACAGACCTTCAACAGCTGTCTTCAGTGAATACTTAAGATCAGATGGCCGGCCAGGAAACATCAGCAACAGGGATCTCAGGCAATGAATGAAGCAACCGAGAATCGATTGTGCAGCAAATATACAGGAAGAAATGGAGGTAGATTGGCCATGCTCTGAGAGAACAAATCACCAAATAACATCACACGACAGGCCATCGCTCGAGTGGAACCCCAATGGGAAGCGGCGAGTTGGTCGTCAGTGTGAGGGTGACATGGAGGAGGTGATGTGAAGAGGAAATGAAGGCATGTTGGTAGGCGTGGAGCCAGGTGCAAACGTAGGCGGAGAACCGAACGCAATGGGGACGTGCGGCTGAAGCCCTATGTCCCTCTAGGAACTAAAGGAAACAATAATAATTAGTAGTAATAATAATTACGCGTAAATAAGTAAACTGTGGTGTAGTATATACTAGATAAGCATACTTATAAAGTACATTCAAATGAACATGTGTTACTTTTGGAAGTGAAAATGCAATTCAAACAAGCAAGTAGTCTGAATCATTTTCGCTATTGATTCCAGTCCCAATGCATATTTCATAGCGTCCCAATTTCTTAATTTTTATGATCTCTCCTATTCTAATCAGGGGAGTGGTAATGCACCAATAGACACTAATCCAATGCAACTACGCTTCATATCCCTGCTCTCGATGTTATGAGCCAATTACTTCCCCATTATTATTTGCTTGTATGCCTTCTTTCTATATGAAATTGTTGCCAGATACAGTTGCTGCTTCAATTTCACCTACAGGCTTTCTGATCTTTATATGAGCTCTGACTTTTTAAGTGTAAAAGCCTGAGTCGGGTTGTTATGCTTACTGTCAACCAAAAGAGATCGATGTGTGTCATTGAAGTTGCAATGAAGTTACAGAAACTCACTTGTGACAAGGGGCGCTCTTCTAAGCGAAAGAGACTTTACTCGTCATATACATTGTGTCATTTAGTTTCCACAGTTGTTTGTCTATATGTTTTGCAGGGCAGACAACTAGCCTTCAGTCTAGTTCGGTTTAATATTTTTACTGTAACAGCAGCTGGGTTCATGTGATAACAAATACTCCTGGTTGACGTCATTAAATATTATTGCTGCTTAGTTGACAAACCTGAAGAAACCCTCCTACGTGGCTGCGGCACGATTAGCGAAATCAACTTCCGCCTCATTCCTTTCACAACTAAACGTCAAAATATATCTTGATCCATGCATGGGGTCATAGGCTGTTTTCACGATTAAAAGTATAAAACGTGTTTTATATCGGTGGGCCTGTTTGTATTTTCAAGCCTGCAACCATGATCAGTTTTTAAGTTTGGAATCTCAGTTGTTCGATCTCATGTCTGATGGCACAATTTATTCGGATATGTACGAAGAAGCATAGAAAAAGACTGCTGATGAAAATTACAAAAGTAACAAAAATCTCAGGATTCAAAGCCTCTGTAGTGCTGTCGTGTAAAGAAGGAACACCATAGGCCTTACGTAGGATTCCTAATGAAGCAGGAATTAGGGTGGCATTTAAACTAACCAACTCTCTCAGAGGTAAACTTTGTCAGCTTAACGACTCAACATATCCAACTGAGAAAAATACTATGATTTACCGAATACCGCGTCGGTGGCACAGCGATTAGGACGCTCGCCGACCATGCACATGGTCCGGGGTTCGATTCCCGACCGACGCACTCCTTTATCTCGTTAAGCCAGAAATAAAGTTGGTAAAGAGGGAAGGTTGGGCATGAAGCTGGCTAGCAACCCCATCATGTAAAAATGAACACTGCTACAGAAACTTCAAGCTGGCTCTAGCTTGAAGCCCTATGTTCTTTTGGGAACGTGAAGGAATAAAAAACCGAGTACCATGTAATGGTGACAGTGAGGTCAATTATATAGGTCAAACTAGTAGATCGGGGTCAGCTAGATTAGTGGGACATAAAAGTTTACCTAGACCTAGAATAATTGGTCCAGCTAAGTTAAATAACCTAGAAAAAAGCCCAGCCATTGCATTCACTTGCATGTAATCACAAAATAAGGCGGGTTGAATAGGATGAGAATATTAAAAATTGATATAGTTAGGTAGAGAGAGAGAGAGGTTAATCATTGAAGTTTTGTTTATCGGTCCAACACCACACGCATACGGTCGAAATGACGCGACCTCAGTGTCACCATCAGTTTTCGCAGATTTCGTTGATTTTCTCTAGACATCAAAAATAAATGTTTGTAACTGGGATGAAACTAACTGCAATATGTTAGACTCTAGAACAATGAGTAACTATTTTCATTTTCATTCGAGTGTTGGCTCTCGAAGGGATTTGATTTGATTGGTTACAGGATTTTATCATGAGCTGGCATCGGTTAGAGAACCATTGAAAAATCTGCAGGGAGTACTGGATAGCTGTTTCGTCCAATCAGATCAATTCACTTCAAACCAACACTTGAATATCAATTTGATGCTCACACTAGCGACTGGTCCTATTCAAGTAGTTGGTTACCTGGGTTCTAGCGGGAAGTCGTGGCCAGTGTAGCACACCAGGTCGGATGTGGGGACAAATACTCGCCATCGATGACACTAACTATTGCCAGTCGCGCTATATCGTGAATTGACAGAAGTCGGAATTCATGGAGTAGCCACTGGATCGGGTCCTAGCGGCTAAATTTGTCATTTTTGTTGGATGGTTGTGCCAAGCTAATACGTTCTTCTGTTTTCCACTGATGAGGATTTTAAACAGCCCGAGTAAAAATAATGCTTAGTAATTTAATTTTATAATACTCATTTTTGTTTCTTATTCTATTTCCTACTAATTAATATATGAAGAAACTTTTATGTTGTATTCTGGACTATTTTCAGCTGCATTTCGAAGTGGATACCACCCGCATGCGTGATTCACATTCCAGCGTTTATTCATTAGGCTGTCCGGAGTCAGGATTTGCAAGTGATACTGACTGCCAGCACTTGAATTCTCATTTGTCGAATAACGGTGTTGTTTCCGGTCCATTCTCAAGTAATTCACAAAGTTTGAAGTCTCCCTGTTCTCCATTTCGCGATAAACTTCGTTCTCATTCTGTAGACTGTTTACGTACTTCTAATACAAGTGAGTAATGTAGTGATTTTTTTGTATTTATTTATTTGTTTATTGGTACGAACGAAAGAACGCTTGGATCATTACCATTGACTAACCGGTTAATCTCTGCCGCTGAGGTAGTCGTCTGAACATAAAACTAGTATATAAAATATCACTAGCAGTATCGCAGTGGTCTGAGTAGTGTTTATTGACTTCAGCTGTTCTGCATAGTATTTGTTGATGTCATTATTATTAATACTATTATTATTCCTTTGGGTTTCGAGTGGAATGTTGGGCTTCAGTAGCACACGTTTCCATTTCGTCTTGTTCTCTGTAGTTCTCTTTATCTGGCTCCATGATTGCCCATAGGCTCTCATCTCCCCCTCCATGTCACCCTCGGACTCACGCCCAACTCGTCGTTTCTTATTCGGATTCTCCTCGAGAGATGGGCTCGTGCATAATGTCACCCAACGGTTTCCTTAGTGTGTATCCGACCCATCTGCATTTTCTCCGGAATATTTGTATAGCAATACCCAAGGGAACAATAATAATAATACGTTCTTGATTGATTCCTCGGTTCCCAGAGTTTCTTGTTGTGCTAATGTAAATGTATACATCATACCCTGTCGACCCAATTAGACAAAATAATATAATTTACAAAATACCATGCAATGACGATGATTTGCGTCAACTACATAGGTTAAACTAGTAGGTCGGGAGTAGTCAGATTGTCAGAACATAAGAATTTAGCTAAGGTAAGAACGGTTGACCCCACCCGAGAAGATAAGTAATTTAGAAAAAAGTTCAGCAATCGCACTTCACGCATTAACACACAACCACACAATAGGGTGGGTGGGACAGAGTCAAAATTCTCAAAAGTTATATAGGTAGGTGGAGAGAGATGAGTTGTTTACTGAATCCTTGTTCATCGAATAATCTACACCCAACACATGCAATAGGAATGATTCATTGCTCATACCAGAAATATGGGAAATATTACTACCAGTCAAATGAAGAGATCAAAAATAGTGGAATCATATTAACGAAGTTAGGAAGTTGTGTGAGTACCTTGATATGATTATGAGCAATAAATTGTGCTCGAAACGTTGTCATCAGTAAACATTACTGTGCAACATTGTAAGACTTTATCAAAATAGAATTTTATCCACAATGGAAGACAGGCACTATTGCACTTGAAGTGCAAATATTTGGTTACAGGTTACGTCTTTAAAAAGTACGATAATTTCAACCAGTGAAAAAAAGTCTTATTGTGCAGACTGCAGCTTAGATTTATGATATTGTGAATGAATGTGAAATGTCTTAACCATTGATGAGAAAAATAGTTTCTCTCCAATATCGAAATGATAATGAAAAAAAATAATTACCACTAAAAAAGTAAGATCTTATCAGACAAACAGAATTAAAGTGTTTTAGACTGTATTTTATGATGCACTTTGAATAAACTGTTGTGTTTTGGGAAATTTCATCATGAATGTGGAGCGATTGGAAACGAAGGAGCTATGAACAACCATTACATTACCAATATGCGACTTTTTACCAGTGTACATTCACGACCCTTCGACAGATGGATTGCAGGACGTTCATTCACAAACGCAGTGTCATAATTTAGATAATCATAATTCCCAACTTCTACTGACTTTCCATTGAACTCCTATGTCAGATTATCTTGTCTCTTGGCCTCTTTCGTTCACACTTCTCTCACCAAGGAATTAATAAATTGCAACAAGAAACTCTGGCTGTGGACCAACTAAGAACCTATTGCTCAACAAATATTCCGAAGAAAGTGGAGATGGATTGGACACACGCTGAGGTGAACGTCGAATGACATCTTGCGTCAGGCCATCGATCGTGTGGAACCCTAATGGGGAAAAGACGAGTTGAGAATCTGAGGATGGTATAGGGGAGGTCGTGTGAAGAGGAGATGAGAACCTATGGGTAATCGTGGGCCTAGCTAAAGAGGACCGCAGAGAATAGGACAAAGTGGAGCTGTTCTTTTGAAAGCCTATGTTCCACTCGTAACCCACTGGGAACAATAATAATATTATAATCCTGCTTTTCATGAGTTATTAACATAGATATTAGTTCTCAGTTGTTTCAGTGAAAAGTTGTGGCTAGTAATGGTCATCAGTTTGGTTGTGAGAGTGGATATCCTCCGCCCTGATAGAAATAGAACCGATGGAAGCCAATTGCCACATCCTTCATGGTCACTCGAATTCTACTTTGTGGCTAAATGGTAACGCGTCTGTTGTCTGTAGGTCCTAGGCTCCAACCGTCCCGAGATTATTGCTGCACATTTTTGAGAGGTCTAGGGCTCAGGGCTCTCTGTTTTTCAATGTCACTTAACAATTCATAAAGAAACCGCCCTTGAAATTTTTAATTGCAGTAAGGAAGCCACTCATTTACTAAGCTATAAAGCAAATATTGTGCGCGTGATGTTCCAGTTGAAAATTCACTATGTATCTAAGAAGCCCATGGCAGTCAGATTTCTACATCACCTTCATCGACTTTTTAAAGGCCTTCGACAGCGTTGACCGTGAAGTAGTTTAGAAACTACTTCAGCACTATGGAGTGCAGTGCTCAAATCTTTATCAATGGTTTTCAATAACTATATAACAGTGGGACGTCTCAAGTGGTCCACAACAGAAAATCCAGTGAAGCCTTTGAAGTGAAGACAGGAATAAGACAAAGCTGACTACTATCACTGATGATAGTCCTAATTGTGGTGGACCAAATTATGCGGAACACCGTGCGTGGGGAGTGGAAAGATAGGAATACATTGGACCGACAAGAATACTCTAGAAGAGCTGGACTTTGCGGATTTTCTATATCTAGTGAGAAATAAATTCGAAGACTTACTGGAGGAAACCAACAGGCTGGCAGAAGAAGTGGTTAGAGCAGGACTCCAAATAAATATAGTGAATACGAAGGTAATGAAGGTAACCAACCAACTAACAAGCATCATTCACTAACAAAGGGAAAAGTTTTAGAGGTTACTTGCTTCATTGATATAAGAATAAAACTTGTGCACTGTGTTAGAGTATAATTCCATTGTAGATAAAATTTATTTTGATAAAGTCTCACAGTGTTATACAGTAATATTTACTGATGACAACGTTTCGACCACCATTTATTGCTCATAAACATATCAGGTTACTGAGACAACTTTCCTACTTCGTTCATATGATTTCACTATTTTTCATCTCTTGATTTGATTGGTAGTAATATTTCCCATATTTCTGGTATGAGTAATGAGTCATTCCTATTGCACGTGTTGGGTGTAGATTATTCGATGAACAAGGATTCAGTAATCAACCTCTGTCTCTCTCCACCTACCTAGATTACTTTTTAGAATGGTAACCCTCTCCCACCCTATTGTGTGGTTGTGTGTTAATGCGTGCAGTGCAATTGCTGAGCTTTTTTCTAAATTACTTATCTTCTCGGAGTCAACCATTCTTACCTTAGCTAAATTCTTATGTTCCGACAATCTTACTACTTCCGATCTACTGGTGTGATCTATGTGGTTGACCCCACAGTCATTGCAAGGTATTTTGTAAATTATATTATTTGGTTTAATTGCGCCCACCGAATCCTTTAGCCAACAGAGCTTGTCTCTGAGTGGGTTTGCAGGTCTGAATGCCACTCTAATTGCTGCTTTATTAAGAATCCTACACAGGGTCTCAGATGTACTTACTTTACTTTACTTCGGCTATCTCCTACGGGAGGATGAGCCGGCTTCATGAGCATCTCGAATCATCGCTGCCCAGGCGCGGCGATCTGATGCAAGGTTTTGCGACAGGGTTATCCAATTCTTGTTCCACAGACGGAGTCCGTAGACGGTTTGTAGCCCCAGGCGCTCCATATCGGCCTTGACTGTACCAAGCCATGTTTTCCGCTGTCCTCTCCTGCGACATCGCTAAGATGGTAATGGCGAGGGATTTAGAACTGATTTGATCAGATCTCGTTTGTAAGAGAGCTCATGAAGTTTCATGGGAATTTGGTACGAGTGATGTCCCCAGAATCGCTTGGCCTTTTGTTTGAGAGTGCAGCTCTAGCCTTTACACAACCAAGTGTGACCTACAAGGCAGTAGAAGTGGAGTAGGAAGTCCACTATCCATTGGCAGCCGGTGACCGGAGTTCGGTTCATACGCCTTTTTGAATGGGGCCAGACATACAGGATATCCAACAAACCCTTTGTCCATAGTCTACCAGTGAGCTTCATACGCCAGTCGTTGGAGGTTTGGAATCAGGGTTTAGCCATCTCCCCTAGACTGTCATCCGATGGACAGTCAACCCGGTGAAGAGCGCCGGGCATCCGCTTTCGCCCTCTCACTTTGGTGAAAAACACCTCCGCCACGTGAAGGCAGTGAGTAGGACTTTCTCAGGAGAGGCTATGTAAGACGCCCGGTCATATGGGAGCATTTGAAGAGGTGTGTGGAGGGATGGCCAACCCGCAGCGCAAGGCACCCACCCCCGACCACCCTGAGGCTTTGGAGGCGTCTCAGATGTCCCCTCCCTCCTTATATGGTAAAACTGTAGATGACTTATATTCTCTCTTATTTATGTTATCATTACTAGTTTCACAATTATTTTTATTTTGCTTTTGGCCTTTTTCAATATTCCTAATGAACTTAATAGGATAGTTATTTGGTACCAACGCTTCTTCTATCTGTTTTATTTCGTCAGTTAGCTCTTTTTTTGTAGTACTTAGTGTTACTGCTCGGTTTGTTAGACATTTAACTAAGCCTGCCTTAACAGTTAACGGATGAAATGAATTAAAGTCTAAATATCTATTAGCTCAACGCGTTGGTTTTTTATAAACACTAGTGTGTAGTTTACCTTATTCTATTCGCTTCATTTTACAATCTAACATAGCTAATTCTCCTTGTTTATTTTCCGATTCAAATGTGAATTTTATTCCCTCCACTAGTGAGTTTATATGTGTGAAGAAGCTAGAGATATGTTCTGTTTTTAACACTGTGTATAAAAGTGTCATCCACATATCTCCACCATATTTTTGGAGTAGGATTAAATGTATTAAGAGCAGTATTGTGCTCGAAACGTCAATTGCCTTACTTATCTGACCAGTCAGCATCCTTCCAACTGCATGCGGAACAGATGAAAATGTCAAATCCAGAGTAGGAAAGGTAAAACAGACCTTCGTCACTCTGAAATCGGTTTGGATATCAGCTTCACTAACCATAAAGTAGAAAATTCGGATTTTGAACACCAATGTTAAGTCAGTCAGTCAGTCAGTCACTTCTTGGTTCACGCATCACGAAAAACTTTACCAACAGATTACATACTTTTATCAACAGCTGGCTTAAAGAGGAAGTCGTATGAAGTGTGGAGATGAGAGACGGACTATGGGCAATCGTGGGGCCAGATGAAGTGCACTACATAGAACAGATTGAAATGGCAATGTCCTGTTGAAGCCCTGTGTTTCACTCAGAATCCAAGAGAATAATAATATTAATATCAACAAGCCTGTATGCAACCATTTCATTTCAGACTAAATCAATTAAGGGCAATTACAAATGTAAATATATAATTGCAATGTAATAGACTTAATTCACTAGACATTTCTGACTGCACTATTAAAGTCATACGCTTAGTTTTAACGATAAATTGCCTGTCACTTCATGTTATTTACTTTCTCTCTCTCTCTCTTGATACTTTCAGGTTCTAATGCTTCTGAAGAAGCAGATAAAGATTCCTGCACTGAATTATATCATCATGACACCAATCGTACACCGATTAAATCCGTCAATTATTCAATTGATGATAACAAAAAGAATATAGATCACGGGGATGAAGCTTTATCTAATCAGTCTCAACGTTCATTCAGTTTTTACTTTGAACAGAGAAGTTCTTTTGACCATATATCTCAAAATAGTGGAGATTCTCGTGCATCTAGTTACCATGATTTGGTTCCTTCAGTTGTTATTTTAAATGATTCCAAGGTGATAAATATACGGTAAGTCATTGATTTTGTCCTGTTAATGGTTACATTAAAATTAAAAACAAAATAGAGCTATTTTGTTTTTATTTCTTTTCATAAAACAGCAACTGGTTATTTTGTGTCTAGCTTGAATTGTCTGTGTTTTTGTAACTGGTATCGTTAGAGTGTATAGCTTATTTTTATAGCATTATTCCCTTGGGCTCCGAGTGGAACATAGAGCTTCAACAGCACTTCTTCATTTTATCCTGCTCTCCACAATCTTCTTCAGCTGACCCCCACGATTGCCCATAGTTTCTCATACTGTCCTCAGACGATTTTCTCCATGTCACCCTCGGACCTATGCCCAATCACTTCGTCGTTTCTCACTCGTATTCCACTCGAGAGGTTGCCTGGTGCGCGGTGTCACTCGACGGTCTCCTCAGCGTGTATCCGACCCATCTCCATTTTCTTCGAAATATCTGTTGAGTTATAGGTTATTAATTGGTTCCTTCGTCCCCAGGATTTCTTGTTTCTCATTCTTTCCGTTTGTTCATGTGATCGTCATTATTCTGAAGACTTTATATTACCCACACTGAATAGCTTTCCTATCGTCTTAATATTTCATCTTAGTTACTGACTAAATCTAGTGTGAAGTGCATGAGTCTTTTATATTACGTCGTTACATTAGTAGTCAGTGATTATTATTGTTATTATTGTTCCCTTGGGTTCCTAGTGGAACAAAGGGCTTCAACTGCACATCTCCACTTGCTTCTGTCTTCTGCTATACTTTTCACCTGCATCCATGTTAGTCCATACTGTGTCAGCTCCTCTTCACACGATCTCCTCGATGTCACCCTTGGACGTCCCACTCGCCGCTTCCCTTTCGGGTTCCACTCGAGCTATAGCCTGACGCACGATATCACCCGGCGTCCTCCTCAGAGAGTGTCCAATCCATCTCCACTTTCTCCTGAATATTTGTTGAGCGATTGGTTCTTGTTCTGTTTGTTCCCATAGTTCCTTGTTGGTGATTCTTTCCGGCCATCTGATCTTGAGTATAGAACGAAGATTACTAGATTTCTGGCTCCCTAGTTTTCTAGCCGGTCCCAAGTCCGGATAAAGAGGGAGGGTTGGGGCGTGGTGCTAGCAACTTCACTCCCAAAACTTAACCAAATTGCTACAGAAAATTCAACGCACAAATATATTGAAAATTCTAAAAATATAAACAGTAGTCAGTGAAGGCATTAGAAAAAGCATTCATAGGACGAAACGAAAAAATATCAGTTATATATAACAAGTAATTTCCGAATTCCCCACTTACGCATTTAGAAAAAACAACAAATTGAGCGAAGAAGCATATTCCTTTTCAATTAGTTCCTCATCATCCGCTGGCTCTACACTAATATACAGCTTTTCACATCAGAATTTTTTTTACCAATCAAGTGGTTATTTTAGTTAATCAGTTTTAGGTATAGAGGGGGGGGGGGTGGGAAATTAAGAGGTTAGAAGTCATCAAAACAACTAACTAACAGTTATCAGTAACAAGATATCTAAGTTTTGAAGGTGGGGTGGAAACTAATTATGGAATTTAAGATAAGTTGATTCCTAGGCGTTAGCAACAAATTGTTACATAATCAAGAAATTTTTAAAATAATGGCTAAATTCGTGAACAAATACATGAACTCAGAAAGTAAAAAGTTGAAGTTGCCAACTGTCCCCCAAAAATGAATCTTTCTAAGATTACAATTCACGGGTAATATCAGTAGCGAGATCTTATCATCCCAACGTCTTAGAAGGGCCTTCGAAAGGACTTTCAACGCAGCTGAGCTATGGTGTGTATTCACTAGCCAACCAATACTCAGTTCAAAAAATAAAGACAGACTGCCCTTTTTCGCCTCTTCCATGTGCATTTACCAGTTTAACTGTTCCTACAGAGCTAGTAACGTTGAGAGTACGGTCAGGTAAGTTCATCGTCGAATTTGTGAACACCTCCCATCTTGGTTTAGCACAAGTCCGAATAAAGATATATGCAGCTCAATACTAGCTCATCTCGCCGATACTGGACATCTGATCGACTCTAACAAAGCTTTTAAAGTTATTTATCGTATATCACCCAACCTCTCGCATGGTCTACGAGTACCACTTTTACATACAGCAGAGGCAATCGGAATTCATCTGAACAAGCCAAATCTGTATGTTCAAAAGAAATTTGTACAGCCCCTTTCTTTGCCATGGCCAACTACACAATATGTATTAAGTTTTTAAAAACGATTTTTTCCCTTCCCCTTGTAACTATCTTTTGACTTTGTTAATTTTTTACAATTCTAGCTAATTCCATTAACTTGTTTGTATTTCACGTGATTCTACTCAGTCATCTTATTCTTCTTAGTCATTATTATTTTACAAATTTCTTGATTATGTAACAATTTGTTGCTAGCGCCTAGGAATCAACTTATCTTAAATTCCGTAATTAGTTTCCACCCCTCCTTCAAAACTTAGATATCTTGTTACTAATAACTGTTAGTTAGTTGTTTTGATGGCTTTTAACCTCTTAATTTCCCGCCCCCTCTATGCCTAAAACTGATTAACCAAAATAACAACTTGATTGGTAAAAATATTCTGATGTAAAAAACTATATATTAGTGTAGAGCCAGCGGATGATGAGGAACTAATTGAAAAGGAATATGCTTCTTCGCTTAATTTTTTGTTTTTTCCAACTGTGGAAAGTGACTACAAATTTACCGTTCATACCTAATTCTAAAGATTGGAAGCTACCTATTCCAGCTATGCTATCACTTGAATTTATCGTAAACGTTGTCTGTTAGAAAATTTTTTTTTACTTTACGTTCCCAGTGGAACATAGCGCTCAAGCTAGAGGTTTGAAGTTTCGGTAGCAGTGGTGTTTATTTTTGCGGGATCGGGTTGCTAGCCAGCCTCATGCCCAACCTTCCCTCTTTTGCCTGTCTTTTTACTGGCTTAGTGAGGTAAAGGAGTGCGTCGGTGGCCGGGGATCGAACCCCGAACCACATATGGCGTGGTTGGCGAGCATTCTACCGCTGTGCTTCCGGCGCACCTATTAGACAATTAGCAGCTTAAAAAATTATATGCCATTGCAGTGTTGATACCGAAATGTAGACTAAAAAGAAGGACACATAAGGAAGATTCATCACTATCCACTGTTTTGTTTTATAGTTAAACAACATCTCCGTCATCATTTCAACTTAAACCTAGCCTTTCTCTATAATATATCCAGTGTATCGGAATAGTTTGGGCGTAATCATTGGTCAAAAAAACTATTATTACATTCAGTTGTGATGATGATGTTACAAAATCCAATTATTTATTATTTTGATTCAAGGTTAACGAAAAAATTTGTGTTTACAACAAGTTTTTATTGTCTGATACATTTTCATTTCACTTGCGTACTTTTATCATGTTCCTAACTATAATAGTCATCCATATTAGTTAATTCTAGGCACACCATACTTATATTATTTTCATTGAACACTAGATAGTAAGTAATAAATGTCATACGTCTAGTTCTTCTTTTTAGTGCAGACTGAATTCCGTCAGTCAGCTGTGCAATATGGCCATCATGCTAGATGGGGCTCACCATCACGGTGTACTGTGGATTGTTGTTAGAGATGGTAGCTGGAGGAGGCTAGGTCCAAGGCTTCCCGTCGATTGCATCCAATCATGAAATTCAGTCTGCACCAATACCAAGGACTAAATGCATGACATAACGTGCTATCTTAGTGTCCAATGAAAGTATTGATTACAGTCCTACGGGATGTATGTCTCGAGCACAAATAACTCAGTGGTAACGTCTCTGACTGCAGCACTGGGCAGCCACATGGGTTCGAATCTCAGAAGGAACATGAAATCCTTCAAGATTGCAGATATGCGTCTTGCTGACTGACGAGAGGCGATAAGCATGAAGCTTAGGTCGAAGACTTCCAATCTGTTGCCTCCAACCATCTAACAGCAATACTTATGTTATATTTGTGAATTTCATCTTAAAGATATGGGAAACATTGAAGCTGTTTTGAGTCGTGTACTAATATATTCGTAAAAAAAGCTGAATTAGTCAATTTAACCTCATATAGTCTTATTTTCTGTTTTGATCGTTTTTCAAATGGCTGAAAATGATTTTGTTACTCAATATTATGTCAATTAGTTACAGTTGTTTTCATCTTTATTAGTCACTGTCTAATCACGACTTGTCTGAGCTGACAAGTCACGACTAACTGGTAGAGCTTCGCACAAAATGCATCATATCAAGTTGTCAAACTTAGGAAAAAAAAGAGTAATTAGATGAAAATTGGTGAAGATTTTAGGGATCCAAAAAGTGACAAGGAGTGAATGTACATTTACCATTGTGAATAACCCTTATTTATGTCACCTACATTGTCCAACTAATCACTCTTAGCATCCCGGAGATACTAAGTAAATAGTCAACACCTCCCTAAATGACTTGAACCATTGACCGCTGGCTTTATGGATTAGTATCAGGTTTTCATCTGATCACCCATCAATCTCCTCCAGGCAAGTTCTGTTTCACTTGTAGGTCAATTAAACTGCTCCTCAAATTGTTCTGCTTTAAAGTCTCTCCTGAGAAGTTTATATTCCACTCTTTTCAGAAATCATTTCACTTATTATAGCTTTTTAGAACCCGATTCTCTAGTGAGTATAAATTACCCAATTCTCGTGCCTTTCCCCTCCATTTCATATTTGTCACCAGTCGCTTTTCTCAGTCATTGTAAAAACTTTTAGGAACCTTTTGTCCCTCATATTCATAGCCCGTAGTAAACAATTTCCTTTTAAACAGTTAGGACGAAACTACAGAAATCCACTGTGTTATGTACGTGCATGAACTAGTTAGTGCATAAACGAAGTCCACACAGATTTTCCAGAAGGTTATCAATGCACTCACGTTCGAGAATCCTTAACCTTCATTTATCTTCACTGGTCTGATTGTAATGGGAGAAGATAAAAGACTTGATAACAGACCTTTAGGGAAAAAATATTTATACATTCTTAAATTTCAGCTAGGTAAGAGGAGAATAAATTATTCTGAATGGCTGGTAATTGGCCCAAGGTTAAATAACTTATCCAATGTGGTTATTTCATGTCGACAAAATTAACTAAGTCCAGATTTGAGTTATAACCACTTCTACCTCAATAGTCTGCAGCCATTGACTTTTAATTTTGACCTCTTCCTATCAATCTGCATCAATACACACAGAATATTCATTCTGAAATTTTAAACTCTTGTCGTTTTCTGCCCTATATGAGAAGTGTAAGTTGCTGATTTTTTTTTCATCCTGAAAAGAATTTGAAACCTGTAGTTTTAGATAACTGCAGTGACTCGAACGCCTCCTAATTCATTCTCATATTCAAGTATTATCGGAATAACTGCTATCTACCAAATCGCCGACTGAAGATACAAAACCGGTGTCATGAAAAATGCACCATACAAAACAGTATAAAAGTTAAGGTAAAGGAAGTATTCAAGTGTTTGTTTGCAGGAATTCGATTGATTTCAGGATTTCATCATGAACTGAAATCGGTTAGAGGACCATTGGAAAGCCACGAGGGAGTACTGGACAACCGTTTCGTCCTAGTTTGGGACCCTTCATCGGTATGCAACCGTGAGGTTCGAATCTAGGACTTTTTGGTTACAAGGCGAGCTCGGAGACTATTAAGCCACTGGGATCCGATCCAATGGTTCATGAATTACAACTTCTGCCAATTCATGATATGGCGCAACCATTAGCGAATGTCATCGGTGGCGAGTGTTCGTCCTCACATCCGACCTGCTGTACTTCACTCACTGGTCACGACTTCCCACTAGAACCTGAATAGGACCAGTCACTAGTGAGCATCAAATTGATATTCAAGTGTTGGTTTGCAGGGATTTAATTGGTATCAGGAAAGGAAATAATAATAATTTCAAATTGATAAAATGACCAAATGAGTCTTTCCACAAAATAGATTCAGTCAAGCGTGGAACTACCAAAACTGATTCTTTGTGATCTTGAAATCAAGTCATAAAACTATCGAAAGCCAATAAAAAGATGGTTATTCATTGATAAATCTATGTGGCTCTTTTCAACAGCAACAATAATAGCATCGAAAACCTCAAAATTACCTGAACAGTGCTGTTAGGTACTTCTGCTGGCAAGACAATTTTCTAAGTACAAAATAAGCAGTGTGGAACAAATTAGTTAGCCAAAATTAAACTGTAAGTAGTATTTTGGAATCAAGTAGAATATTCCCAACAAGATGGGATGAAAAACTCTGTCCACACGAATCACACACCAACGCTCCTAGCAGACAGTCCAAGGTCAGAATGACCATCATTAATTCAAGTAAAATGACATCGTAAATCAACACATTATCAGTGTGTCGCCCAACAAATATGCAGGAGAAAGTGGAGATGGATTATACACTCGCTGAGGAGGCCGCTGGGTGACATCGCGCGTCAGGCCATAGCTCGAGTGGAAGCGGCGAGTGGGACGTCCAAGGGTGACATGGAGGAGATCGTGTGAAGAAGAGTTGAAACAGTATGGATTAACATGGACGCAGGTGAAAAGTACAGCAGAAGACAGAAGCAAGTGGAGACGTACAGGTGAAGCCCTATGTTCCACTAGGAACCCAAGGGAACAATAATAATGATAATAACAATCAGTGTGTCGCACAACCACGAAAAGAAGCATTAAAATTAGAGATTAAACGATGATGAAGACAAGGTTCAAGTCAACAATATGATATGCAAATGTCAGAACAATGATATACAGTTTAGGAGAAAAACGGATAATAATTACAAAGATGGAACGACTGTCCAAATAAGTGCCAATAACGTAATATAATCGTTCAGATGGGGGTGGGGGGGGAGATGGATTTTCCAAACAATTATTCCGTTACAAAGCGTTATTCATTTTGTATAAGAAATGGGGAAGCTACAACACGATCTTTAACCATTTGACTCCATTTGGTAAATCGTATTGCTTCTCGTTACAGGTGCTGTCTCAATACAGATGTCCTTCGTTTATGTAGTCTTTTCATACTGGCTCGGATGAACTGAAAAATAACTTTTATCCTCTAAAAATGCAGAAGCCGATTAAAATTATCCCCAAAATCACAATGTAGCATTGGTTAACCTTTCATTTGTCGACGTTCCTAATTTTGCTTTTTAAAGTTTTTATTTTTTTCTTCCTTCACGTTCCCAGTGGAACATAGGGCTTTAAGCTAGAGGCCTGAAGTTTCTTTAACAGTGTTTATTTTTACAGGATGAGGTTGCTAGCCTCATGCCCAACCTTTCCCCTTTACCAGCTTTATTCCTGGCCTAGCGAGGTAAAGGAGAGCGTCGGCGGTTGGGGATCAAACCCAGGACCGTGTGCATGGTTGGCGAGCATCCTAACCACTGCGCCACCGACGCACTAAAGAGTTATCTACTAGACCACTTGGGCCATAAAGTTTTTATGGTTGTGTCCAATTTAATATGAGTTATCGCATGTTTCCTTGCACTTATAGTGTAATATAATATATATCTGTCAGTTGATTACAATGTCTAAGTAACTTAAATAATTTAAGTGTAGACACAAATAAGTTTGTGCGCAGTGATTGGTTGTATTATGCGTTGATCTGTTTCGATTCTTGTGTGTGTGTGTGCGTGTACGTGTGTATGTATTATTCATAGGTTATTTTGAATTGAAATCATCATAACTTCAATAAAACTGTCTAATCAAATAACTAACACCCACCCACTCACACGCACACACACACGCACGCGCGCACACCATTACTTAACCTTGACATGCAAAATTATGTATTTTTGCATAGATTGTTTTTAATTCTACACTATTCCTCATTTCGATTAATCCAACAACCTTACATATATCCAAGCGTGTTCAGCTTATTATTATAATTTTTTTGATTGAATACCTCCTAAGGAATTGATCTAGATCGGATTATCGGCTCCGTTGTAAGTTTTTTTTCCTTCTTCTTTATTGTTCAACTTTTGTTGTGTACTGTTCACTGAACGATATGTGAAGTGTAACAGAGTTAGTTTTCTCAAGATATTTCCCCAACTCACTGACTCTTCATCAGGTAGAGGTTTTTTTTACTATAGTTGTATATATTATTATTATTATTCCCAGGCCCATTTGTCCTATTCTCTGAAGTCCTCTTTAGATGGCAGCACGGTTGCCTACAGACTCTCACCCCTTCCTAACACAATTGTCTCCATGTCACCCTCAGACTCACGTCCAACTTGTCGTTTTCCACGCTGGCGATGGCCGGGGCCACTATGTCACCCAACGGTCTCCTCAGCATGTGTCCGATCTATCTCCATTTTCTTCCATATATTTGCTGAGCAATAGGTTCTTGATTGGTTCGTCCGTTGCCAGAGTTTCAGGCTGGTGTCATCCGATCTTCAGCATGGAGCCAGTGAAGGCAGCTGTTGACAGATGTCTGCAGCGACCTGTTGGAAATGCTTTTTGTGAGTCGTTAATGAGGAGTTAAGTGGAAAAGATTTCCACACTTATTTCAGAGTGGCGAGCGTTTGTTTTGTCTTTCCGATTCTAGAATTGACATCTTCACCCGCGCTGCCTCCTGCGGTTGAAATGATTAGTGCCTAGATAAGTGGAGGAAGTGACCTCTTTCTTATTCCTCTCCTCGACTGTGATTGGTTGTTGTTGTTGTTGGTGGTGGTGGTAGTTGGTTGGTTATCTTCATCACCTCTGTCTCCTCTATATTGACTTGAAGTCCTGTCTTCGCTGGCTGCTTCTTTTGTCAGCATGTTAGTGTTGTCGTGATACTACTTAATTCCCCGTTTTGAAATGGACAGTATTTTAAGTATAAGAATCATTGATCGAAAGTCATAGCTTGAGCTAACATGCTCAACTTAGGACTAAAATGTCTCCTACTCAATACTTTCAGTGCGTAAATATGATTGATTAACCCAGCAAATAGCCGTCATTGACTAATTTTGTTTATGTGCAAATGAAATAATATTTATTGGAAAATGTGTTACCATTTAATGGATGTCGTTTCAAACACAATTAATCGTCCATAATCTCTCGCTTTATATATATAATGGCGTTTATTATTTAATTTTCTTTCATGTATTCTTTATAACAGCTCTTCATTAGATCAAATTCAATCTACTTTTAACAGTGCAGAGAATTCATCCAACATGCCTGTTGCTTCTGTCACTGTAAGTAATAATCATGAGATGAGGAGTCAAAAGCTGGAGCTGTCATCAAACTCTTCGCGTCTTAGTACTTCTGTTGACACTGAATCTTCAACCACCATTAAGTCTCGAAGAAATTATTCAATTTCATCTTCTGAATTATGTATGGAATATCATGAGAATGCAGAAAATGAGGATTTCGATGATACCACTTTCTCTGAGTTGATCCCATCAACTACAGAATTCGACTCGAATTCGCATTCATTTGATGCTGGACAAAAATCGTCTGATTTCGTATCGCCTATGAATTCTCCAAATTATCATGATATTAATGATCATGATGGTGGTGATGATAATGGTGTTGTTGATAGTCATCGAACCGCTAAAATCCCTAGTTTTAATAATGTTGGTGATGGAATGTGTCATAATGTAAACCCAAGTGGTATTCAAGCGACCGATGACAATCATGACACGTCAGTTGATGGACTAGAATGGGATCATTTAGGTGATATACGAGGTAAGCGACTTCCTCCTATCTATTCTCTTGTTTTTTTGATATATCACCAAGTTTTGAACAACACATTTAAGCAAACAATATTGTGGTTTCAAATAGATTTCATCAGGCTGAACTCTAATATACCTACATAACTTTATAAATAAAAATTCAAATATAAGCCAATCATGGTGTTGTAGTGTACATTGTACCTTTGAACTTTTGTTTGAATGAATGCAACCTGACATGTTTAACTTCAGTGTTTTGTCTATAGGATAATAAGATGGTGAATAAAAATTGTGCAATTAGTCATAATAATAATAATGGTTTTATGATTTTCATCATGAGTTGACATTAGTCAGAGAACCATTGGAAAACCCGGGAGTACTGGACAGCTGTTTCGTTGGCCTGGTTTGGTACTCTTCATCAGTACGCACCCACCGGGATTCGAACCCAGGACCTTCTGGTTACAAGGCAAGCTCGTATACCATTAAGCCACTGGGACCCGATCCAATGGCCCATGAATTCTAACTTCTGCCAATTCACGACACTTGAATAATGGTTTTATCAATAATAAGGGTGAAAAAGTGAGGTAATCTGTGATAACACGAATAATGAAAAACAGCATGATTAAACAAACAAATGTTCAGGTGGACGCAGTAGTCGATAAAGGCTAAGAAAAACAAATGAACCGATTAAGTAATGCTAGATTGTAAGGGAAGTAAATGAAACACGTTTTTAATGAAGATGTGATAAGATTAAGGGATGATAAGAGAGGAGTTGAAAATATAAGTATAAGTAAGGGTTGGTGTAGAAGTCATCAGTTGGTTATGTCTTAATAGGCCAACAAGGGAGGGATAATGGCTGTACGAACTTCTTTTGAATGTATAGTTTAAGGTTTAATAGTTCGAATGCCTATCGCCTCAGCTCTGTGCAGTATTGTAGTAATCATGTATTACGCAACAATACACTTTAAACAACTATGCTGAGGTTATTAAAATCTGGTTGTGAGTTTACATCTTCCTCTAAATAATCATAAGATGTTGACTAACAACTCTTCTATCTTGATCTTCCTACTAAGTTAATCCTTCACATTGCAAAACAAGTGTCCGAATTCAACTGTTATCATTCGTGTTACGTTCCGAGTCATATCGCTTAGGCATAATTCAATCGTGAATGTATGTAGACGGCACATTCACAGTGTTAATAACAGCGTATGCATAAGTGTTCCCAAACACCATAGATTTAGTGGCAGAGGCAATCCAATTCACTACTGAGTTAAGAAGCTACGAAGGAGATCTTCCAATGTCAGACTATATAATTGAAATGAGGCAAGATGAGGGGGGGAGTTAAACATTAATTTTTAAAGATAATCCATATATTCAAAGCAGTATTCGAACATCAACTTACCTCCACACTGTCAGTAATCTCAGTGAAATGTATAACTGATAGAGTAGTGCAACTAATTAGTACAGAAGAAAACCTGTGACATGAAGTGAAACGTAAGAGAAGTTTTGACGCTTTACATTGAAGCCGATCAGTTTTTTCCTAGGAATATAGGAGATCATAAAGATTAAAATAAAATGAGAAATTAGAGTGACATAAATACCTAAGGTATTTACAAAGATGACAGCTCCAAGGAAAGGTGCTACCATACAAAGAAACTTTGTTCAGGATTCTTAACCAAAGCAGGGATAAGAATGACACTTAAACCCAATAACTCATGTAGAAGTGAATTGTATTGGCTAAATGATTCCGTCAGAGCCTATTAGACAATAATTCAGTTTGCTCTTATGTCACGAAATGAATGTGGGGTCAAAAACATTGGTTAAAGTAGTGGACTAGGGTTAATTAGCTTGTCAAAGCATAAGAACTTGGTAAAATCGGAACTAGTGTACCCTACTAAAGTCTAAATCTAGAAAAATTCAGAACTGTCATACATATTTATTCTTGTTATTATTGTTCCCTTGAGTTCCGAGTGGGACGTATAACTCCGACAGAACATCTCCACTTTGTCCTATTTGCTGTGCGCCTCTTTAGCTGGGCCCATGATTACCCATATGTTCTCATTTCCTCCTCACACGATCTCCTCCATGCCACCCTTGGACGCCCCATTCGGGTTCCACTCGAGCGGTGGCCTGGCGTGCAGTGTCATTTGACAGTCTCCTCAGTGTATGCCCAGTCTATCTCGATTTTCTTCATCATATGTGCTGAGCAATATGTTTTTTAGTTGGATTTTTTTTCACAGTTTCTGGTTGCTGATTCTTTCTGGCCATTCGATCTTTAAAGTGAAGCGAGGGTGCCGGCTGTTGATAAAAGTCTGCTGTAGCCTGTTAGAAATGCTATCCCTCGCCTAGATTTCTAACCGGTCCGAAGACCCGGAAAAGAGGGAGGTTTGGGTGTGGAGTTTGCGACCTTACCGCGGAAAATCAATCAAACTGCCACATGGACGTCAGAGCACAAGAAAAATATTACAAATATTAAAAAACAAACTTATTTTTCGCTGGGATTGGAGAGACGGAGTGGTACGGTCTGGTGAAAGCCTTCTGGAAACCAGTCAGCCGATGTGTTTTCTTTCGATGGAAGCAAAAATAAGGATAGGGACGTGGAGCTCTCGTACAGTGTGCGAAGCTGGGAAGTCTACCGAGATAGCCAAAGAAATGAGAAAATACTATCGCACACAACCACACAATAAGACGAGAGAAAGCAACGGTCTTAAAGTCTAATATGGTAGGGTGGAAACAGAGGTTGATAACAGAAGTTTTGTTTATCGAATCTTCTGTGGACGCATGCCATTAGAATGATTCAACACCTGTCCCAAGCATATGGAAAATTCTACCCTAACGACAAATGAGAATGGGAAGCTAGAACTATAAAAACCCAGTTTCAAAGTTGAAGAGATGTGTTTGATTTGATTATGAACAGTAAATTGCGTTCGAAATGTCGTCAACTAAATAATACTGTTTCACTATGGGGTGTTTATACCATACAAAGTAACATGGAGTTAAGCGAGAAACTTTTAGAACAATAAGATATAAAGTGTATTATTCAGAGATTAAAAAATTAAATTGACAATTAAGAAACATTGAAGTGCTCTTTCGCTTGTATTCTGGCAGTTGACAGTGCGCCAATATCTCAAGTGATAGAAGATGCTTAAAATGGCTTTGCTCACTTGGAGTGTCATCTTCAACTAATATTATCAGCATAAATCCTTGGATTACTACATTTTGATGCATTTTGATACGGCTCAGATCTGCAATTATTTTTGTGTCATTCGCGTGTTTGTAGTCTTGTGATGAGTGGCAACAAGGCTGGCTAACCTGACTGATCAATGGGAATCTTTCACAAAACTGCATCAGTTCATTTTGCCAAACTTTGAAGAAGCTCATGAAAAAGGAATAGGAATGTAACGAAATCTGCAGTAGATAGAATAATTAAACGAAGACTACTGGATCTCTTTAGCAACCTCTGTGCCATTGGGGAAGATTTCGAGCCAAGCAAGCTTCATACGGGCATTCAGCGATTTCAGCGTTCTACTATCCTACACTTTTTCCGGTATATGTTCTTACTCATACTGTGGTGAGAGCAAGCTGCTAGCCGATTGGTAGACATTGATCTACGCTGATTGGTAGAAATTAATCTAGGCTGATTCAACAACCGATCACAGCTGACCTAGACGTGGACAAATATGATTCGCAGACAAGTGGCTCGCATTTCCGAGAAATATCGAAAACGAGAAAGCAGAAGAAGACTGCCTTTGTTTGCAAACAACCAATCAGAAGACCGCCTTCTTTCTGCGGGCAGAAGCCTATTAATGTACGTAAAAAACATATAAATACCTGTTGGTTTTCGTAATAAAACTGATCTGTTGCCTGGCCCTTGTCTTCTGTTGTTACATTTGGTGTCGCTGCCTACCGACAAATGGAAAGCCTATGCCCTGCATTTTTTGATGGAGACATATGGATCTTCGGGCAGGACTTCGAGGCTTCTTCGCAGTTGAGTAGCGTTCAAGATCTGTCAGCGATGAGGCTGCTACTTGGGACGCTGCTGGGAGGTCGGGAGAAAGCAGCATATGGAAGTATGAGGCGAAATACCTACGAATGTTCGACAGGGTCAGGCAAACAGTTTCCAAAGTGGGAGGGACCATATATGGTCACGTTGAGATGGGGTTACGCAGACAAAATCGCAATGGTAAACACCGTTAAACTAGTGGACATCCGCAAGCGCCGAGATTCCAGACAGCAAGACAACAGAGCAAGGCCCCAAGAACCGAGAAGACCGAGCCGAATTCAGTCCAAGCTACTTGACGGGGGGACGAGTGTGGTGAGAGCAAGCTGCTAGCCGATTGGTAGACATTGATCTACGCTGATTGGTAGAAATTAATCTAGGCTGATTCAACAACCGATCACAGCTGACCTAGACGTGGACAAATATGATTCGCAGACAAGTGGCTCGCATTTCCGAGAAATATCGAAAACGAGAAAGCAGAAGAAGACTGCCTTTGTTTGCAAACAACCAATCAGAAGACCGCCTTCTTTCTGCGGGCAGAAGCCTATTAATGTACGTAAAAAACATATAAATACCTGTTGGTTTTCGTAATAAAACTGATCTGTTGCCTGGCCCTTGTCTTCTGTTGTTACAATACTAATAAAAAATGTCAAAGCAGCACTTTCTCTGAATATATCAGTTCCCTCAAATGACTCACTCATCCTATTTGTAGCCTCTTGTCTAATTTCTATTGTAATCACTGAGTGATTCTATCAATCACGGGTAATATCACGAACTCATCCATATCCAATGCATCTAAATTCTTCTTAGACCCTCCATTTTGAGTGATAACGTTTACATCTATGAAGCAGAACAAAGCGTACTGGTGTGCACTATACACTAGATTCATACTAGGCAGTCGGGTGCTTCACTTGCACCACAGTGAAGTTGAAAGCCGAGCTGATCTTTTGTATTGGCACCCAGTTTTTGTGATTCACACCCAACCAACTTATTTCCTATAATAATTAACCTGAACTATAGTTAGACACTGTTTGGTCCTGAAGTAGTCGTCTACAATTCTACGCAAGGCTAAGAAGCATAATCCAAATATTTTCTGTGTCGTTTAAAGTGTAACGGGTATCTTTATGCAACAGAACCATTTCGTTTTTCTGCTTCAAGAGACCTTAGGATGAGGAAATAGGGAGACCGATAACGCTATAACTCAGTAACCAGTCTGAAAGTATTAGACGTTTGATGAAAAGGTATACTTAACTTGTACCATTATTAACAAAAGACGACAGTATATAAATTCCTTCGGTTCAGAGAGTCAGAAGACCTAAACCTAAAAAATGATTTTATTTCCAAATGGCTGCTGTTAGGAAACAATGCAGTATGCATTTCTGGATAGAATTTTCTAATCTTTTCATTCTTGTATTCACCAAATATTTCTGAGGTTGGTTACGGGATTTCATCATGAGCTGACATCGGTTAGAGAACCATTGGGAAACCTGGGAGTACTGGGCAGCTATTTCGTCAGCCTGGTTTGTGACTCTTCATCAGTACGCACCCACCGGGGTTCAAACCCAGGACCTTCTGGTTACAAGGCGAGCTCGTAGACCACTAGGTCACTTGAACTCGATCTAATGGCCAGTCCAGGAATTCCAACTTCTGCCAATTCATGACTTAGCGCGACCACTAGCCATTGTCATCGGTGGTGAGTATTTGTCCTCACACCCGACCTGCTGTACCCTACTGGTCACGACTTCTCACTAGAACCTCAGGTAACTGCCTACCCGAACACAACCGGTCGCTGTTGAGCACCTTATTACAACAAGAATTATTTCCGACGGTTTGTTTTAATTTAGTAATTCTGTCTAGCATGGTTACGAAATTGATCAATGTAGTTCTTGAAATTTTGATGTATTCAATCCAAAGTGATGTTTGTGTAGTTAGTGGTTGTTAGTTGACTCAGATAAGAAAATAATTATCAGTTGCATAATACTTAGCTTTATATGTCATGTTATTTAACAACATCATATTCACTTTTCTTCGAGTGCTTGCATATTACTCTTATTGCACTATTCATTGACCTTTGACCCCCAATTAACTATGAAGTGATCTGTGCTTTTGTCCAATGTTCGTGTTATATTGATCTCTCTGTCTCTCTTACAGTAATCTTTTGATAGAATGTAACAGTTGTGTAGTTCACTTTGTTTTATGAGTATAGAAAAAACAGCAAGTCATATCTAAATCACCGAATAAACTTACTGATGCTCACTAGTGACGACTGGCTACACGACGAAGTTTACTGAAGTTCTAGCCGGAGGTCGTCACCAGCGGGATCCGCTAGGTCACCGGCGATGAGGAATACTCGCCGATGACATTGGTTAGTGGTCGCGCTAAAATTACGAATTCGTTGGAGTTGGAATTCATGAGCTGAACATTGAGTTGGGTACCAATGGCTAAATGATCTACGAGCTTGGCTTGTACTTCCGATGAGTCCTGAGCTAGGACGAGACAGCGGACTGTTCAGTACTCCCTGGTTTTCAATGGTTCTCTAACTGATATCAGTTTGTGGTCAAGCTTGGAATACACCTACATCATAAAAATCAATTTCAACCATGACATTTGGTATTTGCCACCGTGAAGGCCCTGTCATTTCGTAAGCACCATAGACCTATGACACTGATATTGACTGCCTTTCAATTTTGGTTGAGTTCTGCTCATTTCTATCAATCACACTGTGCTATGCAATTTACTCATTTTTATTTTAGTTTCTACCTGAATAACGCTTCCTATATTATGTGATTTGTCATCTAAAATGTACAATTCTGAAGACACCTTTGGAAATATTCCTTTTGTTGCTACGACAATTTACTATATATATATATGTATATATATATATATGCGATTGTACAGCTTGATAATTATATTGCTGAAGAGAGTTTGTGGAAAATTGACTTCCTGAAACAGAAAGCACCCAGTTATGTAGAGCAACCTGGCTACATTCTACTTGTTTAGTGATGCTAACAAAATGCAGTCTTCTGAACACTTTGACAAAATGATAGTTATGTTTGGAATGCTGTTAGCATCTGTCAAATTTAACATGATGCTTCTTCGTTGCACAATACTACTAATTTCTTATCCTATTATTTAGGTACCGACTTTTGTCAGTAGATTAGCAGAAACTACTATTTGAAGTCGCGATGCCATATTCTATGAAATCGTTTTATTTACCTATGCGAATCAGTCACTTGATGTGATAAGCAACACATCTGTCAAGTTTTAAGAGTTTATCGAAATCTGCTAGTCAGCTTTAAGCAGGAGTAGTGTAATATTCGATAATGAGAAAAAGTCCATCACAATAAAGCATGGAAGAGACTAGTTATCATCATTTTCGTCGTCCATCACCGAGAATTAGACTGCAAACAAATACTAGGATTAATGTTATTCTGGTAGCATAGTCTAGAGCACCGAATCACACACGTAGTTCGCTTGTACAGAGAGTAATTTGTGGCTTGATTTAGTGGCAGTGTGGCGGACGAGGTTTATAAGTGGTATATAGATGCAGAATGATAGGAAGCGGCTAAAATTGAAGTCAACCTCGACTGCTGACTGCCGACGTAGAAGTGTGTATTCCTCAAACCTGGACTTAGTTTACGTTGTGGACATGAAATAATCTCATTGGACAACTTTTTATCTCATTGTTTAAACTTGCGCCAATCGCCAACTAATCGTTCCACCAGTATCTTGCATGTCTTCTTATCACCTGCCCTCTGTACACTGTCGTACTCCGCCTTTGTCCTACCCCTCAGCAGCGTCTCCAGCACAACTGTCTTCTCCATCGGGTCCTCGACGCTCACCAACTCACTGACAGCATCGAAGTCCCACAAGAAGCTCCGTATGTTTCATATTTCGTAAACAACAGGCCATGGGATCTTCATTCTCCGAAGTTAGTAACGTAAAGCAGAAGATAACAGAATTGGTAATAAACCTTTATTAAGGAAAAATACATCATATTTATATATATTTTAGCCACAATAAAAATCGGCTAGTTCTGTGGACAATAAATTGTTCTGACCGGTTGGCTGTTGATCCAAACTTAAACAAGCAGACTATTTCATGTCCATTTCATGTAAACTAGATCCGGATTTGCGGAATATACACTTCTATCTCAGCAGTCAGCAGCCGAGGTTGACTTAAAATGTTGACTGCAACTTTGGTCGCTTCCGTTAATATGCGTCTCATCCACCACCACAATCAATATAGGTGGTTTGTCACTTCAGTGTAACGCAAATTCGGATTCCCGAGAGGAACAGACGATGATGATGGCTGTAGTGTGACATTTTTATCACTTAATATCCCTTCGTGTGTGTGTTTGTGTGTGTAGTAATCGGACACTGGAAAGCCCGGACTATATAACACGAAGCAGACAGAAGTCGGAAATTTCATATTCAACAAATTTTTTACTTTGTAACATGTATATTTAGTACAAAATGAAAACAAACAGTAATCAATATTTTACGTAACGTAGTCATTGAAAAATGGCTATTCATCACAATCGATCACACTGTTGTCTACTTTGCTATTTAACTACTGATAAAAGGTGAATGAATTAGTGCATAAAAAAAATTTTAAAACCACGTCTATTTCCTTAAAATAAAAGTCTGTTTCATTCTTATTATAATTTTTAATTTCTCCAATATTTAAGGTGTAAAGTCTAGTTTACAAGATAAATGCTATTGTACTTCATCGTCTCCAATACATAACAATGGATCAGTTGATGGATTGACTCGGACGTCATCACCATGCAGAGTAAATGGAAAAGTTTCCTCTGATGTTGACTGTTTTTCGTTAACACTTGCTGCTGAAGCAGCTGAAGCCCTGATATCTCCTCGTACACAACAGAATGAAGCACAGGTTCGACGTCGTCGTAGTCGAGCTACTATTGCCTCACGTAGAAAATCGCATACGGAAGTGAGTTGAGTTTATCGTTTTTGTGTTATCTAGTTTACAAATCATTTAACTATTTCAATGTATTTTTTTACTGAACCTACTGCTCAACACATATGCAGAAGAGAATGAGGGGTTGGGGATCGGATACAGAGTGAGGAGACCGACTGTCGAATGCCATCTTGCTTCAGGCGCTCGCTTGAGTGGAACCCGAATGGGAAGCAACGAATTGGGCGTGTATCCGAGGATGACATGGAGGAGATGAGAGACAGTGGGCAATCATGAGGCCGGCTAAAGAGAGAGGACCTCAGAGAATACGACAAATTCGGGATTTTCTGTTGAAGCCCTACTTTTCACTCGGAACCCAGGGGAAAAATAATGATAAAAACACACACTTATATTAGTCTGCTTGTGTGCTTTCCCTCCTCTTTATCAGTCAGCTTCGAAATGAGGTGGAAAATTTAGTGCACGACTTGTAGTCAGGATGCATATATAAACGATGGAAAATATGGAATTACTTAAGAGTTCTAAAGAAATACCAGAGTTTTTAAGGGATTAGAAAAATAGGCGAACAAAAATCAAGTTAGTAGAAATCAATAAGATTGGTACCATGAATAATTTGAATGATTTTCTCTATCTGAATGGCTACAGCTTCAGCACTGCAAAAGCGACGAAAACTTATTACCTTTGGCAGGTTGTTCTTCACTTTGTAATTAACTTTAAAGGAGGTGATTATTGAGATGGAATGACCAGTGTTCACAAGGGGTTTGATTATCGCATTTCTTTCAGGAGAGCCACTGCTGCCTTTCTGCAGTCATGTAGGATAGTGTTCTTGAACCCTTTTAGACAGGATACACATTGAACGACCAATATACCTGTCTTACCAGGGACAGGTCAGTTGATATATGCACATAGAAGTGGTCAGATGGGAACCGTTGATCTTAAGGCTTCTGCAGACCAGTGGATCACTGGGGAACACTACTTTTAGCGTTGATGTAAAGAATGTTCTTCTCAAAGATGCTGAAATTCTTCTCTCAAGCATATCGCGGGTTAGGTCTTCCTTGAAATCAGGGTTCATGTAAAGTTTCTTTCTCGAAACTTTTTTTTATTTGATATTCCTGTCAATAAATCGTGGTAGATATCCACTTTGAATGCAGGGGAAGATTATTTCATCGGAAAGAACCTCTTTGTTGAACTGCATGTTTTGTTTTCATTCTCCTCTGGATGGGGGATTATTCATGAATTGAAAAGTAACAAGGATCTGTCTTTCAGACGAAAAAGATAACTAAGTCTATAATTATTCAAACCTTAGGGCTGATACTGTCTGTCTGTATTCGACAAAGAACTTTGCACCGATGTGCGGCAGTTCGAGTCGCCACACTCCATGTAGCACACAAAGAAAGAGAAGAAAGTAGGAGAAATGCATAATATAGACAGTAAACAGAGGTGTGAGACCAAGGAATAGTAATAACGGAGAACAAAACAGTTTCATTGGAAATCATAAGTCACAAGAAGTGGATGCATCTGCAACAGCCATTGAGAACGATTTTGAGCCATGTCACCAATTGTTTCCAACCATTGGTTTTTACTGTCCCGAGGACCCCAACCAGGAAGTCTACACCTTCCTACGTGGCGTAGACTAACTGTTGTAGATTTCATTGACTGGTGTCATGTTTTCGTTTGACCGCCGCTAGCTCTTTTCCAGCCTGACCCTACATCAGCTAACATTGTCCGTCGAGGAAGGCGATGACTAGGCATACGTAACACGTGTCCTAACCATCTCAGTCGATGTAATTCCACAGCCTCGTCGATTGATTTCCCTTTCTTACCTAGCCTAGAACTCGACCGATGCCTAACCTCAATATTGCTCACCTTATTATACCACTTCACACTGGAGATAGAACACGGGCACCTGTGATGAAAGACAGCTAGTCTTTTCATGTCTTCCACTCTCAATGGCCAGGTCTCACAGCCAGCCATAAAGGAGGCCGGAGCGGACTGATGAGCAGTACACCCGCCCTTTGGTCGATAGCTGGATAACACCTCTACGCCAGAGACGGCGTAAACTTCCCAAATAGGGCTGATACGTGATCACATTAATCGACAAAATGTTTTTTTCTTCTTCAGGTAGACTTATCTCCTAATCCGAATGAGCTGGGTTTATATTTTATAATATCTTTTTGCGCTTAAGACTTTATTCCCCTTGTAACCTGACCTTCAGTTTGCTGGTTAAGTCAATTATCTGCTCTATTTATAAGTGGTGAATCTGTAGGCAAACGCAAAATTATGTTCATTAGTTGTTTATTGACCGTACTTATTAAACAACTGATCAGTAGAACTTGATATGTGTATGTAGAAAGAAACGCCTTATTGGTAGTGGTGGTCATATTTTCATGTTTATCCTGTCGTAATTTATCATTTTCGATTTGATACACACACACACACACACGTGTATACTCATATATTTGTTCAATTTTTTTCCTATACATCTTTAGGTGATTGTCCCTCATTCTACACCTCACACTGAAGTATGTTCTAGTCCAAACAACTATTGCTCATCTCCAAAACTAGTAATATCTAAAGAGCAAAGTATTAAAGTTCATCTGTGTGAACCAGTTGTCTCTAAAGTTGATTCGTCTGTTGCCGTAACGTCTAAAGTAAGCCTATCGTTGTGTAAATTTTTTTATTTTCTAATAATACTTTGTATATTTATGCCATCCATCCTTTGGTTTGTACGCACTCCACATTTGATTTATGTTGAGCAGAGCATTTAAATGAAACCTTTTCACATAAAGCCTCTCGTTGACTTGTTACCAGGGTATGAATAATCTCGTTGACTTAGAATATGCAGATGATGTAGTCCTTCTAGATGAAGACGCTGACAAAATGCAGAGTTTTCTGAAAACCTTGAGCAGCAATCTTCGAATGTTCGGCAAGAGATTTGCTCCCGTCAAATGTAAGATGATGCTACAGGACTGGACTACATTGACTCATGCCTAGAATAAAGATAGGGAGTGAAGTAGTGCCTGAGCGTGTTGACCGCTTCATTTATTGAGGAATTTGCATCAGCCAACGCCACTGTGTTGATCGCTGACGAAATCTCAGCACAGATAGAGAAGACCTATTTCGCATATGCCAGTTTACGCTGTCTCTGGCACAGACGTGATATCCGGCTGAATGTAGACCAAGGAACGTGTTGACTGCTCAGCAGTTCGCTCTGTCCTCCTTTATGGCTGGCTGCGAACGAGACATGGTCATTGAAAGTGGAAGATACGAAAAGGCTGGCTAGCTGTCTTTAATCATAGGTGTCTGTGTTCTCTCCCGTGGGAAGTGGAATAATGGGGTGAACAATTAATATATGTGTAAAACTTGGGCACTGTGGTAGTAAGTAATTCCATGTTAGTTTGTTTATTAGGTATATCACACAGTGAAACAGTATCATTTACTGAATGTCGTTTCGAGCAAAATTTATTGTTCATAATCATATCAATTATTCGAAGCGTCATCTAGTAAATGATACTGTTTCACGGGGTGAACAATGTTGAGGTTGTGTGCTAGTCGAGTTCTAGGTTGGTGGGAGGGGAAATCAGTCGACGGGGTTGTGAATTTACACCGATTGAGATGGTTAGGACTTGTGTTACGCATACCTAGCCTAGTCTAGTCTAGCCTAGCCATCGCCTTCCTCGACTGATGGGCGATGTTAGCTGACATAGGATCGACGAGGTTGGGAAAGAGTTAACCAGTGGTAATCAAACCAAAACGTGGCATGAGTCAATCAAATCTTGGACAGTTAGTTTCACCCACATACGGAGGTGTAAACTTCCTGGTTGGGTTCCTTGGGATTGTAAAAACCAATGAAGGCCGGAGACAATTTCTGATATAGCTAAAAATCGTTCTCAATGGCTGGCGCGGATGCCTCCACTCCTTGTGACCTATAATATCCAATAAAACTACCTTGTTCTTCCATGTTACTATTCTTTTGCCTCATATTTTTGTTTTGAATCTCTTTTTACTTTCTCCCCTTACTTTGTGTGCCACATGGAGGGCGAGTGGCGACTTGAACTGCTGCAAATCGGTGAAAAGTTCTACACTGAAACCAGTCAGTCAATTTCTAAGTTAAGAGTCAATGGTACAAGTTCGACTTGCCATACTCCGTGTTGCACACAAAGGGAGAAAACAGAGATGCAGAAGAACGACAATAAGCAGAAATGTGGGAGAGAAAGAATAGTAGCATGGATAAAACAATAGGGTTTAATGAATATGAGAGATCACAAAGAGTGGATGCATCTGCGCCATTGACAATGATTTTGAGTCATATCACCAACTGTCTCCAGCCACTGGTTCTTAGAATCCCGAGGAGCTCAACCAGCCAAGCAGTCTATTACAGCTCTCTAAGTGTGGCTGGCTCAAAATAACTGTCAAAGATTGCATGATGTGTAAAACTAGTATCATAAAACCATATAACCTTCTCCTTTTGCTTCTTTGCATGTTATTATATGCTCTTTTACGAAATGTCTGTTTTATTTCAGCCCTTGATACAGGAAGAAAAACATTCCAGTTACTTAAATTTGGTAACTCTTGGTAACAGAAGTGTCTCTTGTAAGTTTTGTTGTAAAAAGAAAAATGAAATTTTTTGTGTTCCTTTTTGTTCCTTTGCATTCCGAGTGGAACATATGGCTTCATGGCTGAGCTTTGAAGTTTCAATAGCAGTCACGGTGGTAGAGTTGCCTATCCTCACACCCAACCTTTCCTGTTAACCGAGCGTACTACGGGCGGCTGAGTGTGAGGTTTAGGAGTGCGTCGGCCGGAGATCAGATCCCGAACCAAGTGAGGAGGCCTGGTTGGCGAGTATTCTATCACCGAACCACATGTTATTAATGAATAAATAAAAAAATCTTTTCCAGGCTTTTTCTTTGAAGCTACTGTCAGATTTTCAGTAGAAAGGGAACTGATTGTACGGTAGCCTTTTTTACTCAGTGTCTTAAAAGGTATGGAGAGCAGCAAAAACACTCTTCTTAAGCACCATACTTTCATGTGTACTATTTTTGTTCAGAAATTGACAGATTAAATGTAGCAGTACTGGTGTGGCGTGATAAGAGGTGGCTAAAATTGAAATCAATACGTTAAGTCAATGGCTGCTGACTGCCGAGGTAGAAGTGTTTATTCCTCAAATTTGGATCAAGCCTACTTTGTAGACATGGAATAGTCTCTTTGGACAACTTGTTGCTTAACCTTGGGCCAATCGACAACTATTCAGAACAGTTAATTCTCATCTGACCTAACCGAACTTTTAATGTGACTAAGAATGTAGGAGTATGATGTTTTTCTTTCATTATTATTATTATTATTATTCCCTTGGGTTCCTAGTAGAACATAGGGCTTCGACTTCACGTCTCCACTTGCTTCTGTCTTCTGCTGTACTTTTCACTTGCATCCATGTTAATCCATACTGTTTCAGTTTCTCATCACACGATCTCCTCCATGTCACCCTTGCGCTGACGTCCCACTCGCCACTTCCCTTTCAGGTTCCACTCGAGCAATGGCCTGACGCGCGATGTCACCCAGCCGCCTCCTCAGCGAGTGTCCAATCCATCTCCACTTTCTCCTGCATACTTGTTGTTGGGCGATTGGTTCTTGTTTCGTTTGTTCCCATAGTTTCTTGTTGGTGATTCTTTCCGGCCATCTGATCTTCAGTGTAGAACGAAGACAGCTGTTGTTGATAAAGGTCTGCAACAGGCTGTTGGAAATATTCTTTGTGACCCGCCGCCAAGTTTCTGATCCGTATAGAAGAACTGACTGACTTGACATTTGTATTGAAAATCCGAATTTTGTTGTTGATGCAGGCTGAGTGACAGCGGAAGATTTCCAGATTGGTTGTTTCAGGTTGATGAATGTGTTTCACGCCTTCCCGATTCTCGATTTGACATCCTCGTCCGTTCCTCCTGTAGTTGAGACAATGCTCCCTAGATAAGTGAATGAAGTAACCTCTTTCAAATCTTTCTTTCATAGAGATCAGTTATTATGTCTTTTATCTCCTCCTGTTACAGTAGCTCCTTCTGATATTTTATCTCACGATATTTATTTTCCAAAAGAATAAATTACTTCCCTGTTTTAATTGATGAAATGATGGCTGTCTCTCTCCCTTTCTCAAACACTTTGGTTCACTAGCCGGTCGAAAACAAACCGTAAGATATATTCAGACGGTCCTCATTCATCTCAGTAAAGACGTGTGGATTACATAGTTAGGGTCTAATTTGACACCTTTTGTCTGATATTGCTCAAATTCTTTCCTAATGACACAAGTGTACTGACTTCTTATCATATTCTGATTGTACTTTTGGCATCCTCCTCCGTGTCGCCTGCAGTTGAAATGACTCTTCTTAGATAATTGACAGTGATTGGTGCTTGTTGTTGCTCGTGTTTGCTCGGTTATCTTCATCACCTAGGTTTTCTTTATGCTTACTTGAATTCCCTTCTTCGTTGGCTGCTTCTTCTGCCATCTTTTGAGTTTGCGTCTGTAAGTCTTCAAATTTATGTGACATTAGACATGAATCATGTGGGAATTCCACATCTTATAGAGTCAGTCTTCTTATCCGTGGTCTAGTGTATTCCTGCCTTCTCGCTCCTGAAGCCCAGTATGTTGCATAATTCAGTGCATCGCAAATAGAACTATCATAGGTGATAATAAACAGTCTTGTCTTACTCCTGTTTTTTTAAGCAAAACTCATTTCACCCTTCTATTTCATCATAAGCGTTAAACCCTTACTGCACTCTAAAATGTCTTCACTCCACATACTTCACTTGCAAGTGATGGCATTAGTAACTATGTCAAGTAGAATTGTGGGACATAAAAATTTAACTAGACCTAGAATAATTGGCCCAGCTAAGTTAAGTTGTGGTGAGAGCTGTCTACTAGCCAAATTGGCAGACATTAATTTACGTCAATGTTTACGTTCTCAAGATTTGTCGTGAGAATATGTGAACAAAGATTGATTCAAAACCGACCAGAGCAGACTTTGCGTAGGCGGATACAGTTAACATATAGATGATCTGACATTCAAGAAACAGTCACAAATAGATGAAAGATTAACTTTACGTGAGAAACAACCACTCAGAAGACTGTGTTATTTGCTTAACTAAACTATAATAATGTACATGAAAATATATAAATATGCTTTGATTTCCTTAATAAACGATCTGTTGCCTGTGTCTTGTCTTCTGTTGTTACAGTATTACTTCCCCCAATTCATATGTTATTTTGGTTAATTAAGACAACTTTTTTTTAAAAAGGACTTTAGTTCTCAGGATTCTAGAATATTTTTCAAGTAATACTACTGTCTTTTTAAGTATGTGTTGTTGATACTTAGTTAATTGTTGATTTATTGCCTTTGTTTGATGTGATTGATGGTGAATAGATGATGCAGCTGATCTTTCAATGATTTGTGAAGATGACATACTTGCCCTGATTTCATCAATACGTTGGGATGCACTTCCGCTTATCGGATTATTATCACGTCTAGAGGGAAATTCTGTATTCGAGGCGGTTGAATCGAAGTATGTAAGAAATTGTGAAAATCAACTCTCTGTACAACTGGAAGATGAACGTCGACAACTGGATATTGATAAGAGTTATCTTACGGTATTATTTTATTTTATTTATTTAAATATATATATATATAATTTTCAAGTATTGATTTTTTAGGGATTTTGTTTGATTGGATGGAGGTGTTCATCATGAGCTGACATCATTTAGAGAACCACTAGAGTACTGGACAGCTGTTTCATCCGCTTAGTTTGGGACCCTTCAGCGGTGCGCACCCACCACAAGGCTGGCGAGCTCGTAGACCATTGAGCCACTGGGACCCTATCCAATGGTCAGCCCATGAATTCTAACTTCTGCCAATTCACGACATAGCGCGACCATTTCACAATGTCTTCTTCGATGAGTTACTGCCTCATCTTCAACCTGCTGTACCCTCCTACTGGTCACGGCTTCCCACTAGAACCCCAGGTCACTCACTGCCTGAATAGGACCAGTTGCTAGTGGGCCGATTTATTGTTATATTGCTTGCAGACAAATAGTGATTCCATAAAGTATATAGTTGTTGTAAGAAATTCACTTCCATTATGTGATAATAATTATTATTATTAGTTTGTTCCCTTTGGATTGAATCATTTTGTTGCAATAACATTACCGACTTAGTCGCCTATGAAGGAAATATGAGGGGCATGCCTTTTGACCCGACAGATATTCGAAGTATTTTGCTGGAGTGTTTTTTTTTTGTAATGATCTGTGCAACGGAGCCTTATATTCACTAGTGACACAATCTTGATGAATCCAGTGAGATTTACCTGTTGTTTATATTAGATATTTTGTATGTGGATGAAGTTTTCGTAGACAGCTCAAAATGGAACAGTTGATATCAGCGAAGAGACTCTTCTCAACGAATTTATTATTAAGAAATTATCTCCCGTGGGGAAATTTAAATAAGTGAATACGATAAATAATAATAGTAGTATGAAATGTAATTAAAATGTTTGTGATTATAATCGTAGTTAAATATCAAGTAGTAAATAGCAAAACAAATAATGTCATATATAGAATTTGCCGAAATCATTACATATCCATCCGACTCATATCTATAAAACACAAAATAATCAAGCAAAGAATATTCTTTTCGATAAATTCCTCTTCCGGCTCTACAAATATATATACATGTTTATATACATGGAATATACTAGAATAGTAGTCAATAACAATATTAGTGTTTTTCTAAAATAATATCGATTTGCAAAGTAAGATCAATGCAATTACAGTTCATTAAAGATGCTTAAATCATAATAATAATAATAAAGATATAGTAGCGAATAGAATATCAACTAAAATTAGGAAAACTCCACAAAAATTCAGAATCATTCAAACCTAGATGGCCAAGGTAAGGATAATGTCTGAACTAGTTTCTTTTGGACGCATAAATTAAGCTTCTTTATATGGATCCCCACAGCCTCAGCAATGTTTAGTAGTCGAAATCTTAAGGCAAAATTGAGGTTCGTAGGTATGTGGTAAATGACCGTGAAAGCATGGTTAACATCAATCTTGTGTTCTGTATCCACAAGATGAGATAGAATAGCGCTATATGAATAGAGTTTGTTTGTCCTTTACTTAACCACCACTATGCAAGGTGATGTTCGGAAATCCGACGAGAAACCCGTCTAATTGTACAGCCTATATAAATGGCTCCACAGGAGCAGTTAAATTGGTAGATACACATGGATGAGGCGACTCATATCTGTAGCTGAAGCTTTGGCCATCGAAACAGAAAAGCCAGATCTCTGTGTACAGAAAAAGTTCGTCCACCTTCTCCCCCCCACCCCAACTTTCATGGTCTTAATCCCTCTGTGCTAAAGTATGGTAATCCCTTGTCATAGTTTGGCCCTACCTGTTTTTTCGTTTTCTTTTTTCAATTTGTGTACTCTTCCTTTATTACGTCAATTGTTTTTTTTATTCCTTTACGTTCCCCAGTGGAACATAGGGCTTCCAGCTCGAGGTTTGAAGTATCGGTAGCAGTGGTGTTTTTTTTTACGGGACGGGGTTGCTAGCCAGCCTCATATCCAACCTTCGCTCTTTTACCTGTCTTATTACTGGCTTAGCGAGGTTTGGGAGTGCGTCGGCAGCCGGGTTCGAACCCCGAATCACATGCTTGGTTGCTGAGCGTTCTACCTCTGTGCCACCGACGCACGTCAATTCTTACTATTGATATTCTTACTTTGAATTGTCCCCGCTAATATTTCGCTTGCTCCACTTGTCATTCTAAGTCAGTTTTGTTTTGCAACATTAAATTCTATGCTATGAAATTTCACACAATGTTACTTAACGTTTTTATTCTTATTCTATTTGCCTAATAATCCTATAATTTCACACCCCTTCCAAGTTCTGTACTTCTTCAGGAATTGTTCTATATATGACATTAATTGTTTTGCCATTTCATATATAGAATAGTTCATAGAATGTATAGAAGTGGAGGGGGTGTGTAAATTCATGGGATTAGTAGGCAAGTGAAAACTAAATGTTACATAACCTGGTTTGTATATGAATTAGATAAAGTTCAGCATTGCCAATGATATGTGAAATAATACTGGAAACAGTTCAAAGTTGGAATAGTAATAGTAATGAGGGAAAGGTACATAGATTAACTTAATATAAAAATGAAGAATTTTAGAAGAATGTTTATCCTTCTACATCCAAGGTAGAAATGGGGACTGTGCATACTTCTCTTCTACACAAAGGTCTGATTTGAATCCATGAATGGCCAAAGCCTTCTCTGTCTTTAGAAGTGTTAGCCGCGAAGAAAAAGCAGCAAGTTCCGATAATTTTATCTTAGGATTTGTTTACTTTAAAACCCAGTCGATCAATCCGTTTACAAGTTTAACCATGGATTTATATCAGTTAGAGGACCATTAAAATTCAACAGGGAGTACTGGATAGATGTTTTATCCCACTTTGGGACTCATCGGAAGTAAGCACCCACTCGGTGTTTGGACCCAGGACATCTTCCGGCTATGAGTCAAGCTCTTAGACTCTTCATCCATTGGCACTCGATCCAATGACCCATGAATTCCAACTTCTATGAATTCGTGATTTCAGTGCAACCACCAGCCAGTGTTATCGGGGAGTATTTGTCCTCACACCCGACCTGATGAATCACAGTAATCACAACTTTGCATCACAAACTCCAGGTAACCAGTCACCAGCGAGCATGCTGATGAAGAGTCTCAAGTACTACGACGAAATAGCTGTCCAGTACTCCGTGTTGGTGTTCAATGGTTCTCTAACTGATATCAATCCGCGATCAAATTTGAAACAAATGTAATCCCTACAAACTAACCCGTTGAAAAAACTCTTCTCCGGTCTTTACAGTTATGAAATAATATTTATTATCATTATAATAATATCTAGGTATGCGGTGGATAGATTTTAACGTAGAATGTATATATGTGCTTAAAGTCACATTGTTTTCAAGTTGTAGGCTGACCAACGTGGTGAGTCGCTGACCATTACAAAATAATATTGGACTAGACGAAGATAGTTGTTAGTCATATTAAATTCATAGAATTAGTTCAATTGTTTTAAAATGTGTTTGGTTTGTGACCAGTACGAAGGTAGTAAGCATTAAACAATGGTGCAGAGCTCATCATGAAATAACCAACATGTAAACTGAATGAATCTGGTTTATACTAATGAGAATAGTAATAATATAACCGATAATAATAAATAATAATAGCTTGTTATTGTCCATATGTATGAAAACTTCGACAAATTGTTTAAAAGATGTTAGAATAAAGATTTTAAAAAAAGTAAGAGAAACCTCTGAAAAGTGGGATTATGTTCAGTCTATTGATGTTCAAGGGAGGAACAACACTGGAACGTCTTCGTTCCGATTACGAACTTCTCTATGCATTCCTTGTGTTCCCATGAAGAAGCATAGTGCTTTAATCTTTCAAGTTTCAGTAATAATGATGCTGTTTTCACGGGTCGGGGTCACTAGCCTCAGGCCCAACCTTCTCTCAGCTTATTTACCGGTCAGTAAACTTCTGGCAATGGAACCGGGACATCCCGCAGGGCTGACAAGCATTCTGCCACTGACACACTGATACTAGATCTTATTGCCGAGTGCTAGTTCGTCAGGGATTTGATTAGTTACAGGTTTGATCATGGATTGATATCAGTCAGAGAACCATTGTAAACCAATCGGGGGGTACTGGACAGCCGATTCGTCCTAGTTTCAGACGCTTCATCAGTACCTACTCACTGGTAACCTTCCGGTTACAAGGTGAGCTCGGCCTTTTGTAATTCTGTGGGCATTAGATTGAGTACCAGTGGCTGAATGGTCTAAAAGCTCGCCTTGTAATCAGTAGATCCTGGGTTCGAACCCCGGTGAGTAGGTAGGTACTGACGAAGAGTCGCAAACTAGAATGAAACAGCTGTTCAGAACCTCGAGATCTTATTACCACAGCTTCAAATATGTGTAGAAAATGTAGACTAGCTATACGTGATAGCTACTGTGGCGTGATGTATCTAACACCAAAGGTCGTATTTAGGGTCTTTGTAATATTCTTTGTCTATAACATGTGTCAGAATTGAGCTCTTATAAGTACAAAATAGTCTTTGTTTGAACCAGGCTAACAAGTGTTGTCAAATCCATAGACGTACCTGCCTATATTTGTTAACCCTTTTTAACTTGTTCCATTGGAATAGTTAAAACAGCATATGCTTGTGGAAGATAAGATAGGAATAGACAGCTGCATTATCATGCGAGATTGTTTTGTTTATAAACGGTCCAATTCCTTTATTAGCTACTACTATCAACTATACGTATTATTGGTAGTCTCATACAGTTATTTTTTTTTTTTTTAAATTTTCCATTTGTATGTATGTATAGCATTTCGATAAGCGCCTTACTCATTGGACTAATACAATGGAAACATTACGTTCTCAGGCGTTGATGATTTCCTCACCGAACAAGGTAATAAATGCAGAAACGGAATTAAACACTACTACTTTATCTGTTACTGTCAATACCTTCAGTGATTGGTTATCAGCTCTCAAAGCAAGGTAAGAATGAAAATGTGGGTTTGCTTTCTACTAACCCTTTATTGCGTCACTAAGTTTTATTCGTGCGTTGAAGTTTTTGTAGCAGTTTGGTTAAGTTTTGGGAGTGGAGTTGCTAGCACCACTCCCCAACCCTCCCTCTTTATCCGGGCTTGGGACCGGCTAGAAAACTAGTAGGCTAGTAATCTAGGCGAGTCTTCGATTTCGCGGATGATTTATGTTTGATGTCACACAAAATCGAAGACTTACAAGCGAAAACAGACAAAATGGTCGAAGAAGCAGCAAAGACAGGACTTCAGGTGAACATAGACAAGACGGAGATTATGAAAATAACCAACCAACAACAACAACAGCAGCAGTGACATCCAGTGCCAATCACCATCAACGGGAGGGATTTAAAAGAGGTTACTTCATTCACTTATCTAGGGAGCATTGTTTCAACCACAGGAGGACGAACGGACGAGGATGTCAAATCGAGAATCGGGAAGGTGAGAAACACATTCATCAACCTGAAACCAATCTGGAAATCTTCGTCACTCCTCAACATCAACAACAAAATGATTCGGATTTTCAATACAAACGTGAAGTCAGTTTTGCTATACGGATCAGAAACTTGGCGGGTCACAAAGAATATTTGCAACAGGTTTCAGACCTTTATCAACAACTGTCTTCGCTCTATACTGAAGATCAGTTGGCCGGAAAGAATCACCAAGAAGAAACTATGGGAACAAAGAAAACAAGAACCAATCGCCTAACAAATATGCAGGAGAAAGTGAAGATGGATTGGATACTCACTGAGCTGAGGAGGCCGCTGGGTGACATCGCACGTCAGGCCAATGCTCGAGTGGAACCCGAAAGGGAAGCGGCGAGTGGGACGTCCAAGGGTGACATGGAAGAGATCGTGTGAAGAAGAGTTGAAACAGTATGGACTAACATGGATGCAAGTGAAAAGTACAGCAGAAGACAGAAACAAGTGGAGACGTGCTGTTGAAGCCCTATGTTCCACTAGTAACCCAAGGGAACAACAATAATAATAAGTTTTATTCGTCTATAACTCATGTATTTTGTCTAACTGATGGTGACGCTGTCTGCGAGAGCTTTGAAAATTGACCGAACGACTGTTGATAAAATGACTGGTAATCAAAAGTGAAGTGAACACCCGAGTCATCATGACTGGTTTCGAAACCACTTGCCCCAGGATTACTACTAGTTCAAAAATCTGTCAGCAGAGATACTTTATCCATCTACTAATCAGAAGGTCGTCATTTCATAGCAGTTATGTTAACGACTCATCATAGAAATCGAAATACTTTGATTGATTGATTAATCGATTATCGGTCAAGTTTGGAATGTGACCACCATGTTACGTGGCTTGCCATCACAGTGTGTACTGAATTATTGTTGTTATTAGATATTCGGAGGCAATCGGTAGGAAGCCAAGTCTGACCTAAGTTTTGTGCTTTCTGACTCCCATCATTCAGCAAAGAGTACTTGCAATCTTCAAGGAAATCATGTCCTTTCTGGAATTCCAACCTGAAAAGCTCAGTGTTGACGTCTCTCCCTGTCGTGTTTGAATCTCAGAGGGGGACATGAGTTCCTTCAAGATTACAGATACGCCTTTCTGACTAACGAGTGCCAACAAGCACGAAATGTAGGCAGAGGGCTTCCTTCCTACCGATTGCCTTCTACCATCTAATAATTGTATAACTTATCTAATATATGGAATTCAGGATATATTATCACCAGTCTTCATCTAACTATCTTCCTTCTTATTTTGATTTTGTACACTCATGTTTGCACATTTACAGTCTTTTGTGTGTGTGTGTGTGTGTGCGTTTCATCTAAGAATGCAGTGATTTGAACTAGTACGAGTTTTTACATTTGTCTACGTTTTTCTAATTGTATGTGCTCTAATCGGCTTTGTTTTCTAGACTGTGTATAATCTATCTATCTATCTCTCTTGCATCATAATCTTTACTTTCTAACTCTTTGTCTTATCCTTTTTTAACCTCATTTTGAGAGACTGTGTCCATCGTGTGTACTAAAAATTTACCTAGGCTTGTACGGTGCAATATATGTATATATATATATATATGGATGGCTGACTGTGTAAGTGATTAGCATAATAAATTTATTCTTCGTTCGTCTCTGTATTTTCTCTTTTCTATTGGCGTATTTTGAGTTTTTAGTCTTCACCTTGTAGTCTAGATTTCTCAACTTGCAGTTGCTAAAATTATTATTATTAAGTCGACATGAGTTTCTAATTTTCGGACTGTCCTACCTACTTCTTATAGGCTTTATTCTTAAATATATATATATATATATATATATATATATATATACCTACTACACATCAGTACAGATTGTGAATGAATAAATAAACAAATAAATTAAAGGTTTTTTTAAAAACTTCTTATCACATAAATTACATGAGATACTTTTTCCACTGACTATCGATTTCACTTTTTGAAAATAACATCATGAACTGTTTGTTGGAGAAAACTGAAAATCACATGTAATATGAATACATTAAGGATTGATGACTGACTGACTGACTAACTGGCTGCGTAGACGTGATATCCTCCTCCGGTTGGTTACCGATTAAAAAGAATGTGTGTACTGTACAGGAGCAGTTCGCTTTGTCGTCCGTCCTTCATGCATGGCTATTGAAAGTAGTGGAAAACATAATGAAACCATCTTTGACCTTAAATATCTCCGTTCTATCTACTATGTTAGGCGGTATGTATAATAAGGTGCGTTACATTGAAGCTAGTCGTGTTGAGTGTTAATTAGCTAAAGATGAGACTGTCAATCGATCAGGTTGTGGGGCTAGGTCTAGCTAGCCATCGCCTACTTTGATGAATAATGTTAGCTGACATAGGATCGATCAGGTGGGAAAAGAACTGCTAGAGGAATCAGTCCATGAAATGTGCAACAGTTTGTTTGAGCCACGTAGAGAGATATGGACTGCTTGTCTGGTTGGGGCGGGTACTCGGGATATTGAGGACCCATTGGCCGGAGACTAATGGAGATATGACTCGCAATTGTTCTTAGTAATGGTGCAGATGTATTCACCCTAATGTTTTTCCATGATAGTGTTTTTTCTTCCTTAGTGTGACAACTCGAACAGATGTACTTTTGTGCAGAAAAGGGCTTATTTAGTATATAAAACTATATTGCGCGCCTATATCCCTCTATTATATGATATAAGTATTTCATTTTATGACCAGTATTAAGAAATAGCGTCGAAAACTGAATGGTAGTTGTAATGGACGGCCGGGGGGGGGGTGAGCAGGTGCATTATGACTGAGTGACCATATGACTGATCGAGTGGAGGCGAACACTAGTGTGACTATGACTCATAATCGAAATAATTGATGATGATATGATGCTTATTTAAATATATTGATTTAGTGAGAATTATCATTATTATTATCATCACTGTTTCCTTAGATTCCTGTATGGAACATACGGCGTCAACAGCACATCTCCACTTCATCTTGTTCTCTGCAGTCTTCTTTGGGTTACTGCACGCGTGCTCATTAGCCTTAGTCTCCTCCTCACACGATCTCCTCCATGACACCTTCAAACGCATGTCCAACTCTCCGTCTTCCATTCTAGTTCCGCTTGAGTATCCTCCTGGTGTGTGATGTCACTCAATGGTATCCTCAGCGCGTATCCAATTCATCTTCGTTTCCTTCGGAGTATTTGTTGGGGGTTTCTTTTTGCAACAAACAACAATCAGCATAAATGGGAGGAACCTGAAAGAAACAACCTCCTTTATCTACCAACCTGGAAGCATCGTTCCAACTACAGGCGGAACTGACGAGGATATCAAAGCAAGGATCGGAAAAGCAAGATAAGCTTTCATTTCTCTCAAATCTGTGTGGAGGTCAACAGCACTCAGCACGGAAATGAAAATAAGATCCGGATTTCAACTCTAGTGTGAAGTCAGTCAGTGCTACTATACGGATGGATCAGAGACTTGGCGCGTCATAAAGAGCATCTCAAATAAACTACAGACCTTCATTAACAGTTGTCTTCGCTCAATACTCAAGATCAGATGGCTGGCCAGAAAAGATCAGCTACAGGGATCTCTGGCAATGAGCGAACCAACCAGGAACCGATTGTGAAACAAATAGGCAGGAAGAAATGGAGATGGATTGGCCATACTCTGAGAAAACAAACCACCAAGTGACATCACTAGACAAGCCATTGCTCGAGTGGAACCCGAAAGGGAAGCGGCGAGTTGTTCGTCAGTGCAAGGGTTACTTGGAGGAGGTCATGGGAAGAGGAGATGAAAGCGTGTGGGCAGACTTGGAGCCAGGTGAAGACTCTAGCAGAGAACCGAACGCAATGGAGACGCACGGCTGAAGCCCTATGTTCCTGTAGGAATTAAAGGAAATAATAATTCTTTCTGGCCAAGCATCGGATCTTCAGTATGGAGCCAGCGAAGGTGGCAGCTGTTGATGAAAATCTGCAGTCGCCTGTTGGAAACGCTTTTCGTGATGCTTAGACCAACTTTCTGACCCATCCAGAGGAACTGACTGGCTGATTTAGCAATGATGTTGAAAATTCGAATTTTGTTCTTTATGCTGAGTGGAGAATTTCCAAACTAATTTTAATGTGACAAAATCCTTACCTTTTCGACTCTGGCTTTGATATCCTCTTCTGTGATGTGTCGCCTGTAGTTGAAACGATGCTGCTGCCTGGTCAGATAAGTAAAGGAAGTGACTTATTTTCAATTTCTTCCGTTGATAGTGATTGGTGCATGCTGGTGGTGGTCGTTGGTTACTTTCATCACTTCCGTCTTCGTTATGCTCCCTTGAATTTCTGCCTTTGCTGCTGCTACTACTATTTTACAATTATATTTTAGTAGTCACCGTAGAACAAAAATGACTATGTAGCAGCAGCAACAGAACACAATGGGCGCATTTGTTAACGGAATTACTTATTGGCAAGGTACGTGTACAGATATAGGCAAAATACGTCTACTACCACATAGAATAACAATTTGGACGTATATTCGGTATTGTACTTCTTTGTGTCCTTCTTTCGTGTTTTCCGTGTTCATCTCTATATATCCCTTCGCTATTCTTGCAGATGATATACGTATTTATTAAATGGTTGGAGGCAATCGGCCACAGGAAGCCTTGCTTCACCTAGACTTCATGCAAGTTGACACTCACCGGTCAAAAAGGCGTATCTGCAACCTCATTGAAGGAACTCATGTCCCTCCTTCTGAGATTTGAACCGGCGTCACCCAATGCAGTGCTGCAGTCAGAGACGTTACCACTGAGCTGGCTATTCGGGCTCGCGATTGACCTCCTGTAGGACTGTAGTGGACACTTTGATTGGACACTAGCTAGTAACTAGTGTTATGCGTCTAGTGCTTTCTCTGGTGCAGACTGAATTCTATCAGTCAGTCTTTCAAAATGGCCACCATTCCAACCATCTAATATGATCAAACCAATGTGTACCGTGATGGCGAGCTACCTAGTGGCATGGTGGCCACATTGCAAACCTGACTGATAGAATTCAGTCTGTACCAAAGAAAGGACTAGACGCATAACCCTAGTAACTAGCTGGTGTCCAATCAAAGTATACATATTTATATATGTATCTACATGCTACTTATGAGCTTTATCAGTAGTACAAGCCACAACTTTAAAATTTCCGTATCAATTCACATATTACTTTTCCACTTTTTTTCCTCTTATATTCTTATTGTAGACTTACAATGGCCTTTTCGATTTTACAATGGCGTACATCAGTTTTCGATCATTTAGTAGGTCAAAGTCATGATGCTAATCTATCATTGTTGGCAATGAAACAGCGTGTTCATACATCGATACAAAGAGCTCAAGAAACAATAAAATCATGCATAGAATCTTATGATAATAAGTTTACACAATCTTTGAATGCTACTGATGGTGATATCAGGGATGGATCAGATGAATTTCACTGTTGTCTAACTATATCTTCCAGCCAATCACCCAATGAAGTATTAAATACGTTAGAAGAATTACGCGTGAGTAATTATGTTATTCTATCCTTTTGGTGTTATAAGTGATAATCAATAATAGTCTGAAACTGTATAGCAAATCTAAAAATAACTCCATTATGGCTAAGATTTTATTTTGATAAATCACATAGTGAGAATCAATAAAGCAGGAATTAGGGTGGCATTCAAACCTACAAACTCACTCAGGGACAAGCTCTGTAGGCTAAAAGACCCGGTGGACTCAATTAAACAAAATAATATAATTTACAAAATACCTTGCAATGACTGTGAGTTACGTCAACTACATAGGTCAAACTAGTAAGTCGGGGATAGTGAGACTGTCGGGACATAAGAATTTAGCTAATATTTATTTATTTATTTATTTAAACGCATTAAAACTTGGTACAATATGGCACCAAGAAGGATGCGCCACACAATAATAATAAAACAACATAGATGAAAAAAAAGGAAGACAGGAAAAGAAAAAATATATATAAGTAGAGAACGAATAATGAACTTCATCTGGAAGGAAAACACTCATTCTTAACAGGTTCAAACAGTGTTCGTTAACTATCATCGGGAATGGAAGAAAGAAGGAAATCGCAACACATTCGCCATTGATTACGATTCTTGGCCATATCCGATAACGTTTCGAGCCATCGATTTGAGCTATCTCTCAGACCCCAACCAGGGAGTCGTGACACACCAACCGATGCTAATCTAGCACAAATATCCTTCATCCCACGACGCCACGTCATGGGCTGACCACCTCTCCGCCTTTTCCAACCCGTCCCAGGGCTAGCGAACAGAGACCTGTATGGAAGCCTCTGGGGTGACATTCGCAGCACATGTCCAAGCCACCGGAGCCGGTGTTTCCAGATGACGACATTCAATGAATGGTGATCTCCACTGTGTTCAAACACACGTTGCCGAACCTCAGAATTACTCACGCGATGATGCCATCGAACGCAAGCAATCCTGCGGAGACATCGGTTATCGAACACGCAGAGTCGCCTTACATCCTCAGCTCGGAGAGGCCAGGTTTCACAGGCGTAGAGCAGCGCAGCCCGCACCGAAGCACTGTATACCCGACCTTTGACAGCCAGGCTAACGTCGCGACGGCGCCAGAGGTGGCTCAAGTTGATGTATGCCACCCTAGCTTTCATTATACAGTTGGAAATCTCATCCGTCACCCCTCCGCCAGCACTCACACAACTACCTAGGTACACAAACTTATCGACAACTTCAAGCGGTTCACCCGCAAGAGTGAGTGCAGGTACAGGCTCCTGCCAATCTTGTAACAGTACTTTGCACTTAGACGGCGCAAAGCACATACCATACTTACAGACACTGATCGCCAACTGATTGAGTGCGATTTGGGCAGCCTGCATGCTATCGCACAGTAAGACGATATCGTCTGCATACTCGAGGTCGAAAAGTCTATCTCCAGGTAGCAGATCTACACCACCTTCACGCACATCCTTCAGAGCTGACTCCAGAATGTCATCGATGGCAAAGTTAAAGAGAAATGGTGAGATTGGGCAACCCTGTCTAACCCCACTGTTGGTTGGGAACAGTGATGATAGTTGGTTGTATGCCCTCACTCAACCTGAGGTGTTTCTGTATAGGGCTTTCAAGATGTTAACAAATTTCTCAGGTACACCTCTCTCTAACAGACAGTTCCAGAGCACAGTTCTGTCCAACGAATCGAAGGCAGCCCTAATATCAAGAAACACAACGATCGTTGGCCTGCAATAAGTGTGGCGGTGTTCCAACAACTGACGAAGGGTGAACACATGATCAATGCATCCACGACCTGAACGAAACCCAGCCTGCTCTTCGCGAATCAATCCTTCGCGTATTTTGCACAGTCTGCGAAGCATGACAGCAGCCAATATTTTAGACGCAACTGGTAACAGACTGATACCCCTATGGTTGTCACAGGAATTACGTCGACCCTTTTTAAAGATGGGGACGATAATGGCTTCGTTCCACATTGATGGTACGCTCTCTGTCTCCCACACCCTCCTGAACAACCCAGTTAGAGCCATTATGAGAGTCTCGCCACCATCTTTAAAAAGAGCCGGGGGTAATTTGTCTGGGCCGGGCGCCTTATGGCGTTTCAGAACTTGGAGTTCCTTACGGACCTCCGCTTCGGTGGGTGGGTCGGTACTAACCGACCAAGGAGCACTCGGGCTAATGATAGTAGACAATGAAGCTGGTGGCCAGCTGAACTGCTTCCCGAAGTGCTCTGCCCAGCGTTCCAGGCGTCTCTTCAGGCTGGTAATTGGAGTGCCATCTGCCTCACAGACCGTCTCGCTGACACCTTGTTTCTTGCTGCCGGTGGCTCGTATGAGTTGGAACAGCTTCCGACTGTTGCCAGATGCAGCAGCTGACTCCATCTCATACGCACGTTCTGACCACCAGGCTTCGCGGTCCTTACGTAAACACTGTCTAATCTTGCGCGTGAGCGCCTTTCGCTTATTGTTGTATTCACTGCCAGCCGGAATGGACCGGCGTTCATCCATGAGTTGCAAGGAACTCGCAGAAACCCAGTGGTTGTTAGCGGAGCATTCTTTCAAGCCGCAAGCGGCTACACTCGCCTTTTGCATGGCACCTTGCACATGAAGCCAGTGTTCATCTATACTACTTGGGGGGTTGCTGGCAAGCATTGACTGTAACTCATTCTGATATTTCAAAGAAGTAGCAGGTGCTACTAGTTTGCTCACATCAACGCTTAGACGACGGTTTTTACGAACCCCACCAAATCGCAAGACGAACTTGGCACACACTAACGCATGATCGGAGTCCAGGCATGTGCTCCAGAAGGAGCGACAGTCTTGTATGCATCCTCGCCACCGGAAACTGACCGCAATATGATCAATCTGAGTCCAAGCTTGCTTCGCAGAGGGAGGACGCCAGGTAGCGCTACGGCGATGGCTGTGCCGGAAGTTGGTGCTGGCTAGAAATAGGTTGTGATACGCGCAAAGCTGCAGAAGACGGTCCCCATTATCTGACCTGCGACCATGTAGTCCCCACTGACCACCTAGACGACTCTCCTCTGAGCTTAGACGCCCGACCTGTGCGTTCAAGTCCCCAGCTAGCACTACGATATCCCTCCGACCCGCCTGTTTCAACAGATCGCTCAGTTGGTAGTAAAACTCATCCTTCATTGCATCCGGGCTGCAATCCGTCGGTGCATAGGCAGAGACAACAAATAGACACCGCCTATCTGGCCTACTACTCCTTACTTTCGTATAACCTTCCAGCCTCACAGCACATAAACGACTGTTAATGGGAATCCAGTCGAGCAGTGCAGCTTCGGCTCTAGCGCTCAGTGCGACACCGACACCAGCTACGCCGGATGCTGATGCCACAGGGTCCCCGGATAAGCGCAGGTGGTACATACTACTAGAACTTCCAGATGGAGAGGACAGTCGAAGCACTTCACTGGGATCTTGAATGCGGGTCTCCGAAATGCAGCAGACATCGATAGCGAGGCTTTCCAAAGTTCTTGCCAACCCTGCCTGTTGTCCGATTTGCATCAGCGTCCGAACATTGTAGGTAGCCAGCTTGAACGCAGCACGCGGTTTCAGGATATCTGTGTTAGAAGTCACATTGGGGACAGCCATTTTGAGGACTACTCACTAACATCTCGAAACGACACAGATAGGCTAGGAATCCAAACAAAGGCGAAAGGCTGTCGAAGGTTAAGAAGTCAAGGTTAGGAAAGGTAAAATACAGGAAACTAAGTATAAAAATAAAAGTAAGGTTGGAAAGAGATATATCAACTGGGACATCATTATTGCTTGAGAGCATTGTTAAGAGCGCGCGATGAGTTTCACTGATAGTTCGTTGCTTCATTTAATTAATTGTGTGAGGGCTGAGATACTGCCCGGGCGCCCAAACCGAAGCAGGTGGTTTTCTTAAGGGACCACCCCCCGAGCCTTTGACTTGGAGTCTAATCCGCAAGGCAGCGGAGCAGCGTCAGGTGCTGCGTTCCCATGGTTGCCGGTGACCCATATGGGTTCGTACGCCATTTGATCCTATTGGATTCTGGAGCCCATGTACCCCATGGTAACTGCTTTTAGTCTAACCGCTATCCAAACAACCTTCCTGGCATGGTAGGACCTGCAGGGACATGAGTCCCAGCCAGTTTAGCTTGTTGGGTCACTGCGGCATTCAAGTTCGACCACCACGGCAAGGTAGCAGTTATCGGCCGGGGAATTTAGCTAAGGTAAGAATGGTTTACACCGAGAAGTAAAAAGCTCAGCAATTGCACTGCATACATTAACACACAACCACACAATAAGGTGGGAGATGGTGGAGATTCTAAGAAGTAATCTATGTTGGATGGTGAGAGAGATTGATTACTGAATCCTGGTTCGTCGGGTCTACACCCAACACATGCAACAGAAATGACTCAATGCAAATACCAGAAATATGGAAGATATTATTACCACCAGTCACTCTAGTCAGAGGAGGATAATAAATAATCTTAAAATTCTATTTCAATTCACGTACATCGCAATATTCTAACAAGTTACTTATTTTGACTATAAAAACACTCGTCTTATTTCCCATCTGATTGTACCTGATTGATAACACTAATATGATTTCTGAATGTACTTTATCTTATGCTGATTTTTATTCAAATGTCTAATCATCAATTTCACTCATGTATATAAAGGAAGCAAGAAAGTTGTGTGAGTACCTTGATATGATTATGAGCGGTAGTAATTTGTGCTCGAAACGTTGTCATCAGTTAATATTACTGTACAACAACACTGTGTGATTTATCAAAATAAAATCTTATCCATAATTGAGTTATACTCTACCACAGTGTCCAAGTTTTATACTTAAATTTTAAAAATAACTTTATTCTGAACAGTGTTTTTTTATGATTTACAGAATTTTCAGGGGAGTTTATTGCAGGATATTTTTTCCTTATCCAGCATTTTCAAATATAATATTGGCTAGATCGTATGACACAGTGCTATCTGACCTGATGCGCAAGCCAATCCATGATTATATCGCTCTCCTTCGAGAAATGCACGGCATTTTGTTGAGAGCCAATTATAAAAAGTTCAGGAGTACATTCTGAGAATCAAGGACTCATGTACTGGGATACGTTGCCTACCCCCCCTACGTTTATGCTTCTTCTGAAGTTTAGTAGAAACTTGCGAATAAGCCAGTTGTAAACATTTTAAATACTCGCCAAAGTAAATAATACCATTGCAGGTTATATTTGGGGCATTGGTGGCACAAAGGCAGAATGCCCGCCGACAACGCAGGCGATTCAGGGTTCAATCCCCGGCCGCCGAAGCACTCCCAAACCTCGCCAAGCCAGTAATAAGACTGGTAAAGAGGGAGGGTTAGTCATGAGGCTCGCTAGCAACCCCATCCCGTAAAAAATAAAAACACCACTGCTACCGAAACTTGAAGCCCTATGTTCCACTGGGAACGTAAAGCGAAAAAAAGGTTATATTTGATTAGATTTAAGAACAAAGTGAAGAAGAGAAATTATGTTCAATATTCTTGATGGAGGGTTCTGGGTAGCCCAAGTTGTAAGCAGGCCGTCGGACGCTGATTGCACCTGATAAATGACAAGTTTTAAAAGGTTGAACATCTTCAGGAGTTGTAATCAGTTGGACGAAGTTGATGAATAGTACTTTTTATTTTGTATTTACTTTGGTAACCCTTTTTATACCATAGTAGTAGTAAAACCTGACATAGTTTAAATATTTCCACTAGGAATGCTGTACAAAGAGCATTCCCTGCTTCCGAATTACGCTTTTTCTTCAAAACCACTCATCTTTTGTGTTCGGGAGTAAAAGATAAACTGCCTAATTTAGCCTCTTCCATGTGTATCTACCAATTTAACTGCTCTTGTGGAGCCAGTTACATAGGCCGTACAATTAGGCGTGTTTCGCGTCCAATTTCCGAATATCACCCTGTGTGGTTAAGTAAAGGACAAAGAAAATCTATTCGGAGCGCTATTCTATCTCATCTTGTGGATGCAACAGATTGATGTTAAGATTGATGTTAACCAGGCTTTCAGAATCATTTACCGCATACCAACATATCTCAATTTCGCCTTATGAGTTTGACTACTAAATATTGCTGAGGCTGTGGGGATTCATATTAATAAGCCTAATTTATGCACCCAAAAGAAGTTAGTTCAGACATTATCACTACCTTGGCCATCCAGGTTTGAATGATCCTGAATTTTTGGGGAATTTTCATAATTTTAGTTGATATTCTATTTGCTACTATATCTTTATTATTATTATTATTATTATTATTATTATTATTATTATTATTTCAGCATCTTTAGTGAACTGTGGTAATTCCATTGATCATACTTTACAAATCGATATTATTTAAAAAGCACTAATATTGGTATTGACTACTATTCTAGAATATTCTATGTATATAAACATATATATAATTGTAGAGCCAGAAGAGGAAATTATCGAAAAGGATATTCTTTGCTCAATTATTTGGTGTTTTATAAATTTAGAACACACGATTTAAGCAAGCAAATACGTGTTTTCGGTAAATTCTCATCAGGTGTTACAGTTACAACGATTAAACATACCAGTCGTAGACATTTGAAACAATTTGAATCAATAGGACCAAGTGTAATCACGGAAGTATGTAAGTATAATAATAATAGCTGGGATAACTATTCTTGGTCATGGTTGAAGGCCATGGGAGGGAGAGGAACTGAACAAACTTCCTTTGAACACAAAGATCCGGCTTAAGAATGTATATTGGCAACTGCCTCAGTAATGCTTAGCAATCTAAGGTGTACAAACTTAGGGAATTGAGATGACATACTGTATAGAATTGTTAAGGCTGGGTTTTTATCAATATTATAATCCGTATCCACAAGCTACCGAGTCTGGCCACCTCAATGTGCACTTGTAAATTTAACTGTTCCTGTGGATAGTTACATAGGTAGAACGACTCATCAGGTCCACCGTCACCTTTGCGAGCATCGTCAAACGTGGTTAGGCAAATGGTTCGTAACGTCAGTCAGGGGTTCCATATTAGCACATCTTGTGGATACGCATCATAAGCTTGATAAAATTAACGCCTTCACAATTCTATGCAAGGTGGTACCTCAATTCCCTAAATTTGTTCGCTTTAGATTGCTAAGCATAGCTGACGCAGTCGCTATAAAAAGTTTTCAGCACAATCTTTGTGTTCAGAAAAAGTTTGTTCAACACCTCTGCTTCTCATGGCTTTCAACCCCGACTTAGAACACTTATCCGAGGTAGTATTACTATTCTACCTATATTCTCCTGGATTCTATTTGTAATTCTATTGATCGACATTGTTTCTAATATCTGTGGCTGATATTTCATTATGTTATTTGTAAAGCCTGATGAGAATTTAACGAAAATACGTGAAGGTGAGGCAGTAACTCATCAAAGAAGACATTGTGAAATGGTTGCGCTATGTCGTAAATTGGCAGAAGTTGGAATTCATGGGTTGGCCATTGAATCGGATCTGGTCCCAGTGGCTCAATGGTCTACGAGCTCGCCAGCCTTGTAACCAGGATGGTCCTGTATTCGAACCCCTGTGGTGGGTGCGTGCTGTTGAAGAGTCCCAAACTAGGTGGACGAGATATCTGTCTATTACTCCAGTGGTGGTTTTCCAATGGTCGTCTAATTGATGTCAGCTCATGATGAAATCCTTTAACCAAAAAACTACTTATTTGCTTGTTTAAATCGTGTTCTATAAACCTGATATGCACAAGTGACTGAGTTTCAATACAGAACTTTGGATGGAAGTATAGCAGTTCAAGTTGCCACACTCCATGTAGTTTACAAAGTTAGACAAAACAGACAGAGGAAGGGAATTCAAAAGTAGTATTATAACCAGAGATGTGAGGTAGAAAGAACAGTAACATGGATATGGCAGGTCATTGAGAACAATTTCCAACGCTATCACCAATAGTCTCCAGACATTGGATCTTAACATCCAGGATGCCTACACCTCCCTTTTTGTGGTTGACTCAAACTAATTGTCGAAGATTTCATGGACTGATTCGATGTATTGGTTTGAGCATCACTAAATCTTTTCCAATCCAGTCTTATTTGGGCTGTGGTGGTGTGATACAGATAACTGGTTCCACTGGAGTATTGTTCTCACAATTAGAACCATTGTATTTGTTGGGGTTTACGTCTGAATACTATTCTTACAGTTCAATACTGCTTTTGCAACCGAATACTCTATATGTATTTGAACATTCTATTTCGTGTCGTTTAATGTCAACCAAATTCACACGCTCAAGGATTGGTTAAAGAATATAAAACTGTATATATAAGTAGCTGTTTGATCACTTGAAAATATACCTTGGCTCCCGTGTCTTACCTTCTGCTGTTACCGGGCTAACACTGCTTGTTGAGGAAGGCGATGACTGAGCATACTCAACACATATTTTAGCCATCTGAGTCGATGTAGCTTCACAACCTGATCGATTCCCCCTACGTGTAGAGAAGAGGCGTGAATTGATCGGTGGAAGCGGACTGACACTTCATAGTTATGCGTGTGCATTTGGTTTGTGCGTGGATCAAGCGTAGTTGGGGATGGTGTCCACTTAACTGTGATTATCTTCATCTAAGAAGACTAACTGATGACAATCCTTGAAACACACACACACAGTTGATGAGTGCAGATCAAACGGCCCCAGTGGACGGAGAAGGCCTCGCCGAGACTCGAACTCGGGTCGCTTGATTCAAAGTCCAGAGTGCTAACCGCTAAACCACGAGGCCACCATTCTGCTAACGTCATTCTACATTCTACACCTAACCTCAGTATTACGGAACAGGAGTTGAGTTGAGGTGAAAGTTTTTGGTTAATACGGGACTATAATCATTTCATATTTGATTTTATGATAGATACAGAGAAGAAGCATTGACCGTTAATGACGTCAGAAATCACTTAACAACTGCTGGCTTTTCTAATATATATATATATATATATACATATATTTGTGGCCCAAGTGGTCTAGTGGATAACGCTTTCCTCCTTTACCTCTCTAAACCAGAAATAATGCTGGTGAAGAGGAAAGGTTGGGCATGAGGCTAGCAACCCCATCCTGTAAAATAAACACTGCTACAGAAACTTCAAGCCACTAGCTTGAAGCCCTATGTTCTACTGGTGAACGTGAAGGATATATATATATATATATATATATATATATATATATAATTTAATAATTCCCATTTTAGCATTAAGAACACAATATTCAGCGAAGAGACTCTTTCCAACGAATTTATTATCAAGCTGTACTATCTTATATATATATGGTTTTTACGAAATTATATCCAGTGAGGGAATTAGGTCAAAGGTGTGAATACATGAAATAATAATAGTATGAAATGCAATTAAAATACTTGTGATTATAATCATAGTTTAATGTCAAGTGGCAAAATAATTAATGTCATATATAGAATAATACATAAGGTGTATAGATTTTGGAAAGGGGTACATAATTATAGGATTAGTAGGCGAATATAAAATGTTACATAACATGGTGTGAAATTTGATAAGATAGAATTCAATATTATAAAAACAAAAAATTAATAATTTTGTGTTTAGACTGACAATTGCGTCAAGTGGAAAAGATTCAGAGTGAGAATAGTAATAATAATAATAATAAGGGAAAAGTACATAGAATAACTAAATAAACAAAATAAATAAATGTCTGTCCTTCTACGGCCAAGGCAGAAGTAGGGATTGTAAATACTTCTTTTGTACACAAAGGTCTGGCTTAAAGTCATGAATTGCCAAGGCCTCAGCTGTCTTTAGAAGTCTGTAACGAAGAAAACGCGGAAAGTTAACATGGATTCTATATATTATCTTGAAATCATGGTCAGAGTGACAGAAGTCGATCATCAGGTGTTCCAAAATAGAGCTTCGCACACACTTCCTTTCTCCCTTATATAACCATGCTGGAATATGTTCTCGTATCCTTGTGGAAAGCGTCCTCTGGCTACGGTCAATGTACCTTGCTCGATAAGAGCAGGTGAACTGATAGGTGCACATAGATAAAGGCTGCCAGACGGGGCCCTTGGCCGTAGAGGGATAGACATTTATTTATTTAGTTATTCTATCTACTTTTCCCTTATTACTGTTATTATTATTATTACTATTCTCACTCTGAATCTTTTCCACTTGACGCAATTGTCAGTCTAAACACAAAATTATTAATTTTTTGTTTTTATAATATTGAATTCTATCTTATCAAATTTCACACCATGTTATGTAACATTTTATATTCGCCTACTAATCCTATAATTATGTACCCCTTTCCAAAATCTATACACCTTATGTATTATTCTATATATGACATTAATTATTTTGCCACTTGACATTAAACTATGATTATAATCACAAATATTTTATTCAAGTGTTGGTTTGTAGGGATTTGATTGGTTACAGGATTTTCATCATGAGCTGACATTAATTGTAATAATAATAATAAGAGTTAAAACTCGACTATGTTTTTTCTCTCGATGTAACTATCGTGTTCTTTTAATTCGTCACCCTTGATGTCGTTAGGTTGACGTATTGTGACGTCTTTTCAGTTATATGATGGCTTAGCCTCCAGACTAATCTTCCATTCGATGTGATTCATCTTTCAGTGTTTGCCATTGAGGAATCATAATGAGACCTCCGTGTGGCTTGTTTTGTAGTAAAGTATTCACATAGATTCAAAAGGTGGTCTGTGTTTACAGTACTATTTAGGTTTCTCTATCTCTTCTATGCATAATTCTTCCTCCTTTGCGTTTCTAATGGAACATAAGGCTTCAAGTATGAGCTTTGAGGTGGGTTTGCTAGCCTCATTCCCCTCTAAATTTTGTTTGTTGCACCCAACAACGTAGTCAACAGTTACTAACCGATCTCACTTACCATACCACCTCTGACCTTATCGATCAGCACCATTCGGATAGTTGAGATACCCGTTTGAGTTGAACGGCATGCCACATTCCCCACCAAACGTTTCTCTTCCACATCCTCTCTATTTGAAACGCATTCACATTGTTATGTAACATTTTATATTCGCCTACTAATCCTATAATTATGTACCCCTTTCCAAAATCTATACACCTTATGTATTATTCTATATATGACATTAATTATTTTGCCACTTGACATTAAACTATGATTATAATCACAAATATTTTATTCAAGTGTTGGTTTGTAGGGATTTGATTGGTTACAGGATTTTCATCATGAGCTGACATTAGTTAGAGAACCTTTGGAAAACCTGGGAGCACTGTACGGCTGTTTCGTCCTAGTTTGGGACTCTTCATCAGTACGCACCCACCGGGATTCGAACAAATGCTTTGATTGCATTTCATACTACTATTATTATTTCATGTATTCACACCTTTGACCTAATTCCCTCACTGGATAGAATTTGTTAAAAACCGTATATTTATACGATTGTACAGCTTCATAATGAATTCGTTGAAAAGAGTCTCTTTGCTGAATATTGTGTTTTTGATATATATATATATATATATATATATATATATATTGTTGACTTTAGTGCTCACAGTCAACTTCAAACTAGCATGTTTATAATTTTGCACTGTGTGTTACACAATAGGATAATTCTCAAAGTATAACATGACTCATGTTTAAAATTATGCTTTCCTTTTTTGTAATGAATATTTTCAAACTTTAGAATTTAAACGAAAACTTGTGGAATATTCAATCACGTTTGGGTTCTTGTTATCTATTCGATGATTTCTGGAGATTTTCATTTCATTCAAAAATGCCTCAACAACAACAACACCGTGATGATGATGATCAAAGCTTACCTTATCAAGGGAATAGAAATGATGCATTCATCAATCGAAATCTTTCATTGAACTATTCAGTTTCCAATCTAATCCAACTGTCTTGCACACTTCGTCAACAAGTTTTAAACACAATTCGTAGTCTGGAATCAGCTATGCTGATAAAGTCAAACAATCTGCTGACATTTAAAAAAGAAGTATCCTATGCTGCTCAAAAGCATGAATTAATTCATTCCTCAAGTTATTATATTGAAGAGAATTATAATGATGAAAGAATTGATGGTAGTAGTAGTAGTCCAATTGCAGTATGTGAACTAGTGTCTACTATAAACGACGCTTGTCTTCTTCAGGCTACAACTGCTGATCAATCGTGTTTCCAGCTTTCTTCGACATCACCGTCTTCGGCCTACTTTTCGATAACTTCTACTCCTCCTGCTTCTCCTCCTTCTCCCTCTACTCATTATGAACACGATAACCTGTCATGTATTTCAACGACATACATTAACCGCAAATCATTCTTTAATAAATATCTTTTATTCTTTTTGTTCCTATTCATTATATTTAGCCTTATTATTATTATTAGCATGATTTTATTTGACGTTTTCTCAACTGATAAGGATAATCACCGATGGCGACGGTTCAAGTTTTTATCCGCTCCATTTAATAACCGTTTTCAGTGTAATGGCGATGATGGTGGATCAATGATTGAATTGAATTTAAATCGCCTAATCGAGTATCTCATTTCTTTTCAACATTCTAATGCTAAAAATTCAATTTGGTAATCGTTTTCCCCTCTTTCTTCTCCTTTTTTCGGTATTTTTATTTGTTTTGTTTTGTTTTTATATTTATTTATTTATTTATTTATTTATTGCATTCACACACATTGTGTGTTGGTCAGTTTTCCTGGGGGATAAACGACAAGAAGTCGGTTGCTTGGTTGATTGGTTGATTTCTGTGTACAATTCTACAGACACACACACACTCACTATCAACATCTGTGTGTCCATCTATCTATCATCCGTCTGTTTGTCTGTCATAGTTCTGTTCTTCCTTCTTTTTTGGCTGTGTAAATTTCCAGAAGTCATTATTTTCTTGTAATAATAATAATAAGAGTTAAAACTCGACTATGTTTTTTCTCTCGATGTAACTATCGTGTTCTTTTAATTCGTCACCCTTGATGTCGTTAGGTTGACGTATTGTGACGTCTTTTCAGTTATATGATGGCTTAGCCTCCAGACTAATCTTCCATTCGATGTGATTCATCTTTCAGTGTTTGCCATTGAGGAATCATAATGAGACCTCCGTGTGGCTTGTTTTGTAGTAAAGTATTCACATAGATTCAAAAGGTGGTCTGTGTTTACAGTACTATTTAGGTTTCTCTATCTCTTCTATGCATAATTCTTCCTCCTTTGCGTTTCTAATGGAACATAAGGCTTCAAGTATGAGCTTTGAGGTGGGTTTGCTAGCCTCATTCCCCTCTAAATTTTGTTTGTTGCACCCAACAACGTAGTCAACAGTTACTAACCGATCTCACTTACCATACCACCTCTGACCTTATCGATCAGCACCATTCGGATAGTTGAGATACCCGTTTGAGTTGAACGGCATGCCACATTCCCCACCAAACGTTTCTCTTCCACATCCTCTCTATTTGAAACGCATTCACATTGCTTGCCAAGTCGGTGGGGGGGGGGGTAAATCCGTTGGAGTCATCCGTGGACCCTGACTTCTGCCTTCAGTAAAGCTCTTTTGAAGGTGTCCACAAATCTTTCTGCCTGGCCGTTGGACTGAGGGTGGCATACACCCATATTGTATGCCATTTGTCTTGGAATATTTCCTAGGTGAATGGACTGCTGTCGTCAAATTCAATTCATTCCTGTAGGCCATGATGGTGGTTCAAGACCAAGATGTGAACGTGGAGGTCGAGGAGCAGCTTTCGCCACTGTTGTATTACTTCTCTGCCTCATCTTTTGCATGCTCTTGCTTAATTTACGGGCTGAGAGATCGGTTAGTCGTTGTATAATTTGTTGGCGTAGACAAGTAAAAGCTGTGAATAAGGTAATTCCAAAGGTGAGTAAAAACCACTGGATTTCGACTGCCTCATCCGAACTGATAGATGCTAGAAGACTTATTCCGGCGAGCTCCGAATTCAATGAGGAGCGAAAGCTGCACAAGAGGAAACTTACGAAAAGTCTCCGCAAGGACCGTGAACAGTGGTGGTTGACTAAGGCGAAAGAGATGGAAAAAGCATCGGCGATAGGCAACACCAGACAACTATTCAGGCTTATCAGGGAAACAGGTGGTAAAAAACAAATGATAAGCGAAACAATCTCCGAGAAAAATGGCACCATAATTAGCTCCCAGGATAGACGTCTGGAGCGCTGGAAAGAACACTATGAGGAGCAGTTTAATTGGCCCACAGCCACACTTAACCTACCGGACATCCAACACCTCCCTGAATGGGAGATAGACACAGGTCCTCCGTCCTTAACCGAGGTTACTAAAGCTGTCACCAATCTGAAGCTAGGCAAAGCAGCGGGACCTGATTTATTGACTCCAGAGGTATTTAAGTACGGAGGCGACAGTTTACTGTCTGCGTTAACGGAGGTTCTAGGCAGCGTCTGGGAATCAGAGGAAGTCCCATCGGGTTGGTGTAAGTCACTGATCATCCCGATATACAAGAAGGGGGACAAGTCGTCTTGTGATAATCACAGAGGGATTAGCTTGACTAATATAGTATCTAAAATCCTAGGCTCAATAATACTGCGTAGATTAAGTGGTGCTCGGGAGACACAAACACGAGAAAACCAGGCAGGTTTTAGGCCAGGTAGAGGGTGTATTGATCACATCTTCACCCTTCGACAGATTCTAGAACATAGGCATTCCTACCGGCGTCCGACAATCATTATATTTCTTGACCTAAAGGCGGCATTCGATTCTGTCGACCGGGAGGTTCTCTGGCGATGCTTGGCTGTAAAGGGAATGCCAAGAAAATACATTGCACTGATTAAGGCACTCTACTCGTACTCATGCAGCCAGGTGAGGGCTTATGGCGAGTTGTCATCTGAAGTGGTGACGACTAGTGGCGTCCGTCAAGGATGCCCATTATCCCCATTCCTATTCAATTTCATCATAGATGTACTAATGGACTTAACCCTAACTCACTTCAGCGACTCAGGGATTGACTTGCTACCAGGGAAGAATCTCGTTGACTTAGAATATGCGGACGATATAGTCCTTCTAGGCGAGGACTCTGACAAAATGCAGAGTCTACTGAACACCCTGAGCAACAATCTCCGCATGTTTGGCATGCGATTCGCCCCTATAAAATGTAAGATGATGCTGCAGGATTGGACTTCATCGACCCCTAGATTAGAAATAGGAAGTGAAGTGGTAGAACACGTTGACCGTTTCACTTACTTGGGAAGTACCATCAGCCCCAACGGGTTGATCTCCGACGAAATTTCAGCACGAATACAGAGGGCTAGGTTCGCATTCGCCAGTTTTCGCCGTCTCTGGCGTAGACGTGATATCCGGCTGGTTATCGACCAAAGGGCGTGTGTACTGCTCAACAGTCCGCTCCGTCCTCCTTTATGGCTGTGAGACCTGGCCATTGAGAGCAGAAGACATGAAAAGATTAGCTGTCTTCGATCATAGGTGTCTGCGTTCTATCTCCCGTGTGAAGTGGTATAATAAGGTGAGCAATATTGAGGTTAGGCGTCGAGTGCTAGGTAAGGCGGGGAAATCAATCGACGAGACTGTGAAATTACTTCGACTGAGATGGTTAGGACATGTGCTACGTATGCCTAGTCATCGCCTTCCTCGACGGGCAATGTTAGCTGATATAGGGTCAGGCTGGAAAAGAGCTAGCGGCGGTCAAACCAAAATATGGCACCAATCAATGAAATCCACAACAGTTAATCTGAGCCACGTAGGAAGATGTAGACTTCCTGGTTGGGGCCCTCGGGATGGCAAAAACCAATGGTTGGAAACAATTGGTGACATGGCTCAAAATCGTTCTCAGTGGCGCAGATGCATCCACTCCTTGTGACTTATGATTTCCAATTAAACTTTTGTTCTCCGTTATTACTATTCCTTTGTCTCACACCTCTGTTTACTGTCTATATTATGCATTTCTACTTTCTTCTCTTGCTTTGCGTGCTACATAGATTGTGGCGACTTGAACTGCCGCACATATGTGCAAAGTTCTATGTCGAAAACCGACCGACCGACCGAGACAAGTAATGCTTGCAATTAAATGATCTGTCACTAGCTTGGCGCACCTATTTCAACTTAACCTTTTTGGCAGAAATTTAATACTTAGAACCTCTTCTCTTTACGGGGCTTAGTACTGGCTAAGTGAGGTCTAGGAGTGCTTTGGCCGGGAATCGAAACCTAAACCACCTGCGTGTTTGGCAAATATTTCACCACTGTGTTATGTTTCGCAGTACATTGAGACTAAAATCTCGACACCGAGTTGGACACAGACGCGCTAATCACGAATGCCGCTTGACTATTCCAACAACATTATACGACAGCCATCTGATCTCCCAGCTCGCACTACTTAAAGCAGAATACACAGCTGTATGAGCTGCGAAGTATTTTTTATTCAGAAAATTAACAGCGTTAGGTCAGATAGTCTGTAATCAATAAAATAATGTGCGTATTTTGTATGGGCCGATTCTGATTGGTTTGTTTCCAGACTAGAAATCGAGCATCACATCTCGCTAACGCATTTTATTCATAATAAGCGTTATTTATTGCTATTTTATTTTAAAAATAGACGGTTTAATTTCCGGACACTATAGCAATAAAGACATGCAAAAAAAACAAAACAAGAATAAGTAGTTGAGCAAATGAATAAAGGAGATAAACATATCTATGAAGCATATTCAAATGATTGGCTGATAATTCACACTACTGTCTAAAGTAAGAGGAACATGGAATGAATTTGCAGCGTGTTCGCCATTGATTTCAATCTCCATTGTGTCAAATCAATCGCACTGTTAGCAAACAGTGAGTATTACCGAAGCCACTGGCATGACATTCGTAAAACCTACCTAAGTCACTGAGGCTAGTGTTATTCAATGACAACCCACAGTGATTGATGATCTTCGTCATTGGGAATCATAATTACAGATTTTTTGATGACGGATATAGAAAATCTTACAAAGACATTATCGGATACAGAGTCCGAAAACATCTTCATCTAATAATGGGACAAATTTCACAGATGTAGTACAAGGCTGTGCATACAGCAACCTTCTAAGTGCTATCCTTAACGGTTAGACTAATAATAATAACAATATCTTTATTCTGAACAGAGTTCATATAATGTACAGAATTATCAGTGGAAATTATTGCGTAATAGTTTCCCTTTGTCCTTGAACCTACAAGTAAATTATTAACTGACAGTAAACCGCCTGACACATTACTGTCTCACCTGAAATGAAAACTAATCCCTTATGATATTTCTTCGTCGCCTCTCTCCTTCGAGAAATCCACAACAGTTGGTTGAAAGTCAATTAATGAAGATGCAGGAGTACATTTTTTTTATCCCAAGGACATAATAATAATAGCTGAATAATTGAAGACTGAAGGTAATCAGTTTTATCTCTCAAGTAGTCGTAGTTTGTACTAATAATCTCAGGGACGGTTATCTCATGTATTGGTCTGGCGAGTGCTACTGATAAGATTTACCAGTAGTATATATATATACCTGATCCCACTTCTGACACCAGGTTTGGTGCGTTGGTAGCATAGCGGTTAGGACGCTCGCCGACCATGCGCATGGTCCGGGGTTCCATCCCCGGCCGATGCACTCCTTTACCTCTCTAAACCAGAAATAATGCTGGTGAAGAGGAAAGGTTGGGCATGAGGCTAGCAACCCCATCCTGTAAAATAAGCACTGCTTCAGAAACTTCAAGTCACTAGCTTGAAGCCCTATGTCCCACCGGAGAAAGTGAAGGGAAAAAATATATATATATAAATAGAAGTTCAACGGCATATAAACATTAAATAGCAGGGAAATACAGTTGATTTCAGAGAAGGCAAATGATACAGCATTGTGGAGATACATAGGAAACGTGAAAGGAACGCAAACAAAAGACACAACATGAAGTCCAGAAGTACCACAAGACGAAGGTCTGTGGAAATGGTGCGTTGTAGATAAGGTATACATAATTTGGGTATATAGAGATACCAATTTCGAAGTAGACATTCATTTACCAAGTCATTCGTCTTCTCCTAGTATACTGGGATACATTGTGACCCATTTTATCCTGCGTCTTCTCAAGTTTAGTATAAACTTGCCAATCAGCAGGTTGTAGAATCTTTAAATACTCGCGAGAGTGGAAGACACCAATAGAGGTAGTATTTTAATAGATTGAAACAAAGTGAATAGGAGAAATTAAACTCAGTATAATGATGGAGTATTTTGGTGGCCTATGTTTCAAACAGGCCGCCGCGTTGATGGCATATGTGTCCCAGATTGGTTTAACGGTTGTAAATGTCATTCGTCATAATGGGAATATCTCAAATACTTCTAACAGTTCGCCTATTATGGTGAATTCACATACATTTTGTTGTGAAAATCTCAACAGTACTTACACAGTTCTAGGCAGTTACCATACTGACAGTGACAGCTAAATGATTTAGGTAGCCTTTATGTTGTCTCACAGTAAGATGGTATAATCTATGTGAATCTGTACCATGGGAATTCGCGAGTTTGATCACCCTTGGGATAAGTATAATGTACACCTTGCCTCTACCTGAGATGTTTTGAATAGAATCTTCAGAATGTTGACAAATCTTGTTAACAGATCATTCCAAAGAGCAACTCTATTCATGCAACTGAAAAGAACATAAATGTAATGTAATGTAATAAAACGGTCATTATCCTGCAATACGTGTGACTGTATCTGGAGTGTGACGAAGAGATGATTACATCCTCAGTCTGAACGGCATCCAATTTGCTTTTTGTCAGTTGACTTTACAAGCGTTTACAAAAGTGTCCTCGCCCTACACCGATGATTATCAAGCGTATTTTTTTTGATTGCACACTAGTCAATAACTAGTGTAATGTGTCTAGTCCTATCTTCGGTGCAGACTGAATTCTATCAGTCAGGTTTGCAATGTGGCCACCATGCTAGGTGGCTCGCCATTACGGTGCACTGTGAATTGTTGGTATTAGATGGTTGGAGGCAATCGGCAGGAAGCCTTGGACATTGCAAACATGACTGATAGAATTCAGTCTGCACCGAAGATAGGACTATACACATTACACTAGTTACTGACTAGTGTGCAGTCAAAAATATCCAATACAGTCCTACCGGAGATCAATCGCGAGTCCGAAGAGCTAGCTCAGTGGTAACGTCTCTGGATGCAGCACTCACTGGGTGACGTGGGTTCGAATCTCAGAAGGGACATCAGTTCCTTCAAGGTTGCAGATACGCCTTGCTGACCGTTGAGTGCCAACTAGCACGAAACCTAGGTGAAGCAAGGCTTCCTGTGGGCGATTGCCTCCAACCACCTAATACCAACGATTATCAAGTGTGTATTAAGGTAGATATTTTTTAACGGGAGGCACAATGATCTCTCCAATCCATACTAAAGGAGCACCCACTTTCCCCCATCGCCACCCCAAGAAACACACAGGATAACAGGGAGACTCACGCAAAAGAAGTCTCACAAATAATAGAGACCCATCATGTAACTAGGTGGGTGGGGGGGCAAGAGGAGGGAGGACGTCCAGGCCCCTTTTTCTCTCCTGTGAATCCTACCGATAATGAAGATGTTTTATACGATTTCCGTTTAACGCCACTATTATTATTCTCTATTTGTATTCTTATTCATCTTCGTAATAGCATTGATTTTCATCTTACCATCATAATAATGAAAGACAGTAAGATGAGTATTAGAAAAAGGGATTAGTGAGAAGTCAACGGGGGTGGTTGGTTGGTTGCGTGGTTTCACTCAAGTGATGAAACCTCCACCCCTTCTTCTTAGTCTGATTTCACTAAGACTCTAGTTGAATAGAATATGACAAACAGTGATAATATACACATATAATTCTCATTAAGTAGTCATTTTAAAATGAGTAGGGTTGTTGTGTGAGTGTATATCTTTTTTTTAGGAGTGCGGGGGGGGAGTTAGGGAGGTGACTGAAGGTTGACAGCAGATAAACGCCCTCTATCCACATTTAGTGAATGGATTAACTACTCGAAATTTTGCTAATGTTTCTTAACCACACTTGCTTTGGTCACAAATGATTCGAAAGGGTATGGGTCGGCTGAACATATTTCGTCGGCTTATTCAGCATAATAACATTTTCAAGACAAAATTTTTAATATGCATTATCATACGGACTTACTTAACCCTCTTTCAATGGAGAAACTTCTAAACACGCGATAAATTGAAGCTTAAACTCTCCAAATAATACTGATTAGATATGATGGAGAAGATTTGTAGCTCAGGTGGATGTCTTAGGCAAGCGAACAACCACAGGGGAATGAGAAACTCAAGTTTATAGAAAATCAACTCACACAGACCAAATACTGAATCACAACAGCAACAATCCAATAACACACAAAAGGAATTGTATGCAAACACTATTCAAGAGGGCCAGCCAGGACTCATTGTAGGACTCCCACCCTAAGGAAAATTGAATAAAGATATCTCATGAACGTCTTCTAAAAGGATGGATATCCACGGAATTTCATCAAAAGACATCTACCCCCAAGCCAACCTATCAAATCAAAGGCCCAAAAGGAAAGCACACAGAAAATCGCCCTACAATATATAAAGGACATCTCAGAAATCACTGCAAGACTCTTCAAACTTTTACGAATTTACGTCGCACATAAACCAACAAAATCACTTCACTCAGCCAGCTCTGTGTCAACCAAATGACTCAACAACGAGAGGAGATAAAACCAACATCATCTGCAAAATAAATTGTAACAACTGCGAAAAATACTACATTGTCCAAAGTGGACGTCTCCTTCGTCTTCGTACCCATGACCATAAGCTAGCCGTCAGAAGATATAACATCCACCCCCCCATATCGCCTCACTGCATACAGACAACCACGGGTATCAATTCGATTGGGACAACGTTCAAGTATTAGACAAAGGAAACAACAAGAATTGTACAGAATTTTTAGAAGCCTGGTATTCCAGTGAATCATCAATCAATAGACACATCGAGATAGACAAAATTTACCAACCGATAAGAAGGGAACCTCACACAAAAACAGTCAAAATTCAGGTCAATGAAACAATCAGCACCAATACAAGTAGCCTAGAGGGTGTGAAAGCACACAGAAACAACCAATCACGTTCAAGGCCACCCGCGGGGAGAGATGACTAATAAACTTGTGGAGAAATCTGAAAGCTCACTTCAATTCAAATTGAGGTATGCGCTGAAGATGTTTCCTAGTAGGGCAATGAAAGCTTCGCAAATTAACTATCCAGTTCAGAGAACACAACCATATCAAAATGATATTGATTAAATGAGCAAAAGAATTTTTTCTAAATACATGAGGAAGAAACTAAACACGAAGAATGACAACGCATAATAAATAGCCCAACTGGTGTCATGGGTGCATACTGCTATGCAGTTCCAAACTGGGTGGATAAAACAGCTGTCCAGTACTATTACTACTACTGTAGTGAGTGCTACTTATGATCATATATAAGTAGTGTATCAGTAAACGAGTTCAGAAAAGCAACAATATGTTTCGGACACTCGAAAAAGCAATCGAAGAACAGAACTGTTAGAAGTACGATAGAAACACTGTGCAGAATTCAACAAGCTATCGAATGTGGTGGCATTCGACCAATTCTCATGACTTTGTAATAGAAGGATCCTGCGTTCGAACTCCACTGGGCTTGTACTTCTTATGAGTCCCATACTAGGACGAAATAGCCGTCCAGTACTAACTGCTGGTTGTCCAATGGTCCTCTAGCTGATATCAGCTAATGATGAAACTTAAAATGTCTTATTTGTTGAAAAAATTGAAAATGCGGATTAGAAGTTGTAACACTACCTGTCTATTAAATGTTTATTAAAAGTCACTGGATGATCAGTCCTCAACTTGAGGTTATTTTTGTTATTGTGGGGGCTTCCATGGAACATTGGCACATTTTCATTCAACCAAATACTTTAAAAAAGAATGTAATATAGATTTTGAATCCTACCACTGTTGTCATTGTTGTTGTTGTTAGAAATCAGCCAACTGGAACACATTTCTTATGACACTCTTTGCATGATGAAACTTCTCCGTGACTGAGACTGAATTCGGTGGAGAAGGATTGGAAACCGGGATCTATTCTGTAATGCTGAGTACCTGACGAGTCACATCTTCACGACTAGCTATGCGCATTTATAGTCGGTGGCTACGAATTTTACCTTATCCTGTTATTCTGAGCATTCGATTTATACTCTATGAAACTTACTGCATGAAATCAATGCTGCACAATTTATTTTTCATCCAAAATCTCAATTATTAGCTATATCGAGATTTGAATAAAGCAAGAACAACAGCGAGTTTTCTAGAATAAATGGTAACATCATTGCTTATTTCGTTGGCTTCTCATCAACTCAGCTGCTTACAGGCCAAAGTCATTATTAAGTTTATCTACAGTAACCATTTTAACATACTTGCACAGAGTTCATTTTTAAACAAAAATCAATATATGCATACAGTAATAATATATATAATAATGATAAAAAAATTTACCGAAAGCCTACATGGAAAGGACAACACCTATATTTTAATAGTTTTTGTCCCAATAGCTTTAAATGAGGACTAGTCAAGACTGTATACTATAGAGTTAGGAGATTATGCTCTACAGGGAAATTAGAAGAAGAATTTATGTTTCTCGATAAGGTGTTGAAAAGCAACGGTTACCCTCAAAGATTCATTAACAAGTACGGAAGATCTGAAGGCTCAAATATCAAGCAAATCACAGTGGAAAAAAAGCCCATCTACATTCAACTTGATTTTAAAAGTGAAAATATTACAGCATTTGTCAACAGAAGATTGAGGAAGTCACTAGGCAGAGCGTATCCTGCAGCTCAGCTGGTTCCTGTCTATTAAACAACTTGCTCTTTGGTGCAATCAGAAATCGACAGATATCTTTCTCATGTTAACTCCGAATGTATATACAAATTTACATGTATCTGAGGGAGCAGTTACATTGGAAGAACAGAAAGAAGGTCATATCTCCGATTTTCTGAACATGTACCAAAGAGCCTATATCTAAAGGGAACAAATACTTTAAACAGTGTCATCTCCAGGCATCTCCTTGACACGGGTAATGAGGTGGACGTCGCAAGATCATTCAAAATTATCAATAGGCAAAAGAGCTCAATTCTCCTTAAGTTCGCTGAAGCCATTTCCATCAAGCGCCTGAAACCCGATTTGTGTGTTCAGAAAGAAGCGTTATCAGTCTTTTCTTACCTTACCTGGTAACTGGATAGTTTCACCCTCTCTTTCATCTGATTGCTTAGTGTCGAAATTTCCCACTGTGTATTATCATTATTGTTCGGGATAGAGTGTTTATTATTATTATATATATTATTGTTGTATGCATATATTGATTGATTAAATTATGTTTAAAAATGAACTCTGTGCAAGTATGTTAAAATTTTTTCTCTAGGTGTACTTAATATTTTTCATTGGACACTAGTCAGTAACTAGTGTAATGTGTTTAGTCCTATCTTTGGTGCCAAAAAGAAAATATCCAATACAGTCCTACAGGAGGTCAATCGCAAGCCTGAATAGCTCAGTGGTGACGTCTCTAACTGCAGTACTGGATGACGCGCGTTCGAATCTCAGAATGAGGGACATGAGTTCCTTCGAGGTTGCAGATACGCCTTGTTGACTGGTGAGTGCGAACTTGCATGAAACCTATGTGAAGCAAGGCTCCCTTCCGATTGCCTCCAACCATGTAATACCAACAGATATACTTAATAATGACTTCGGCCTGTAAGCAGCTGAACTGATGAGAAGCCAACGAAATAAGCACTGATGGTACCATTTTATTCTATAAAAATCGCTGTTGTTCTTGCTTCATTCAAATTCATTAAGGGGAATAAATGTATGATAGTTTACAGGATTTCATCATAAGCTGACATTGGTTAGAGAACCATTGGGAAACCTGGGAGTACTGGACAGCTGTTTCGTCAGCCTAGTTTGAGAGTCTTCATCAGTACGCACCCACCGGGGTTCGAACCCAGGACCTTCTGGTTACAAATGTATGTTCTTAATGCTACAATGGGAATTATTAAATTATATCGACATTTATCTTCGATATCTTAAAATAATTTTCACTTGTAGTTTTAAATGAATTCTCTGACTGCTTTATTGATTAGATTGCCAAGAATTGACAATTTTTCATCTACTACTGTGTTGATGAAAACAGGACATTTTTATTCATATCAAAGGTTAAGTAAGCATAATTCTACTTTTCAAATTTATTGGCATTCACATTGGCATAATACTTGGTATACTCGGTCATAGTTTGTGCATTTTCAAACTTTGTATCATTATTATCTGTTTGTGTTTATATGGTGGTGCCAGTGTGTTGGGACAAATGTTTACCTTTGATATTTTGTCAACTGTACTTCACAGTGTATTTAGTTTATTTTTCACAAACAAGCTACTTAAATGACTTGTAGTAGCATGAGCAGGCAACAAAATTTGTTGATAAGAAATAACTCACTTTGCAGCTAGTTACTGTTCTACTGAAAAGGGTAACAGCGGTTTAATTCTCTTCAACATATTACTGCAATAAGTCCATCTGCATTACAGAATATTGAGAGTGATTAAGTGGAATTATTGGACCAAATAACACTGATTGTTTTCTTAAATCATGAGGTCAAATGGCGGTTTCGGTCAGTTTTGCGTCATAGTGTGGTGAGAGCTGTCTACTAGCCAAATTGGTAGACAGTAATTTACGTCGATATTTACGTTCCCAAGATTTGTCGTGAGAAAATGTGAACAAAGAAAGAGTCACAAATAGATGAAAGATTAACTTTACGTGAGAAACAACCAATTGGAAGACTGTGTTTGTTTGTTTACATATCCATAGTAATGTACATGAAAACATATAAATATGCGTTGATTTCCTTAATAAATGATCTGTTGCCTGACTCTTGCCTTCTGTTGTTACAATAGTAGTATTGTGGTGAGAGCTGGCTGCTAGCCAAATTGGTAGATGGAAATTTACGTCAATGTTTACGTCCTCAATATTGGTCGTGAGAAAAACATGAACAAAGACTAATTCAACAACCAACCACAGCCGACTTTGCGTAGGCGGATACAGTTAAGCCACTTACTGGGACCCGAATCAATGGCCAGACCATGAATTCCAACTTCTGCTGGTTCACAACACAGAGCAACCACTAGCGAATGTTAACGGTGGCGAGTATTTGTCCTCACGCCCGAGCTGCTATATCCTACCAATGAATCAAATCCCTACAAACCAATACTTGAATAACTAATTTCTATATTTAAGCTAAAAACAGAACTAAATCAAATCATCGATCTTCAAATTAATATTCTCAACCAAGCAAATTTCACCACAGCTCCTTTTGGGAATCGACATTATTCAGATGGAAATTGCTATCATGTGTTTAGTCAGACCTCATTGTCCTGGCTGGTAAGTCTTATTGGTTGATGTCAGTGGTGTCCAATTATTTAAGTTTGTCATTCAATGGTGGTAATATGGCGTCATGCAACTATGTTTGCTTTCTTCATTGCCATTTGTGGTGTCAGGAAGGTCACATATTGTGATTTGAGTAATTTCGCTTTTTCGAAAGAAAAGTGTGGTGAAATTTCACCTCGAAAAGCGTAAATCCCAAATCGCCAATATAGTTTGACGTTTTAAAGAGTTCGCCCAGTTAACCAGCCAGAAATCAAATGATTACAATTGATCCGACTGTCTTGGTTGGGTCAAACCGGATAAGCCACTGATAACCTCAGTTCTGGACGAACGAATTTGTCGTCCGGTGTCTACATTGCTCGAAGCAGTATCCAACTACTCATCTCAACCAATCAGTAGTATATAGCGTCATTGAAAAATAACACGTCATTAGAAGAAACCTATTCTTATCTCCCTCTTATTCACTCCTATACTTCATATAAGAGTATTTTCTGAAGTTCTTTCTTGAAATAAGAATTATGAAATATAGTCTCCCTTGTCAAAATTCAAAATGAGACATATAAGCAAACAATATTGTCTGTAGTTAGATCTTCTTCGAGCTTCATTGCAATTTAACATTTTAAACAACGACGGTGAAATTATGGATAAAATATAAGTGTGAAGTATTGTTCATATTGATGGAAAGAGAAAATGATCACGATAAAAATATAATCAGTAGCTTTTGCAATTCATAGTGTTCTCTGAGCTGGTTAGTTTAGTTGCGAAGCTTTCGTCGTCCTTCTGGACAACATCCCCTTCAGCGCAATATTTAGCATAAAGTGAAATGATTTAAATTTCTTCATGAGCGATAAATTTGCATCTCCCGGTAACCATCTTTGCATATGTATTGACCACTTTCTATTGACTTGGATTTTAAACTTTCTGGTCACCTGATTTACTTTTTATTAGTTGGTATATTTCGTCTATATTAACGTGCTTGTTAATTGCATTTTCGCTTGAGTACCAGGCTTCTAAGAATTCTCTGGCACTTTTCGTGTTTCCTCTGTCTAAAATTTCGACATTATTCCAATCAAATTGATGACCATAATTGTCTATATGCATTGATACTAAAGAATACAAATCGTGTCTTTTCACGATAAGCAGTAGCTCATGAAACTCCTAATCAATGAAGATGTGGTCGATTAGGCTCTGTACCAGAGAGTTTCCAGAGGTACATAAAACAATTATACTGCCTACATATATTTATTGTTCCCTTGGGTTCCGAGTGGAATATAGGGCTTCAATAACACATCTACACTTTGTCCTATCGTCTACCTTCCTCTTGATCTGGGTCCACGATTGTCCATAATCTCTCATCTCCTCATCCTCCTGCCCACACGATCTCCTCTATATCACCCTCACACGGACGACCCACTCATCGCCTCCCACTGGGATTCCACTCGAACGATGACCTGCATTGCGAACGATGTCATTCGACGGCCTCCTCAAAGTATGCCCGACTAATTAATCTCCATCTCCTCCTACATATTTGTTGAGCTATCGATTCTCGCATGTTGGTTTGTTCCCAGACGGAGTTTTGTTGCTAATTCTTTGTGGTCAGCAATTCGGTCTTCGTTGTGGATCCAGAGAAGTAGGCAGCTGCTGATAAAAGTCTGCGACCTGCTGGAAATACTTTTCGTGACACGCTGGCCAAGTTTCTCAGCCGTATAGAAGAACTGACTGGCTGCCTGAATTAACATTGGTGTTGAAAATCCGACTCTTGTTGTTCATGCTGAGTGCAGTGCAGAAGATTTCCAAACTTGTTTCAGGTTGATGAAGGCATATCTTGCCTTCCCGATTCTGACTGGCTTTGACATCTTCATCCGTTCCAGCTGCCTGTAGTTGAAACGATGCTTCCTGGCCAGATAAATGAAGGAAGTAACCTCTGTTAAATCTCTCCCGTTGATGGTGATTGGTGCTGGTTGTTGTTGTTGGTGGTGGTGGTTGGTTATCTTCATCACCTCCATCTTCTCTTTGTTCACCTGGAGTCCTATCTTCGCTGCCTCTTCTGCTGACATACATATTTTTTTCATCTTCCATTTGACAAATTATCATTGAAAACTTGAAAAGTAAGCTGTCTAGATGTACCAATTCTATGTACATTTGCAATTTTAGTTGCTTCTGTGGGGGAACCTATACTGGGTGAGCATCTAGGCAGATTATCAAACGTATTACTGAACACCTTTATGGCGGCCGAAACCCATGTGTTATAGTCTTAATTCAGGAAACCAATGTGTGCGTCCTACTGTATGGCTCGCCTGAATTTTCTTGAGTTAGGCTCAATCAATAAATGCCCCAAATGACAGGGAAAACACAATTCTTTGAGGCGAAATCTACGGTAATACTTAACATAAATAACATCAAAAACTCAGAACTACCTTAACAGTGCCCCTAGGCAGCTAGACATATCAGGTAAGTTTCCAGTACAAAACAAGTACAGTAGAACAAAGTTTGGATGGTTTAATTTAAAGCCAGAAACTGATAACTCCAGTAGGATGTATGGCGTTGTTAAAGTAAGGATACCCTATTAGACCTATAGTTGATTTTAGAAATTCACCTACTTATGAATTATCTAAATATTTAACTATGGTATCAAATCCGCTTGGAAGCTACTCAAAATCTAGACTAACAAATTCTTATGAACCAAGACATAGATTAGATAGTTTTGACATTGTCAGTTTATGTACACGTATACCAATAAATATGGCTACAGAAGCAGTCAGAAACAAAGTCGTTTTTGTCCAAGAACTTGAACTTAGAAAAAAGTGCCACTAGAGGATATAATGCTAGGATTGCAGCTATGCCTGACTTCTAAAGGATTTAAATTCCAGAGGAAAATATACAAACAAACTGAGGGAGTTACCATGGGCTCACCAGTATCTCCGGTTGTAGCAGATATATTCATGGATGGGTAGGAAAACTTAGAGACTGAAACGTTCAGACCCACACCAAAAGTATAGTGAAGGGATGTAGATGACATACTCACCGCACTTAAAACACAGGACATAGATAGACTAGAAGGTGGAGGCAGTTCAATTCACTTATTATTGGAAAGGGAGTTTCCCATGTTAGATTGTAGCATAAAAAGGAAAGAAGATGGGCAGTTAAACACTATTGTTTACGGGAAACTCACACATTAAAACCGATATTTGGATTTCAGATCACCTCATCCTATATCGGTAAAAATAGGATGGGTGAAATATTTAAGTAATAGGGCAAAAAAACTGAATAGTAGCAAAAAAATCTAAAACAGAAAGGAAGGCATACTAAAGATGCCTTAAAACATGCGCAAGACGATGAAAACACCAACAATAAGGAATCTAAGTCATACCATGCAAAGATGGATCCTCTGAAACCGTAAGGAGAATTCTTAACAATACAGGAATAACAGTGACATGGAGGAGATCGTGTGAGGAAGAGATGAGATATTATGGGCAATCATGGACCAAGCTGGAGGGGACGGAAAAAGATAGGACATAGTGGAGATGTATCGTCGAAGCCTTATGTTCCTCTTGGAACTCAAGGGAACAATAATCATAATAAATATTCACTTTATCTTTACTACTAAGTAACCCTTAATTTTATAAGATTTAGACTTAATTTAATTATTGAATTGTTTACAATAACATGACGTATTCATTAATTTCATCAATATCTGTGTGAACTACTTGTACTTTTCATATCATTCACATTATTATTATGATGATGACCATTGTTATTATTATCATATTTACACTACCTAACATTTATAAAAGTTTTAATTCAAAATAACATCGGATGAGTGATTTTTGTGATCCACTTGATGTTTTAATCGAGTAAATACGTTTAACAAGTGTACGAAAGTTCTTGTAGTTGGTTAACAGTCTATTACAAGTCCCTTGGGTTCTAAATACAAAACGAGGCTTCAACAACCACCACGTTCCCTCCGATCCTCTTCATCTGGCTGCACGACTGTCCACCTATAAGCTTTCAACTGCTTCTCACACGACCTCCTCAGTGTCACTCTTGAAGACACGCCCAACTCGTTGTTTCGCATTCAGGTTCCACTTGAGGGTGCGCTTGGCTCACGTTTTGTCACTTAACTGTCTCCTCAGAGTGTGCCTTATCCACCACCATTTCTGTCTGCTAATTTGTTGAGCAACAGGTTGTCTGTTGGCTTGTTACCACACTTCCTTCTTGCTAATCCTTTTGGTACGTTATCTTGTGATAAATACGTATAATCGAATGTCAGATCTGGACTAAGTGATAAGTGTAATAGCCTGTTGTTTTTATTAACTGTAGGCTTACCTTCACCGATGATATATGTCTGATTTCCCACAAACTGGAAGATATGCAAGCGAAAAGCAACAAGTTGGTAGAAGAAGCATCAAAGATAGGACCTCTTTCAGGTGAACATAGAGAAAACAGAGGTGATGAAGATTCCCGGGCAACACCACCAACAGCAACAACAACAACAGAAAACAACCAGCCATCATAAATGGGAGGAACCCGAAAGAAACAACCCCCATTACCTACCTGTAAAGCATCGTTTCAACTACAAGCCAACGGAACTGATGAGGATATCAAAGCAAGAATCGGAAAAGCAAGGCAAGCTAGCTTTCACTACTCTCAAGTCTGTGTGGAGATCAACATCATTCAGCGTCAAAAATAAGATCCGGATTTTCAACTCCAATGTGAAGTCAGTCAGTGCTACTATACGGATCAGAGACTTGGCACGTCATGAAGAGCACTTCGAACAAACTACAGACCTTCATCAACAGCTGTCTTCGCTCAATACTACTCACGATCAGATGGCCGGCCAGAAAAGATCAGCAACAGAGATCTCTGGCAATGAGCGAACGAACTCAGCAGGAACCGATTGTGAAACAAATAGGCAGGAAGAAATGGAGATGGATTGGCTGGCCATACTCTGAGGAAACAATGCATCAAGTGACATCACTAGACAAGCCATTGCTCGAGTGGAACCCGAAAGGGAAGCGGCGAGTTGGTCGTCAGTGCTAGGGTGACTTGGAGGAGGTCATGTGAAGAGGAGATGAAAGCGTGTGGGGGAGACTTGGAGGCAGGTGAAAACTCTAGCAGAGAACCGAACGGAATGGAGACGCATGGCTGAAGCCCTATGTTCCTCTAGGAATTAAAGGAAAGAATAATAATATATAATATAATACCTAAAAGACCTAACCATTTATCCCTTAATTGGCAGTACAGTTCAAACTGTACATTCCTTCGTATTTTGAACTCATCGGTTGGATATATCTGCCTCACCTCTTATGTGATGGTCAAGAAGCTTCGGCAATCTAGTACTACATCTTAACGATGATTTATCCACTGTCAGCCTTTAGATCATCTCTTATCTAGATGTAAATCAATCAAAATCAGTATGACAAAGAAACTTTACATGATACATTACTTCTCATGTCACAAGAACTCAAACTCAAATTATTATTAGTTCTTGTGCTCTCTAGCAGTCAGCCTTGTTTTAGATAAGACAAATCAACATTCTGGTTGATGGGGTGTGATTATCCGAAGTCTGAATATTTGTTGGATACATAAACCCACAGTTCCATTAAGATCAGTAGTAGATTTCACCAACTCAGCGACATACAACCTCTCCAAATACTTATTTTCGATACTACTCAGGGGAAAAGTATCAGTTGTTTCAAGTTTTCTTAGACGAGAACACTTTGATAACTGATGAGAAAGAAAAAGAAGAAGAAATATCAAACATTACTGAAACTCTCAAGCAAAATAATTACCCAATGAACTTCATCAAAAAAATCAACACTGACATTAGGTATGGTCGAAAACGTATTCCGAAGACATGGGCCTCAACAATTGTCATCCCATATAGTGCGGAGATGTCAGACGATATCAGAAGAGTACTCAATCAACTAGACATTAGAATTTTCTTCAAAACACCAGACACACTGCGAAGCAACGTTGTCCATATAAAAGACCAAATCTCTAAAGATTCTCTATCTAAGTGTGTCTAGAAAATAAAATGTTTGGAATGTGATGCGATATACATCGGACAAACATCTCGATAAACCAAAATCAGAATAAATGAACGCCGTAGAGCATATGTCCGATCACTGAGAAATCCAGTTGAAATAGAAAAGCTTGAAAAATCATCAGCCACAGGTCTACACAATCTAGAATCAGGCCACAAAATTGATTTTGACAATCTTGAAATCATCATCCAGAAAAAATTCAGAAATCACAAAGAACGTCTAATATCAGAAGCACTTCACTTATTGAATGGAATCCTAATTGTCTGAATAGGAATGATTGACTAAGACAGAATTTGACCTGGTTACAACACCTCCCTCCCCCATGATATGACAAAATCAACACGAATGTGATAAGCAATTTCATTATCTAAACACACACTGTTTTTATAATTTTACACACTTATAAAATCCAACAATCTACACCTGGTTTTGTTATCTTTAGCAATTGGCCAACTTGACAACGGAAAAATGACTCGATACTGATGAACGATGATTAAGTTGTTATATGTAAACTGAAATTTTGTAAATGCTGGTTTAATATTACTACTTTGATAAAGCTATTAGCAGCATTAGATAGCGAAACGACAGTAAAAACAACAATATAGTTTTGTTTTTCATTCATTGGGAAATACAAAAAACACCTTTACTATAATTAATATCATATGCTCAATGCCCCAATTTTTTCAAATTGTCAGTAGTGAACTTGGTTTGGACATATATAAAATTACTACTAGTTCTTATGCTCTCTAGCAGTCATGTTTTATATAAAAAACATCAACATTCCGGTGAAGTCTAGCATGTTGTGATTCAGAATTACACAGCCCTAAGTATTTATTTATTTATTTGTGTTTCACTATTCCTGCTTGTTCTAGTAAACTTCATGAGATCGTATGGTTTGTGAAAAACACCAGTGGCGATTATAACAGGAAAATTGTTTCAAAAATCGCCTCTAAACAATCTAATTATAATATTTATACTTATATCAATGTTTCAGACAACCATGTAATTATTTTACTGTTTTCTCCTTGGCTATATATTACTGTTCTGACATTTGCATGTCACACATTGATTTCATGCCTGTTATTTGTCTTTGTCCCTGTTTAATCTGTAATCGTATTGTTTCTCTTTGTGGTTGTTTGGTGATACTGATGATATATAACGTTCTATGTTAGGAAATTAAGGCAGTCTGGTATAAAGCAGTCTTTGCTATCTCAGTTTGTCAATTCTTGTATTCTAACCATCACTCTTTACTGCTCCCCATTAATCTTTCCTGGACTACTTAAGAAAGATTTTGCTCTCTCCTTGCATTTTATCTGGTAGAACTAGAAGCAGCTATAGGAGGCTATATGCCAGGACTACCAAGTACCACAATACCTTATCTGGCACAGCTGCTATATGATGAGAAATGCACTAGGTATGACACGATCAACTTACTGCGGCACTCTGACAAATAGTTCCCGTTAGTTTTTGTTTTCCTTTCTGTGTCACTATTATATTGTTGTTCACATCTTCTATCACACACTAATTTTATATTTCATATTGCTGTGGTGCATTGTTTAAAATGTTAATGCAACGCTGTTCTTTTTTATTTCTTTTATTTGTCTTTTTTGTTGTTGTTGCTTTTTGTTTTTAAAATCTTATAAAATTTATGAGGTAATTAGATGCAATATTGTAATGCACGCTGAAAATTCCATACCTGTACCACAAATACTGTTTGGAATAAAGCCATTATTATAATTATAATTATTTTATAATGGGATTTCATCTGGGTGAATGAAGGTCATTCCGGTATTGAACTGTCTGCTGCACAGAGGTTTGATCAGACCTTGTTGGGAGTATTCTACTTTATTCTCAGGTACTTCTTACAGTTGAATACGAGTCAACTAATTTTGTTCTACAGAACTTGTTTTATACTTGGAAGCATACCTTGTATTAGCTGCCTAACGGCATTGTTGAAGTATTTTTGAGTTTTTGATGTTTTTACTGTTAAATAGTACAACATGGGTTTATCGATGAATAATCGTCATTTTGCTGTCTTTGAAGCGTTTTTTGAGTGTATGTTTCTCAAGGACTTTCTTTCAGCTATGCAGAAGGACTGTGCGTCGGTGGCATAGCGGTTAGGACGCTCGCCGACCATGCACATGGTCCGGGGCTCGATCCCCGGCCGACGCAATCCTTTACCTCACTGAGCCAGAAATAACGCTGGTGAAGAGGAAAGGTTGAGCATGAGGCTAGCAACCCCATCCTGTAAAACAAACACTGCTACAGAAACTTCAAGCCACTAGCTTGAAGCCCTATGTTCCACTGGGTAACGTGAAGGAAAAAAAAATGCAGATCTGTTTCCTGCGTTCAGATCACAACGATTCAGTTTTGGTTGTAACAGCAGTGCCATAGAATATGTTCAAATACTGAAACATCTGTGTTTGCTTAAAAACCAACCATGCTGATAGTTTTGAATGCGCACTTCAATTCTTCTCTCACACTCTCTGTACAATATTGAATCAGACAAGAAAGCATCACTTTTGGAAATAAAAACTGTTTTATACTCATGAAGAAGGCATTTATCTGACCTACTATCATTATTTTAGTTATATGTCAACATATTTGGAAGACAAACCACATAGACTGCTATCGATAAAGTGCCATTATGTAATTCGTGAGATTTTAGATTTCACCAACCTGATGATTCCTATAATCTGACATCTTTTATCTTCGATTCGTTTGTGTGATTATGTTGATACACATAGTTTAGAAATAGGGTTGCCAACAATCCACCTCAAACAACTGATATTGAGATGCACGTTGAAGGTTCAGTTCACCTTCAATAATAAGATTTTTAGACAGAGAGATGGCATTATGATGGGATCGCCACTGGGTCCTTTGCTGGCTGATTGTTTTATGGCAAAGCTTGAAAACTCTCAACTTAGTCAAACCATCGATCATTTCGACATTTATAAAAGATACTTAGACGACACTTTCGTTATCTGTGATAATAACGTAATTCTTGATTATGTCTAGTATGCTTCCAGCAACTGCCATCCTTCTATACAATTCACCATAGAAAATGAATCTGAACTAAGTATCCCGTTTCTTGATGTGTGCCCTAGTAGAAGTAATGACGGATCTCTCAAAAGAAACATTTACCGGAAACGTGCATGGAACGGACAAGTAATTAATTTCTATAATTGGGTGCCTATCTGCAGCAAAAAAGGACTTAATTCATTCGCTCTGCTTTAGGATAAGAAACATTTGTAGTTCTGATTGCGTTGACTCAGAACCTGACTTCCTAAAAGCCACACTCACAGAAAACGTTTATCTGAACCGATTTATTGACAGTAACACGAAAGATAAGCAGTCTAAACTGGTCACTGACTCAGTTCCAAAGGAAACCTTATTCATGAAAATTGGAATTCAAATGTGATTAAGCTTCAGATATACTCAAAAACCGTCTTTCTAAAGCAGTCAGTAACATGTTCTTTGCAGCAAAATTACAAATAACGTTCACCACCCGTAAATTGTTCACCATCTCTGTAAAAGATAAGCTCCCCCGTCTGGTTGCCTCCATATGCTTCTATCAGTTCAACCGCTCTTGTGCAGCAAGGTATATTGGCCGTAGCCAGAGGACGCTTCACACACGGAGACGAGAACATATTCCAGCATGGTTTTACAAGGGAGAAAGGAAGTGTGTGCGAAGCTCTATTCTCGAACTCCTGTCACTCTGCCAACGCTGACCATGATTTTAAGATCATCTACCAAATTCATGCTAACTTGCCGCGTTTTTTCGTTACAGACTTCTAAAGACAGAGTAGGCCTAGATAATTCATGTATTCACTGCTTTGATCTAACTTCCTCACCGGATTTAATTTCTTAAAAACCATGTATATGCGATTGTACAGCTTGATAATAAATTCGTTGAAAAGAGTCTCTTCGCTGAATATTGACTTCTTGAATTATTGTTATCGTTGATATTCTTATGGAATCATTATAAAGTTATTTATTATCCCTGTATGTTCAAGAAATAAAATCAATATTTTTCCACAGAAATTTGTTGTATAAAGTACTACATCTTCTTGAGAACTTTTTGGCATTTCTGCTGAAAGATGTGTAACTTGCACAATGATTTGTTGAGTAAAGTCTCGTTTCAAGTCTCTAAATTCAGTTTTTCTTATAATGTCTGTTCAGAATTGTATTTATACTCTGTTTGAATTTCATAAATCCAATCTTATTATATCCTGAATGCTTTCATGTGACATTTTTGAGGAGGAAAATCTCTTAATGGTCTCAAGCTATTGTATTTCACTGTGCATCTTAATTTGATTTAAATATTAACATTTAGCACAACAGACTGAAGGTCTAATCATAAAAAGCAGTCCCTTCGCATATGAACTGATGCATGCTGTCTCTAAAAACCCAATGATTCGTCTGAACACGAAGGATGAGTTACCACTTCTGTCCTTATCAGTGTGTGTCTATTACTTCACTTGCTTATTCGGAAAATATGTGTATCGGCTGTTCTCACCGTTTACTATCCAAATCTACCATTGAACATGCATCCTCATAGTTTTACGCAGGAGCAAACAGATCTCTTCGCGGCGGTATTCTCAAAGAATTTATCGATTCTGGCCACTGTGTGAACTCACCAACTAACTTCATTTTCATATGTAGAGTATGCGGAAATTTCGCCAAAGGAATATGGATCAAACTTCTTCAAACCTCAGAAGCGATAACAATCCAAATATTAAATCCTGAACGTTGCATACAGAAGAAGTTTTTTCAATAGCTTAACCTACAATCGACCTAATTTTCCTCAATATTTGCTTACTTGATTTTGTCGGTGGAACAGCGGTAGAATGCTTGCTAACCTAGCGGTTGTTTCGGGGTTCGAGCCCCAGCAGATGCATTACTTCATCGCACTAAGCCAGTAATAAGACTAGTGAAGAGGGACGATTGAGCATGAGGCTAACAACCCCATCCCGTAAAAATGAATACCACTGCTACCGAAACTTCAAAGCTCAGGCTTGAAGTCCTACGTTCCACTGGGAACGTAAAGGAATAAAAAACTTTGACAGTTTTAATATTTTTAATTTTATTTTTTATCATTTTCCACTACTAAATTTATACTCCTTATGACACCGATCTTAGCCTGACCCCCTACTTAGAGCTCTGTGAATTACGTTACGTCACTCTATTTAGTTATTAATTTTGCTTCCTACTAAATTAATGCTTTCTATATTACACAGTTTTTATCTAAAACTTACAATTATAATGACACATCTGTGGAAGCATTCATTCTGTCACTATGAAAACTTATATATATATATATATATATATAGTACAGTTTGAGAATGATATTGCTGACAAGAGTAACTCGACACTGAATGCCCCTACTTTCAAATTGTAGAAATTCATCAAGTTCTTTCACTTCAGTGGGTAATTTACGAATATTTAGAGTATTACAATTTATCTGTCCGAAGTTAATAAGATTAAATCTCCGTTTAATCAATAAAACTACCAAATGATTCAAGTGCAGCATTCACTGATTCAACGTGCATGAAAGCAACATCTCTTAAATATTCAAATACTAAAACAACTCAAAACGAATCTGAAATTCATTATATTTTGTAGCGTCCAGTATCTCATCATGAAGTAAACTCACAGCCGTCGATCTATTTTTCTTCCACTATTCCGATTTTCAACAGGTGATAATGATGTCGGAAAAATGACTATAGTTTGTGTCATACTACTTACTTTTAAACAAGTAGTGTAATTTTTTCACTAATTCACACAGATACCTTTTGTTCAGAATAAAATATTTGGTATGTTATAGAAAACTAACTCCACCTTACAGACAGTCATTAAGGAATACATGATAATTTGATCTGTGATTGGGAAATCGTGGAAGCAGCAAAGAGGATTGCAGAGAACAAGATAAAATGGAGATATGCTGTGTTGAAGCCCCAATATTCTACTCGGAACTCAATGGAGTAATAGTATTTATAATTATTATATTTATTCAATGATTTTTATATCGCAGGTCACATCAGTGTTTCTGTTTTACTCCCATTTTATCATTAGCTTAGATTAGTTTCCTCACTTCCGGTACTAAATTTCAGCAGGTGAGCAACATAAATATGCCACATAAACTTTTTTATAGTTCACTTAATAGTGCTGCTTAATGCCTCAATCCCTTGGCGATTAAGTTAAGTTTTTTGACTGAACCCCCTTAATGTTGTCTGATATATTCATAAAATTGCTTTATGTACCTTTGTTCTGATGCATTTCTTCAGTGCTTTTTACGTCAAATGGAATTCTCTTATTAGGTAAAGAAATAGTTACGGGTCCTCGGAATTTTTCGAAACAGTGTTATCTTCTATTTCTGCTTCTTGTAGGCTTTAGTCGAAAAGGAATAGATAGTCGGTTAGGTGATGTTAAAATTGTGACCATTACAGAATATTTAAGTGGCGGTCCGCCCCATCCTCCTTTACGGCTGTGAGACCTGGACATTGAGAGTGGAAGACATGAAAAGGCTGGCTAGCTGTCTTTGATCATAGGTGCCTGAGTTCTATCTCCCGATGTTAAGTGGTATAATAGGGCGAGCGGTATTTAGGTTAGGCATAGGTCTAGTGCTACGTAAGGAGGGGAAATCAACCGATGCTGTTGTGAAGTTACATCGTTTGAGATGGTTAGTACATGTGTTACGTATACCTAGTCATCGCTTTCCTTGACTGACGGGCGATGTTAGCTGACATAGGATCGATCAGGTTGGGAAAGAGTTAGCTAGTGGTAGTCAAACCAAAACATGGCTTCATCAGTCAATTAAATCCACAACAATTAGTTCAAGCCAGCCAGTCACGTAGGGACATGTAGACCTCCTGTTTGGGGTACCCGGGATGGTAAACACCAATGGCTGGAGACAGTTGGTGAAATAGCTCAAAATCGTTCTCAATGGCGCAGATTGCATCCACTCCTTGTGACTGATTATATCCAGTAAAACTATCTTGTTCTTCCATATTACTATTGTTTTTTCCTTATAATTCTGTTTATTATCTCTGTTTTGAATCTCTTTTTACTTTCTTCTTTTGCTTTATGTGCTAAGTGAAGTGTGGCTACTCGATCTGGTGCACATTGGTGGAAAGTTCTACGTTGAAACCAGCCAGTCAGTCAGTCAGTGTTGGTTGGCAGGGATTTGGTTTATTTCAAAATTGATCATGAACTGACTTCAGTTGGAGAATCATTGAAAACCACCAAGGGGAGTACTCTGCACAGCTGTATCGTCTCTGTCTTGAAATCGTCAACAATACGCACACATGATCCCACCAGCAGTCAAACCTAAGACCTTTAAGCTACGAAGCTAGCTCATTAACCCTTCAACTGTTGGGGTGGAATCCAACTGCCCATCAATTTTAAATTGTGCAAATTTGTGTTTACAGAATCCTGTCATACGCTAATCTGTACAAGTTACTAAAATGATAATTTCACTGTTTAAGTAATTTTTGAAATGAATGAAGTTACACATAATAATGATGATAATAATAATAATTTAAGCATAATTATTTTGGGGAATTAAGGTGATAATTCTTAGTCTTAATTCTGAGGACAACATTTGTAATGTATTCTCCCAAATCCTCTGTTTATCTTAATCTCCTTACGATTGATTCTTACACAATAAAGTAGTGATTACAAGGTACTCTGCTTATTCACTACAAGTGATTCTGGATTGGGAAAAATATTTACTAATTTGGACGAAAATGAAATCGCCGAAGCTGAACCACATTAAATAAACATAACTTTTTAAGTTTTGACCACGGATTGACATCATTTAGAGGACTAGTGAAAACTAGGGAGCAGTGAGTAGCTATTTCATCCTAGCTTGAAACTCTTTAGAAGTACGAATCCACCGGTGTGTGAACCCACGACCTTCTGGTTACAAGTTAAGCCTACAAACAATTCAGCTGCTGGAACCCAATTCAATGGCCGCTGAATGACTGTCCAGTACTCTCTGTTATTTTTCAGTAGTTTTCTAACTGAGATCAATCCATAATCAAACTTGAAACACATCAAATGCCTCAAATTAACTCTTGAGGACTAATCTGGTGCTTGTTAGTTACTCGCTACACCACGAGGTTTCCTGGAGTTCCACTGAAAAGTCGTGATCAGTGGGGCCCATCAGGTCGGGAGTGAGGACAAATACTCTCCAATGGCATTAGCTGGTGGTCACGCTAAAATCAAGAATCGGTAGAAGATGAAATTCATGGGTCATTCGACAGTGTCCCAGTGGCCGAATTGTCTACGAGCTTGCTTTGTGAGCAGAAAGTCCTGGGTTCTTACTGACAATGGGTCCCAAACTGATATCGATCCAGCATCAAAACTTGAAATAAATCGAATCCCTAAAAATAAACTCTTGAAAATGTAATTTTAACAGTTTGATTTCAAAACAGGCTCTTTTTCATGGATTCATGCGTAAATTCCTTTACGTATTCCTTTACGTTCCTAGTGGAACATAGGGCTTCAAGCTCCAGGCTTGAATTTTCGGTAGCAGTGGCATTTATGTTTTTACGGGATGGGGTTTCTGGCCTCATGCCGAACCTTCCCTCTTTACCAGTCTTATTACTAGTTTAGCAAGGTTTTGGAGTGCGTCTGTGGCCGGGGATCGAACCCTGGACCACTTGGCTTGGTTGGCCAGTGTCGTACCACTAAACTACGTACGCATAGAAGTAAATGTGATGTCTTAATTGAGCTCACTGTAGGAAATGAAATTCCTTAAGTGTACTAATGATACTCAACAGTTAAGTTAATCAGATTTTCCATTAGAGGTCATCCATTATCCACTATTCCATATCAGAGAATATATTGAATAACTTAATACTACTTTGGCTACAGGATTTCATCATGAACTGACATCGGTTAGATAACCATTGGAAAACCTGGGATTACTAGACAGCCGACTGTTTCGTTTTAGTTTGGGTCTCTTCATCAATACCCACCCGTCGCCAGGGTTCGAACCCAGGACCTTCTGATTACAAGGCGAGTTAGATCGTAGACCATTACTCAGCCACTGGGAACCGATCTAATGGCCCATTAATTTCAACTTCTGCCAATTCACGACCACTAGGCAATATCATCGCTGGCGGGTGTTTGTCGTCACTCCCAGCCTGCTGTACCCTACTGGCCACCACTTCCCACTTGAACCCCATACAACTACCTAACTCAATAGAGCCGGTCGCTGGTGAGCATCAAACTGATATCCAAGTATTGGTTTGTAGGGATTTGATTGATTGGTTACTTTGTTTATTCAGATATATCACACAGTGAGACAGTATTATCCTCTGGGCACTGCTTCACCGTGTAATGTATACGCATAATAAACAAACTAATGTGAAACCGCATACTATTACCTTACTCCCTAAAGAAGATCAGCAACAAGAAACTATGGTAGGCAACGAACCAGTCAAGAATCTATTGCACAAAAAAGATGTAGAAGAAAATAGAGATGGATTGGACACATGCTAAAGAGACATTTGAGTGACATCCCGCACACTGAAGGCTCTCAAGTGGAACCTGAACAGGAAACGACGAGTTGGATATGTTTGTCCAAGAGTGACATGGATAAAGTCGTGTGAGGAGCAGATGGAAGCCTATGGGCAGTCGTAAAGTTAGCTAAAGAGGACAGTAGAAAACAGAACGAAATGGTGGCGTTCTTTTGAAGCCCCATGTTCCACTCGGAATTCAAGGCAATAACAGTAATAATAATAACAGTAATAAATACAATGACATTTACGACGCTGTTGATTTATTAGATTGTCATCCCTAGAGAGAAAACAATAAACACTGTGACACTGTGTATCATCAATTACTAGAATTCTCAAGTTAGAGTGACAATGATGTTGATGATCTCAAAAGGTGAACAGAAATTTGTTTACTAGTTGGCTCATCATCTCCACCTTGTCCACTACAATACTGTCTTAGAAAAGTTGAATTTTTTTACGAAGTCGCCTGTCACCCCCAACTTGAGTGAATGAAAGCAGCTATGCATCTCACTCACTGTAAATGCATATTTCTTTTTCTTTTCTTTCTTTTTGTTTCCTGTCATTGTCTGCGTCAGTGAATCTATATATATTAATTGTTTGTTTTTCATCTCATCCTATTGCTAATATTCATTAGTTGACATTTTCAAAAAGCCTACTACTGATCGTATGTTTTTTAAAATAATCCTACGATATACCGTTTAATTTGAATGTATGACAGCTAGCTAGCTTATAGTAAGTAGATCATATCATGCTCACCTACGCATGGTGTATTTTTCACATTAGAATATTGTACACCCAATTCATAATTAAATATAAATATATAGACAGTTTATCATCAGAAATAATGTACTAAATACACTATCATCATGATCATAGTGTACATAGTTAGCATTAGAATAAAGAGGTCATTAGATCTGTGTGTCTATGCGCTAAATCAACAACGCCCACGCATTCTCATTCAATGTTTCAAGTTGGTTAAGGAAAACTAAAGAAAAGAAAAGAAAAGGAAGGAAGAAGCGTACAACGGCTTTATTAATGTGAATGGGATTTTGACGACAAGGACAACAACAACAAGAGCAAAAAGATTTTGATTGTTAAAATCATGTCATGTGAATTGTCAGTGTTGGAAAATGACTAGAAATTGTTGTTGTTGTTGTTTAGGTTATAGGGATTCAACAGACCATCTTGTTGTCCACTGTCCTGTTTAGCTGACTGTATGATTACCCACTAGCTTTCATCTCTGTCACACACACACGATGTCCTCCATGTCACCCTCAAAACCACGCCCAGCTCGTCATCTCCCATCTGAGTCCCACCCGAGCGATGTCATCCGATGATCTTCGCAGCGTGTGTCCGATACATCTTCAATTTCTTCGGAATATTTATTGACCAGTAGGTTTGTAAGTGCTTGACTTTATCCTTAGGTGAGTTTGCTTTTCACACTTACAAAAAGACCAACTTCTATAACCTAGGTTTTAATCAGTACTCTGCTTATCTTGCAAGTACTGAGGAACGAGTGAAACGCAGAAATAAAATGGATTCGTAAGGTGCCTGTAACGACAAGTATATTTATGATGAATGTGATTATTATTATTGTTCCCTTGGGTTCCTAGTGGAACATAGGACTTCAACTGCACGTCTCCACTTGCTTCTCTCTTCTGCTGTACTTTTCAATTGCATCCATGTTAATCCATACTGTTTCAGATCCTCATCACACGATCTCCTCCGTGTCACACTTGGACGTCCCACTCGCCGCTTCCCTTTCAAGTTCCACTCGAGGGCCTGACGCGCAATGTCACCCAGTGGCCTCCTCAGCGAGTGTCCAATCCATCTCCACTTTCTACTGCAGGTTTGTTGGGCGATTGGTTCTTGTTTTGTTTGTCCCCATAGCTTCTCGTTTGTGATTCTTTCCGGCCATCTGATCTTCAGTATAGAGCCAGCGAAGACAGTTATCGATAAAGGTCTGCAACAGGCTGTTGGAAATATTCTTTGTGACACACTGGCCAAGTTTCTAATCCGTATAGAAGAACTGACTGACTTGACGTTTGTATTGAAAATCCGAATTTTGTTGTTGATGCTGAGTGACGAAGATTTCCAGATTGGTTTCAGGTTGATGAATGTGTTTCTCGCCTTCCCGATTCTCGATTTGACATCCTCGTCCGTCCGTTTCTCCTGTAGTTGAGACAATGCTCCCTAGATAAGTGAAGTGAATGAAGTAACCTCTTTCAAATCCCTCCAGTTGATGGTGATTGGCGCTGGTGGATGTTGCTGTTGTTGTTGTTGTTGGTTGGTTATTTTCATAACCTCCGTCTTGTCTATGTTCACCTGCAGTCCTGTCTTTGCTGCCAGCCTCTTCGACCAGTTTGTCGTTTTTCGCTTGTAAGTCTTCGATTTTGTGTGACATCAAACATAAATCATCCACGCGCGAAATCCAGGTCTTCTAGGTTCTTCATGTCGGTCCAGGATATCCCTGTCTTCTCGTTTCCCACTGTCTAACGCATAATCCAGTCCACCACAATTAGGAATATCATTGGTGATAATGAGCACCCTTTTCTGACTCCTGTGTTTACTCCAAACGCCTCGCTGAGTTTTCCATTGTGGATCACTTGACATGTGCCGTTGTCGTACAGTTGTTGAGTAAGGTTGATGAATATTTGGGGTACGCCATAGTACTCGAGTAGTTTCCAAATTACTTCGCGGTCAACGCTGTCGAAAGCCTTCTCAAAGTGTATAAAGTTGAGGTAGAGGTTTGATTGCCATTCCATGCTTTGTTCGATGATGATGCGTAGAGTTGCAATTCGGTCAGAACATGACTTGCCTTTCCTGAATCCCGCTTGTTCTGGTCGGAGTTCTGTATCCAGTGCGTCCTTGATTCTCTCCAGGATGACGTGACTCAAGATTTTACTTGGCGTCGACAGGAGCATGATTCCTCGCCAGTTCTTGCAGAGTCCTTGGTCGCTCTTCTTTGGTAGTTTCACTAGGTAGCCTTTCCTCCAGTCAGTAGACACCTTTCCCTCTTTCCAGATCTTTTGCAATAATGGAGTCAGCATATCTGCTGTCGTTTCTGGGTCCGCTTTCAGTGCTTCAGGGGGTATTCCATCTGGTCCAGCTGCTTTTCCAGCTTTCAGAAGCTTGATTGCATTCATGACTTCAGTTTTTGTTGGAGGATTGGTGTCAACTTGCAGTTGTGTACGTGCTGTTGTTGGTATTTCTGGACGGGTTGTAGGTGGTGGTCGATTCAAGAGTCCTTTGAAGTGGTCCGCCCATTGTTTAATCTGTCTTGCTTCCTTAGTAATTGGATTCCTTTGGTTGTCTTTTATAGGTTTCAACTGTGTTGATCTCTTCCCGGATAGAGACTTGTTTATCTGATATAGTGTCCTTAGGTCCCTTTTGCCTGCTGCATTCTCAGCTTCAGTAGCCAGGTTGTCGTAGAATTGTCTTTTATCCTTCCTGGCACTCTTCTTCACTTCTTTGTCCAGTGCTGTGTAAGTTGAGCTCAGCGTCTCAAACTCTTGTCCATCTTTGCATTGAATCATTTTCTCTTTCGCCATTCTCCTCTCCTCTATTAGCTTCCAAGTGTCCGTTGAGAGCCATTCCTTTTCTTGTTTCTTCTTTCTTCCTAAAACCGTTGAACACGTTTCGTTGAAAATTACCTTCAGAGAGTTCCAATGGTCTTCCACGGATGATTCCTCAGTGATGCCACGTAGTGTTTCCTGCTTTGCTCTGACAGTTGCAGTGAAAATGTCCTGTGTGATTGTGTCCTTCAGTTTGTGAGTGTTGAACTTGCATTGTGGCCTATCCCCAGGTATCCTCGAGGCTTTCAGCTTCACCTTGAAAGTCCCTTGTACCAGATAGTGGTCTGAACCCACATATGCTCCTCTCCTCGATCTTGTGTCCAGTAGGCTCCGTCTCCACTTCCTTGAGATTGAAATGAAGTCTATCTGGTTTTTGGTGTGTCCATCTGGTGAAATCCATGTCGCCTTGTGTATATCCCTGTGTTTGAACACACTGCCACCAATCACCAACTCATTGAAGGCGCAGAAGTCTGAGAAGAGTTCACCATTTTCGTTCATTTCACCGAGTGCCTCCCGACCCATGATGATTCTCTTCCTGTATTGTCTCCTCCCAGTTTCGCATTCATGTCGCCCATCAGGATTTTGATATCGCTCTTTGGGACGTTGTCCATTACTGTTTGTAGTTGACTGTAGAAATCCTCCTTCTTCTCATGTTCTGAGACGTTTGTAGGTGCGTAGCATTGAGTGATTGTAACCTTCTTTCCTTTTGAGTTGAACCCGGCTGTCATTATCCTGGAGGAGATTGGTTCCCACTGCATGAGAGCCTTAGCCGCTGTTGGTGACATCATGATGGCTACTCCCTCGGTGTGCTCGTAATCGTCCTCTGGGTGACCGGAGTAGATTATTGTCTCTCCAGTTGTTAGTTGGCACCTTCCGCATCCATTCCATCTGCTCTCGCAGATTCCCAACACTTCTATTTTATATCTCCTCATTTCTGCGGCTACCTGAGCAGCCTTTCCACTTTCGTACATTGTACGAATATTCCACGTCCCTATCCTTATTTTCGCTTTCATCGAAAGAAGGCACATTGGCTGACTGGCTTCCCGAAGGCTTTCACCAGCCTGCGTCATTTCACTTCCCCGATTCCAGCGAAAAATAAGGTTATTGTTTGTATTTTTAGAATTTTGAATATATTTGTGCGTTGAAGTTTCTGTAGCAATTTGGTTAAGTTTTGGGGGGTGGAGTTGCTAGCACCACGCCCCAACCCTCCCTCTTTATCCGGGCTTGGGACCGGCTAGAATACTAGTGACCTATTAATCTAGGCGAGGTTGTGAATGTGATTAGAATTTAATAATATAAAAAGGTTTACAACTTATCTGTACCCAGCGGAGTAGCGAGCTCGAAGAGTGTGCTTGTAGAAGAGCACAGCGAGGGAGCAAGCGTGCAAGCGCCAAAACGTAAAGGAAGTGAAGTGGTGTAGAGCCAAAAAATGGGTGTGTGAATTGAAACAAAAGTTCAAAGGTTCAGTCTACACTACGGGGTATCCTCCCTTTAGAAGGTTGGTGGGAAACCGACAACCTTCGATCCAAGAACATAAGAGGTATGCAGTAGTAGATTCGCACAATAAAAGAAAGGAAAAGAAGCGAAGAAAAAAATTTTGAGAACAAAACTGAAAAAAGGTTAAGGGAAAGGATGAATGATATGTACATAATATATGAAGTAAATCGGAATATGAAAGAAAAGACGCTGGCTATCTTAGTGTGATTTGACGGTCTTAAGTTCTTAATTTTTTTATGATTAATAGTTTTTTTCTTTTTGTTTTACTATATATTTACATATTTCGAACTCTGTATAAGTAGGGGGCTACGGACCACACACTGATTGTGCGTGCGGCTGATGATATCACCCCTGTTCTCAAGCTAAGATAGGAGTGTGACTCATTAGGTCAAAGTTGCGTCTTAACCCAATGCTTCAAGCTTCCACTTCATCAGCGAGCATCAATCAACACTATGGACAATAAATATACCATCGTAGTAGAGGAACCAAGTTAAAGAAAAGAAAAAATGGAAAGTGAATTGATGTAGCGCCAAAAAATGGATGAGTGAGTTGAAACAAAAGTTCAAAGGTTCAATGTACAATACAGGTTCTTGATTGGTTTATCGGTTCCATCCTAGCCGGCCATCTTATCTTCAGTATGGAGGCAGCGACGGTGGCAGCTTTTGACAAAGCTCCTGTTCGAAATGCTTTTCGTGGCGCGCAATGCAAGCTTCTGACCCATAAAGAAGCAGTGACTGACTTGATTTCTGCTGGGTTTTTTTGTTTTTTTAACTCCTTATAACTCCTAGATAATTCCATATTCTCCTTCGTTTCCATGTGCATCCTGATTACAACTCACTCATTAAAGTATTCGTCTGATTACATAACTCTGGTACACTTATGCAGTGACTAATATTAACAGTAACTATGATTGTGACAACTCATCACTTCTCTTACTACCCTCTTCCATGAAAAAAATTCGTATTTGAGTGCGACAGTACTGCTAAAGGGGAGATTGAATTCGTCAAAAAGAAACTCGTCGCTGAACTACATGTTTTGTTCTCATCAAGGCCGTGACGGGCAACTATTGATAAATTTCTATCGGTTGACTCTTATCTTCGAATTAAAGATCTACAATAACAACAAAAAAAACAATCGATAAATTAAATTTTTAGTTTTTCCTAACATAATTGACCGACAACAAGAAGTGCCAATCACTATCAAAGGGATGAATTTTAAAGACTTCACTCCATTCACCTATCCAACCAAGCACCATCGTTTCAGCAACAGAAGACACCGTCGATAACGATGTCAAAACCGTAATCATAAAGACAAGGCACACCTTCATCAATCTGAAATCAGTTCTGAAAATCTGCACTACATTCAGCGTAGAGAACAAAATTCGTATTTTCAATACTAATTGCAAGTCACTTCTTCTATATTGACGCAGAGACTTGGCGTGTCACCAGATGGCAAGAAAAGGACAGCAACAAGGAACTCTGGGAGTCAGTAAACCGATCGAGAACCTCTTGTCCAACAAACACATGGGAGAAAAGGAAGATGTATCTGGCACACCACTGGGTGACATCGTACACCCTGACATCACTCCTGTGGAAGGAGAATGGGAAGTGGCGATTTGGTCATGTGGAGGATATAATAATAATAATAACAATAGCTTTATTCCAAACAATATTTGTGGTACAGGTATGGAATTTTCAGCGTGCATTACAATATTGCATCTAATTACCTCATAAATTTTATAAGATTTTAAAAACAAAAGCAACAACAACAAAAAAAATAGATAAATAAAAAGAAATAAAAAAGAACAGCGTTGCATTCATATTTTAAACAATGCACCACAGGAATATGAAATATAAAATTAGTGTGTAATAGAATATGTGAGCAACAATATAATAGTAACAAAGAAAGGAGAACGAAAGCTAATGGGAATTATTTGTCAGAGTACCGCAGTAAGGTGATCGTGTCATACCTAACGGATTTCTCAGCACATAACAGCTGTGCCAGATAAGGTATTATGGTACTTGGTAGTCCTAGCATATAGTCTCCTACAGCTGCTTCTAGTTCTACCAGATGAAATGTAAAGAGTGAGCTGTGTATAGAGAGGATGCTCGGTGTCTGACAATATAGTATTCGCTAGTTTCTTACATGACATTATATGTCTATCCACAATAGTGTTAACCAGTTGGTTTAACGAAATCCCACTTGCCCTACTAACAGCTTTTAGTGCCCTACGCAGCAAAGCAAAGTCCTTCTTAAGTAGTCCAGGAAAGATTAATGGGGAGCAGTAAAGAGGGATGGGTAGAATACAAGAACTGACAAACTGAGATAGAAAAGACTGCTTCATACCAGACTGCCTCAAATTCCTAGAGGGCAATCATGCAGCTACCTAAAGTAGACACAAGAGACCATCAATAAAGTTGAGATGTGCTGCTGAATCCCTATATTCTAGCAGTAAGGAAGTAATATTAATAATGACAATCATAGTAATAATAATAATAATTTACTTTATTCCAATAATCAATTGTATTCTTGATTACTGCTCTGCACAACCTTCAGTATTCAACGAAGTTTATTTTTTTCATCTAATCAACTTTTTTTCAGGAAACTATTAGTTTTTACGAGTTCGACCACGGATAAATATCAGTCAGAAAACCAGGGAGTACTGGACAGCGGTTTCATTCTAGTTTTGGAATCATAGGCAGTACGCACCTATTGGGGTTCGGACCCAGGACCTTCCGGTTACAAGGTAAACTAGCTCGTATACCATTCAGCCACTGGGACCTGATTCAATGGCCCATGAATGATGATTCCCAAACTAGGATGAAACAGAGCTGTCCAGTACTCCCTGCTGGCTTTCAATGACTCTCTAACTGAAACTACCTATTTATAAACCTATACAATTCACTATTTAAGAGTTCACATTATTATGATGGGATGATCACTGTCAAGTTGAATTTCAAGGTTGAATTATTATCACATTATTTTTTACGAGTTGATCACGGACTGATATCAGTTAGAGAACCATTGAAAACCAGGGAGTACTGGACAGCTGCTGTTTCATCCTAGTTTGGGAATCATCGGCAGTACGCACCCACTGGGATTCGAACCCAGGACCTTCCGGTTACAAGGCAAGCTCGTATACCATTCAGCCACTGGGACCCGATTCAATGGCTCATGAATTCCAACTTCTACCAATTCGTGATTTTAGCGCGACCCCAACTATTGTCGTTGGTGGAAATCCATCCACACGTGACTTCTAATTGGACCTCACTGGTCACGACTTCTCACTAGAACTGCAGGAAGCTCCAACCTGTAGCAAGTCACTAGCGAGCATCAGAATAATTTTCTATAGTTTGGTTTGTAAGGATTAGTTATGTTTTACGAGTTGATCACGGACTGATATCAGTTAGAGAACCATTGAAAACCAGGGAGTACTGGACAGCTGCTGTAAGGATTAGTTATGTTTTACGAGTTGATCACGGACTGATATCAGTTTTCAATGGTTCTCTAACTGATATCAGTCCGTGATCAACTCGTAAAACATAACTAATCCTTACAAACCAAACTATAGAAAATTATTCTGATGCTCGCTAGTGACTTGCTACAGGTTGGAGCTTCCTGCAGTTCTAGTGAGAAGTCGTGACCAGTGAGGTCCAATTAGAAGTCACGTGTGGATGGATTTCCACCAACGACAATAGTTGGGGTCGCGCTAAAATCACGAATTGGTAGAAGTTGGAATTCATGAGCCATTGAATCGGGTCCCAGTGGCTGAATGGTATACGAGCTTGCCTTGTAACCGGAAGGTCCTGGGTTCGAATCCCAGTGGGTGCGTACTGCCGATGATTCCCAAACTAGGATGAAACAGCAGCTGTCCAGTACTCCCTGGTTTTCAATGGTTCTCTAACTGATATCAGTCCGTGATCAACTCGTAAAACATAACTAATCCTTACAAACCAAACTATAGAAAATATCACATTATTGTTATGTGATATACTACTACTACTACTGTGATCATTACAACAAATAAATAAGGACAATCCACTAAACATCCCAAAATAAAAAAAATGTTTTCAAATCTACCACGCATGACAAAAATGTGGACGAATTTCGTATTGAAATAGAAAATATTCCTTTTTTTTGGAAATCAACGAGAAAATACCCAACCCCACCCCCAACAAACACACATACACACAAATACACACGATTCGCTTTACATGTTTCAACATGCTCCTACTTAAAAAAAGTACGAATATAAGTAAAAGTGCTCATAATGATGTGCATTCATGATTGACGGTTGTCTTCCTTGAAACAATAACTAACTTGTTAGAGGTTTACACAAACATATCCTGAGTGTAGATGGTCGTTCGCTTGTTTGTTTGTGTTTACTTGTGTGTGTGTTTGTGTATGTGTGAGCGCGCGCATTTAAAAGTATCTGTGACCATGGCTGCATACCCTTCGATAAGGAATCATTATTTTTAAATGTCTTGTACTTTCTATTTGTATTTTTATTTTTTGATTTCTCGTCAACTTATTGAGATTTTTTTGTAATGAGATTTTCTTCATGCATGTTCAGATTACAAACGAAAAAACAAACAAACAAACAAAACCAACAGAAAAACCACCACTTTATGGAAAAATTTATTTGTTAAGTTAAATTTATTTAAAATGGAAGTATTTTATTACATTTTTTCTTCGCTTTTTTCTTTTTTTTGAGTTAGAAGTTTGGTCAGTAAACATTATTACTAAGAGTACAAATTCCCTCTAACCCGCCTCCTCCACTCTCCACAACTTATAAGCCTGAGTAATTTATGCACAGACGTTTGTGTGTATGAATCATTTAATACCTTAATGTTTGTTGCAACCAAAACCGACTCGTTGTGATCTGAATTCAGGGGACAGGTCTTTGAGTCCTAACATAATATAGTTGTCCCAAACTTTCTTGAACGAGACACAGTCAGGAAACGCTCCAAAGACAGCAAAAAGACGATTATCTGTTTTTTGAATCTGTGATTCTATTCAACATTAATAACAATACCAAAAACTCAAAATTCCCCCTAACAGTGTCGTTAGACATCTATACAGCCAGGAGGAAGTTCTAAGGAAAAAACAAGTATATGATTATTGTTATTCTTTCCTTTAATTCCTAGAGGAACATAGGGCTTAAGCCACACGTCTCCATTGCATTCTGTTCTCCGCCAACGTTTTCATCACCTGGCTCCACTTCTGCCCACATGCTTTCATCTCCTCTTCACACCACCTCCTCCATGTCACCCCACCCACGCACTGACGACTAACTCGACAATTCCCATTCAGGTTCCACTTGAGTGATGGCCTGGCGAGTGATACCACTTGATACATTGTTTTCTCAGAGTATGGCGAGTGCACCTCCATTTTTTCCCGCATATTTGTTGCACAATCGCTTCCTGGTTGGTTCGTTCCCAGAGATCCCTCCTTGTCGCTGAACTTTTCTGGCCGGCCATCTTATCTTGAGCGAAGTATTGAGCGAAGACAGCTGTTGATGAAAGTCTTTAGTTTGTTCGAAGTGCCCTTTGTGACGCGACACCAAGTCTCTGATCCGTATAGTAAGCAGCGCTGACTTCATATTGGAGTTGAAAATCCGGATCTTATTTTCATTTTCATGCTGAGTGCTGTTGATCTCCACACAGGTAGGTATTAACAGTCAACAAGATTATATCCACAGATTCAGTGGTCGAAGGTAAACAAATAACAATCATGCAAAAATATTCATTCAGACATCAATTAGGCGTGTTTCTCGTCGAATTTCCGAACATCACCCTGCCTGGTTAAGCAAAGGTCAAACAAAATCTATTCGCAGCGCTATTCTGGCGCATCTTGTGGAGACAGAACATAAGATTGACGTTAATCATGCTTTCAGGGTCATTTACCGCATTCCTACAAATCTCAATTTCGCTTTAAGAGTTCGACTTCTAAATATTGCTGAGGCTGTGGGGATTCATACTAATAAGCCTAATTTATGCACCCAAAAGTAGTTAGTTCAGTCATTATCATTACCTTGGCCATCCAGGTTTGAATAATCCAGAATTTTTGTGAAATTTACCTAATTTTAGTTGATATTCTATTCGCTGTTATATCTTTATTATTATTATAATTTAAGCATCTTTAACGAACTGCAATAGCATTGATCAAACTCTACAAATCGATATTATTTAAAAAAACGCTAATATTGTTGTTAACTACTAATTTAAAATATTCTGTGTATATAAACATATATATAATTGTAGAGCCTGGAAGAGGAGTTTATCGAAAAGAATATTCTTTGCTCGATTATTTTGTGTTCTATAAATAACAATAAATTCCACAACGTTCTGGCCAGAAACACCAGAGAAATGAGAGTTTTATGTGACTAAGCTAATGTAGCGCATTAATCGAAAAGCCACAAAACAAGTGCTGTAGAACAAAATTAATTGACTGAAATTCAACTAACTGTAAGAAGTACATCCGAGAATCAAGTAGAATATTCCCGACGAAGTGGGATCAAAAACTCTGTCCACAAGATCCACACACCGAGCAACTCTCGCAGACAGTCTACAAGCTTAGGAAGACCTTAATCCGCTAAAACAAAATTGTACTCAAAAAACAATATACCATCAATATGATCACACAATCGCAAAAGGAAACAATGCAATTACAGATTAAACAGGGACAAAGACTAATAATAAGGATGAAATCAACGTATGATATGCAAATGTCAGAACAATTTTTTTATTACAGCTTGATTCCACACCGTATTTTTTGGTACAGGTATGGAATTTTCAGCATGTGATATCGGTAACCCAAATTTTGTAGGCCGACCATAGATATCAGGTGTGCGTCGGCAGGGGGTGGAACCCCGGACCATGTGCATGGTCGGTGAGAGTCCTAACCACTGTGCCACCGACGCACAATGATATGTAGTGTAGGAGGAAAGAGTAAAATAAGTACAAGGTTGGTTGAAACATCGGAATAAGCATAAATATTGTGACTAGACAGTTCAGCAGGGACCTTCCGGACAATTATTCTGTTAAAATCTCTTAGGATTGTCCCAACATACGAATAGAAGACAGATCATTTAGTTCGAAGGAATATTCGGGCAGTATTCTTCTTCTGAACCTTAACATTTGGTCGAGAGCACTGTAATACTAGACTGGGTGATTTCATCTTCACCTATTTCTCAACTCACAGGTGTGGTATATGCTACTAATAAGATTTATGAGTAGTATATAGACGCAGACTGATAGGAAGTGGCGAAAAATGAAAACAATATTTTAAGTCAATGCCTGCAGAGGCAGAAGTGTTTATTCCTCAAATCTAGATTCAGCGTACGTTGTGGTCAGGAAATAATCCCATTGGAAAAATATTCCTCCCAAGGTTTAACCTTCGGAAATTCAACAGTCACTTAGAGCAGTTCGTCACTCGCTAACCTTACTGACCTTAAATGTGGTTAAAAATGTATAAGTATGATGTGTTTTGCTAAGTAAAAAGGTCCGTTACCAAGTCTCTTTTCTTCGCCTACTACACAGATAGTGAGATTGTCTAACCTAATGGATGAAAATTCAGATCAAATGTAAAAGTTCCTAGAGCACAAAAAGTGACTGTCATCCTTAATCTTAGTTACAAAACATTAATTACTCTTTACTGTTTATCAGAATCCTTCACAGGCAATTTATAAGTTGTACTGCTCTATAAAAAACGATCATTTAAAGCCATAGCTCCACTAACAGATTTTACACTGGGATGTACAAGTCACGCCAAGATGTGCAGTCCTAAAGTTACTCGCGATTCTCTAACACTGGCTGACATTGGCTGGTGGTCACAGTAAGACCACAAAGTGCTAGAAGTTTGGATTCATGAACCATTAGGTCGGCTCCCAGTGGGTTCCTACTTCCAAAGAGTCCCGAACTGGAACGAAACAGCTGGCTGTTCAGTACTCCCTTCTTTCCAATGGTCATCTAACTGACACCACTCCGCAATCAAACTTGAAACCAATCAAATCCCTACGAACCAATTCTTTATAATTGTCTAGCAGTTGAATTACATTCCCCCTTTGACGCCTGAATCTGGGGAAGTAAATGTCGTGATTTACGTACCAGTCATATCAACCAGTAGTACTTGCTAGCCAGATGGATGTGATCTACATACTGGACGGCTGTTTCTCTGGTTTGAGACTGAGCTCATCAGAGATATACCCAGTTTAACTTAGCTCAGAGAGACGAATCAGTTCGCCATTCAGATGTTTAAGTCACTTTAGTTCGGCTATCAAGCACTGCTAGTTGATTTGACTGAGTGGTATACAACTACTCATTTTAACCAATCAGTAGTATATGCTTTTATACAAATACGTTTTCTTCCTTGATTACTATTTATGGCATCAAGGAGATCGCTTACTGTGATCTAGAGCAGCTGGATTCTCAAAATAAACTGAGGTGAGATTTCACCTCCTCGAAGTGTGTGAGTTGGAAATTGTGAATTAATTTGCAAGTTATTCAGCCGGTCACTTAATAACACCACTAACAAATGTGAATGATACATGTCTGCAGACTAGCATCATGAACACTAATCGATGTAGACGAACAATTTAGTTACCTCACTCGTCTGGACATATCCGTACAGATATAAAACCTATCAGTTTCTGGGCAAGGAAATTAAAAAAGTCATTGATCTAGTGTTCACAACAATTACTGAAAAGAAACTCATACATTCACAGTTTTCACATGATATATAGAAAACCGTTTTATAGACTAACAATAGCCTCCCCGTTGATTCATTGAACCAAAGTGATCAGCCTCAGGTTGTTATGTCAGTTGCTAGTGGAGATGCCTCAACGACACCCGACTATTCAACTTCAAGTTAAGTCAGTGGATGGCGACTGGCATTGGAATCAAGGATGCACATTTCGTCCTATTCCGGGACTCTTCACATGGATGTCTGTCTGTTTGTTTTCAGCATAGAACTTTGCACTGATGTGCAGCAGTTCAAGTTGCCACACTCCCTGCATGTAGCACACAAAGCAAGAGAAGAAAGTAGAAGAAATGCAAAATAGAGACAGTAAACAGGGATATGAGACAAAAGGAATAGTAATAGCGAACAACAATACAGTTTCTTTGGCAATTATAAGTCATAAGGAATGGATGCATCTTCGCCAGTTATTGAGAACGATAATTTTGAGCCATATCACCGATTGTCGCCAGCCATTGGTTTTTACCGTCTCGAGGACCCCAACCACGAGGCCAGTCGACACCTTCCTACATGACTGGCTTAAACTAACTGTTATGGATTTCATTGACTGGTGAAGCCATGTTCTGGTTTGACCACCACTAGCTAGCTCTTTTCCAGCCTGACCCTACGTCATCTGGATGTACCAAAATATAGGAATAAATGCTCATCCTGGATTCCACTGCCTAGTCACCACCCACCGATTTCCATACACAGACCTGTTGAACGCGCATATTCAAATACATATTCAAATTTTAACGGAACTAGAATTTAGACAACAACATCATTTCAGCTTACTTCAGTAACTTACTTACCATCACACTGTTTTCTTTTAAACCTATGAAGTGTTAATAAAACAGTGAGAAAAAATGACTCATTTTATACTGAGAGATCAGATCATTTTTAATCCATCAGTAAAAGATTTTTGAAAAAATTCTTCTTTTAACTCGACTAAATACTATTTTGTACATCTGGTAATAATGCTGGACATTTGAAAGTGGAAAAAACAACATTTTGTTGCTACTGCATGCATGTATACTCAGCAAATAAAGATGTCAATTATCCGCTCTATATCATTTCTGTCCACACACCCACACCCCCTCAGAGGACATTTTGATTCAACTGGTCAGTCTGTTATCTGAAGTAAAGGTAGCATTTTACTCAGTCGATCACTGTATCACTGTACACACGTATTGATTTCACTCTGTTGTCTGATTCTACTTTTCTTCCAGTTTTCATTATTATTTCCATACCAGCATGTAGCGTTTTATGAATGAATACGATAGTAGGTAATTTAGTTGAGTGTGGAATTCCACGTGAAGAAATTTTATTTCCAATGTCTTTAACATCAATTTACGTGTACTACTTTATGTCGAGATAGTGATAAGCTTACGTTTCGAACTACACCTGTGATAATTCAGGTTATGATAGACATAGAGGTAAAAAAGGGCGGGGCAGCTTCAAAGTGAGCTCATATACCAGTTCTAGTGAGAAATCTAAACCGGAGGCGTTCACACAGTCAGGTTAGAGAGCTGTTACTCGCCTAGGACATTGACTGACGGTTACGCTCTATACATATCATGGTTCATTCGGTGGGGTCCCAGTAGCTGAATGTTCTACGAGCTTACCTTGTAGTCGGAAGTTCCTGGGTTTGAACACTGATGGGCGCTGACTGATGAGGAGTCCTGCATTGGGACGAAATAGCTGTCCAATTATTCCAGGAATTATACTTTACTAAAGTGCCCAAGTTCTCTTTCCTTATTTTTTTCGGGAATAACAAAATCTTCCATGAATCACATCTGTGTGTTTCAGTGTATCTTCGAAAAGTAAGGTACAAAATGAAGTCTACAAATCGGCGATGAGTTGTTTTCCTAGAGTAACTTGCATTATGACCATACATGAGCAGAAATGTCAAAGCTATCTAAACTGTAAGTCAATGATATACTGTTATTTTTGTTACTGTTATTATTATAAGAAAAAGGCGTAAACAGAGAAGAAAATTTTCTTATTGATTAGTCAATATCTCACACTTATTACGTCATACCAATTTCTGCCTCTTTTCTAACTTACTATTAGTCATCTCTCCTTACACCTTACATTACGTAATGCATTTTTCGAGGACAGAGTTTACCAGTATCTGATTGTTTAATTGAATTTTAGATTTTCCCGTCGGTTGATTGGACCGAAGTGCTCTGTCTCAGGTTGACATGTCGGCTTCTTTTGCAGATGCTTCAACGATGTCAGGGCATGTAATCAGAATTTAATTGGTGGATGGTGACTAACAGTGGAATCCATTCAAACGCCATAGCGTTGTCCATTATGGGCACTGGATTCGAGCCTCGGTGGGAACATCATCACTCACCGGAGATGACGAGTCCCAAATAGGACGAAATGCGCGTTGTCCTGGATTCCACTGCTAGTCACCATCCACCAATTAAAGTATCTGATTGTTTTAAAGATTTCTTTGTTAAATACAATTACGATTGTACAACTCATGAAAATGAATAGTCGAAAAGAAAATTTTCTTCGCTGTTTACGCCTTTTCCTTATGACTCACTATGGGAATATTTCGTTTATTCTAATTTTAATGTTTCTCTTTATGATTGTGTGATCATATTAAAGGATATGTTGTTTTATGAGTACAGTTTTGTTTTGTTTGATCATGGTGATTCTGATCTTGGACTGTGTGTAGGAATTGATGGTGTGTGATTCTTGTGGACAGAGTATTTTTATCCCACCTTATTAGAAATATTCCACTTGATTCTCAGTACTTGTTTTGTACTTGAGAGCTGATTTGTTGTGTACTGCAGATTTTATTGCAAATGACTGTGCGTTTTTTTACTGTCGTTGGGGCATTTTGTAACTGTGAGTAACTCAAAGAAGTTCAGATCAGATGTAAAGTAGAATGCAAGGAATCGGTTTTCTGAGTTCAAACCACAATACTAACCTTTTTATTTCAAGACTACATTGCAATCAAACAGTAACTTCTGACTGGACAGATCAACAAAGACGCAAGTGTAGTTTCCCGTCCATTCGCAACAACAGATATACGCTACTCATGATATACAACTCTTATGCGGAAAGGTATTAATTAGTACTACAACACCACCAACAGCAACAACAACAGACGACAATCAGCATAAATGGAAGGAACCTGAAAGAAACGACCTCTTTTACCTACCTACCTGGGAAGCATCGTTTCAACTACAAGCCAACGGAACTGACGAGGATATCGAAGCAAGAATCGGAAAAGCAAGACAAGCTTTCATTACTCTCAAGTCTTGTGGAGGTCAACAACATTCAGCGTCAAAAATAAGATCCGGATTTTAAACTCCAATGTGAAGTCAGTGCTACTATATGGATCAGAGACTTGGCGTGTCATGCAGGGCACTTCGAACAAACTACACACCTTCATCAACAGCTCTTCGCTCAATACTTCGCTCAAGATAAGACGGCCAACCAGAAAAGATCAGAAACAGGGAGAGATCTCTGGGAGCGAACCAACCAGGAACCGATTGTGAAACAAATAGGCAAAAAGAAATGGAGGTGGACTGGCCATACTCTGAGAAAACAAACCATCAAGCGACATCACTAGACATGCAACTGCTCGAGTGGAACCCGAAAGGGAAGCGGCGAGTTGGTGACTTGGAGGAGGTCATGTGAAGAAGAGATGAAAAAGTGTGGGCAGACTTGGAGCCAGGTGAAGACTCTAGTAGAGAGCCGAACTCAATGGAGACGCATGGCTGAAGCCCTATGTTCCTCTAGGAATTAAAGGATACAATAATAATAATAATTGTACTTCATGAGACAGATATATACTTATTACATTTATCGTAGGTGTCACAATATGAAGATGACATATTTCACTGACAAAGTTATTATTCTAATTCAAGTTTTAATATTTCCAGCTGAATGGGTTTGGAATCTCATGCCTTTATGGATACGCAACACAAACCCATTAATGGAGTCAGGACAGCCTTCAGAACTGCAGTTTAGTATGTAAAGTAAACATATTCAACACTTGAGTATTCGGTATTGAGACCTGAAGCCTAGGATATGAGATATTACTATTTTATAACGCCTGAAACTCAGACACTGTGGTCTAGAGATGAATCTTTTCAGGACTTCAATACTCCCTGATATCTTTCCATTTGATTCGTCTCTGCCCATATAGAAGTTGTTTATCAACGGTACCATTTCATCACTAAACACAAATGCATTCCAATTACTATTCTTCTAGCTGAAAAAAACCAAAGAGAATCCGTGTTACAAAACGTCATCCATCTGTGCATCGGTGGCACAGCGGTTGGGACGCCTGCCTACCACTCACATGATCTGGGGTTCGATCCCCGGCCGACGTACATCTGATACCAATGGTCAGCCTCTTAAATTTGGGCTGAAAATTCCATAGTTGTATAAAAAATACTGTGTGGAATCAAGCTATAATTTAAAAAATGAAATGAAATGAAAATACCTCTTTGAAAATATTATCTTTTTCAAAATAGCTATTCGATTATGCTGTATGGGGTAGCTTTGATCAGCTGAGCGGCTTAATTTATTTAGGCTGATGACTAAAGTAGGAATGAAATCTTACAATATTCTAACCGGAAACTTCAAGATTAACAGTGTAGTTTTGTTCTCCAACGTGGATATTTTAATTGTGAAGCCTTTACTGTCTTTTTGGTAAATTTTCGTCATCGTTAACTTACTTATTACCCATCTGTGTCACGTATCTTTTCTGTCATTGCTAAACTTCAAGAATACTGGTTCAGTGTGTTTTTCTTTTCGCCTTACCTTCTGAAGAAGTTATACAGCTGTCAGAAAAAAAGTACTGCCGATGATTCCCAAACTAGGATGAAACAGAGCTGTCCAGTACTCACTGGTTTTCAATGCCTCTCTAACTGATATCAATCCGTGATCAACTCGTAAAAACAAAACTAATCCTTACAAACCTACTATAGAAAATAGGTAATTCATATAACTATAATTATTATTCTTTTGAGCTCCAAGGGAAACGTAGAGCTTCAACAGGATACCTCCACTCCATTCTGTTCTCTGCAGTGTTCGTTACCTAGCTCTACAATCGCCCATAAGTCCACATCTTCTCCCCACACTATCTCCTTCATATCACCCTCAGACACATTCCCAATTCATTGTTTCCCATTCGGGTTCCACTCGATGATCTGCCTGGCAATTGATGTCACTCAACTGTCTGCTCACTTCGTGCCCAACCCATTTCCATTTACTTAGGAATATTTGTTGAACAAGAGGTTCTTGGTTGGTTCGTTGCCTCCCAAAGTTCTCTGTTGCCAATTATTTCTGGTCAGACATCTGATTTTCAGTATGGAGTCAGGGAAGGTGGCAGCTATTGATAGTAGTCTATAGCCACCTGTTTGAAATGCTTTTGGTGACGTGTGAGCCAAGTTTCTGACCGATATAGAGGAATTGACTGACTTAACACTGGCGTTGAACATCTGGATTTCCTTCTGTATCCTGAGTGGAGAAGATTTCCAAACGGACTACAGAGTGGTGAAGGTGTAACTCGTCTTTCCCATTCTGGTCTTAACATTCTCAACCGTGGTGTCTCCTGTAGTTGAAATGATACTGCTTGGTGAGGTAATTGAAGGAAGTGACCTCTTTCAGATTCCTCCTCTTGACAGTGGTTGGCGCGTGTTGTTATTGCTGGTTGGTTATCTTCATCACCTCCGTCTTCTCTGTGATTACTTAAAGTCCTGTCTTCACTGGCCGATTCTTATATCAACTTGTTAGGTTTCACCTGTTAATCTTCGAGTTTGTGTGACATTAGATATAAATTGTCCACAAAGTTCAGATCTTCTAGAGTCTTCTTATCAGTCCAACGTATTCATGTCTCCTCGCTCCCCACGTGCGATGTTCCGCATAGTACAGTTAACCAGAAATAGGAACATCACTCGTAATAATAGTCAGTCTTGTCTTACTTCTGTCTTCATTCCAGAGATGTCTCAGAGTTTTCTGTTGTGGATCGCTTGGGATGTGGCACCGTCATATAACTGCTGAATTAGATTGATAGGCACTTCATGATTTTGAAATAGTTTCCAAATTACTTCATGATCAACGCTGTCTAAGGCTCCTTCAACGTCCACAAAGCTGAGATAGAGAATCGACTTCCATTCTATGCTCTCTTGGATTATGATGCACAAAGTTGCAATTTAGTGCACACATGATTTGCTTTTCCTTTTTAATATTTCCCGATGAATGAGAAACAAAACAGTATTGTTTTTACTGACGTTTCTCGACTTAGTGTTGTTAATAGCCTTATCATAGTATTTTTAATGAACCAGAATTTACAGAATCTCAGCTTATATACAGTAACTTAATTATCATTCTTCAGAATGAGGTAATTTTTTACATTATAAAGTTTGTTAATTGATAAAGATAACAAAACCATGTGTAGATTTTTGGATATGATAAGTGTATAGAAGCGTGCAGATCAGAGACTTGGTGTCGCGTCACAAAGGGCACTTCGAACAAACTACACACCTTCATCAACAGCTATCTTCGCTCAGTACTTCGCTCAAGATCAGAAAATATCAGCAATAGGGAGGGATATCTGGGAGAAAACCAACCAGGAACCGATTGTGCAGGAGATGTGCAGGAAGAAATGGGGGTGGATTGGCCATACTCTGAGAAAACAATGGATCAAGTGATATCGCACACCAGACCTTCACTCTAGTGGAACCTGAATGGAAAGCGGCGAGCTGGTCATCAGTGCGACGTTGACATGGAGGAGATCATGTGAAAAGGAGATGGAAGAATGTGAGCAAACGTGGAGCCAGTTGATGAAAACGCTGGCGGAGAACGAAATGCAATGGATACGTGCGGCTGAAGCCCTATGTTTCTCTAGGAACTAAAGGAAATATTATTATTATTATGGAATTATAAAAACAGCATGTGTTTACATAATTTGTGTTGATTTTTTCATTTCATGGCAAGGTGGGGAGAGCGTTGGAACCAGGTCAAATTCTATCTTAGTCTATCATTCCTTTTCAGAGAATTTGGACTCCACTTAATTTGAAATGCTTCCGACATGAAATGTTGTTTATGATTTCTGAAATTTTCAGGGCGATTTCAGTATTGTCAAAATCAATTTTATGACCTGATTTTATAGAGTGTAGACTTATGGCTGATAATTTTCCAAACTCCTCTAGTTCAACTGAATTTCTTGATGGTCGAACAGATCCTCTACGGTGTTCACTTCTTATGATCTTGATTTCCCATGAGGTTTATCCGATGTATATCGCAACACATTCCAAGCATTTTATTTTATAGACACAATTAGATTTTGAATCCTTTGGAATTCGTTCTTTTAAATGGACAAACGCTTAGTTCTTATTCAAGTAGAAGTTTGTAGGGATTTGACTGATTGGTTACAGGATTTGATCATGAGCTGACATCAGTTAGAGAAAACCTGCAGGGAGTACTGGACAGCTGTTTCGTCCGCCTAGTTTCGAACTCTCCAATAGTATGCACCCACTGGGGTCCTTATCTTATGTCATCATTTAAAGAGTAATGACGTGAATAACATATTACCAAATGAAAGTGTGTGTGTATATAGTGAGTATAATGTACTTTTATGCCCCTTAATTGTCGTATCACTATTTATATAGTGGTAGTATTAATAGGCAAATAAATAAAACATAATCTGAGGTTGAACTCGACAATGCTTGCTCATTAATACTACTAATACTTCTACTACTACTACTACTCTATTGTTCTGTCAACTTACTACATGTACACACGTTATCGTAAAACATGTATACATATAGATCAATTAATCATTATTTATGCTGAATAATAAAATTATATTTAAAAATAGCTGGTCAGTTTATGAACGAGAAACAAAACCAAAACTTCAAGAAATTAACCTCACCATCGTCATTATCATGGATAAAAGGACATGAACTGAGCAGAACAGAATGAGGACACAGTGAGGGAGAGAGGGGGAAAGAGAGGAGAGACACGGAGGAGCAGGAGGGGGGAGAGAGGAGGAAAGGATCAGAGATAAACAGAACAGAGCAGGATGAATTTCTCTGGTGAGTATTGAAAACTTTTTTTCCTCAGAATTCTGTACATATTGTAAAGATCAGTAGCCAGAAAATTAATGAATAAATCACATTAAATAGAGAAAAAAATGCTGGATGAAATTAATAATTTTGTCAAATGACAGTTTCTTGGCTGTCAAAGGGGTATATTAGAACATATATATGTATACAAGCAAGTTTGTTGATACAGTTTGTGTTGTTTCAGGTTTCGATGATTAATATTTAGGCAATATAAATGAATTATTGGCTTCGTTACTAATACCCGTATAAAAAATTATGAAGTAAGAGCAGATATCATACAACTAACTAATGTACTTTCTCCCCTGTTATTGAAAGTCAGTGGCACAGTGGTTAGGACTCTCACCGACCATGTACATGGTCCAGGGTTTGATCCTCGGCCGATGTACACCTGATCAGCCTGGAAAATTTGGGCTAGCGATATCCCATGCTGAAAATTCTATACTTGTACCAAGAATATGGTGTGGAATCCAGCTATAATCAAATAATAATAATAAAAATTGTTATCCACAATAATCTGTCGCACTAACTATAATTGTTTATGGACATTAATAACGAATCTCCAAGAGTTACTTTGTAGGGATTTGATATGTTTAACATTTGGTCGTGGATTAATATCAGTTAGAGAACCATTGATCTAAACCATTAATCTAATGCTCGTCAGTGACTCGCTACAGGACGAAGTTACCTGGAATTCTAGTGAGAAGTCGCGATCAATAGAGTCAGTCAAGTCGGGCGTCAGGACAAATACTCGCCAGTGACGCTAGCTGGTGTCAATCACGTTAAAATCACGAAGTGGAAGAAGTTAGAGTTCATGGGCTGGATACTGGGACGCGTCCCAGTCACTGAATAGTTTACGAGTTTGCCTTGTAACCGGTAGGTCCTGTGTTCGAACCGTGGAGGTGGATGGGTACTGCTGATGAGTCCCAATTTATGACAAAACAGCTATCCAGTACTGATGGCTTTTACTTCTTCTCCAACTGATATCAATCTAGGATCAAATTTGAAAGGCCTTAGGTTTCGTTGTGTTGTTTTTTGTTGTTCCCTTGTGTTCCTTTTGGAACATAGGGCTTCAGCTGCACGTCTCCACTTGCTTCTGTCTTCTGCTGTACTTTCCACCTGCATCCATGTTAGTCCATACTGTTTCAACTCCTCTTCACACGATCTCCTCCCACTCGCCGCTTTCCTTTCGGGTTCCACTCGAGTTATGGCCTGACGCACGATGTCACCCAGCGGCCTCCTCAGCGAGTGTCCAATCCATCTCCAGCTACTCCTGCATATTTGTTCAGCGATTGGTTCTTGTTTTGTTTGTTCCCATAGTTTCTTGTTGGTTCTTGTTCTTTCCGGCCATCTGATCTTGAGTATAGAGCCAGCGAAGACAGTTAGTTGTTGATAAAGGTCTGCAACCTGTTGGTTTTAAACACTCAAAACACTAGATTACTATTTCATCCTACTTGAGAACCCAAGAACACTAACGACCACCAGACTGAAAGCATCGATCACACCAGATAGCTTTTTTGCTACTCATTTTGACGATTATTAGAATTTGTCCGTCGAATAAAAAGAATACTCTGATTGACCATAAAAAACACAATAAATTTCATATACTGTCATTGACAACCTCTCAGAACCTTCGTGTATCTATCATATAAGTCATCTTGTATACATTAGAATCGAAGATTAAACCAGTAGATTAAATTGATTAGCAGTAGATAATGTTTTTGTTATCTTGTGTAAATGTCTTGTTCTGTGTCTTCGACAGAATGGTCAAATGAATATCAATGTGAAAAAGTCTTCTTCTTCTCGTCATATAGTTGGTTTTAATTAAATTAAATTAAATTAAAAAGAAATTGTTGAGTCACTCGGCTCAGTTGATTGATGGAAATAGGTCAGTGCTGAAGAGACTAGACAAAGTCAAAATTGATTATTTAATAATGATATAGAGACAAATATATACATTTATATATATACTTATAGCAATGATATTTCTCACTGTATAACAGAATTGTCTATCACTGGTAATCATTATTGAGATTATAACTGTTCTGCCTTTTGGACAGTATGCAGAAGTATAATGTCAAGAGCTTTCTTTTTTACACACAATTCACAGAAATAGAGAGAGAAAGACATCGTATTCCACTATGGATGTATCATTGTGCAACACATCTCTTTCATTAAGAAATTTTAGAAAAAAACTCCTTTTATAATAAATAGATTTAAGGAAAGATGTGTAAGTGTAGGTAGGCCATGTTGTATCAGGGTGTGTGAGTTGAAGCATTTCACTAATTATTGTACTTTTTTTTAGCCTTGAAAAACTTGTTCAAACGTGACTGACTATACGACAATAATACTAATAATGTTGTTGTTGGTGGTGGTCGTACCAATCATCTCTTTGTGAATGTCATTCCGCCGACTGAGGGGTCCTTTCTTTCCTTAAAAACACAAGAAAAGAAGAGAATATACATTCTACCTAGCCAATTTTCATTTTCAGTGACACGGTGAATACAAAAACAGGGGGCAGTGTCAACATCCTGTATGATGAGATAATTGTTCATTAGATTTTGGTAATTTTAAAGATTTACTCCTCGAGAAAATTACTCATACACATACACGGACACACACACACGCTACAAATAAATGCTGTCAAGGAACTTAGCCCTAAGTTCCTATTGTAATGAAGACTTAAGCGATTGAACCGATAAATACTATGTACGTTCTCCAACTTTAAATCCAAAACACCAGTATTCCTTGAACGAAATTATATTGTTTGGCAATTAAATTGAAGAAAACTACAAAGTCTACAAACAAGTGTTAAGTACAAATGAAGTTATAAGGTACTTTTATTCGTATTTAACTCCAGTCTTCCTTCAACTTGCAAGCGATCGACCATTCGCGCCTTTCAGTTGCCCATTAATGGCTGCCAGACCCAATAAAACAAACGTTCAATGTTCACGTCCATTGACAAATGCTCTCTGAAGAATTTTTGTGAGAGCTAACAGGGTAGCATGAACACGGATTAATTTTGATCGTGATCAAGTGACATCACTAGACAAACCCTTGAGTGGAACCCGAAAGGGGAGCGGCGAGTTGGTCGTCAGTGCGACGGTGGGTGACTTGGAGGAGGTGATGTGAAGAGGATATGAAAACGTGTGGGCAGACTTGGAGCCAGGTGAAGGCTCTAGCAGAGAACCGAACGCAATGGAGACGCACGGCTGAAGCCCTATGTTCCTGTAGGAATTAAAGTATACAATAATAATAATATATTGTCAATAAATATATCCGACAGTCTGATGAATGTTTTCATTACCTGATCAAGCGTTTTTCATCTCATCAACAAGTTATGCGTTAGATTTAAAAATAAGGAAAAAAAAATAAAGTAAAAAGAGTAAACATGTTTTTCAAGTATTGCTTTTGTAGGGATTTTTTGTTTGATTGGTTGCAGGATTTCATCATGAGCTGACTTAGCTAAGTGGTGGCGCTGTGTCATGAATTGGCAGAAGTCAGAATTCATGGACTGGACATTGGATCGGGTCCCAGTGGCTGAGTAATGGTCTACAAGCTAGCTCGCCTTGTAAACAGAAGATCCTGGGTTTGAATCCCGGTGGGTCCCAAATTAGGCGGACGAAACAGCTGTCCAGTACTCCCTCGTGGTTTTCCAATGGTTCTCTAACTGATGTCAGCTCATGATGAAATCCTCCAACCAATCAAACAAAAATCCCTACAAAAGCAATACTTGAGAATATTAATTGACAGTAGATTGCATGCTATCTGAACTGAAGTACCAACCGGTCCATTATGATATTTCTTCTTTGTTTCCCTTCGAGAATTTGCACGACATCTGGTAGACAGTCAGTTATAAAAAGTTCAGGATTACATTTTGGAGAACCAGTGACATAATTCAGGAAGAGTTATCTTATGTAGTATTACGATATGTCACCACTTATGATTATGCTTTTTTTTCAAGTTTCGTAGAATCTTGTAAATCAACAGGCTGTAAACATTTTAAATACTCACGGGAGTATAAAACACGATCAAGCCATCGTTGCAGCCTCAAAACCACAGACCAAACATAAGATTAACCAAATGAAAATTGAAAATGATGTTCTCACTGAGTACACTGAAAGCTTATAATTATTATTACTATTATTCTCTTGGGTCCCAATTGAAATACAGGGCTTCAGCGGAACATCTCCATTTCATCCTATTCTCCGAGGTCGTCTTAAGGTGACTGCACGATTTTCCTTCGGCTCTCATCTCCTGCAATGCATACAATCGCTTCCATGTCACCCTCGGACCCGTGCTCAACTCGTCGTTTCCCATTTGGGTTCCACTCTAGGGTTCACCTGTTGCATAATTTCATCTGACGATCTTCTCAGCTTGTAGATACACCCATCTCCATTTTCTTCGGAATATTTGTTGAACATCAGGTTCTTGGTTGGTTCTTTCCTAGAGTTTCTTGTTTCTAATTCTTTCTAGCCTGTCGTCTGATGTTCAGTACGGAGTCATGGAAGGTGGCAGCTGTTGACAGTAGTCTGCAGCCACCTGTTTGAAATGTTTTTGAAGATGCGTTAGCTAAGTTTCTGACCGATATAGAAGAACTGAATGACTTAAATTTGGCACATATAAATATATTTCATAGCCTGGCATAGTTACAATTTACTGTGATTGGTTACAGGATTTCATCATGAGCTGACATCACTTAGATGACCATTGGATTACCACGAGGGAGTACTGGACAGCTGTTTCGTCAGCCTAGTTTGGAACTCATAGGAAGTACGCACCCATCCACCACGGTTCAAAACCAGGACCTTCTGGTTACAAGGCGAGCTAGCTCGTAGACCATTACTCAGCCACTGGGACCCGATCCGATGGCCAGTCCATGAATTCTAACTTCTGCCAATTCGCGACATAGAGCGACCGCTAGCCAATGTCTTCGGCGAGTATTTGTTGTCACACCCGACCTGCTGCACCCTACTGGTCATGGCTTCCCACTAGAGCCCCAGGTAACTACCTACGTCGCCAGTGAGCGTCAGATTAATTTCCAAGTATTGGTTTGTAGGGATTTGATTTATTAGTTACAGGATTTCATCATGAACCCCGGTGGGTGCGCACTATGAAGAGTCCCAAACTAGGCTGACGAAACAGCTGTCCAGTATTCCCTGCAGGTTTCCTCTAACTGGTTCTCTAACTGATGTCGGACAAATCCCTACAAACCAATACTTGAATTAACTGTGATTTTGGTCAGACAAATGTCACCACTGGTTACTGATACTCTAATATCTTGTAAAGTGTCATTGTGTTATTCTGCAGTACGAGTTATCGTCTTCAGCTGATGAAGATTTATAGCTACGAAATTTCTGCAATATTTCCTAACATATTTGTTTAAATTTGTTATGGGTAAGTAATCGAAGTCTTCAGAAATACAAAATTAATATCGTATTAAATTTTGTCTTTTAGTTATTTATGTATTAGATACATCAGTCAGGGTCCTAGTCACTGTAACCAGGAGGTCTTAGGCTCAAGCCCTGGGGATCGCATACTGCTGGACGGCCCCAAACTAGTACCGAACAGCTGTCAAATACCCACTGGCTTTAACCAGACCGATAGTTGTCACCCTGACACTGTGGTTGGGTCTGCTAGTTCTACCCGTGCCAGAATGGTTGTTTAGACAGCGGTTAGACTATAAGCAGCTACCGTCATAGTGTAAGATGTTTACACTGTGTCCGGGGTCTGTGGGCGAAGTCACACTGCTGAAGAACAGGGATGTAACAGCAGTAAGGTGTTTCCCTCAGATAACCAGCACGCTGCCAACTCCACTTTGGGGTTTAATAAAGATCGACCCCGAAAATTGTACATCCCGACTTACCTTAAGGAGGTGTGTAGCTGGCAGTATGATCTTAGTACGGACGCAATTCCAAAAGCCAATTTATTAAACAGACTGTGCATGACCAACTTCAAGCAACACTAATAATACTGTGTTTCTGTTTCAAGTATCAGTTGAAACATCAGTCATCACGGGGCATCACTCAGTTAAAATGACGCTACCAATTATTATTATTAATTAAAAAAATATTGAACAAGATAGACAAAATACTATTTTTATTATCATTGTGTACTTCTTTATGTGGTACTGAGTACTACTTATTTTACGCTTTCACTTAACCACACACATACACACACGTTCACACTACATACGTGGACACATCCAAGTTACAAGACGAAAAAGAAAACAATTTTATTGTTTCTCACCTGTGTTTTTTCTTCTTCGTTTTCTACAGCTTTTATATTTACTGTTGAAAGGTAATATTACTGGCTTACTCACTACTAACTCATAGACTCACTCACTCACTCATTCACTCTTCATACGATATCCCTCAGCATAATGATACTAATACATATATATGTGTATATGTAGTGAGTCAGCCCAGTGACTATTCCGACCATATTATTATTATTATTCACATGTTTTGTCAATAATCGTTATAATTTTTCATTTTGGTGTACTTTACAAGCATATTGTTTCTTTTTGTTATTATGATTATTATTGTTGTTGTTATTAAAATGATGATAAGGTTGAAAATGAAGAAGGAATCAAGGTTAATGCTTCTCTATCTTAATGACCAATGCGCGTCTCCTGTGTGTGTGACTAAACAAAATTGTGAATGAATAATTAGTCGTACTTTATAATTATGTTGTGCTTCCTTCAAGCATAAATTTATTTTAATTTCAGTCGTTTGCTTTCCGAGTGGAAAATAGGACTTCAAGCTAGTTTCAGTAGCGATATTGTTCTTTTACGGGGTGGGGTTGCTAGCCTCACTTTCAGTCTTCCTTCTTTACTGGTCTTACTGCTGGCTAGGAGAGGCTCAGGAGTGTATTATTATTATTATTGTTTCCTTTAATTACTAGAGGAACATAGGGCTTCAGCCACACGTCTCCATTGCGTTCCGTTCTCTGCTAGAAGAGTCTTCACCTTGCTCCAAGTCTGCTCACACGTTTTCATCTCATCTTCACATCACCTCCATGTCACCCTTGCATTGACGACCAACTCGCCGCTTCCCTTTCGGGTTCCACTCGAGCAATGGCTTGTCTAGTGATGTCACTTGATGGTTTCCTCAGAGTATGTCCAATCCATCTCCATTTCCCTCTGCATATTTGTTTCACAATCGGTTACTGCTCAGTTGGTTCACTTCCACAGGTCCCTATTGCTGATCTTTTCTGGCCGGCCATCTGATCTTGATTATTGAGCAAAGACAAGTGTTAATAAAGGTCTGTAGTTTGTTTGAGATGCTCTTTATGACGCGCAGTGCAAGTCTCTGATCCGTATAGTGGCACTGACTGAATTCACATTGGAGTTGAAAATCCGGATCTTATTTTTGATGCTGAGTGCTGTTGACCTCCACACAGACTTGAGAGTAGTGAGAGCTTGTCTTGCTTTTCCGATTCCTGCTTTGATATCCTCGTCAGTTCCGCCTGTAGTTGAAACTATGCTTCCCAAGTAGGCAGGTGAAGGATGTTGTTTCTTTCAGGTTCCTTTCATTTATGCTGATTGTTGTCAGTTGTTGTTGTTGGTGGTGTTGCCCAGGAATTTTCATCACCTCTGTTTTCTCTATGTTCAACTGAATGGTGTCCTATCTTCTCTGGATGCTTCTTCTGCCAACTTGTTACTTTTCACTTGCATATCTTCCAGTTTGTGGGAAGTCAGGCATATATCATCGGTGAAGTCCAGATCCTCCAAGTATTTTGTGTGAGTCCACTTTATGCCTGTTTCCTCATTGCCCGTTGTTTGTCGCATTATCCAGTATACTGCAGTCATGAAAATCATTGGCGATGGTAGGCAGCCTTGTCTTACTCCTGTCCTCACTTCGAAGGATTCCGTAAGTTTCCCGTTGTGGATTACTTGGCATGCAGCATTGTCGTACAGCTGTTGGATGAGATGCTCAGGAGTATGACGGCCTGGAATTGAGCTCCAGACCACGTGAGGCGTAGTTGATGAGTGTTCTTCTACTGAACTGCCGACACACTTCAAACAGAAAGCATAGACATAATATAAGACATAGTCTTTAGCGGAACACCGCAATAAACTGTTATGGATAGGTCTTACTGAAATAGCTATAAGAGCACCTAAAATAGGATCGGTAACAAAGAAGTGGTTAATCTGTTTAAATCTTCCCGACTCACTTACCTATTTCTGTTTCTTTTAACTGTATTTGCTGGTGACTGCCTACTTCTTGCTTATGTTATTGAGATTTGGTTTTGAAGTGTTCGCTGTTATTATTAATTGCAGGCTCTATGACAAGTGTGATTTCATACCTTCACTTCTGGTCCCGCATAACCCAAGAGAGGACTTCATTTCTCAAGCGAGAACTAAGCATCTTTGCGATGTCCCTTGGTTCTCAATGATCCTGGGGTTGATACGGATTGATTACGAAGGCAAAAAATGAAGCCTGAACAAATGATTATAATTCAGTGCACTAGTTGACCCATCAATAACAATTATTGATCATAACTATATCATAATGTAGTACCATATGGTTATGTACGATAAATTATGCTCTAAACATCATCCAGTTGTTGATGCCGTATCACTATTATTCTACCAAATCAGCTTATCTAATATGGAATTCTATTCTACCATAGTGTCCAAATTCTCCTAAGTTAATACGACTTTCTGGCAAGCGAAATGCAGACAGGAATAGTACTGTCTATGCTGTACGTAGGCTTTCACCCCCTTACTATGATTTATGAGGCTACTCAATTCCAAATTTTTATTAACTGATGCGTCAAACCGCGTGAGCATATGACAGTTAATTATTGTTCCACAAATGAGAAGTACTAGATGACGCAAAGATCGGTTTTGTGCGTTCAGATCACACTGAGTCGGTCTTGGTCGCAACACCTAGCATAAACAACAACATCTGAATTTTCAACACTTATGTCAAATCTGTGTTTCTGAATGAGGCAGAGACTTGACGCGCGCATCAACAAAATCATTTTCAAGACGCTTTCTACTTTTATCAACAGCTGCCATCATTCAGTACCGAGGATCAGACAGAAAGGCAACAAGACAACTTAACAAATATACATAAGGAAATGGTAACGGGTTGTACTTACCTTGAGGAGAATTTCAAATAACATCATACGCTAGTCCTCCGAGGGGTAAACTGAGTGGGGAACAACGATTTGTGTGTGTGGATGACACGCAGATGACCGTATGAAGTGGAAATGAACGCTTGTGGACAGTCATACAGCTGGCTAAAAATGAGATGTATTGTTGAAGCCCTCTTTTCTATTCGGGATGCAACAAATGAATAATATTAATATATAAATGAAACGACCAACGAATAATGATGCCTTTCTGTTCCCGGTAATGGTTTTGTGGTACTTTGAACTAGGTTTAGTGGATATCAAGGGAACTAGATTCGAAGTCAGTTAAGGAAAACATTATTTCTGATCACTTCCCAGAAACCTAGATAGGTGGTGACATGTTTGAACAGTATTAGTAAATAAATGCATGAAACTACAATCGTTTTGATTTAAGATGCCCATTCGAAAATTTTGAAAGACTTGTTATGAAAAAGGAGTATTCTTTTCAATTAATTCATCATCACCTTCTAGATTTATATGACCATAATAGTTCAAGAAATATTCTTATTAACAACATTAATGCTGTTTTAAATCACAATGAGTTAACATTATTGATAGATTAAAGTTCCAAAGCATCAGTAAGAGAGAGTGAGATAATACGCATTAATATAACACTAAACCGATTGAATATCAGATAAATTAAGGAAGGTGGAACACATAATCTATGAACTCATAGGTTCGACAGAAGGCCAGGGTAGCAATAGTGACTGGCTGGACCTGTTTCTTTTGCACTCAGAACTCCGAGTGATTTAAATGAATTACAATTGCCCCTGATGTTTGGAGTGTTTGGTATCTATAGGTCTTTCTTAATTTATTCGACACCCGATAGCTAACTTTACGGTCTATTTGGACTAGGTGATCTAAAATATAATTTTTGATGGATTTAACAACACCTTTATTTAGCCACATTTGTAGGTGTTCCTGTGGTCAAAACATTAAGTTCTTAGAGCAATGGCCAATATTACTGGTTCCGCAGGAGCAACTTAGTGGATACATACAGTTGGAGGTGGATAGCCTACGTACTTCATCTTTCACTTTTGGAATCACAATGGGTTTTGTAGAAAACATAGACTGCAGGTTACCGGTGTTAATTATTATTATTTCCTTGCGTTCCGAGTGGAACATAGAACTTGAACAACACATCTCCACTTTGTTCTGTTTTCTGCCGTCCTCTTCAGCTGGCTAGACACACGATTGACCAAACTCTTTCATCTCTTCCTCACGCGATCTCCATGTCACCCTCGCACCGACGGCCCACTCGAGGGCCTAGCGTGCAATGTCATTTGGCGGCCTCCTCAATGTATGTCCGGTCCAGATCCACTTTCTCCTGCGTATTTGTTGAGCGATAGGCTCTTGGTCGGTTTGTTCCCATAATTTCTTGTCGCTTATTCTTTCTGGTCATTTGATCTACAGTATGGAGCCATCGAAGGCATCGAAGTCTGTAACCTGTTGGAAATCCCTTTCGTGACACGCAGTGTAAGTTTCTGACCCGTATAAAAGAATCGACTTCACATTGGAGTTGAAAATGCTCATCTTGTTCCTTATACTGAGTGCGGAAGATTTCCAAACTAGTTTCGGGTTGTTGAAGGCGTATCTTGCCTTTCCGATTCTGGACTGCTTTGACATCTTCGTCCGTTCCGACTGTCTATAGCTGAAACGATACTTCCCAGATAAGTGGAGGAGGCAACCTCTGTCAAGTTTCCCCCTTTGATGGTGATTGGTACTGGTTGTTGTTGCTGTTATTATTGGTTGGTTATCTTCATCACCTCCGTATTCTTTATGTTCACCTGGAGTCTTGTTTCTGTTGTCTGCCTCTTCAGCCAGTTTGTTGCTTTTCGCCTGCAAGTTGTCGATACCGACATTAAACGTTCTTTGAATTGACTTTATCAACTTGTTGGGTGTTATTTCACTTGGTAAGCAAATTCAGAGGATCAAGAAACGTGTAACTATACACTTTGAAGGTCAGTGCCTCAATGTATTTTTAACAGCAACAGTTTCTAGCAAAAAAGAACTTTCTGTTTAGGTATATGAACAAACTATCAGCAATAATATCTGAAGGAATGTCATCTATAAATCTCATGTTCATTAGTAGGCCTTTGTGATAGGTTGATATTTAGACTTAATAATTTAATTAGGTTTTAAGAGAAGCATGTATAGAAAGCAACACAATGTCTAGTGTTAATTAATATCTTTGATTAATCTAATAAGGTCAAACGTGTCAAAACCACTGTGGCTTCCAGAGTTATTCCTTGACAGATTAATGGGTCTTCACAAGTTGTTTAGTAACTATGTGGAATTTGAAGACAGGAGGACACATGTGCTATATAAACGTGACGACGCAGTACAATCAGAAGATCAGACTTATCCATACTGATCACTGTTAATGACCGACTCACCTTTTATCTTTTTCATTAACACTAGATTTGTGGCACTTTTATGTGTTTTTGTTAAGTCTGGTCTTTCCAATCTACTGGTATAAAAAATCTGATTTGGTCATTTTATATTTATCTTAGAGAGCTATAAAAAGTACGATTTTTCCAAGTAGTCACTCAGATGCAGTATCTCTGCATTCAAATAATCAATGTGCAAATTGGTTAGTAATTTGCCATGTACACCGATCGAGGGGTGACATTTCTCTTTATTATTATTATTTCCTTTAGTTCCTAGAGGAACATAGGGCTTCAGCCACACGTCTCCATTGCGTTCGGTTCTCTGTCAACGTTTTCACCTGGTTCCATGTCTACCCACATGCTTTCATCTCCTCTTCACATAACTTCCTACATGTCACCCTCTGATTGACGACCAAATCACCACTTCCCATTCAGGTTCCACTCGAGTGATGGCCTGTCTAGTGATGTCACTTGATGGTTTCCTCAGAGTGTGATCAATCCACCTCCATTTCTTTTGCCACAAAAAACCACTGCCTGAGAAATAAAACCAACTGCCTGCAGTCTTCAGTTATCCAGCTTATTCCGCCGCTTTGGGCCACTTCAATGTGTGTTTACAAAAATTCACCTGCTCGTGTGGAGCTAGTTATATTGGCCGCACAAAGCGCACATTTTCTACATCCATCTCTGAACATCATCCGGCATGGTTAGCAAAGGGACAGTGCATGAAAATTACTAACTTAATTCTCGAGTACTTGGTGAACTCAAGCCACGTAGCTCCACCAGAGTCGTTTTTCAAGATCATCTACAAGGTGAGGCCAAGTGGTACAAAGGGCGTCAGGTTTCGGCTTTTGTGAATGGCAAAGGCTCTGGCAATTCGTCAATACAACCCCGGACTCTGTACACGGAAAATGTTTGTTCACTCTCTTATTCTACCTTGGTCTTAACCTCCTCTAGTCGTTTCCTGTTAAACATTTTATTTTTTAATTTTCAATTTTACTTTTAGTTTGCTTTTACTTTAATAATTAATTCACTATTATCACTGTCATAAGCTCCTTTTGTACATTTTCATACCCTCTTCACACTTGTTAAATTGACACTCAACTACCACCTTTATTCTCACTCAATAACAATTTTAACCTTATCAAATTTCTAACTTTGTGCCGTTGAGTACCACGTAATTTACAACTTTTATTTTTTACTTCTAAAGCCACTTCTGAGTAATTATATGAATTACGTCACCCCTTATTACTCAATAATAGACCACTATATATTTTTGGTAAGTATAAATACGACTGTACAGCCAACTCTGAAGATGATTTCGTCGATAAAGAAGCATTTTCTTCACTGAATTTGTCTTCAGTTATTCAGCTATTATTATCTCCTAGGGATAAACAATGTACTGCAAATTTCTTAATTAGCTTTCAACCAAATGTTGTGGATTTCTCGAAGGAGCGAGGCGATGAAGAAATGTCATAAGGGATTGGTATTCGCTTCAGGTGAGACAGCGGTGTGTCAGGCGACTTACTGTCAGTTACTGTTTTACCAGAAGATCGTGGACAAAGGGAAGTTATAATAGAGAAGGGAAGTTATTATGCAATAATTTCCACTGAAAATTCGGTACATTAAGTGAACGCTGTTCAGAATAAAGCTGTTTTTTATTATAATTATCACTATTATTCAATGCCCTGCAATACTCCACATTTTACCCTTCATGTCCTATCCTTCTCAAAAGGATTTTTTCATCCCACTGAGCTCCAAGTGGAAATATAAGGCTTCCTGCTTGAGGCTGAGGTGTTTTACCTTAACGAAGTATAACTGCTCAGCTTCTTGTCCAACCTGTCATGTTCACTGAACTTTCTATCAGTTTAAAAGTGCATTGACTGGGTATGGAAACCTAACCATGTATGGGATTGGTGAGTGTTCCAACACTGAACCAATCACACATTGAACATTGAAATCACTAGTTTTGTTCATTTATATTCATACCTCCTTCATGATTATGACTGCTCAATAAACAAATTACGTTGAATACAGTAATAATTAGCATAAACTCTACTTAACTGAATAACTAATAATAGTTCATTATTTATCTTGGGGTTAAATATGACAATAGTATTATTGACCTTAATTCTTAACATTATTTATTTATTTTTAAAAAAAATCAAGTTCATCTATAATTTGTTTTCTATTTTGACAAGCATTGACTCAAATTTCAGTTGAACAATGATAAATATTTACTCAACTGCATTTGTTCTTTTTTCTTATCTGATTTATGTATGATGATGATATATATTCAGAGTTTAAACCTCCCCCCTCTTTCTCTCTCCCTCTCTTGAGCGCGCGCACTCACTCACTCACTCACGCACTGACTACATCTTAATATCTACTCTACAGCTAGGTGCTCAATTTCTCTTCCTACACTTTAATACACATGCATAAATATATCAAGGGAGAGAGAGCGATAGAGAGTATACCGTATAAAGTTACTCATAAGAATCTCACCTCATTACCTCTTAGTCGCTAAGACTCACTTCGTGCATAATGATCATAATCACAGCAGTAACAATCAAATAAAATGGTTTGAGTAAATTTCTTATTCTTATTCTTATTATTATTTCGCATTCATCCATCACCTTCGCTGAATTCAGTTTTATTTGTCTTTATATAAATAAAAAATTAAAAAAACACCTACCAACTGAGCTTTACTCACAAAATCTAATTGAAATGAAATAACATGGTGATAATAAACGATGAGAAATGAGCAGAAACCAAAAAAGAAAAAAAAAGAACAAGATTAATTATGCGCATATAAATATTCATTTTTGATGACAAAGTGTGTATAATTATCAATGGTATTTGATACACACATTCAAGCGGATAACTGCTGTGATTTTCTGCGAGGGCTGGGGGGGAGGATGTTTAAAACGGGTCAACTTTGTTACCCTATCAACCAAAGTATATATATATATCCACTGTAGGAGGAGACTGGTAACAGCTGATAATGATGATGAATTGAACAGTACTCATGTTACTATGGTCTATAGAAACTGAAATTGAAAATTAGTTTATGCTTTCTCTTTTGTCTTCTTAAAAAAGTACATTCATAACAGAATTTTTGATAGTGCTCATATTTGTTTTTTTTTGTTGATGGATGACAAGAATTGATTCAAGGCTGATCACGGACTATTGGGACTATTGGACAGCTGTTTCGTCCTAGTATTTGGCGCTCTTCATCAGTATGTACCAAAGGGAATTCGAACCTAAGATATTTTCAGAACGGATCCAATGGCCATCCTATGAATTCCAACTTCTAATAATTCATGATTTAAGTGCAGTCACCAGCCATTGTCACCGATGAGTATTTCTCCTTACTCCTGACCTTATGTACCTCACTGGCCATGACTTCTGCTCACTGAGACTCCAGTAAACGTCATTCTGTATCCAGACACTAGCGATTGTCAGATTCAAGTATTGGTTTGTAGAGATTTGGTTGATTGGTTACAGGATTTCATCATGAGCTGACATTGGTTAGAGAACCACTAGAAAACCAACTGGGAGTACTGGACATCTGTTTCGTCCTGGTTTGGGACTCTTCATCAGTACGCACCCACCAGGGATTTGGGATTTGATTTGTCTCACGTCTGATCACGGATTGATGCCATTTAGAGAAATATTGAAAACCTTGGAGTACTGAACACTAGTGTAGGAATAGCTTGCCTTGTAACCGGAAGGTGCTGGGTTAGAACCCCGCCGGGTGCATACTGCCGAAGAGTCCAAAATTAGGACGAAACAGCTGTTCAGTGCTTCTTGCTGGTTTTCAATGTTTGTCTAACTGATATCAATCCGTGATTAAAATTGGAGCAAGTAAAATTCCGACAATTTAACTCCTGAAGACAACAGTTGAGTTGAGACCATGTATTGAATTCTGATGTGTTTTGAATAACTCATGGGATAGTTTTTGTAGAGAACTGAATTATTTTGGATGAGTTTTAATGGATAAGCCAGTGCTCAGTAGATCCAATAGTGGTGTGAATCATTTCACTGTTACAGTTTCAGCTATTCCATCCATTCATTATCATGAGTATACTAAGTGAAGTATATATTAAATAAACCCACTAAAACTGGAAAAATAATTAGTTAAAAAAATATTTGATAATTTCGATGAAAGATTGAATTCTGCTAACGGTGTTGTCTGTATTACAAACCATCAGTGAACACTCTTCATTTTCGGTCATTTTAAACGAATGTAAAAAAGTGTGAATTATGTTCTGAAGACTTTTCAGACTACTACTCTGACATTTTTATGAAGGATTTATATCATAAATGTGTTATTGATATAAACATTGTTTTTAGATGGTTGGAGGAAGTCGACAGGGTGCCTTGGATCTAGATTTAGATCTTATTGACACTCACCAGTCAGCATGGCGTTTCTATGACCTTAAAGGAATTCATGTCCCTTCTGAGGTTTGAACCAGTGTCACCCAGTTCTGTGGTCAGAGACGTTACCCCTGAGGTATTTGTGCTAACAGCTGACCTTATGTAGGATTGTATTAGATACTCTGACTATTTTATTCCTTTCCGTTCTCAGTGGGACGTAGGGATTCAAGCTAGAGGCTTGAAGTTTCGGTAGCGGAGATGTTTTTATTTTTTTTGCGGGATGGTGTTGCTAGCCTCATGTTCAATCTTCCCTCTTTTACCTCTCTTATTACTCGCTTAGTGAGGTAAAAGAGTGCGTCGGCAGCGGGGGGTCGAACCTCGAATCACATGAGGCGTGGTTGGCGAGCGTTCTAGCGCCGTGCCGCCGACGCCAGATACTCTGATTGAACACTAGTTACTTTCTTACTCCTTGCTCAATCAAAATATCCAATATAATGTCGCAGGAGGTCGGCCGTTAGTCCGAATATCTCAGTGGTAACGTCTCTGACCACAGAAATGGCTGACATGGGTTCGAATCTCAGAAGGGACATGGATTCTTTTAAGGTTGCAGATACACCTTGCTGACTGATGATTGCTAAGAAGCCCAAAACCTAGACCCCTTCAAATACCTGATAAGAACAATTCATAATGCATCGTGAGGTATTTAGCATGGTGGCTACATTGCAAACTTGACTGATAGTATTCAGTTTGCACCAAAGAAGGGACTAGACGCATGACACTAGTTACTTACTACTTGGTATCCAATCAAAGTATAGGAACAGTGTTTCTTACTCCTGTGCGAACTATTTATAACACTGATGGTGTATGGATAATCCTCTTACTGATGCTCTTATACGTAGATGTACAACCTGTAGGGTAGTTTGATTACTAAATATTTGATCAAACAGTTGTTTTCTGTAACGTCTTCATCAGGCTGTACAGTTATAAATCTCTGAATGTTAGCATTCAATAGTCAGTAAAGGCAAGTCGAAATTATAACACAAACTGTGATGGGTTACAAGTATGAAAATGGAATTAATAACCCTTACTGAGGATAGAAATTCAGATGTCACCAAAAGCCGTACACTGAATAATGTCATCTAAAAGAACCCTTCTTGCAAAACGTCAAAATTCAGTGTTATAGATGCTTTCTACCTACAAGAAGTTTTCCTGAAAGATGCAGATACTAGAATGAACTCTTCTGATTATTACTTTTTTGAAAAGATTAGCATATTCGTTGTATTTTCAATAAACAATTCCCCACGATTCGTGTTACACTAAAAAGTGACAGGTTTCTAAATGTTTTAAAGAGCACATTAACAAGTAATCGTATAACGAATGAAGATCTCATGTTCTTTTGTACACCATCAAGAATTATTTCGTTGGTCAAACCTTATTAGCTGAAAATTTCATCTTCTTACTCCAGAACCTACAGTGTAATAGATTAACAAAGTAAACAGTCATTTCTCAGCTTTAATTCTAAATGCATTCAATAGGAAATTGATTTCAAAATTTAAAATCAGTTACTCTATCAACATTAATTTCAGCTGTTTCAAATTTCTTTTCAATTCATGAAAAATCCCCAGTAGAACATTAACAGAGAGAAGACCAGTTGTTCAACGAAGAGTCCCTTTTCGGCGAATTCATTTTCACAGCTGTACAATCGCAAATATTTATGGGTTATTTTGCATGTGTGTGTGCATTAAATTCGTCAAATGAAAATGCAATTAGTAAGTTTTCGGTGAAGTTACGTAATACAAAATACGTTCAGAGGGATTGGATGTTGATATAAGAGGGTAGTATAACAAAGTTGATGAGTTGTCACAAACGATTGTTAAAGAAGAGTTAAGTAATAACATGGTCAATCCATCTCAACAAACACCTCCCTAAAACTAATCTAAAAAGTGAAGAACAACCTTCCAAAGACAATACGTTTCCAACTTCTTTCCATTGCAGAAGCCCTAGCCATTCATTTGGAAGAACCAGAACTTTGCATACAAAAGAAAATTATTCAACCACTTCTACTATCATGGTAACAACTCTGTTCTTTTGACTTAACTTTTGTTTGTTTGCTTTATTTGACTTAACTTTTGTTTGTATGCTTATTTTTCTAACTACTTAAAACTTTTACATAATTCCGTATTTTATTTTGTTTCCATGTACACCCTAAGCACAACTCTTTCATCAAACTCTTCATGTTACCACGTAAGTCTTCATTATTAATCGTTTGTGACAACTCATCACTTTGGCTACTACCCTCTTGTATCAACATCCAGTTCCTCTGAACGCTTTTTGTACTACGTAACTCCACCGAAAACTTACTAATTGTATTTTCGTTTTAAATTTTGTCTTTTTTTACTTATTTTAAAAAGTGACAAATAAAAATTGCCAAGTGATGCAGTCGAAATCAGTTAGGCATCAGTTCTCTTAAAGTTTCATGATGGTAAATGCTGATTCAAGTCCGATGAACGAATAATGATGCAGATATATAAACGTGATGCTAATTTTAGTTGATTCTGTAATGTACACTATTACATTCAGTGTTAAACTTGATATTCTCTTGTGGGAGGATGTTTTATGCTGATCATTAGAAGTTCTAGTCGGCTTTCTCAAATAAAGATTCACTACTGAATATCAGATGGCCGGCCAGAAAGGATTATCAACAAGAAACTTGGGGAACGAGCCAACCAGCATTATTATCATTATTATTATTAATTTATTCCTTTACTTTCCCAATGGAACATAGGGCTTCAAGCTAGAAGCTTGAATTTTCGGTAGTAGTGGTGTTTATTCTAACGGGATGGAGTTGCTAGTCTCATGCCCCCTTTACCAGTCTTATTACTGGCTAGCGAGGTTAATGAGTGCGTCGGTGGCCGGGGATCAAACCCCGGACCACATGAGGCGTGGCTGGCGAGTATTCTACCGCTGTGCCACCGACGCACTCAGAAACCTATTGCTCAACAAATATTCCGAAGAAAATGCAGATGGATAGGATATGCACTGAGGAGACTGTTGGGCGACATCGCCAGTGAGGCCTTTAAGTGTAACACTCAAATGGGAAACGACGCTTTGGATGTCCAAGACAGATATGGAGAAGATGAGAGCTTATGAGCATGTGTGCAGTTAGCTGAAGAGGACCTTAGAGGACAGGGAAAAAAGGAGATGTTCTGCCGAGGACCATGTGTTCCCCTCGGAACCTAAAGGAATACTAATAATATTTCTATCATATAGTTCCAAAAATATGCATAATGATGATATTTATAAGACGAATATATGTGACTACTATTCCCAAGAGGGTACAGAAAGCCCTCTATTGTCCTCACCGTAGATACAAACATCTTTTTTTACCGAAAGGCTTACAATAGCATTTAGAGTTTACAAGTTTTCTTCTGGCTGTGTAATTCCTTCTATTTTTCCCTGCTAGAGACGATTTTTCATTTTCTTCACTGCATATTTTGTTTCACATTGTTTTATTCTTCTTCTTCTTCGAGAAATTATAATTTTATTTGTTAACAGTCATTCGCGTAATTTTAGTATCACAAGTTGAATTTTATATCTAGTAAATTTTTAGAAGATATTAAATTGATGTGAATTTCTGAAATTATTTAGCCTACTTGTTAGGTGAGTTATATACAAAACACACAACCTCTGTAAATGCTTTAGACTTGAGAACTATGTATTCTTATTGTAAACATTGAAGATAATAATATATGAGAAAATGCAATTATCTGAGTGTCTGGCTTCTTCGGTCAACGTGTTCTCATCGTTTAATTACGGTGACTAAGAGATAACGATAACGATGATGATAATAATAGTAATTTTTGTTGTATTTACAAGTTAACATTAAATATATCTCATTACCCTGCTGCAGTTATAGAATCGGCGAAGAAACCAAGGTGTTCTAAACAACTGTTTCACCTCAATTTGCGTCTCTGCAGCAATGCTCACTCATAACCCTATCAAAAATCGAACTCAGAACCTTTCATTTTGTTATACAACCCCATTTTTGCTTATAATATTATTGTGAGTTCAACTACTCTCAATTTTATGAGCATTAAATTATCTGAATATCAATAATGTTTTCCACGCTAAACAAAATAATAAGTCACGTCATCCTGGAGAGATTTAAAAATGCACTGGATACAGAACTCCTTCCCCTCGGAAGAAGCTAGATTCAGGAAAATCAAGTCATTTGCGGATCACATTGCAAATATACGCGTCATCGTCGAACAGAGCATAGAATGGCAGTCAAATCTCTCTCTACCTCAACTTCACCAACTTTGAGAAGGCCATAGACAGCGTCGACTACAAAGTAATTTTGGAACTGCTTCCACAATACGGAGTGTAGTGCGCTAAATCTGTATCAACCTCATTCAGCAGCCATATGACAAAGCCAAGTGTCGAGTGTTCCACAAAGGAAAACTCACTGAAGACTTCGAAGTAAAGATAGGAGTAAGACAAGGCTGCCCGTACTACCCTCAATGATATTCCTAATTGTGGTCGACTGGATTATGTAGGACACCGTAAGTGGACAGCGAGAAGGCAAAAATACATTGGACTAACAAAAAGACTCTAGAAGATCTGGTCTTTATGGACGATTGATGTCTAGTGTCACATAAATTCGTAAACTTACTGGCGAAAATCAACAAGTAGGAGGAAGAAACAGCAAACAGAGAAATTTAAGTGAACAAAGAAAAGACGGAGGTGAGGAGGATAACCAACGTCAACAATAGCTAGCACCAGTCACTATCAGCGGAAGAAGATTGTGGAAGATGCTACTTCTTTCACTTGTCTGGCCAGGCACCATCGTTTCACCTGCAGACACGTGGATTGGATGAGGATGTCAAAACCAAGATCTGAAAGACAAGACAGATCTTCATCACTCTGAGATAAGTTCGTTAGTCTGCTGCACTTAAAATAAGCAACGAGATTCGGATTTTCAGCACTAGTGTTAAGTCAGTTATTTCTTCCATCTGGGTCAGAAACTTGGCCCACGCCTCACCAAAAGCATTTTGAACAGGCAGCTGCAGAGTTTTATCAACAATTGCCACCTTCGATGACTCCACAATAAAAATCAGATATTTGATCAGAAAGAATTAGCACCGAGAAAGTCTGGGAATGAACTAATCAAGAACCTGTTGCTCAACAAATATTCCGAAGGAAATGGAGATGGATTGGACACATACTGAGGAGACGGTTGAGTGACGTCGCGTAGCAAGCAAACTCCGGATTTTTACCCGAAAGGGAAATGACGAGTCGGCTGTAGCTCGGAGAGTGTGTATTCCAGGGTGACATGGAGGAGACTGTCTGAGAAGGAGATGTAAGCTTACGGACAATCCCGGAGCCAGATGAAGAGAACTACAGAGAACAGAATGAAAAACAGATGTTCTGTTGAATACATATGTTCACTCAGAACCCTAGGGAATAATAATTGATAATTATTACTATCCAAGTAAAATTATTTGAAATTGGTGGTGGTAATCGATTAATATTTCTCTGGAGGCCTGTTTAAACCACTGAGCTACCTTAATTACCATTCAAGTATATGTAATGTATCTACTTTCCTCCGTTTCTTCTTATTTTTATATTCAAATTATGTCACTTTATCGTAGCATGAACTCATATAACTTTTTAATTGGCTTCCAATCTACAGTTATGCAATGAAGGGGAATCATCGTAGAGGAGTGAGTCTTGCTTCAGATAGAATGACGCTGCATCATACAGCATACCGTAGGTGAATATTTCGTTCGAAGATTCTTATACGGGGATTAAATAATTTGCGTATTGTGATTTAATGTAATTTACATGATTACCATTAATCATATAAAAAAAGATTTACCCTTAGTAATCCAGTAAAGAAGTGCAATAAATTTAGACAGGTTTCTTATGTTTTCTTGATCTCCCTATATCTTGTCTATTTCTAAGAAAACGCTCCATCTAACCGTCTACATGAAGAGGTTAAGACAATCTGGAATTACTGAACCCTTACTCTTATAATTTGTTAACTCTTAAATCTTACCTATTGTTCTTTATTGTCACATCGAGGCTCGAACCCAGTGCCAAGGCGTTATCCACTAGACCACTTGAATTATAGAATTTTAATAAGATCCGTTGCACACGGGCACTGGGTTGGAACCTCAGTGGGGACACCATATCTCACTGCGGAATGCATGTACATCGAGATGACGAATCCCAAATAGGACGAAATGCGCATCTTGAATTCCTCCGGAAACCAAATTACTCAGATCACCACAGTCTGCTTGATACTGTCAGTGATAATCACGAAAGCAAGCATGTTTGCATAAAACGCTGGGATGAGTAGTTGTTTACGACCTATATCAACTGGTAGTGCTTATTTAAACACCGGATGGCCATTTCGCTCGTTTATGGCCGACCTCATAACAACTGCACCCAGTTTGACTCATCTCAGGTAGTCGAATCAGTTCAAACCACTTAGGTGAACTGGTAACACCATAAATCAAATTCAAATCTGCTAATCAATCCAAAGATTCTTGATTATTTCTTTTTTTTAAAAAAAGATCAAAAAACGAAGTTTTTTGGATATAACAAAAAAAATTCGGTACTGTGGTAGAATATAACTCCATTATGGATAAGATTTTATTTTGATAAATCACACAGTGTTGTTGTACAGTAATATTAACTGATGATCGCGTTTCGAGTACAAACTATTGCTCATAACCATATCAAGTTACTCAAAAACTTTCTTGCTTCATTTATATATACATGAGTAAAATTTGATGATTAGACATTTAAATAACAATCAATATAGGATAATGTACATTCAGAAGTAACATTAGTGTTACCAATCAAATACAATCAGATGCGGAATAAGACGAGTGTTTTTACAGTCAAAATTAGTAACTTGTTAGAATGTTATGATGTATGTGAATTGAATTGAAATAGAATTTTGAGATTATTTATTATCCTCCTCTGATTTGACTGATTGGTGGTAATAATATCTTCCACGCATATCTGATATTTGCATTGAGTAATTCCTGTTGCATGTGTTGAGTGTAGACTGGATAAACAAAGATTCAGTACGCAATCTCTCTGTAAGCTAAAAGACTCCGTGGACCTAATTAAACAAAATAATATAATTTACAAAATACCCTGCAATGACTGTGAGTTACGTCAACTACATACGTAAAACTAGTAGGTCGAGGGTAGTCAGATTGTCGGAACATAATAATTTAGCCAAGGTAAGAATGGGTCACCCCGAGAAGATAAGTAATGTAGAAAAAAGTCCAGCGATTGCACTGCATGTATTAACACAAAATCACACAATAGGGTGGGACAGAGTCAAAATTCTAAGAAGTAATCTATGTAGGTGGAGAGAGAGATTGCGTACTGAATCTTTGTTTATCCAGTCTACACTCAACACATGCAACAGGAATTACTCAATGCAAATATCAGATATGCATGGAAGATATTATTACCACCAATCAGTCAAATCAGAGGAGGATAATAAATAATCTCAAAATTCTATTTCAATTCAATTCACATACATCATAACATTCTAACAAGTTACTAATTTTGACTGTAAAAACACTCGTCTTATTCCGCATCTGATTGTATTTGATTGGTAACACTAATGTTACTTCTGAATGTACATTATCCTATATTGATTGTTATTCAAATGTCTAATAATCAATTTTTACTCGTGTGTATTAATGAAGTGAAAAGTTGTGCTAGTGACTTGATATGATTATGGGCGGTAGTAATTTGCGTTTGAAACGTGGTTATCAGTTAATATTACTGTACAACAACACTGTGTGATTTATCAAAATAAAATCTTACTTATAATGAAGATTTTTGGACTTGATCACCACGAAATTCCCCGACTACATTGACTGATTCACTAGCTAGGTAGATGACATCTTCATCTGTGTTTTCACATGGGATTTAGGATTGAAGATATTGTCTACAAGGATAGTGAACAGCGTCCGAATTCATTCAACCGCCTAAAAGACCACAGTCACTCCAAAATAACAACCACCTGAATTAAATATTCTTAACCACTATCATCTAAAGACACCTGCTTTAAACGCTTGTTTACTTTAACAGTATATCATATATCACACTCTAAAGATCATTCTTTTTTATACTTTATATATATTCGATTCAACAACATCTGCCTCATGAAAACGATAGCGGGTCATACATTTGACTAAAAGTACTTCCATGAGATAAGTATGCCATTTTTATTTTGTTTAAAAACCTTAAACCTACTGTAGCTTTTATCATCATCATTATCTCTGTGTTTCTTCGCTTCCGTTTGTTATCTTGATGTATGCAATTCAGGGTAAACAGTGTGTTGCCGTTTCAGTGAATAAGTAAATAACTGTTTTATCATTTTACCCAATATTAAATATTAAATACTTATTGTCTTGACTCTTATAGGGAAGCGTTTTTTGTTTTATTTACTGAGTCAACCAACCACATTTAATAGTAGTAGTAATAATAATACTAGTAATAATGTTAACAATTCAGTTAGGCCACATACCTGTCACATTTTTTGTTGTAATATTATGCCCTTTTCTTATCATACATAGTTCATCATACGTGAATGATAATACTTCGCTATGTCATTTTTGTTGTGCTTACTTTTTGAGATCAAGTAGAAAATGTCATATGTGTACTGAATACATAAAATATATGTATATATGTATATATATATGTATACATATATATACATATATATATACATATATATATACATATATATATACATATATATATATATAAATGTAAATAAACATTTGTAGTCCAATTAATATATTCATCATTATCGGTGAAGATTGATTTATCGGTTACATTTTGAACAGGTGATGGGATCCTATATTTTTTTTTAAAAAAAAACAACAACATATAAGTAAATACAATGTACAATTTAACAAACGTTTCTTATCAAAATTAATTCATCTTTATTATTGTTTCGATAAATGTACAATATGAAGCATTAAGACTTGGGTTTTTGTTTGTTTGTTTTAAACTTCCATCAGCGCGGGATTTTTAAATATAAACTGTGAAAATGTTATATATGCCCAAACCAAGTTCACGTTTAACAGTTTGAAAAAATTTGGGCATTGGGTATATGATATTCATTATAATAAAGGTGCTTTTTGTATTTCCCAATGAATGAAAAACAAAATGATATTGTTGTGTTTACTGACGTTTCGCTATTTAATGCTGCTAATAGCTTTTTCGAAGTAGTATTATTAAACCAGAATTCACTACAAAATCTCAGCTCATATATGACAACTTAATCATCGTTCCTCAGTAAGGGGTCATTTTTACATTGTCAAATTGGCCAGTTGGTAAAGATAACAGTTAGTGGCTTGCTAGTGACTTGCTACAGGATGGAGTTTCCTGGAGTTCTAGTGAGAAGTCGTGACCAGTGAGGTTCATCCAGATGTCACGTGTGAAGATGGATGTCCCACCGACAACACTGGTTGGGGTCGTGCTAAATCACGAATTGTCAGAAGTTAGAATTCATGGAATGGCTATTAAATCGGGTCCCACTGGCTGAATGGTATACGAGCTAGCTTGCCTTGTAACCAGAAGGTCCTAGGTTCGAATCCCAGTGGGTGCGTACTACCGATGATTCCCAAACCAGGATGAAACAGCTGTCCAGTACTCCCTGTGGCGGGTTTTCAGTGGTTCTCTAACTGATATCTATCCGTGATCAACTCGTAAAAACAAAACTAACCCTTACGAACCAAACTATAGAAAAAGATAACAAAACCAGGTGTAGATACTTGGATTTGATGAGTGTGTAAAATTATAAATTACAAATATGATGAAATTGCTTATCACATTCGTGTTGATTTTTTCATTTCATGGGGGAGGCAGGTGTCGTAACCAGGTCAAATTCTGTTTTAGTCCATCATTCCTATTCAGACATTTTGGATTCTACTTGATATGAAGTGTTTCTGATAAACGGTGAAAATGATATGTGTACTGTTCACAGCAGTATGATGAAATGTAACTAAGACTGGCTCTTTAAAAGACAAATAATATCACACAATTCTTTATCATATTTTGTTTATTTATTTGTTTTTTTATTTTTTATTATAGCTTGGAACCACACAGTATTTTCGGTACAAGTATGGAATTTTCAGCATGTGATTACGGTAGCCCAAATTTTTTTGCAGGGCGACCATTGATATCAGGTGTGAGTCGGCAGTGGATTGAACCCCAGACCAGATGCATGGTCGGCGAGAATCCTAGCCACTGTGTCACCGACACACACAGTAAAACAGTGTTTTATTTACTGGATGACAAAGTTTCGAACACAATTTATTGTTCATAATCATATCAATTATAATCACACGACTTTGAAACTTTAGTTTTATAGTTTTCCTTATTCTTTCTTATTAGTCATCGCAGGGGTAATAGAATTTTTGAAATGTTCGGCCGGACAGGTGTTGAATCATTTATATTGCACTTCTTTTCAGTTGATTCGATAAGTAAAGCTTCGCTTATCAATCTCTCTCTCCACTCTGCTGTTATATTAGATTTTAAAACTGTCATCTTATCCCATTTATCTTATTGTATGGTAATGTGTAATTGCATGTAGTGAGTGCCATAACTGAACTGTTTTCTAGATTCCCTATCTTATTCGGGTCAACTAATCCAGATTTTGTTAGCTGATTTTGCTCCGCTAGTCTGACTGACCCCGTTCCACCACTTTCGCCTGACAACCATTACAGGGTATTAGATAAACTAAATTCTTTTGTTTAATTGGCTCCAAAAGATCCTTTAACTGACAAAGCTTGTTTCTAAGTGAGTTTTCGGAGGGAGGGGGGTTGAATGCAACTTTTATCCTTGTGTTGTTAAGAATTCTACTTAGGGTTTCTGATGATTTTTTTGTATGGAAGAACAACCGATGATTTAAATTCCTTACCGTCATGTCATGCATGTCATTATTATTATTATTACTTACGTCCTCCGATATTCCTCCTGACTAATTTATCAAGGTAGTTAACAAGTTTTAAAGCTTTTCTTGAAAGCCTCACTACCTGTCTTAGATTTTCCTTGGTACTACTTAGTTGTTTTGCCCTATGACTTGAACATTTAACAAATCCAACTTTTACTTACATGGAGTGGGATGATTCGAAATCTAAATATCGGTTTGAATGTGTGAGTTTCCGGTAAATACTAGTGTGTGTTTAATTTCCCATCTTCTTTCCCTTTTACATTGCAATCTAACACTGAAAGCTCTCCATCCTGACTATCCAATTCATTAGTGAATTGAATTGCCTCCACTTTTGAGCTGATATGTTAGAAAATCCTATTTATATCCCGTGAACGTGTCATCTGAATACCTCCACTATACTTTTGTGGTGAGGCCGAACGGTTCACTCGCTAATTTTCCCCACCTCTCCTTGAATATAACTGTAAAAATCGAGGATTTTAGTGACCCCATGGCAACTACCTTAGTTTGCTTTTGTATTTTCCCTTGGAATTTAAATCCTGAGGAAGTCAGGCATAGCTAGCTGCACTCCTAGCATTATGTCTTCTAGTGGCATGATTGTTTGAAGTTGTGCAGTTACAACTGGTGATATGATTATGAACAATAAATTGTGTTCGAAACTTTGTCATCCAGTAATTATTACTCTTTTACTGTGTGATATATCTAATATACAAATTAAATACAATTACAAACCATCACAGTACACAAGTTTTACACACATAATAATATCATGATTTCTGAAACCGGTGCAAGAAGTATATTCTGCTCAAAAAGTGATGAATCGATGGTACTTCATCAGTGTTTATTGTGCTGAATAAATTATGCTGTTATATAATAGTCACTATCTGTTGTTGATAAAATCTCATTTGTTACGAAATAAGGGTACCCGTGGAAACTGAGATACTCCTTAATGTCAGTATAGATAAGTCATTTATTTCTCAGAAAAGTTTCATTTCTCTTTAATTAGTTATGTTGGACCAGAATGCTCAGGGTCTGTGGTCATATCGACTGCTAGTACTGCCGTCGTGGCCTAGTAGCCAAGTGGTGGGGGTGCGAGTGGGTTTCGAGTCCTATTGGGAACACCATTACCCTGTGAGGTGTATATGCATTCAGTCGACGAGTCCCAAATAGGGCGAAATGTCCATCCTAGATTCCACTACTAGTCACACGATCAACCAAAATAGTCAGTAAATATTTCTTTAATTATTACCGTCATATAAATGTAGAATCTGATAACGAATTTAACGAAAAGGATATTCGTCATTCATTAATGAATCTTTTAACTATTCACTTACTTCAAAGTACCTTCTATGCTGAACTAAATCATTGTGACAACTTCTGAACGTCATTTGGGATTCTTCAGAAGCATTCAAATGGCGTCCATGTGTGATCAAAATAGTTTCATGGTGAAGAAGTTACTATTCAGCCATTTGGGTCCAAATCTAGTGAAGAATAATAATTTCTAATCTCTGGCCAGCTTAGTCTATGATCATTATCATACAATGTTTTCTTCTTTTTTTCATTTTGATTAAAGCAAGAACAACAGTGGTTTGTGCAGAATAATATGGTACCATCATTTATTTTGTTGGATTCTCATCAACTGCTTACAACCTAAATAAACTCTTATTAAGTTCATGTACAGAAAAGTTTTAACATACTTGCAAATTTTAACATGATGTCAGTTAACAGGAAGTTCCGAACTTAGTGAACAGTGCTCAGAAAATTACACTTACACAGTTTTTACACAGGGAGTTCAAGTTTAAACAAAGTAAATGTATGCATACAATGGTAAAGGAGTTACTTAGTAAAGACGAGAGGTACGTAGGATGATGAGTAACTAATAAATTGGGTGACAATGTACTTAGTTCAATTCAAATCATAGAAACAAGAGACAAGCAAAGTTATAGTATATCAAAGGGTGGAGGGTGAGGTTAAAGTCAAACATTACGTGATCAAATGAAAGAGAGAATAGAGACATCCAGTTACTAGGGCAAGGAAAGACTGATCACTGCTTCTTTCTGAACACACAAATCGGGTTTCAAGAGTTTGATAGAGATTGCTTAGGCGAACTTGAGGAGAAGTGAGCTTTTTTGTTTATTTATAATTCTAAAGGAATTTGCGATTTCCACCTTATGACCCGTATCAAGGAGACGTCTGATAATTGCACTACTGTGAATGATGGTACCATATTATTCTACAAGAACTGTTGTTCTTGCTTCATTCAAATTCATAAAGGCGAATAAATGTATGAAGTTTTTTCATCCTCTTGCATCCCCAGTGTGACATATGGCTTAAAGCTTGAGCTCTGAGTTTTCAGTAGCGGTGGCGTTTTCTTCATGTTCAGGCTGCCCTCTTTATCGGACTTGCTATGGATTAAGCGACGTTTAGCAGTGTGTCAGTCGGGAATCAGACCTTGACCACGTGTGTCAATAATTTGTACCAGTTTTAAATAATAATAGCTTTGTTTCGAACTGTGTTCACAAAATGCTCAGAATTTCCAGCGGAAATTATTGCATAATAGTTTCTCTTTCTCCTATATCTTCAAATAAAACAGTAACTGATAGCAAGTCGCCTGACACACCGCTGTCTCACCTGAAGCGAATACCAGTCCCTTATGACATTTCTTCATCGCCTCGCTCCTTCGAAAAACCCACAACATTCAGTTAAAAGCCAATTAAGAAAGGTGCAGGAGTACATTCTCTGACCGAATGACATAATAATAGCTGAATTATTTAAGACTAAAGGTAATTAGTTTTATCTTTTAGGCAATGGCATTTTGTACTAAAAATCTGACGGGCAGTTATCTCATGTATTGGGATATACTGTCACTCATGACTTTGCTTTTTATCACGTTTAGAAGAAATTTGCGAATCAGCAGGTTGTAGACAATTTAAATACTCACGAGAGTAGGAAATACCATTAAAGATCATATTTTAATAGATTAAAACAAAATGAACACGATATATTATATGGATTGTAATGACGGAGTATTTTGGTAGCCAGGATTTAAAACAGGCCACCTATTTTGTCTTTGTGCAGACACTGACTCGTGAAAAAACCCACCTTGAAATGAACCATTGCTCTATAAATATTGAAATATGTATATCCCCAAATTAAGTGACAACTCTCTTCAAGTATTGGTTTTGTAGGGAATTTTGTTTGATTGGTTGGAGAATTTCATTATGAGCTGATATCAGTTAGAGAACCACTGGAAAACCTGGGAATACTGTACTGCTGTTTCGTTCTAGTTTGGGACTCACAGGCAGTACGCACTCACCACAGGAGTTCGAACACAGGACCGTCTGGTTACAAGGAGAGCTCTTAGACTATTAAGCCACTGGGACCTGATCTAATGGCCAGCCCATAAATTCTAACTTCTACCAATTCACAACACAGCGCAATCACTTTGCAGTATCTTCTTCGATGAGTTACTGCCTCACCTTCAACCTGCTTCATCCTACTGGTCACGGCTTCGCATTCTCTACCAAATCAATTCAAACTGTAATCAGAAACATCATCCGTGACGTCCTACTAATAGAATTTCGTAGGCAGGGTCGTTAAGGATGGTCATTTGTCAAGCTAGGATCGTACTTAATTTCGTCATTTCCTTTAAAAATCTAGAATTCAACAGTTAAGAAAAATAGGGAAGAATGGATTTAAACACTTCATGATGCGAAATATACCAAAAGTACGCGGGAAAAAACTTTGCTTAATGCATTTAATCATTAAATGACTCACCTTCATTTCAGTATATTGATACCGTTGTACAACCAGCATACCTTCATACAGCTAAGTGACTACTTTATATATTCAAATAACGGTGGAACATACCCAAGATATTCTCTCTTTATTTCTATCCAGCACAGAACTGGATCCGTTTAGTACTAGTCAAAGAAGATAGCTGTAGCTGGCTTGATGATGAAACTATCTGACACAATAATATTGATGTAATGAGCGATAATCACTAAAGCTGAAATGAAAATGTGAGTTAGTTAAGTAATTATTTTTTAAGAGTTAATTTGTAGGGAATTGACTTGTTTCAAGTTTGATCACGGATTGATATCTGTTAGAGAACCAGTAAAAATCAATAGGGAGTACTGGACAGCTCTTTCATTCTAGTTTCGGACTCATTGGTGGTACACACCCACTGGGGCTCGAGTCCAAGACCTTCCAGTCGCACGGTAAGCTCGTAGACCATTCAGTCACTGGGACTCGAATCTATGGCCTGACAAAATACTTTTTGAAAATTAATCTTATACTCGCTAGTGACTGGAGTTATAGTGAGAAGTTGTGACCAGTGGGGTCAATCAGGTGGACAGTGGAGACGAATACTCACCAATGACACTGACCAGTGTTCGAATTAGTAGGAGTTGGAATTCATAGAGTTAGTTTGTAAGATCATAGAGTTAGGTCACACTGGATGGATGGTCTACTAGCTCGCCTTGTAATCAGAAGGTCCTAGATTCGAACCCCAGTTGGTGGGTGCGTACTTGCGGTGAATCTCAAGCTAGAACGAAATAGTTGTCCAGTACTTCCTGTTGATTTTCAGTGTTTCTCTAAATAACATCAATTTGTGGTTAAAAGTGAAGCAAGTAATACTTGTTTAATCAATGAAATTATAACAAAACACCTGCTGGTTCAAGATCATTTTTGAAAACCTTCATCATCCACTTTTCAAATTCTGCTATTATGATATATACAAATTCCTCTCATCATTTAAGTTTATCAGTTGGTGGATTTTACTTAACTAAACTCAGCTTCAAGTAATTTGGTAGATGGTGACAAGCAGTGGAATGCAGAATGGGACATATCAAATACATGCAACTATATTACCCAGTGATTGCTAGTGTCACAACTAAGGCTCGGACCCAGTACCCATAGTTTCAAACACCAAGGCGTTATCCACTAGACCTGGGCGCTTCCTGGATTCCACTAAGAATCGCCATCCACCATATTTCTTCGAGTTAATCCTCAGACAATAATAATAATAGCAGTAGCTTTATTCTGAACAATGTTCATAAAATGTACAGAATTTTCAGCGGAGTTTGTTCCATGCTATTTGCTTTTCATCTAGAATCTTCAAATAAAAGATTAATTCACAGTAGATCCTGAGACATATCCCTTCCAAATCTCCTTAAAAAAATACACGACATTTGGTCGAATGCCAATAATACAAAGCTCAGCAGTACATTTTGCGAACCAAGAACATCACTGGAGAGCGATCATCTCACGTATTGGGATAAGCTACCATTGAGGATAATGTTTCTTCTCATGCTTATTAGAAAGTTGTGAAACCTCAGGTCATGAATATTTTAAATACTCATCAAAGTAAATGATACTGTTAGAGGTTATACTTGATTAGATTTAAACAAATAGAATAGGGGAAATTACATGCAATATACTGAGTGTGCGTCGGTGGCACAGCGGTAGAATACTCGCCAAACACGCCCCATGTAGTCCGGGATTCGATCCCCGGCCGCCGACGCACTCATTTACCTCGATAAGCCAGTAATAAGACTGGTAAAGAGGGAAGGTTGAGCATGATGCTGGCTAGCAACCCCATCCCGTAAAAACAAACACCACTGCTACCGAAACTCCGAGCCTCTAGCTTGAAGCCCTATGTTCCACTGGGAACGTACAGGAAAATACTGATGGAGTCTTTCGGTAACCCATGTCGTAAGCCGGTGGCCGAAGAATCCGCACAAAGAGCTACCATATCACCAGACAGGAAAGTCGAAATTATATTAAAAATAAATAATAAACTCATCTTCGTTCCTCAGTCGTTTGAATTCTCGTATGAGTAAAAGACTGGATAATATATGTAGGTATAACTGCTCTTTTTTAAAAGAGGCTTTCAGACTGCAAGTACATCCTACTGATGAGACCTCGGTACGGTGAAACACTTGAGGTAGATCTTATCACATTTCGCTAGCACATAATAAATAATCATCATGCCAACATAGCCTATATCTCATTCACTAACTATACTCACATATGTCACTGTAGATTACCCTGGATAGTAGTTTAAATTATTGTCAGAAGAGAGCATAAATTTAGTTTGTGTTGTTTTTTTCTTATCAACTTAGTTACTCATCTTAGAGATGATAGAAAATAGCCAAAATTTAGTTTAACTTAGATCTATCATAATAATAATAAAAATGGGCTTTATGTCCTTTATCCTTAATTTTCACTTTTATTTCGTTACATTATTACTGTTGTTGTTGTTGTTTAAACTGATATCTACAGTTCCCTTAGTTACTAAGGTCATATATCATCATCATCATCTTATATCCTTTGGCAATTTGTGCGGATGTGTGTTTGTGTGTGTGTGTGCGCGCATGAGCGCAAGTGTGTTGATTGATCTCTTATCTTAACTTTAAATCAGTTGTTGAGTCGTTTGGACACAATCATCATCGGTCTCAGCATCAAAATATTGACAATAATAGTAAAACGAAGAACAATAACACCCTATGTGTGTGCCTATATATGATGAGCAATTGGAGACTAGAGAGAGAGAACACACTGGCTCTGTGCCAAAAAAACAGAGGCCTAGTAAAACATTGGCTTTACATATATATGCCTAAAAAACTTACCTATCTTGTACTGTATTGTATTGTATTGTACTATATATAATAAAAATGATGAATAAAGGGCATTTAGATGGGAATTAATACAAACAAAACTGGATCTATCGGAAAAATGTTTGAAATCAATTAAATGTTCAACAGTCATTAACTAAGAAGAAATGTTAAAACACACGATCCACAAAAAACAAACAAAACACACAACTACAACATTGAATGAGTTAGCCTATACAAAATAGAGTGCGCTTAATCAGCTACAGACAAGTACAACACACACCTCCACACAACACAACACACGAACACACATACGAACTACAACAATGGACACAATGTACAATTTGATGACAAATATATAGTGTACAAATAATAAATTAGTATTATACACGTGCACATACATTCATCAAGGTATTCATCAATGGGTAAAATGATCGTAGTGAGAGAGTGATCATCTCTCCTACCACCCTCAAGAAAATAAAAGAAGAAGAAGTAAAATTACTATTAGGCATACACAAAGAGATGTGTAAATTTCTCAGTTTTTGTGGTGTTTCTTTTTTTTTTGAGATGGTCAGTACTATAGATGTTCATAAACATTATTATTATTATTACTATTATTGTTTGCCAAGATTCAAGCTAAAACTGACTGATGCACTGAGCACTGAACAAGTAGAAAAACCAATTTACTCACTGTATATTGGATAGAACAAAGGAGGGAAACATAAGCACAGGGAGAGAGAGCGAGAAGTGAATGATAGAATGATCTGTTGTCTTACCAATGTTGATATTGCTTCAAAAAACACCCTTGTGTATACGTCGATCTTGTGAACAGGTGAAAAATACATACAAATATATGTATATATATTTTTTGCAAAAGCACTGTATAATAACGATACATTTTGAATGTAATCTATAGAGTACAGACATCTTTAAAGTATATTCTCCATGTATATATACATAAATTTCATTGATAAAATTGAATTTCAAGCCAGCTGTCTAGACCATAAGACGACATCAACGGGTGTGGTTTTTTTCTTTCTTTCTTCTTATTTATTACATCATACGTAAATCACGTTTTTTAATTCTGGTTTAGTTAATTAAAAAATTAAAGGCGTAAATTGATAGTGAGTGACAAGATCTGTCTGGCAGAGTCTCATGGATTGGCAGGCTACTACTATATTAATTAACTATATATTAAGGCTTAATGATTTAAAGGTGCAACGAAAACCTGTTATTTTTTCTGATAGGATATCAACTAAGAGTGTTTTTTTTTCAATTGCCAATGGCCTGGCTATCTATCAGCTGAGCTAGGAAATCATCTACTTACTGGATTATCACCTCAGTGAGAATTTGTAATGACGTGTGTCCCAAACTATCAGGGGAATGACTGATACAACTTTGTTTGTAGGTAAAATGGAGAAGATTTGTAGCTCAGATGGATGATTTTGGTGTAGTTGTGTTCTGTCAGCTGGATGGTTTACTTCAGAAGCCTTGCACCTAGATTTCGGGCTATTTGGCACTCTTTAGCAAGGCGTATCTACAACCTTGAAGGAACTCATGTCCCTTTTGAGATTCGAAACCGTGTCACCCAATGCAGTGCTGCAGTCAGAGACGTTACCACTGAGCTATTCGGGCTCGCGATTGACCTCCTGTAGGACAGTTGTGGATACTTTGATTGGACAGTAGCTAGTAACTAGTGTTATGCGTCTAGTCCTTTGTTTGATGCAGACTGAATTCTTTCAGTCAGGTTTGCAATGTGGCCACCATTCTAGGTAGCTCGCCATCAGGGTACACACTGATTTATCTTGCTAGGCAACATCTTAGTGGAGAAATTTTTAAAGCTCAATTCAAATTGAAGTATGCGCTGAGGAAGTTGCCTAGTAAGGCAATAGAAGCTTCGTAAGTAAACCATCCAGCTTAGAGAACACAAACAGCTGTACCAATAACTTTGCTTGTGTTTGATTAGTGATTTGTGGGATACCTACTCGAATCGTTCCACCACTCAGATATTAATTTCTTCAATCACCACCTATTAAATCAGTGTGTAACTTGATGAGAATTCATTAGTCTGGGTTTTTTAGTTACAGATAAGTTATCATCACTGCTATCAAAACATACTGTTTCACATTTGAAATTATTCTTATTTTTGTTAGTTTCTTGGGTTTCCAGTGGAACATAGGACTTCAGCATCATATTTCCATTGTAATCTGTCATTCATCACCATTTTCACCTGACTGCATGACTGCCTGAAGGTTTTCAAGCCCTCTTTTTATTATCTTCTACATGTCACTTACAGAAGCCCGACTCGTCGCTTACTGGCCGGTTTCCAAACGAGGGTATGGCGTGTAACATCCCTCAGTAGCCTCCTTGAAGTATATCCTGTCTGTCTCCGATTTCCGCCGCATGTTTGTTGGCAAACCGTAGGTTTTCGGCTGCTTTGATGCCTAACAGAATTGTTCGGTGCTTATCCTGTACAGTCGGCCACATTATCTTCAATACTGAATGATAATGGCTGTTGATGAAAGACTGTGTAAATACCAAAAACAACTTGTTGTGGTCTGAACGCAGTAAACTGAACTCTTAGAGCTACTGTATAGCTGTCTGAAACTTAATCCTGGCACGCCCACTCACAAAACGCTCCAAACATAGAAGTCTGACGATCGTTTCTGATAGGAATCTATGTGTGGTTCTGTTCAACAATAACAACATGTGGAAACTCAAAATTACCTCTACATTGCCGTTACACAGATATACAGAAAAGGTAGCTTTCTAGGCACTTAACAAGCACCAAATCAGAACATAACCAGTTAACCAAAATTCAACTCTGAGAAGTAAGTGAGAGTCGAGTAGAATATTCCCAACAAGGTGGGATGAAAATCTCTGACCATAGGAATCCCACATGAGGCAATGCTCGAGGACAGTCCAAGGTCACAATCACCTTGACTCCCTCAAGCAAAATCTCAGTTGTACAATATCACATTATCTATATCATCACACAACCACGAAGAGAAGCATTAAAATTAGAGGGTAAAGAGGTGGTAAGTCGATTAACAAGGATTGAGTCAACGTGTGATATGCAAATGTTAGAACAATGATATATAGTGTAGGAAACAAGAGGAAAGTAATTACGAAGTTAGCTGAAACATCCAAATGAGTATAAATATTGTGATTAGATTATTCAGGAGGGATATTACAGAAAATTATCCCTCTACAGTTTGCAACTTGCTTGAAACCCTATTGGTGGTGCATAAGTCAAACCTCTGGACCTTAGAAAATCATTGACTTCATACTGGTATCAAAAACTCTGATCTTATTTCTTTCTCGAAGTGCTGTGAACTTTCACACCCGTTTCAGAGTAATGAATGCCTATCTTGACTAGCTTCGACATCCTGTAGTTGAAAAGATGCCACTCAAGTCAGTGAAGTGGAGTGAATGACTTCCTCTAGATTTCGTTGTAGTTAATGGTAACTGGTGTTTGTTGTTGGTTGCTGGATATCTCTGCCTTCATTATGTTCACCTGAAGTGCTGTTTTCTCAGCTTCTTCTGTCAAACTGTTCCTTTTGGTTTATAAATATTTGAGTATGAGACATGAGACAGATCATCCAGAAAGATCCAAATCTTCTACGGTATTACTATTACTTAATTGGTGGATGGTGACTGACTAGCAGTGGAATCCACTGCACGTTTCGTCCTACTTAGGACTCGTCAAGTGGATTTACCTACATTCCTCAATAAGTGATGAATTGAATTAAATATTACTATTACTGTATGAAATAATATGGATATCTTTCTACTTATTAGTTAGTTAGCTTTCCCTTGCAACTAATTCATGCAGAATTCTATTTTGGCGATACGATAATTACACCTTTCATCGCCTGTTCACCCGTACAACGTACTAAACACTAAATAATTATTATTTCTGAACAAGTATTGCTGTTTGTTAAAATCAGTCTAAATTTAGCAGTTTTTCCCCTCGCAGGGGATGATAACCGGTTGTTAAAATGAATCACTTGTTACAGACAAAGCCGTTACACCAATACTGTATTATGCACTATAATTCCCTTAGGTTCCATGACCTGATGGTTGTGTGAAGGTTCGAAGAAAGTTGTATGCAATATGCATGTGTCCAGCGCATGAGTGTAGGGCTAACGACTTTATCCTCTAAAATCAGCCCAATCGCTACAGAAACTTCAAGGCACAGAAGAAAGAACAAAGGTTAAAACGAATCCATTCTTCTCTGGAATCAGACAGACAGAATGAGATGCAGGATAGTGAAAGCCTTCAGGAAGCTAGCCAGCCAGCCGATGTTTCTTCTTTCAATGAAAGCAAACCTAAGCGTAGGAACGTGGAATGTCCGCACCTCATTATTACCACATTCCCTACTTTATATTTTTCTATCGTTAATATTCGGATGTTGGGTTTGTAAGAATTCAACTAAAGTAATGGTAATAATAATATTATCGTGCTACTTCAAACAACAATAATAGTTTTACAGAATGCGATTTCCAGCGTTTGTACATACATGCGACAATTTAACTCCTTTTTAAAAAAATTTATAAATACATAATATAGTAGGAATAGTAAAGCCATAAAAGTAAAAGTTAGCGGAATATAATGAATAATAAATAAACTATTTTTTTACGAGTTAATCACGGATTGATATCAGTTAGAGAACCATTGAAAACCAGCACTGGAGTACTGGGCAGCTGTTTCATCCTAGTGCTTGGGAATCATCGGCAGTACGCACCCACTGGGGTTCGAAGTCGTGACCAGTCAAGTGTGAGGATGGATGTCCCACCGATGAAACTGGTTGATGGTCGCGCTAAATCACGATTTGGTAGGAGTTAGAATTCACGGGCTGGCCATTGAATCGGGTCCCAGTGGCTGAATGCTATACTAGCTTGCCTTGTAACTGGAAGGTCCTGGGTTCTCTAACTGATATCAATCCGTGATCAACTCGTAAAAACAAATCTAATGCTTACAAATCAACTACTGAAGATAAATAATATAATAAATAATACATGTATTATTAATTGAGGTTTTAATTTGCTATTTTTTCCACCGATTTGTAAAGTTTATAAGCTGCTTCCTGGCACTTGTCTCTTCACATAGAACCCGTGCTAAATATGGTATGGTTGAGTTTTTATATATTTTTCTGTACCATCATATATTCTTATGAAATTTCTCCTCGTTCTACCCGAATAGACACAAGAAGAAAGTTGAGAATTAAAAAGAGGACGTTCGGTGGCTTTAGCTAACTGTTTACAAGAATTAAAATGCACCCATTAACAACAATGGCCGTTGGTTGAGTTAAAGGCACACCATTAACCATACTTACAGCCTTCACTGTTCTGCGTAATATTGCATAGTCTTTCTCGAGAAGCCCTGGGGAAGGAAGAATAAAGAAGAATGGGCAGAATACATGAATTAATAAATTTTAGAAGAAGAGGTTGAGTTATGACAGAGAGTTCCAACTTCTTCATGTAATAAGTTAAACGAAAGATTTTCTTAGAAATTAGCAAGATATGTGACGACCAATATAGATTTGAAGAGAAATTGAGATCAAGATAGGAGACATTCGGTTTATCCCCTGTCACATTGCCGTTGACATTACAATGTAGATCTATTTAAAAATCGAAAATAGTTAGAAAATTATTGAAAACCAAACATCACTGGACAGCTTTTGAATTCTAGCATGGGACTGCTCAGAAGAATAGTTAGACATAAAATTGTAATTGTTTTCTCCGAACTTGATGGTTTGTCTGAAGTCTGGGATGAATACGTTGTCTAGAAAGGTGGTGAAAGTTTTGCAGTTGGGCCATCCATGCCCTGAGAATATAACTACACTGATACCACTCAACACCCGAATGAACTAGAAATTTCCTTCATCATTTATAGTGAGACATGAACAGGAATCTTATTTAAGCCATACAATTTGCATCGTTTGCATCCTCATTGAAGGTAGGGGATACCACTGAAAACGATCAATTAAATTACATCCATGTTTGATTACGGGTCGATATAAGTTACTGAACTACTGAAAACCAGGGAGTACTAGACAGGTGTTTCGTCCTTGCACGAGACTCTTATTCAGTACGCTGTAATTTGGGAAGCTGCATCAGCCAACGCCAATGGGTTGATCTCTGACGAAATCTAAGTACGGATACAGACAGCTAGTTTGGCATACACCAACTTACGCCACGTCTGGGGTAGACGTGGTATCCGGCTGTCAACTAAAGTATGCGCAGTCTTCCATTATGGATGTGAGCGAGACATGACCATTGAAAGCGGAAGATATGAAAAGATCGGCTAGCTGTCTTTGATCATAGGTGCCTGCGTTCTGTCTCCCGTGTTAGGTGGTATAATAGGGTGAGCAATATTGGGGTTAGGTGTCGAGTGTTAGGTAAGGAGGGGAAATCAATCAACCAGGTCGTGAAGTTATACCGTTCGAGATGGTTAGGACATGTGTTACGCACACATGTAAAGTCATCGCCTTCTTCGACCGACAGGCTATGTTAGCTGACATAGGATCGATGAGGTTGGAAAAGAGTTAGCTAGTGTTGGTCAAACGGAAATATGGCTTCATCAGTCAATGAAATCTACAACAGTTAGTTTAAGCTAGACAGCCATGTAGGGAGGTATAGACTTCTTGATTCGTTGGGGTCCTCAGGATGGTAAAAGTCAATGAAGGCTGGAGACAATTGGTGATATGGTTCAAAATACTCATTCTCAAATGCTCAGATGCATTGAATCTTTGTGATTTATAAAATCTAATAAAATTCTATTTTCCTTCCATTTTACTGGGTTGTTTTTGTCCCATATTTCTCTCTTTTGAATCTCTCTTTACTCTCTTATCTTGCTTTGTCTGCTACATGGACGGAGTGTGGCAAACTGAACTGCTGCACATCTGTGCAAAGTTCTACGTTGAAAGCGGTCAATCAGTACGCACTAATGACTCCACTGGGGAACGAACCCAGGAACGTCAGCTTACAGGAAGCTAGAATTAATGACTCACTAACTAATGTCAATCCGTGATTCAACTTCAAACCAGTCAAATCCTTTCAAACTAACACTGACATTCATTGCCAGAATTCGTGTTCGGTGAATATTGGAAGTAATTTGGCGGATGGTAATTAGCACTGGAATCCAGGATGAACATTTCATCAGCCGCATATGACCGCGTGCCCCAGTAAGTGACGGTGTTCCCATTGGGTCTCGAACCTTATACCCATCATTTCAAATGCCAAAGTGTTATCCATTAGATTGCTTGGGCGACGATAGCCACCGCCTCTTGTGAAACGGGTATCAGTTATTATTTATTTTTATCCCTCGGACATCGTAAAAACATCCACACAAGAAGCTGACGGGTCAGCAGAGACCGAACATTTAGATCTAGCCAATCAAAAAGAAAATTAAAAATTGGATTAACAATGAGTAATTTCGTAAGTACCTCAGTTAATGACCACTTTTAGTTATAAAACAAACACCTGACTTAATTTTGATATCACATCATGTTTTATTTGTGAGATACATAATTCATCACTAGGTCAAATCTAAATGAATATAACTGCCTATTGAAAGGTGAATAGTACGCGACCTAGAACAGTTAATAAAGTACAAGTACTTTAAAGTATGTCAATAAGTATGGATGCTCTCGTCTTTCGCTTGTTCCATCCTTAGAAGCAGTCCATGTTAAGTGGTGAAAAAAAAAACAACATTCTAATGAGTTTCACTGGCATTTTCATCATTCATTACTCAGTAATTCATTTTGGCAGACATGATCACCCCGAGAGGGGGGGTGGAACACCGTGGCAGAACAAGTAAGTCCACAACGCATCTTAGAATCAAGCCTAAAACCTTTCATTTTAAATTGTTGATTCTTGTTCAACTAAAGGCTTTCACTTCAATAAAAGATATTTACGGTTATATTCACAGTGTGATGGTGTGATACCGAAAAATTGGTTCCAACGGAATATTACTCTCACATATTCCCACAGTTCAACACTACATTAGCAACAGAATAATATATATGTATGTGAACACTCTATTTCATTTCGTTTATTGTAAACCAAAGTCACAATCTGAGTGACTGGTTAAAGAATATAAAACTGTGTATATTATAAATGGTGGTTTGATCAATTGAAAATATACGTTGGCTTCCGTGTCTTGCCTTCTGCTGTCACAACAGTTTAACCTAATGCATTCTCCTTTCTTATTTAGCAGATTATTTCCATCAATGAGCCTACGCTAGTAATTAATAGTGATGAATATCAGTCACTGAATTGGGATTATTTGACTACAGTTAAGGTAGTCTAAGGGTAGAGACCGTGCATCGGTGGCTCAGAGGTAGAATTCTCGCCAACCACGCCTCATATGGTCCGGGATTGGATCCCCGGCCGCCGACGCATTCCTTTACCTCGCTAAGTCAGTAATAAGACTGGTAAAGAGAGAAGGTTGGGCATGAGGCAAGCAACGCCATCCCGTTTAAATAAGCACCACTGCTACTGAAACTTCAAGCCTCTAGCTTGAAGCCCTATGTTCCACTGGGAACGTAAAGAAATAAAAAAGAGTAGAGACCAAAAGAGACTAGCTGACGCTTAAATACGGAGAACCAATCTATGCGTCCAACTGTATGGATTTCTAAAACTTTTTTTAGTCACGTACAGTCACAAAATGCTCCAAACACAACATACAGATGATCGTTTTTGATAGGAATCTATGTGTGGTTCTGTTCAACAATAATAACATGTGAAAACTCAAAATTACCTCTACAGTGCCGTCACACAGTTATACAGACAAGGTAGCTTTCTAAGCACAAAACAAGTACCACTTCAGAGAAAATCCAGTTAATCGGTATTCAACTGTACGAATTACCTGAGAATCGAGTAGAATATTCCCAACAGGGTGTGGTCAACATCTCTGTCTAAAGGACTCACACACGAGGCAATGCTCGAAGACAGTCTAAGGTCAGGTTGGCCTTCATTCACGCAAACAATATCGCAGTCGTAAGAAACACGTTATCAATATGGTCACAGAACCAAGAAGAGAAGCATTAAAATTAGAGATTAAAGAGGTGGTAGAGCGAATAACAAGGAATGAGTCAACATGTGATATACAGATGGGAAAACAGTGATATGTAGTGTAGGAGAAAAGAGGAAAATGATTACGAAGTTAGCTGGAATATCTAGATGAGTCTGAATATTGTAATTAAGTCGTTCGGAGGAGATTTTCCAAACCAATTTTGTGTTACACTAATTTCATTCCCTTCAATATACAAGTGAATTTAATGAAACCGATTTTATGTTTACATGCCTCACCTTTAAAGTATTCACGTTTTTCCCTACATGTTGGGGTCGCTACCCTCAGACCCAACCGTACCTTAGTTTCCCCCAAACTTACTGTCGACTAGTAAACTAAGCCAGATTTAAGATTGTCTCAATTGGGAATCGCACACGTGTCAAGTGCATCTTTGATTATATAGAACACAACACATTTTTATTGTTTCCTTTAGTTCCTAGAGGAACATAGGGCTTCAGCCATATGTCTCCATTGCATTCAGTCGTCTGCCAACGTTTTCATCACCTGGCTCCACGTCCGCTCACATGCTTTCATCTCCTCTTCGCATGACCTCCTCCATAGCACCTTCGCACTGATAACCAACTCGCTGCTCCCCATTCGAGTTCCACCTCCATTCCTCCCTGCACATTTGTTGCACAATTGGTCCCTGCGGGGTTGGTTCGCTCGTTGACATAGATCGTTCCCGGTTGCTGATCTTTTCTGGCCAACTATCTGATCTTGAGTGGTATCGAGAGAAGACAGCTGTTGATGAAGTTTTGTAGTTTGTTTGGAGTGCTCTTCATGACGCGGCGCGAAGTCTCTGATCCATAAAGTAGTGCTGACTTCACATTGGAGTTGAAAATCCGGATCTTCTTTTTCATGCCGATTGCTGTTGATCTCTCCACACAGACTTGACAGTAATGAAAGGTTGCCTTGTTTTCCCGATGATCCTCGCTTTGGTATCTTCATCAGTTCCGGCCGCCTATAGTTGAAACGATACTTCCAAGGTAGGTGGATAAAGGAGATTGCTTCTTCCAGATTTCTCCCATTTATGCTGGCTAATTGTTGTCTGTTGCTGTTGGTGTTGGCCAGTAATCTTTATCACCTCTGTTTTCTCTATGTCCACCTGAAGGCCTATCTTCCCTGGATACTTGTTCTGCCAACTTGTTGCTTTCCACTTGCATATCTTCCAGTTTGTGAGAAATCAAACATATATCATCGGCGAAGTCGAGAACACAACACATGAAAATTAATAATTGAAAGTAAAACATATTGAATGACTCAGATGTATCACAACATGAACTACTGGTTTACAAACATATGCATGAAGCATATAAACGCCATTTAATTGGGGTGGGAGAGGGTGGGTGGTGAAATTACACCGCTTTTGTTACGCTTTTGCTGTTAGTATTGATACTCTCTTAATATTGTACGTACATTCCCTTTTACCTTTTTCATTTCTACACAAACACCATGATCTAGTTTGTTTTATAAGGTATATGTTCTATTTCAAATTATCTACCATATATCTCACTATAGATTATACTATGAATACTGTTCGGTTTACCATCAGGTCTCTTTTCACAGCTGTTGTCCAGAGTTGAGAGGGACAGTGGACAATATTATTTGACTAGTAGTAGTAGAGTTAAACCTACCTAGCTTCCTTGTATGCACACAATACCGCATCTCATTCACACACACACACACACCTTAGATCAATTAAATATATTGTGCACAGTAAGCGGCATTGGTGTGCATGCACAGAAAATATCATGAGCACAAAACCCACTGAGGAGTAATTGATTCAATTGCCCATTTAGAAAAAATAAAGCGGTTATGGATAGGTTGATCAACTTAAGATCATGTTTATATTTACACTTATGGTCTCTGTGTTTGTGTGTGTGTGCGTGCGTCAATATTTGTACAACCATGTGCGTGTGTGTGTGTTTACTGATCCACATGTGGTATTGTAAATATTGTTACTTATTAAATTGACAGAAATGTGTATATGTCAGTGTACGTGTACAATACTGATAACTTACTAACTAACTAACCTACTAACTAACTATGAGCTACATTAAAGTACTAATATTAATCGTTTCTATTCTCTCGCTGACACCCCACCACCACCCTAGAACCGCAAATTATTTCATCTTCAACCTTTCTCTTTGTCCTTGTGCCTATATGCGTGGGTGTGTGCGCGCGTGTGTGTGTGTATGTGTCGTCCTCTTATCAGACTTTAATAATCAAATTATTCAATAGTAAGAATAGTAAGTGTCCCCCTGTGTCTCTCTACCAGTTAAAAAAGAATCATAATTTTTCAGTTTTAATTTCTATTTTTGTTGGTGTTGTTGTTGGTCATCGTTGTTGCTGTTGTTGTTGTTGTAGTCGTTCTGGTCAATGTGTCCACAGGTCATGTAATATTTTGAAGACTAAACACTGAGTGCGTGTGTACATTTTATATATGTATATATTAAATATCATAAATGTCAGAGGTAGAAAAAAGACACATGAAGAGAGATGTGAGTAGAGAAAGAGGGAGAGGGAGAAGGAAACTTTCTCATCGTCTTCGTCCACTCACAAGCACACACAGAGAAAAAAGTAATAAATTGTCATACCCTGTACCACACCACCACCACCATCTTGAAAAAAACTTCCTATCATCAACTAAAAACTTTTTTTTCCAATACGATTATCATGATGATTATGCTTAGTATTAATAATGATAATATTAATAGTGTGTGTGTACAATAATTTCTCAGTTGTAACTTAATCTACACACTCCGAAAGGACAATAAAAAGTGGATATAAAACAATCTTGTAGTGATCATTTCAACAGTAGTATATTACCCTGGTAGTTTAGACAACACAGCTGTACTTTCATTGCGAATAAATAAATAGAACACAAAATAAATAAATAAATAAAAATTTATAATGAATATTACATTATTAATGAATGAAACTGAGTCAATCCCTTGTCGATCTGTAAATATGCTCTCTGATAGCATGGATGATTATACAAGTCTATCTAATTCCCAGTATTTACATAATCATAACACGAATACAACAGTGATCACTTCCGACAGTAATATTTGCAGTACAAATAGCAGCAGCAGCAGCAATAATCATCATCATAATATTGTGGCTACAACGCCGCATACAAATAATGTCTGCAATAATGTGAATGAATTGTCAACTACAGCAGATTGTACAACGACAATGGATACTATGAATACTATGGTGAGTAATGCCGTTTAAACTTTTTATTTTTATGTTTGTTATCGGTGCCCGCCCCCACCCTGCCGCCTGAGCTTGTTTGATTTCCCCCTCAACTGAAAAAATACCTCATAAATCTATGCTCCGTATTAGGTAATTGCTGAAAAAGTCACACTTGGGTTTACAGCGAAGTACCTGTCTGTCGTAGGCTATCGGATCGAGTCCCAGTTGGTAAAAATGGTTAACAGAAGTTCCTGGGTTCGGAACCTCAGTCGGTGCATGTATACTGATGAGGAGTCCCAGACTATGGCGAAACATCTGTCCAGTACTGTTTGTTGGTTTTCTGATGGCTCTCTAACTAATGTCAACTCGTGGCCAACATCTATATGTTGGTTGTCTATCTGCTACAATGAATATTCGTTTTTTCGTTTGTTAATATTCGTGAGTATGTGTCAAAAATTTAACTGGAATAATTTTGTTTTCGTTTGTTTTGTTTTTTGTTGTTGCTTCGGTAGTTGTTTAAAATTTGTTTCGCAATGTTGTATACACATTCATACTGGCAGGTATATGTCAGTTGCACTAGTGATGTATGCGAATCAGTAAGTAATATTCGATAGTTGAATCGAACATGTCAGTACTTGTTTGTTGGTTTGCGTATAAGCGCCGATATCATTTTGAATTTAGTGATTAAGAACACATATGCAGAGGAGTTATCAATCATCACTATTTCAGTGGAGAATACCATGTAACTAGGGTTGATCAGATAGTAGGGCACAGTCCTAATGTCCAGTTAATCAGTACACACACACACTATATACAGTGACTTATGCAATTGCATGACCACATATTTATGTCCACAATTTCGAATATAGGCCAGCGTGGATGTGAGTGATACTTGAAATTCTACATAATGATTGGCTAACATTTTGGGTAAACGGAATTATTATTATTATTATTCTGAGCACATCTCCCATGCTGTACAGTACTCTTCGTCTGGCTCCACTATTGCCCAGAAGCTTTCATCTTCTGCTCACACCATCTCCTCTACATCAACCTCTGACACATACCCGGCTCGTCGTTTTTCATTCAGGTTCCAGTCAAGAGATGGCCTCGTGCATGATGTCACCCGACGGTCTCCTCAGCATGTGTCCAATTCATCTCGACTTCCTTCAGCATATTTTTTGAGTGATAGGTTCTTGGTTGGTTAGTTGCTTCCCAGAGTTTCTTGTTTCCAATTCTTTCTGACCATTTGCTCTTTAATATGAAGCCAAGCCAGTAGCTTTTTGGGAGTTTTTGTTGACACTCACGCCAAGTTTTTGACCCATATAGAAAAACTGACTTAACAGAAACAAAAAGAAAAATCGAAGTTGTTCCCTGTTGACTGTGGAATAGTAGTTTTATGAGAACGCATCTTTCTACATCAGTTGTTCAGTGCGTCGGTGGCACAGTGGTTAGGACTCTCGCCGACCATGCACATGGTCCGGGGTTCGATCCCCTGCCGGCGCACACCCGATATCTATGGTCGGCCTGAATTTGGGCTACCGATATCCATGCTGAAAATTCCACACTTGTACTGAAAATACGGTGTGGCACAAGCTGTAAATCAAAATAAAAAATAAAATAAAATAAAAGTATACAGAGGAAATCATTCGCTTATTAGTTATGCGCAACAAGTGTAATCTTTTTAAAAATTCTGTTGATAATGCGAAGTAAGGTGGACTGATTTTGTGTATGTGTGTGCTCACAATTCACAAAATCTCGAACGATTTTTGTGAAATTCTATAGGTTGTTTCACATCTCCTGAGTTGAGTGTTCTGATATTAGATTCTTCTCTGTGATTCTAGGCATCAACACCTGAGGTATTAGAATTCTTCCCTAAAAGATTTAGTATCTCCCCCTATTGATCAGTGGGAGAAAATCATACCAGCAGAAATCAACCAATCTGGTTGAATATTTCACAGTACAGAAGGTTTCAAGATTGACTACATTACTAATGATTCACTGAGATTCGTGGAGCATTGGTTATCTGTTTCATCCTACTTTAGAACTCTTCAACAGTGAGTACTCAGGTACCCACTAGGAGGTAAAAGGTATCTACTACTCTCTGATTTCCGGTGATTCCCTAATTGATGCGTCACTTGGTGACAAAACCTATCTTGAAATCAACTGAATTACCTACAAATGAACACCTGAAAACTCCGTTTCAAAATTCTGACTTAAAAGCTTATAAATTATACTGAATCACTTGTATCGGCGGATTATATTTTCCACATAAACTGTTGCAGTTCTGAAACTGAAAGATGGAGTACGTAGACTAGCCACCTCCAACTGTATGTATCGATTGAATTGCTCCTGCGGAACCAGTAATATTGACCATTGCTCTAGGAACTTAATGTTCCGACCTCAGGAACACCTACCAATGCGGCTAAATAAAGGTTTTGTTAAATCCGTCGAAAATTCTGTATTAGATCACCCCGTCCAAATAGGCCATAAAGTTAGCTAGCATTGAAGAATCTTTCTCTATCATCTATCGCGTACCGAACACTGCGAACAGGGAAGGTTGTCACAATTCGCTTAAATAAACCAGAACTATGTGTACACAAGAAACAGGTCCAGACAGCCAGTGTTTCTACCCTGGCCTACCGTCGAACCTATAAATTCATTAATTCTGCATGTTAATTCCCTTAATCTATGTGATATTCAACTGGTGTAGTGTTATAATAATCAATATTATCTGTCTCGTACTGATGCTTTTGAAATGTAACCTGTCAACACTATTGATTTAATGTGATTTTAAACAGCATTAAAGCTGTTAATAACAATGTTTCTTGAATTAATTATCGTCGCATACACGTAGAAGCTGATGATGAAGTTATCGGAAATAATACTATTTATTCATTAATCAGTCTTTTACATTAGAAATGGTAAACAGCCTTTAGAAACAGAAATTAAGGGACTCTATGTGATCCAATCACTAAGACACATCATACGAATAATTAAAAGTGAGGACCAAAGGTTTTTCTTTCCAAAGTATTCACTCAGTCCAGTAAAATCATCTAGTTACAACCCTTAAGCAGTTGTAGATAATCTGGATGTGAGTGGTGAAACTACTGATTTGCGTGAGTAGTATATTGGTATTCACATAAAAAATTGTAGCTGTTCAATATAATCCTTGAAAAGAGAATAATTTCAAGCTGGAAACTCTTCGTTTGTATCAAATACTACAGAAAAATCCGGATTCTGACAGCATGGTGTATGTCATCCAAATATGTTGTGTTTTAGAACAAAAAATACTTATCGAACCTTTGAGCTGTGTTTGATGTCATGACGTGTGTAACATCTCACGAATAACCTACAATATACGGACATCCAAACGAAGTTCAGGTCAGATGGATCGCAAAATTTAGGGTATAGAGTATACTAGGAATAAAAAGCAGAACGACGTGGTTCTTAGCTATGTTTCGTCATTGCACTAATTTTCTGCATTATGTAGCCACTAATCATGACTGATGTCGGGGAATCATCCAGTTGGTATGATACAGTCACCAAAAGTATTAAAGTAATAACGTTATCTGAGAATATACAGTATAAAACTTTACTGTAATACTTACACTTCACGAGACAAAAGGAAGGTACACACAAGTTATGGATGTTTGAATATTTCTGTGCGTCTGACGGCCACAAGACTATCGAATTTTAGTATTTAACGAGAAAGATTATCTTGTTATTTCAAAAGAAAGCCAATCACTGAACAATTTTCCTCAGTATACATTGGTTGGAATAGCAAACAAAATGAGGTTTCGAAACAGTCTGTGCGTATTTATCTTACCTGAAGAGCGGTAGAGCGTTCGATGAGGTATAGTTGGAACACTTTACAGATTTAATTCTCTTAGCGAGAAGCTTTTCCATGAAAAATCTTACAATGCTGCTATCTCAGGGCACAGATCTAGCGTTGGTGCTCATAAAGACTAGTGACTTTCATGGCCAACATTCCAGCACTACGGTTAAACACAAAGTCGATGGAAAGATATTTCATAAAGAATTCTAAAGTCCCTTGCAATGAGATGATGTTATTTTATAAATAGGCCTGTGAGAGTTTCTGTGCGTCGGTGGCACAGCTGTAGAATGCTCGCCAAACACGCCTCATGTGGTCTGGGGTTCGATCCCAGGCCGCCCACGCACTCCTTTACCTCGCTAAGTCTTTAATAAGACTGGTAACGACGGTAGGTTGGGTATGAGGCTGACATTCCAATCCCGTAAAAAGAAACACCACTGCTACCGAGATTTCAAGCGTCTAACTTGAAGCCTTATTTTCCACTGGGAACATAAAGGAATAAAAAAATTAGAATTTCTAAGACTTTGTTTTAGCGTTAGCATGATAATGTCAATCAACTCAGCTGGCAGGCGCTTTCCACAATGCTTTCAAGCAATCTAATGGGTTAGTCATGATTGTTACAGTTCACCTTGTCATAATGATACATTTGTTCTAAAATTCAGTATTGTTTTCAAATTGTATGCCAGTATCTATAAGAGGCATGTTTCAAATATTTAGATAAATTTTGCATACACTGGTAATTGAACGTGAGAAAGAATTAATAAGAAGAAACTGTGGGAACTAATAAATCAAGAACCTATTGCTCAGGGAATATGTAAAAGAAAATTTAGATTTATTGGAATCACTTTCAAGAGACGGTTGAATGATATCACGCGTAATTCAGGCCCTCAAGCAGAACCTGAATGGAAATCATTGAGTTGGTCACTGGTCCAAGGGTGACAAGGAAGTGATCTTGTAAGGAGAAGATGAAAGCATATGGGCGATCGCGGAGCCAGCTGAAGAGGAATCCAGGGAAAGGGACGAAACGGAAGTGTGCTTTTAAATCCCTGTGTTCCACTCGGAAGCCAAGGGAATTAATAATACTAGTGCTATTAGTTAACTACACTATACAAGCCCTTACTCAACAATAATTTGCCTAATTACCAAATAAATCAGTACTGCACTTAACTTGGAAGGCTTACAACACAAAACACAAACAAAAAAGACTCAGTTAATTAGTAGTGTGCTCTGACAGGCAGTATATCTGAATAAAAAGAAATAGTCAAGATTATTCGGCGAAAAGGATCCAGAACTTATCTAGCTGATATGGCTGAACTATCGACTCAGGGAATGTGTGTGTGTATGTTGACAGCACAAGGAAGGAACGCAAAAATCGCGATTGAGCCTATTAAAACAAAACTTAAAACACTTGAAGATGCGTTACAACAGTTTTTTTGTTTGTTTGCTCGTTGAATACAAAAAGAAGAAAAACTGACACAAAAGTTCATGCATATAGGTGCACTACACTGTCCAACAGGTTATGTATTTTCGGTTCACTGAAATACGTTGGAAGGTGGACAATTATCCCCATATTTTAAGAATTGGATAATACGGGAGTGTATGAACAATATTCTTGAATAAAACACAACCCCTGAATATTTGTAGTCATTTTGTCAATGATAAGTGTAGTCTCTTCTTATTATTACTGTCTTGGCCTTTAACTGAACATCTCCACTTTGTTCTGCTCCTTGCAATCCTCTTCAGCGGTCTCCACAATTGCCCATAGTCTCTCATCTTCTCCTCACCTGATCTCTCCAATTTCACCTCGGACTAAAGACCGACTGGTCGTTTCCCAATCGGCTTCTATTCGATCAATGACCCAGCGCGGGATGTTACTCAACGTGTATCTGGTAAATCTCTGTTTCCTCCTAAATATTTGTTGAGTAGTAGGCTATTGGTCGGTTCCTTCTCACAGTTTCTTGCTGTTAATTCTTCCCTGCCAGCCATCTAACCTTCAGTTTAGATCCAGCGGATGTGGCAGCTGTTGATAAAAATCTGAAGCCTCCTGTTGAAATGCTTTTCGGGGTGATAAGGCCAAGTTTTTGACCCATATAGAAGAAGTGACTGAATTGACTTCGGTGTTGAAAATCCGAATTTTTTGTTTATGCTGAGTGGCATCCTCATCTGTGGAGCCTAACTGTACTCTCTGATATCTATGAAATGATAATCAATAATATTGAAGTTTGAAATGTGAAAGTAAAGTGATCTTCACATTTCGTTTCATGATTGTTTTTTTATTATTTTTTTATTTTTAGAATTCCAATTCCACTTGTGCATCCCCGAATGGTTCAACACTGACAATGTATGGGACTCAGCATCGTTTTAAAATTAGTCCAAATGCTTATCATGATTTGGAGAATGGAAACAATTCGGTGACTATGAATAATAGTAACAATAGTACTCGTCCGGATGCAGATGCGGATTCAGCCTTCCCACCGAAAAAGTTATATACCGACGATATACCTGTATTGTAAGTAGTACTTATTACTGTTGGGTTAATTTATCTATTTTATTTATAAACTTATTTATTTATTCATTTATTGTGTTTGTACGAGTGAATATCTACTGTCCGTTCATCAATTATTTCTGTGCAACTTCAAAATCTCCGTTGAGTCGTCGTATACGAGAAAAGACATTCAGGGAAGAGTTACCCTTTTCAGCGAGATCATTAGTATGTTGTACAGTCGCATATGTGCATGGCAAATTTTCTTACCAGTAAAAGGAATATTCCCAAAGATGGGTCATTAGAATTGTAAATTTTATGTAACAAATAAGGTAAATCGGGTAGAAATTAGAATAGACCCCGGTGGGTGCGTGCTGATGAAGAGTCGCAAACTGGGCTGACGAAGCAGCTGTCTAGTACTCCCTGCAGGTTTTCCAATGGTTCTCTAACTGATGTCAGCTCATGAAGAAATCCTCCAACCAGTCAAACAAAATCCCTGCAAACCAATACTTAAAATTAAATAAGTAAACTGAGTGACGTAATATAATCGATGAAATTGAGCAGAACTCACCTAAAATTGAACGAGAGTCACGTTAACAAAAGTGGTAATAAGGGCTAGAAATTTAATATGGGTTGGGGAAAAGAGAGTAGTAAAATTAGAAAAGAACAAAAAACAGACAGATTAGGTCCATTATAGATTTAGCGACTGGACAAACTTCTTCTGTAAGCAGAGTTCAGGATTTAATACGTGAATTGCCATTGCTTCTGTGGTTTAAAGAAGTTTGATTCGTACTCCATCTAGCAAGGTTCCCGCGTATTCTGCAAATGACTATGAAGTTGGTTTGTGGATTAGCTTGATATTCAGATTCGATCAGATGTTCCAGGATAGATCTGCGACGGGGGAGGAGTGTTTTTCCTGGTTTCTAAAATCATGAGGATAAGTGTTCGATGATACGTTTGGACAGCAAACGCTGGGTATGGCTGACATACTCAGCTCCACACGAGAAGGTAAATCGATAAGGCTAGAAGTGGTAGATTATCGTTTACGTTCCTGCGAATCACTGGTATTGTGGAGAAAGTTAGTTGAATCTCAGCCACGAAGAAGGTTTTCTTCATTGGGTAGCAAAGGCGGTTTCTCAGTATTTCTGACTGAGTCTGCATTGGATTGTAGATTCGGATAAAGAAGTCTTTTAGGAGCAGAAAGTGTGGGTGGCTATAGTGGTTTAGACTTCATGGATTTTTTGATGAAGCGTTCAGGGTAGGATTCACTTTAGAGTGTTCAGCCCCTCGTCCGTAGTGTCAGGGCTGCAAATGTTGTGCATTCTGCGGCTCAGTGGACGGAGCAGGTTTCGTTTTATAATAGAGACACCCAACTATGAAAGTTAACCAGTTATCAATTTCATGTCAGCTTTCTATAGACGGATATTTTTAATGTTTCATCTTGTTCCTGTCTTGTTAGCTGAACGTCCAGAAAAGATATTTTTGAGTTGGACTTCTTCTCTAGGAATCAACTGGATTACAGGGTAGGAGCTGATGAAAAACTCGAGGATGTCTTCCGAATTCTCCTCATTACTGGAGATACTGAAAGTATCATCCACTTATCTCTTTTAAAACCCAAAGGTGTCAATTATTTTCTTTAGGTGTGTGTTTTCCATTTTTGACATGAAGAAATGTGCAAGCAGCGGACTTAGCAGTTAACCCATAGCTTATATCCATCGAATTTCTATTTCCCCCTGAATTTTTGGTATGCTGAGGCTTTCCATTTCACGTTACTTGTACTTACAGATGCGAAGGGAAAGTATTTAGATAACAATCTAACTGCCCGTTGTTTTTTTACATGCCATCATTAAAAACTGTGGAGCAAATCTTTTTAGTGTGAAAGAAACATTTAACCTCATCTAAGTCTTATTTAGAATCAGAGACTGAACTCTTTGAGATAAGACCATTTCGATTAGAGCAACTGTAGTCAGTTATGTATTCAACCTTTTTTTTAAAAACTTTTTTAGTCACTTGATGACATTTATTCTTGTCCTGTGACATCTCATTGTAGTTGCATGATCCGAAAAATTACCGGTTAGAATGTCTTGGATTAACTTTGTTGGTTAACTCTAATTTTATAAAACATTATTAACTGAGATGCATAAGATACTTTTCCAGATTGTACAGTTTAGTTGCATATGTATTATTATATTATTTAAAATACAAACTTCGTACAATATGGAAAGCAGGAAAGAAGAGCCACATCACAATAACAAAACAGGATACAAGGCAATAACCGATGTCATCCACAAAGCAAGAAAGCCTACTTACCAAGTTAATTCAATATTCGTTGCCTCATGGTACTTTCAGAGATAGAGAGAGAAGAAGAAAGGAAGTTACAACATGTTCGCCACTGATTGTGATTCTTCGTCATATATAATCACGTCTCAAGCCACCGATTCGAAATATCTCTCGGACCCCAACCACAGAGTTGTCATGCTGTACCAAATAACGCCAACTCAGCACAAATATTCTTCACCCCATGACGCCACATCACTAGGCTGATCACCTCTCCACTTTTTCCGTACACTCTTAGAGTTAGTGAACAGACACTGGTACGGAAGCCTCTGGAATCGGATTCGTAGGACATGACTAAGCCACTGTTTCTAGGTGACAACACTCAATGAACGGTGATCTCTACCGTGTCGAAACACAGGCTCATACGGTGTTGCCATCGGACGCACGCAATTTAATGGAGACATAGATGATTAGATATGCAAAGTTGCCTCACATGATTGAAATTCCTACGTCTTTTAAGTGCGAAACTATTCACAGTTTGTTTAACGTCAAACAAAAGAGAATGCACACTGTCTCTTCAGCTATATGGTCTTGTTTCTTACAAAACTATTCAGACGTTTCCGTGCATAAACATTCTATTGAGTGGAAACTGACAATCGAATCTGTGTATTTTTTAGGGAACTAGCTTGTGATGAGTGTGGTAACCATCTCACTTGAAACGATATTTATTTGTATTAGCTGAGGTAAGACGAAGTATTCACTGACATGCGCGACGTTGATTTCTGTGTATGCAGTTAAAACGCCTTCATTATTATCAAACCACCTGTTGGTCTATTCAAGTTACGGGTCTTTCTCCAGTACATGATGACTGGTCATAACTAAATCAAAAGTTCTACATGAACCTCACAGTCAAAAATTCTGAAGAGTAATTCACCACCTGTAAAATTATGAAGGACTAGGACTAATTTACTTTATCAGTGGTGTTGTGAACTGCGGTAACTGCATCCAGCAAAGACAAAAGAATACACACCAATTCGGTGATTTCTATAGGGAAATGTAAATTAAATATTTATTATTGGAGTAGATCAAAGATTAAACTGTTGGCGAGTGTTTTTATTTCCAACTTGTATATTCGGCTTTTCGTTTTGTTTTTCTCCTGGAAACTAATCTTGCATTCTCTCTGTTTTGTCCTCTGTTAGAAGTCTTGGTTGTATGTGTGTGTATGTGCGTAATATTATAGCTAAAAATTAGTTGCTGACATACTTGTAAAATAGCATTCCTCTCCATTGATAAAGACTAACATAGTGTACTTTTCTGTCCAATTTACTTGTGACATGCATTACATAACAGATTAAAACTTGACATTACTACCGTATAGAAAGTAACTATTATCAGTTCGGATTCTGATTTCAACTTTTAAATCAACAAGTGCCAATTATTTGAAAACATCTTATTTACAGATATTAACATTTGGAAAAAGAGACTTTAATTCCGCAAATTCTGTAGAACATCGGTGGCGGCCTGCTTAAAACTTGGACTACCAACATTTTTGCTAAATGCCAGTTCTCAAGATTCTATCAAATTTGAGGAAAAGCATAATCATCGGGGGCTGAGTATCCCAGTATCCCAGGTTATGCCCTTGGGTCTCGAAATGTACTTCTGAACGTTTTATAATTACCTATTAACCAAATGTCGTGCATTTACCTAAGGAGATAAAGAAGAAATATCGTAATTGATTGACTTTCGCTTCAGGCCAGGCAACATTATGCCACACTATCTACTGTAAATTAATGTTTTTTTCTGAAAATCCTGGATGAAGAGAAGACATCATGCAGTAAACTTCTCTGGAAATTCTGTACATTATATAAACACCGTCCAGAATAAAGCTATAATTGTAATCATTTTTATAATAAAGTCGTTACTAATACTGTCCTGAAAACTGGTGGCCAGTTGGGGTCCACCACTGAATGGTCAGTGTCCTTTGTATCATAACCTGAACATCCCCGGGTTCTTTCCTTGATGGTGGTCTCATTGGTGTTGCACTGCTGCTCAGTGCTCCTTGCTGATGTTTTCAGTAATCTCGCCAACTGACGTGTTGGCTCTTGATGAAATCTACATTTCAAGTTAATCCACCAAATCCCTAGACGAAGAGCTCAGAATCTAAAGTTTTAATATTCACTAAACATACTTAATAATTTCTTTATTTTATCACATTTGAAGAAAGAATATATATGCATATTTGAGAAAAAAACAACAACAACAATATCTTTTAAATTTATATATATGTCTACAAGAAAAAAAGAAAGAAGAAATTAAAAGATTTACATCATTGGGGCGTGGTATTATATCTTTTATTGCTGCAGTGCAATAAGTAACAACACCATAAAAAAACACATAGTAAGAAGTGATAGCCTAATGTAGCTAGAGAGTGAGAGAGAGTAATCAGTCTACAGAGTAAACAAAGTTGATGACGATGATAGTGATAATAATAATAATAATAGTAATAGTAGTAATAATGATAGGAGTAATATCTATGCTATAATGATAATAATGACGGTGTAATACTGATGATGATGTTGATGACACTGATATAATGATGACTGTCATGATAATGATAGTTGGAAATGACTCATCTTGATTGTTTTCGTTCTTCGTGTAATGCTACTTTCTTCTGTGTTTGTCAATGAACGATAGTGTGACGTGTTTACGTATACACATTTGTGTACAGTTTAGGTATAAGGTTGTGTGTTTGTGCGTGCTTGTGTCTGGGTATATGCCTACCGATACTAAGGTGTACAAGCGTATTCCTTGTTGTTACCATTGTTAATTATTACAAAGAAAAGTTACCTCTGTGTGTAGTAAGTAGTACAGATTTCTTGAGATTTAATGTTCATTCAAAAAGAAAGAAAAGTCTAATTTTTTTCTGTTTTCGGCAAGGATAATTATCACAGTATAATTAGAAAATCAGTAAACCCATTAAAACAAATCAAGTTGTTGTTGTGTTTTTTTTAAAATTTTGGATAACTAACCTTAACTTGATTACTTGTTTCTTTTGTGTGTGAGCAATTTCATGAAATTATAATTAACTTTATTTAGTAAACAAAATGAAAAAAGAGGGATATATATATATATATATATATAATTTTAAACTGTTTTAAGCAGATAGGTTTTTGACTAGCAGATATCATCACATGTAGATAAAGAGTGTCTACGATCTCAGATGTGACGGACAAGATCTCTAATCGCCAATTTAGGTCACCACTAGCTCCGTTGTGACGTCAGCCTGGCTATCAAAGGTCCGATCAGTGAGCATAGTCTTGCGCCCAAGGATATGAGGTGACTCTGAGTATTCCATCAGTGGTATCTTCATGGGACTGTTTGCATTCAATGGCATCATCATGTGTGTTTTGACACAGCAGAGGTCACCGTTCATTGTACGTCGTCATCTAGAAATACAGGCTTCGGTGGCTTAGACGTGTCCTACGAATGCGACTCCAGAGGCTTCCTTACCGGTGTCTGTTTACTAGCTCTGGGAGTCCGCTCCATCCTCCTTTATGGCTGTGAATCCTGGCCATTGAGAGTGGAAGACATGAAAAGATTAGCTGTCTTTGATCATAGGTTCATGCGTTCTATCTCCCGTGTGAAGTTGTACAATAAGGTGAGCAATATTGAGGTTAGCCTTCAGTCGAGTGCTAGGTAATGGGGGGAAATCAATCGACGAGACTGTGAAATTACATCGACTGAGATGGTTAGGACATGTGTTACGTATGCCTAGCCATCGCCTTCCTCGACAATGGGCAATGTTAGCTGATATAGGGTCAGGCTGGAAAAGAGTTAACGGTGGTCAAACCAAAACATGGCACCAGTCAATGAAATCCACAACAGTTAGTTTAAGCCACGTAGGAAGGTGTAGACTGGCTTCCTGGTTGGGGTCCTCCGGACGGTAAAAACCAATGGTTGGAAACAATTGGTTATATGGCTCAAAATCGTTCTCAATGGCTGGCTCAGATGCATCCACTCTTTGTGACTTATGATTTCCAATGAAACTATATCGTTCTTCGTTATTACTATTCCTTTATCTCACACCTCTGTTTACAGTCTCTAATATGCATTTCTCCTACTTTCTTCTCTTGCTTTGTGTGCAACAAAGAGTGTGGCGACTTGAACTACTGTACATCTGTGCAAAGTTCTATGTCGAAAACAGACAGACAGGCAGCTCTGGGAGTGTATGCAAAAAGTGGAGAGTTGATCAGCCTAGTGATGTGGAGTCTTAGGATGAAGGATATTTGTGTTGAGTTGGTGTCATTTGGTACAACTTGACGACTTTGTAGCTGGGGTTCGAGAGAGATATTTCAAGTCAGTGGCTTGAGACGTGATCAGATATGGCCAAGCTTAGCTGATAGTATGTCTGGGAAAGAGGGAAGTTAGGGTTTCCGAAGGGACCACATTAGGAAGTCACATATTATGTAATATTTGATGTAACACTTCCTATCCATTCTGAATTATTCTGTTTGAAAAGACAATACAGTTTCAAAGTACACTGGGCATAAATGACCTCGGAAGCAGTGGATTCCATTTGAATTTTCGTGAAACATTCATGTTATTTGATTAAACTGTAAGAAATGTCACTTTTATCAGAGAATAAAGATGCATATATCCCAAAATTTAAAGGCAAAATATAGAAATAAGGCTTTTTTCATGTCAGAGTTTTTACTCAGTTTTCAAGAACCACTGAGTTTCACTCTAAATTCTTTAGTTATTTTACTGTAAATTTACTTATCTGTATAAAATGTTGGTGATTTTGAATGAAAAATCAACCCTTGATAATAAATCTGATTCTTGCTAGTGACTTTCTACGGGACGGAATTCCCTGGAGTTTCAGTGAGAAGTTGTGACCAGTGAGGTACAACCAGTCAAGTGTGAGGATGGATGTCCCACCGATGACACTGGTTGGTAGTCACGCTAAAAATCACGAATTGGTAGAAGTTATAACTCATGGGCCATTGAATCGGGTCCCAGTGGATGAATGATCTACGAGCTTTTCTTGTAACCGGAAAGTCCTGGTTTCGAACCTCAGTGGGTGCGCACTGCCGATAATCCCCAAACTAGGATGAAACAGCTGTTCAGTACTGCCTGCTGGTTTTCAATGGTTCTCTAACTGATATCAATCTGCGGTCAGATTTGAAGAACATTTTCTGAAAAGTATGAAGCCCAATTGTTCTGATATCTAGTGAACAGAAACAATATAATTTAGGTTCCAGATCTATGTAAAGTAAGTAATGTAACTTTTTAGAGGGACTGACCACAAGCCGATATCATTTACAGAACCATTGGAAAACATGGGAGTACTGGACAGCTGTTTTTTAGGTTTTCCAATGGTGCTCCAACTGATGTCAGCTCGTGGTTAAACGTATAACCAATCAAATCCCTACAAACCAATACTTGATAAGAGTTTAGACTTTCGTATGACCATTCATTCCAAGTCTGTTTATTCAGTAAACACAGAACCATGAAACACAAATTTATGGTCGACACAGTCGGTGATATGGCCGAAAATCGCTCCTAGTGATGCAGATTTATTCTCTCTTTATGATATGCCATAGCCACTAAACTCTACTCTCTTTCCATGTTACTGTTCTTCCTCCCCCACATTTATCCTTATTATCGTTCTTTTAAATGTCTTTTTTCCTCTGTTTTTCTGTCTTCCTTTTTGTGGTACACTGAGTGTGGCACCTCAAACTGGTGCATTTATGTGCAAAGTTCTAGGATTGAACCAGTCACTCGGTCACTTTCATAATCATGGCAAGGTAATTACACAACTCTCAAAATTTGCTTGAAATGATAGTCAGTAAAAGCACTGTACTTACAACGTCAGGCAAAATAACTGACATGAAATTATACAGTGATACAGTGACAGAGCTTTAAACCAATAATTTGCATGACTTTTCCGAACTTTATATGTTATCATTACTGGTTGGTATTACCAGTCAGAGTGAAGCCTGTTCTTTGATGCATCAATCGTATTTTCAAGTTTTAAACTCATAATAACCTATTGGTTGTAAAAATCCTATCAGTCAGATGTTTTACACTTCCAGGGGAATTAGAAATTCGCTAGAACTGTCATATACTACTGATCGGCGTTAAATAAAGTCGATCAGGAGAAAAGTTAGAGTGAAATTATGGTAGAGCTGTAACTTTTTTTCAGTCTGTATCTGTTGTATTTCCCTTGCTGGAGTGTTAAATTCGAAAGGTTTCTTTGTCAACTTGTTCTTGATAAATCTGTAAATATTATTCAATTCCCGTTTGAATTCCTCTGCAACTGTGAATTCACAAGTCCAGATATTTTTAATCAAAGCCATAATGGTATCGGCCAGCGTGTAGCGAACTGACTGATTTCATATTATGGTGCCATAAAACGAGTGATTTCATGTCATTATTATGTGTTCCTGTGCACTTTTCATGGTGACATGGTTCGACTGTTCAGGATAGCGATTTCCACAGTTCTTGCATTCAACCTATGTTCTGAGATCACGTCATCTATCGATAAGTGGTATCTATCAGTATGAATAATCGTGAAGTAGAAAAGACGACTAGTTTTGGTTACATCAGCTCACTTTTCTCTTCATTTCTCGACTATATTCACATGTTTCACGACTTTTGATTTATTTATTTTTTTAATTACAGAGATTCATTTCCTGGTTATTATGGTTTCGATCTTTATCGACCATTGTGTGGAGATACTTATGAGGCAAGTGAAACGAAACCAAGCACAGCATTTTTTGTAAGTTCATTTCTCTTTTTGCCCAATAAAACTTAAATTATGTTAAGCACGAACAATCTTATAAGTGAATATAACATACAATCAAATGTATCTACTGATTTTTGAAATTACTTCAAAGTCATCATAAAAGTAGAAGTTAACTCTTCCATTTTACCTATTGTTCTGTATTGCTCCCCCATGTTAGTCTTTCCTGGGCTTTTCAAAAAAGACTATGTCATATTGAGGAGAAGGGTATTAAAGGTTGTTAGTAGGATAAGTAGTGTGCCACTAAGTCATGTGGTTACTGCTGTAGTCGACAGACACCTGAACTCATGTAAGAAATGGTCTAAATCCATATTGTCTGACTATCAACACACTCTGTATTCACAAATGTCCTCATGTATCTCATTAGTTGGGACTAGAAGTCATTAGAAAAGATAATATACTCGCACAACTTAGCACGAGAACTCAACGATACCCTATTTATCCCTCGTTCTGCATGATACGGGAAGTATTAGTGTGATTATTAGCAAAATAACTGGCTCTTTTATCCTCTCCTATTTACAATTTATGGTGACACTACTTCAGTTACCTAGGGAACCTACGTCACAAGGCTTCTTGTCAATTACCTCTGAATTACTAATCTAGGCTACTACCGAACTTGAATCAATATACAAATAGAACCAAGAATCTTTAAATCTCTTCTTAAATGTTTACTAAAAATATCTAAGGCTGATTGTAGCTGATGAAGCATCACAATCGTATTCATCCTGGATTACTTTTTATCTACTCATACGATTAAAGTATTCCTTTAGATAACCAATGAATAGTATATACTGATAGTAACCCGCTTAGACAGAGAGTTTGTCAACGATTTCTGTATTGTTATCACATCAATATGGTAGTGATTTCCTTCGAAGGACATCAGTTTACCAAACGCAAATGCATTTTTGTCAGTTTGATGAACAACTTTACCGCGTTTGACTTTTTCCATTTTGTACATTTCTTTTACTTTACAGTACTTTAAAGATGAACAAGGATGGACTAATCTTTATGCAAAGAAAACACCTACTTGGTGGACATTATCCTACTGGTGTCAACGTAAACCACCAGATGGTTCATTTATTCGTTTAACACCCGTGTATGGAGCGTCAGATAAACAACAGGAAGTAATCCAAAGGTGAGTTACGGTATACATATTATTTCTTTTTGTTCCTTTACGTTCTAGGTGGAACATAGGGCTTCAGGCATGAGCTTTGGAGTTTATGTTGTAGTGATTTTATTTTGATGCGGTGGAGTTGTTATCATCACGCCCTACCTTTCCTCTCCATCAGCCTTAATAACTGCATAGCGAGGTTATAAGAGTGAGTCGTTTAGGGGTCGAACCGTAGACCACGTGAAGGGGTGGCGAGCGCTCTACAGCTGAATCACCGACTCACGTAGTATATCCAGATTAGAGCAATTATTGGTGGATTTCGTATACCTGATGTAACTACCAAAACTGATTTGTTGTGGTTTGAACACAGGGAACCTATCTTTGTGTTCTATTGCATAGCTTTGTCTGAGACTTCCTTGAGAGATGCACAGTCACAAAACGCTCCAAAGACAGTAATCATACAGTAATTTGTCGATAGATCTATGTGGTTCTATACAACAGTAATAATATCAGAAAATCGAAAGTAACTCAACATTGCCGTTAGGCAGCTACACAGATCACATGAGTTTCTAGCACAAAACAAGTACTGTGGAACAAAATCAGCGGAATTTTAATTGTATGGAGTACCTGAGAATCAACTGGATTGGATCCCAGTGGCCAGATGGTCTACGAGCTCGCGTTGTAACCAAAAGGTCCCGGGTTCGAACCCCGGTGGGTGCGTACTGATGAGGAGCCCCAAACTAGGCTGACGAACACAGCTATCCAGTACTCCTTGCAGGTTTTCCAATGGTTCTCTAACTGATGTCAGCTCATGATGAATCATACACCAACACTTGCCACAGACAATCCAAGACTAGAAAGACATCGACTCACTCTAATAAAATCTCATTATAGAACAGCACACTATCAGCACTGGTAAGGATTAAGTCAATATATGATAGCAAATGTAAGAATAATGATATACAGTCTACGAGAAAAAAGGATAATATTTGCAAAGGTGGTCGAAACATCCGAATAAGTATAAATATTGTGGTTGGATCGTTCAGATTGGGATTTTCCAAACAATTATTCTGTTACACCTGCTGAGAACTTTTACTGTACAATCAATCTAGCAGTTTATCATCTATAAATCCAGTGCTGAGAGATGATGCTTCAACCTTTGTAGATAAAGGCGTTTTGTTTCAGCAAGTAATTGGAGATATTCACTCTTATTCTCTGTATACTAAGAAGGATTATTTGGTTTCATTACTAGAAGCAGGAGTATTTTTTCTCAAAAACTACGCTTAACTTACGGACCTATTTGTTCTCACACAATTATCGCTTCTCAAAATTATCAAGATGGTGGTTTTTTGAGATAATTTAACTCAGTAATCTATTGAATAACTGTTTGAAGTTTGAGACAGTGGGTGCTAGCTTCAAGTTTCAGTGAGAACACTACTGCTCACTAGAATGCAGGTGTATCCAAGTGCCGAGCCCCAGATAAGATGGAAATCACATCTGGTATCCCACTGCTGATCAGGATCAACTAAATGACACCTAGAATTAATCGAAAGGATGAAAGAGAAGACAATTGTTGTCTTCTATTAGAGTTTTTATAGCACAGTCGGCAGAGTACAATGTAAATTTCTTCATAGCTGCTTATGACTTAATCAAAAGCCAGCTGAAATTACAAGACTCTGGACAGTTGTTTCGTCTCTGCCTGGGGCTTCTCATGAGTACGCAACCAAAAGTCTATAAAATCTTCTATATTGCTTGTCCCCACACCTTAATCTCTCCCTTGCTACATAAGAAAGACTTTATTGCACCTTGAAGGGCACTAAACGCTGTCAGCAGAGTTAGTGTGATGTCGCTAAGCCACCTTGTTTATACTGTCGTTGATACATACACATAGACTCATGCAAGAAATTAGCAAATAATATCTTGTCGGATTCTGAAAATCCTGTCTATATACAATTCTCTCCTTGTATCTTATCAGAAAGGACCAGAAGCAATTATAGAAGACATTATGCTTCAACGACTAAGAATCAGAACAGTGCCTTATTTGGCGCACATTTTATGTGATGAGAAAAGTGTGTTAGACACGACACTACTAACTTACTGCAGAACACTTAGCAAATAGCGGCCTTTTTTTCATGGTTAAATTGTTGTTAATATTTTCACTTAGTTTAATTTTATATTCACGTTCACAATGGACAGTATTATCAATGTGCCCTGTTATAATTATTACGCCGGTAATAAGATGTATGCTATCCGCTCCTGCCGAATGTAAGATAATGCTACAAAACTGGACTACGTTGACTCCTAGCTTAAAGATAGGTAGGAGTGAAGTAGTGGCTGAGCATGTTGACCACTTCACTTATCTGGGGAGTTGCATCAGCCAGTGCCAGTGGGTTGATCGCTGATGAAATCTCAGCAAGGATACAGAAGACTAGTTTGGTATATGCCAACTTACGCCACCTGATATCCGGCTGTCAACCAAAGGTGTACTGCTCAGTAGCAGTTCACGCCGTGCTTCTTTATGTCTGTGATTGAGACATGACCACTGAAAGTGGAAGACGTGAAAAGGTCGACTAGCTTTCTTTGATCATAGGTATATGTGTTCTATCTCCCGTGTTAAGTGGTATAATAGGCTTAATAGGATGAGCAGTATTCAGGTTGTGCGTCAAGTGCTAGGCAAGGAGAGGAAATCAATCAACCAGGTTGTGGAGTTACATCGTTTGAGATGGTTAGAACATATGTTACACATGCATGCGTTACCATCGCCTTCCTCGACCGACGGACGATGTCATCTGACATTGGATCGATCAGGTGGGAAAATATTTAGCTAGTGGTGGTCAAACTAAAACATGGCCTCATCAGCAGTGAAATCCTTGATATTTATTTTAAGCCAGTCACTTAAGAAGGTGTAGACTTCCTGACTAGTAGGATTCCTCGGGATGGTAAGGGCCAATGAATGGAGACAATTGGTGATATGGCTCACAATCGTTCTCAGTGGTTCAGATACATCTACTCCTTGTGACTTATAAATCCACCGCTGTGTGTCGGTGGCACAGCGGTTAGGATTCTCGCCCACGATGCAAATGGTCCGGGGTTCGGTCTCCTGCCGGCGCACATCTGGTATCAGTGGTCGGCCTGCAAAATTTGGGCTACTGATAGCGCATGCTGAAAGTTCCAAACTTGTACCAAAAATACTGTGTGGTTTCAAGCTATAACCAAAATTTAAAAAAAAATAAAAAAATAAAACGATATAGTTCCTCAATATTACTATTCTTTTTGCTCCATATCTGTGTTTACTGTCTCTGTTATGTGTGCTAAGTGAAGTGTAGAGGCTCGAACTGTGGTATATCTGTGCAAATTTCTGCGTTGAAACCAGTCAGTTAGTCAATAAGAAACAATACTTTACTACATACTGTAAAATCCAGATTTGTATCAAAAGTACTGTTTGGAGTAAAGTTATTATTATACTTGAGGTCTAAGATTTTAATACTTTTGATAACTTAAAGACTTTCAACTGAATATTTAAGTCACAGTTTTTTCCGACTTTAATAAATGGTATTTCAACGGTCTTTCTAATTGCCATTTTTTAATGTCAGTCTATTCACTAGGATGAAAGATTCTGTTCTCCCCTCAAATACTAAAATAAGTTTTTCTATCCTGTGGGGAAGAATAATACCCTACCAGTCTTGCTGTCACCAGAAAAATATTAATTTCTAAGAGCAATAGGAAAGACAGGAAAATTATATTTTTCTCCCCATCTCTTCCTTTTATGCCAATTATTCACTTCTATCCTGTCTACTACTATTGCTTCATAATGTATAAAATTGCTTATTTCCCGTATTATTTGCTTCCATCTATCCAATGAACAGAAAACTCAGGGTGAAAAATCAGTTTCTGTCCATAGTTCACCCAACTAGAAGTACACTAACCAATGAAATAACAACCTGAAACGCAGATTATTTTTGAGGATAAATATGTTGACTAATAAAATTTACTGCGTTTCTCTTTCCGTTAAGCAAACAGATGGATGAATGTCCTTAAAGAGTTTAAAAAGTAATGGCGACATTTAATTTTCGACATTGCTACTTATTTTATGATTTCGCCTAATTAGGAAATCATCTCATTCTTCCTTCTGTTACGTTACATTAATCTCCGATCCCCATACTTGACCTAATGTGCCAATGAAACAAAAGTCTTTAGGCTAATCGATAAATTGTTAAGTAATGGTTGGTTGGAGGATTTCATCACAAGCTGACATTGCTAAGTGGTGGTGCTATGCCATGAATTGGCAGAAGTTAGAATTCATGGGTCGGCCATTGGATTGGGTCCCAGTGGCTGAGTAATGGTCTACGACCTAGCTCGCCTTGTAATCATAAGGTCCTGGATTCGACCCCTGTCGGTGGGTGCACACTGTTGAAGAGCCCCGAGCTAGGCTGACGAAAGGGCTGTCCAGTACTCCCTGCAGGTCTTCCAATGGTTCTCTAACTGATGTTAGCTTATGATGAAATCCTCCAACTATTCGGTAAATATATAAGTGCTCAGTTACCCAAAGAATTAACATTCAGTAGTTATCTGAATCACTAGTGAACGATATGGCTCTGGTATATTCAGTGTGAACCTTTAAAGATAGAAAACAAATTTCTGATGAAGGAGTACAATAACATTGAGGAAAGCTGAAATACCACAGCTTTTTATAGGTAAATAAGTTGTGGGACAAGTAAAAATTGGGGATAGGCGGAAATCTGTTTCGTCCCGGCTCGGTACTCTTCAGTGATAGTGTGCGTGACGTCAACAGGAGTTAAGGTGATGCATGGATTCTACTTTCTGTCTGTTTTTTGAAAGAGAAGACTTTTAAGTGTCACGAACTAGTATTTCTATTCACAAGAATTTTCGGAAACCAGAAAGCACTAGACAGTTGTTCTTGTGATAGTTTGTCTTAGACTTTACAACAGTGCCCATTCAGGGATTCAAAAGGGATTCATTTTCAAAGGGGGAATAAAACAGTTAGCCAATATCCACTACTTTTCAGTGGTGTTCTTCCTGTTTCTTATTGAAATCTACTTTGAAATCAGTTGAATCCCTCACAAATTCAACGACGTAACGGGTAATGTTCACTAATGAATATTACGTCTGTATTAACACGGTATATCATATATTACTATACTGTATAAATTATATAATATATTGTTATAAGTATTCATGTCTTTAATTTAAATTTTGTTCATCTAGGTGTTTTGAAGATTTTATGGCAATACCAACTTCTGGAATGGCTCGTTACAGTATAGTGATGGTTGGCAATTCCCTAGCTGAATACTTTTTTGATCCGACAACTGAACGACTATGCGTCACTTTACCCTATGAAACACCAAAAGGTAAAACCGAAATTTTATTTTGAAGAAACTTCATCGCTCTGATAGTCTCACTGTTTGTTTATCTGCGTCAGTTTTAAGAAAAAAAACACTAAATTTTCATTCGTTGCTTATTTTATAGATAATAAGTCTTCCATTCACAGGAGAGTTGAGAACTAACGAATGTTTTATTATTCAAATTATAGAATTTGTAGGCACTTTGGATTAATTTCAGTTGTTAGATTTTCGTCACGAACCAACGTCAGCTAGAGAGATCACTGAAAACTAACAGGGAGCAGTGGACTCCTGTTTCGTCCCATTTCGGGACTCTTCTAAGGTGTGCTCCCATAACCCCGTACCTTCAGGTTACACAACCAAACTCGTTGACTATTCAGTCACTTGGTTGGGAAATTATTGACCCCCTGGTGTCTAACTTTGTCAGCTCGTGGTATAGCTCTGCTCTCACCAATGCTTTCAATGAGCATCCACTTTACCTTAACAAAGTGGACCCCACTGATCAAAGTTAGAATTTAAAGGTCACCCCAAGTGGCTGGATAGTCAGTAAGCTTAACTGAAGGTCTCCGGTTTGATACTTGGCTGGGTCATAGGGTTGCACTGCTGAGAAATCTCAAACTTGGAGAACGAGGCAGCTGTCCAGTACTCCGTGCTGATGTTAATGATTTCTCTATCTCTCTCACTGATGTTGATTCATGTCAAAAATCTAACAGTTTGAATGTCTTATTAGGTAGAAAGCTGGTGAATTAACTGGATTGTCTGTAACTCTTTCTTTTGTGTCACACACTCACTTGTAGACCTGCATACATACTCATACACTTTCGTCTACTAACTGACAATAATCTGTCTTAGTTTCTCTTGTGTCTACTCTAAGCAGCAGTTTTCAGTAGTTTCTTCAATATTCAGCTATATGTTTCACTGTCAATTTGGCATCACAGAGTTTCTTGTTTCTCTAAATAATCGTAAAAGTGGATTCCTTACAAAAGTGGGACATACAAAAAGAGAAAATCAGCTTGTTATAAGAGCAAAACATTCATGTGCCTGAAAAGTGAATCACAAAGTGTCAATTTGAAGTTATGAATGGCGCTTCTTAATGTGATTTTTCAATAACGCCTAGTGTATATCTCAGAAGAATTAGAATTTAAAAAAAGGAGTTATTCATGACTTCAGGTTGATATTGCGTAATAGATTGGTGAGCACTTTTAAATCACGTGGGCTTTTTATTCTTGTGACTGACTACTACTTCAGATTGTACGTCGGTGGTTCAGTGATAAAAAACCCGCCAACCACGCACCTGTTCAGGGTACCAGTCCCCTGCTAACAAACTCCTATATCGCTTAGCCGGTAGTGAAACTGGTAAAGAGGAAAAGTTGGGCCTAGTGTGGCTAACTACCCCACCATGTGAAAAAATGAACACCACTGCTACTGAAAATTATCCACAGTTCACGTTTGAAGCCTTACGATCCAATAGGAATGCAAAAGATTATCTAAGATTCTTCCTTACACGTCTATTAACCAAAAGTGGTGTCAGTAACCACTTCAGAGAAAATATGCCATTGACTACTGAGAAGCAACAGCGAGTACTGGACAGCTGTTTTGTCCTAGGTTGGGACTTATCAGAGGTACGAACCCACTGAGTCTCGAGCCCAGGACCTTCTGCTTACAAGGTGAGTCTGTGGACCATTCAACCACTAGGATCCAACTCAATGGCTTAAGATGATCACGCCCCCAAAGTACTGAGTGGTACACATGGACTAGTACGTTCCATGTGAATACAATTACAGAATACCTTAAATTATCATAAGGGTTTGAGAATATACATTAAAAAAACTAAGTTGCTTGGAAGAGATATATTTCCGCAAGCTTCTTAGTTTAAAATATTTCTTTAGAAATACTGAAGACTAACAGACATCTTAATTGAATTATCTAGCTGAAGTTGTAACCCCTTTCTTATAACAATGCTCTTAATATATCTATCATTCTAAAATGTTTGTCAAATATATACTATTCAATAGGGACTCACTAAAATTCTTTTTACATCACCCTACTACTAACAAGTAGTATAATTATGTTTGTGTTGTAATACATGGCTATCTGGTGGAAATTATGCCCAAATTGAGAGTAACTGTAGTGAATATTATCTGAAAAAAACAGTTAATAGCCATTCGCCTTCATACTTATGCTTTTTCTTAATTACAGAAGGATGTGAATATAGCCAATTCAATGGGAAATTCATGTGTTTCAACAGTTGTTTATACAATGGTGGCCAGGGGAATAAGAAACCGCTTTACTTAATAATTACACTAGAACGATTAATAACAGGGTAAGTGAAAGTGTTGACGTATAAAACCTACTGTTATAATGTAGTGTGTTGCCTAATTAAATGCTGACCGTACTGTTTCTTCATTATTATCTATATATTCTGTTCTATAAGCAAGTTCTTACATTTTGATGACTATACAAAGACAAAACACAATAACACACATAATCTTTCGCATAAAATTATGTACTACTGATTAATTGAAATGAGTAGTTGTATACCACTAACTCATATCAACCAGTGGGGCTTACTAGCCAGGCAGCCAGCCAGATCAAGGTGATCTAAAGACCGGACGGTCGTTTCGCTCGTTCGGAGCCGAACTCATCAGAAATCGGTTGGTTTGAACTGATTCAGCTCTCTAAGGTGAGTCAAACCGGGTACACTACTGATGAGCTCGACCCTAAACGAGAGAGGCAGCCGTCCGGTGTCGATGTCGAGGTTGGTTGGCTAGCAAGCACTGCTGGTTGATGTGAGCGGTATACAACTACTCATCCCAGTCAATCAGTAGTATATATTTTTATGCAAATATACTTGTTTTTTTTTTAAATTACCATTTATGGCATCAAGCAGATCACATACTGTGATGTAAATAATTTGGTTTCCAAAGGAAACTGTGACAAAAATTTCACAATCTTCCACTTAGAATATTTAAAAATCTATTTGTTTCCAAAGTATGACACGTCCCCCTTCATAGCCAATGTCTATTCATGCCTAAGTCTGTATAATCTTAATAATAAGGGTAAATAAGAAGTCTGAAGATAGAGTAGCGCAGCCGCATAAATAAACTCGAATATTAATAATGTAACATAAACTGTAGTAAAAGAATGTCTTTAGTTCAATAGTTATTTGAAGTTCGACAACGGACTGATGTCAGTTAAAAAACCATTGAAAACCAACACGGAGTACTGGACATGTGTTTTGTCGAAGTCTGGACCGTCTGGTTACAAGGCGAACTCGTAGACCATTAAGCCACTGGGATCCGATCCAATGGCAAACTCATAAATCCTAACTTCTTCCAATTCACTACATAGCGCGTCCACTTCGCAGTGTCTTCGATGAGTAACTGTCCTCACTTTCGACCTGCTGTACCCTACTAGCAACTGGCCCTATTCAGGCAGTTACCTGAGGTCCTAGTGGGAAGTTGCGACCAGTAGGGTATAGCAGGTCGAAGGTGAGGACAGTTACTCATCGCAGAAGACATTGCAAAGTGGTTGCGCTATATTGTGAATTGGCAGAAGTTGGGATTCATGGGCCACAGGATGGGTTTCCAATATACATATATATATATATATACATAGCGCAGCTACCAACCAGTGTCATCTGCGGTTAGCTATTCCTGTTGGCTGCAACTTGTCGCTGTAACTCCAGGTAACTTCCTGTATAGACGAAGTGTTTAGTGAGCATCTGATTAATTATCAAGTATTGGTGTGCAGGGATTTGATTGGTTACGCGTTTGATCACGGCTTGAAATCAGAAGCTGGAATTCATGGACTAGTCACTGAATCGGATCCCAGTGGCTGAATGGTCTTTGAACTCACCCTGTAACCAACAGGTCCTGGGTTTGAACGCCAGTGGGTGGGTGGTGATGAGGAGTCATGAACTAGGACGAAACAGCTGTCCAGTACTCCATGCGTTCTCTAAGCTATATCGACTCATGTGACCACTTGAATCCCTACAAACCAACACTTAATGAATAGTGATTTAGTGTTTTGGAGCTCTTAGTCACCTGTTTACAGGCATGATTTCTCCATTATCGTTAAGTAGGCTGTGAATCGGCATAAAAATAAAACTTGAGAAACCATAATAGCACATTTATCTATGTATATATATATATAGTATGGAGGATTTTGTATCGTTTCTGTCTTTGTGTGTGTGTCTACACTGAATTTCAATATAATAATTATTTTTAAAAAGATAGTCACAACAGAGTAGCGACAATAATGCTTAGTTTGTCTCTCTTTAACGCTGACATGCTACAGCATGTTTTGAAAAAAAAATAAAAAAAATACTTTATTTTCACTGATGATAGAGTTTATCTATCTGAGAAATGAAAGTCTGTATGCAATGCAATAGAGTTTTGTATTTTGACTGAATACTATAAAGAGATAGAGATAGATAGATAGGTAGATAGTCTTCTATCATGCTTGTAACCATGATTAGCGCGCGCGCGAGATAGAGAGTGACGGATAATTTTTACTCCCCGGAGTGTACATTAATGTAGTAATGACAATGAGAGTTAGGTATTTTATCAAACTCAGCATATATATGCATAACTACATGCATGTCGGACAGAATTAAAACAATAAAAAGAGAAGAAAATGTCTGTATACATACCATTCATATATAAACTCTTTTTTTTTTCAATAGTTGATTATTGACTTAGTTACTATGGTCAGTACTCACCCCAGGTTTTATGCAGCATTTATCATTCATTCATTCATTATACAGTATGTATTAGTGTAACTTAAAGTTGTATTAGATAAAATTATTCTTATATGAATATATCTTTCTCAATCTTTCATCACCTTTCCTCTGCGTCCAAACACATGAGAGACTATAATACGGTGACCAGACTTGACCCGAACTGACCCAAAGTAGTTTTTGAACTCTTTCAAAATAAATAAATAAATAAACAATGCGATATAATACAATGATAATAATTTAAACAAAAAAAGATGAACATTTAGTTAAAAACGAACAGATACGCATGTGATTCAGGCAGGCATAAGAGAAAATAGACTGAGAGAGTGAGAGAGAAAGTCAATTTGTCTGGTGACACAGGGAATTCATCATAATAGTAACCTTGACGTTGTTGTTGTTTCTGTTGCTGCTGCTGCTTTTGGTAGTGGTGGTGTAATCATAACAGAAATATTACTAATCGTTTTCATTCTTCAATGCTAGACAAAAAGAAAGAAAAGACACTTTTCTGAATAGTCTCCACACAAAAAAATTATCAAAATTGAGAGAATTCATTAAAACAATAGTGGTTGACATTGGAGTTTATATGTGCGGGTAAGTGAATCAGACAGTGAGTGGGTGGGGTGGGTGGAGGTGAATGTCTGTCGGATAGAGTATTCTCAACAGAAAAGACTTAAAATATAAGTGAATAAATAATGCATTCTCTCGTCAATGAAGAAGTGGCTTAGAGAAGACAGCATAGTAATTTATAAAGTACAACTAGTGGGTTTATTCCTACGTCTTAGAGATTTCTAGACAACAAAAAAAGAAATATTCCGTCTGACTTTTTACATAATTCAACCCCTCCTCCTCCTCTTCTTACAGTTTGTCAACTCTTGTGTCTTATCTGTTCTTCTTTATTGTACACCCTTATTTATTCTTTTCTGGGTTGTCATACTTCGTAGAACTCTGAAGACTGACTGTCAGTAGGGCAAATGGTATCTTATCCCATCGGGTCATATCGTTGACATCATCACTAATAGGCACTTGATTTCATGCAACAAATTTTGCTAAAGGAATTTTGTCAGACTGTGAGTATCCGCTTTAATCGCAGCTTTCGTAAAACATGAAGTCATCTCAAAAGACTTTATGAACGTACGTCTAAGTATAAAAATTCCACGATACCATATTTCGTACGTATTCTATGTGATGAAAATAGTGTCAGGTGCGAAAATGACTGACCTTCTTACCACTAGTAAATAAAAAAAATTTTCTCCATCCCTATACCATCCAGCTTAACGGTTATTATTCTTCTTATATTTATAATCCTCTCAATCTTTTTTGTTGTTTATTTTCTCATAAGTGTAAACATCATTTAAGATGTGTAATAATTGTTATTTTTTGTTTTTCCCCTCACCATGCTTTGTCAAGAGAACAGTAAACTCAATACTCTGTAACATGCTAAAATTTCCAAAATGAATCGACAATACTGTTTGAAACAAACCCACTATTATTACTATTATTATTATTATTATTATCATTATTAGAGTTATTATTCTCATTATGTACTTAGCACACTTTTGACTTTATTCCTACTGTAAAAGTGGACAAATTCCCGTGGTTACTTTTATTTATATTTTGAGTAAATCAGATGTAGTATTGTGACAAATGCTGAGAATTCCATGCTGTATTCTAAGTACCGTTTTTTGGAATAAAGCAGACTATTATTATTATCATTTAAGTTGTTAATAAATGAGGCAGTAACAGTTTCTGCTTCTACAGTGCCGAAGAAATGACATCTAACACCTAAATAAGGAAAATCTAAAGAATAGCGACCTATAGCATTTGTTGGATTACGCAACCTGCTGTTATTTATTACAGTGTCACTATGAACACTGTGCACTAATTTAAGTGCAGATTTTATCCATATCTCGTTAGGATAGTAAACTGATAGCATACTTTCAATTGGACATTAGCTGGTGTCATGTGTCTAGACCTCTATTTACTGCAGACTGAATTCTATTGTCAGTCAAGTTTGCAATGTGGCCACCATGGTACACTCAGAATTTGTTGATATTAGATGGTTGAAGACAACAGAAACGAAGCCTTGACTGATCTAGGTTTCGTACTTGTCAGCACTCACCAGTCAGCAAGGCATATCTGCAATCGTGAAGGAATTCATGTCCCTTCTGAAATTTGAACCCACGTTACCCAGAGAGTACTGAAGTCAGTGATGTTACTACTCAACTATCGGGGCTCGCGATTGACCACCTGTAGGACCATATTAAGTACTTTCGATTGGACATTACGTAGTAAGTAACTGGTGTCATGAGTCTAATCCATTGTTTACCGCAGACTGAATTCTATCTGTCTAATACAGTCCTACAGGAGGTCAATCGCGGGCCCGAATGGCTCAGTGGTAATGTCACTGACTTCAGCACTCACTAATTGACATGGGTTCGAGTCTCAGAAGGGGCACAAATTCCTTCAAGATTGCAGAAACGCTTTGCTGACTGACGAGTGCTAACAAGTACGAAACCTAGGTTGAAGGCTTCCTGCCGATTGCCTCCAACCATCTAATAACAACAATTCTGAGTTGATAGAATGTTAGGATTGGGTCTATGACTAGGGTTTATAAACCAATAGATGGGGATTGGGGTTAAGGTTAGGATTGGGATTCAGATATTTTATTATTATTACCTTGTAAATAAAGAAACGGGAGAAGGGATCATTTTGATATACAAGAAACTGATATAACTTATACTCCTCACTGTATTTGGGAAGTATTTTTGAATTTCATCAGAGTAAAATATTGTCTTTAGTGTTTTGTTTCACTACTATTATGTGTATTGTTGTCATATATAATGTAAAGTGAACAACCTGTTCTCATTGGTCAACCCAAGGTCATTGGTGCGTTTGCACTCCGCAGTCGCTATTCTTTATGTTTGCCTTAAATTGATTAAGCTCCGGTAGATCTGAAATAATCTCGATCGCCAGCTTGTGAGAAGATTTTTCATTTATTCAACTTTATATCCGCTTTAAATGGTTTATTCTTGCACAGAATGTTTTAAAATTGTTCATGACCTAAAACGGACAGAACGGACAGGTGTAGACAACATCGAAAACTATAAGAATTCTAACCATCTCTTCTGATAAATTCTTCTATTTATTAATTAATGCAATCACCGCTATTCCTTTTCTTTTTATACAGATGTGATCCAAGCAAAGGACACTGTGAAGTACTTGGACGTCAATGTATTAAATTTCGTAGTTGTGCGTGCCCTAAAAGAGATAAGGAAAACAATGAAAGACGTACTGGAGATACTTTATCAATCTGTACTCCAACATTAGGCAAACGCAGAAAAGAATCAAGTAAGTAAACAATTATTTGAAAAAAACACAACTCATTTAAGTAATAAATCGGTTTTAGTAGAAAACCGAAGATATTTCAAGGAAGAAATTGTTCTTTATCGTTGTGTTCATTTCTACAAGCCCAGCAACCTTATTTAATATTGAGTCAATTGTGAAACAGGCAATTTATAATACTTGTAATCAGCAAAACCAACTTGTTTTAGTCTGAGCGCATAAAAACGATCTTCGTCTCCTAATGTATAGCTGACAAAAATTCCTTGAGTTACGCACAGTCACAAAAAGCTCCAAAGACAGCAAAAAGACTATTTTTAGTTGATAGATCTCTCTGGTTCTTTTCAGCAATGATAAAATCAGAATTTCGGAATCACCTCAACAGTACAATCACGATAACGCTCCAAGTATCAAACGAATACTGCAGAACAAAGTTAGTTAACAAAAAATCAACTGTAAGAAGCACCTGAGAATAGAGTAGAATATTCCTAATAAGGGGGGTTTCACAGGAATCACACACCACTTAAACCAAATCACACCATAAAACAAAGATAAGCATAAATATTAGAGATTAGGCAGGAACAAAGATAAATAATTACGATGAAGTCAACATATGAAATGCAAATGTCAGAACAGTGATGTATATAGTCTAGGAAAAAAAGGAGATATTAATTACAAAGTTAGTTGAAACATCCAAGTAGGTACCAATATTGCAATTGGATTGTTCAGGAGGGATTTTTCCAAGGAATTATTACGTTACAGTATTGAAAGAAAAGAAGAAACTATATACTGATCAAAATACAGTGGAAGATTACATACTGGAAAGAGATTTCAAAAAATGTGACAGATCACTTAGTTACCAAAGTTACCAGTTCAGGTGCAGGTAGTCTGTAACTAGGGTGGAATACTGTATACCTGAACATAGGGCTTCAAGCGGGAGCTTTGAAGTTTCGGTAGCATTGGCATTTATTTTTACGGGATGATGTTGCTAGCCTCATGCTCAACCTTCCCTCTTTACCAGTCTTATTACTGGCTTAGCGAGATAAAGCAGTGCGTCTGTGGCTGGGGATCGAACCCCGAACCACATATGGCATGGTTGGCGAGCATTCTACCTGAAAGTAAGAGCGAATCCATCTGATGTTACTCTATTGTGATTCAAGTGTTTGACTTAAGCGGTTCCTGGAAAAATGTAGCTTCACAAAAGTTAGCAGTTATTCTTACTTATTAAATGTCTAACTCTACAGGCTGATTTTGCGGAAGAGAATTCATCAATGGATCTATTTTCAGGTGTTTCACCTTGAAGTCAAAGACCAATTATAGCTGACAACACTATTTAGTTCATCTTTGATTGTATCTTCGGTAGATCTGGTAGATATTGGACACCATAGATAGATAGAGCTCTTCGAGATAGAGCTGTACCATTATTATATGGTGAAATCGTATCAGATCGTTTCGTGTGTGTGTGTGGTGATTATTATTTACTCATCTAGTACCAGTTATCTTACTGTCATAGGTGATATTCTTAATTGTGGTAGACTCGATTATGCGAAACATCGTACGTAGAGAGCAAGAAGATAAGGATACGTTGGACCAATAAGAAGACTCTAGGAGATCTAGACTTCACGGATGATCTAGGCCCACCGTCACACAAACTCGAAGACTTACCAACAAGTTGGAAGAAGAAGCAGCCAGCGAAGACAGAACTTCAAGTGAGCATAGAGAAGACGGAGGTGATGAAGATAACCAACCACAAGCCCCAATCACTATTAAGGAAAACATTCGAAAGGGGTCACTTCCTTCACTTATCGTTTCAAATACAGACAACAACACGGATGAGGATGTAAAAACTATTCAGGATCGGAAAGGCAAGACATACCTTCACCACCCTGAAATCACCGGCACACAACTTAGGGAGCGAATTTCGAATTTCCAACACCAATGTTAAGTCAGTCACTCCTTCTATGCGGGCGTGTTGCGAAAACTATTTCTAACCGGACGCTGTAGTCTTTTATCAACAGATGCCACCTTCACTAACTCCATACCAAAGATCAGATAGCCGGCCAGGGAAGGTTAGTAACCAGAAACTCTGCAAACGAACCGACTGAGAATCCATTCCTGAACAAATATTCTAAAGGAAATGCAGATAGATCCGACATGCTAAGAAGACTGTTGAGTGACATTCCGCGCCAAGCTGTCCTTTGGGTGAAACCCGAATGGGAAACGACGAGTTCGGAGTGCGTCCGAGGGTGATTAAAGCCTATGGGCAGTCGTGTGTCCAGCTGAAGGGGACTTTAGAGAATAGAACAAAGTGTTGATGTTCTATTGAAGAAGCTCTGTGCTCCACTCGGAATTCAAGGGGATAATAGTAATCAATAATACTGATAACTTTCTTCTTAGTATTTCTTATAAAAAATTACTCACACAAGATAATCATTGTTTCCAAAATTTCTTTTTCCCACTCTTTCAGATGATCGTAGTGACCGTCAAGGCAAACGTCTACGTTCAAATCAAAGACCTTCATCAGTTATGAATATGAATGGTAGTACGCATGCAGGGGGGAATCCAAACAGTAATGGTATAACCTATGATAAAGATATCAATCTATTACGTGAACACAATTGGTTATCACCGAATCATGAACATTTATTGAATGAAGAAAAGTGTTCTAGTGAACCGAATGGTATAGATGATTTCTTAGATTATTATGGACAAGAAAATGATTATGATACATATGGTTATGGACAGAATACAATCCATTTCAATGGGGAATCGTATAATCTGTTATTAGTTCCAACAAATTTACCTGGTGCAGTTGAAACACTGTCCAGTGTACGTTATGGTTTATTGCGTACATGGATCTGTTCATTGGCTAAACATCATTATCAACAGCAGCAACAACAGCAACAGTTATATCAGACAATGACGAAACAATCTCCACTGACAAATGATATAGACGGTAGAAAGGAAAAGAAAGTCGATAATAATAATAACAATAATATTAATAGTCAAAATTCAATAAATACTGGTAATACTATGCTGTTAGGTAAAGCTTCTACGGATAAACCTTCAGATAGTTCAGAGAATCGATACTATCCTCCAGTGTCTGGACAATATCCAAGCTCGTATAATCGTGCAGCAATTGGGAGTACTTTAAACCATTGGATTAAAACTGAATCACATTTAGCTTCTTTGGTGTAAGTTAATCTTATTAATTAATGTATATATATATATGCTTCAGTGTTGAAATTCATCGGTAAAATACTTACTATTTACTATATGGAACGCTTCATGATTTTGCGTGTCATCCTGCGCGTCGGTGGCACAGCGGTTAGGACTCTCACCGACCATGCATATAATCCGGGGGGGGGGTCGATCCCCTGTCGACGCACACCTGATATAAATGATCAGCCGGCAAAATTTGGGCTACCGATATCACATGCTGAAAATTCTATTATATTATTATTATTTCCTTTAATTCCTAGAGGAACATAGGGCTTCAGCCGTGCGTCTCCATTGCGTTCGATTCTCTGCTAGAGTCTTCACCTGGCTCCAAGTCTGCGCACACGCTTTCGTCTCCTCTTCAAATGACCTCCTCCAAGTCACCCCACCTTCGCACTGACGACCAACTCGCCGCTTCTCTTTCGGGTTCCACTCGAGCAATGGCTTGTCTAGTGATGTCACTTGATGGTTTCCTCAGAGTATGGCCAATCCATCTCCATTTCTTCCTGCATATTTGTTTCACAATCGGTTCCTGCTCGGTTGGTTCGCTCCCAGAGATCTCTGTTGCTGATCTTTTCTGACCGGTCATGTGATCTTGAGTATTGAGCGAAGGCAACTGTTAATGAAGGTCTGTAGTTTGTTTGAGATGCTCTTTATGACGCGTAGTGCAAGTCTCTGATCCGTATAGTAGCACTGACTTCACACTGGAGTTGAAAATCCGGATCTTATTTTTGATGCTGAGTGTTGTTGTCCTCCACACAGACTTGAGAGTAGTGAAAGCTTGTCTTGCTTTTCCAATTCTTGCTTTGATATCCTCGTCAGTTCCGCCTGTAGTATCAGAAATACGGTGTGGGATCAAGCCATAAATAAAGAAATATATACGTGAAGTTTCTCGAAGAAACTATTTTGTATTCAACCAAATTGTTGATAAATGGATGCTTTCATTTGTTCAATAGATGCGTGTTACAGGCAGGGATTTTTAAAATATTATTAGTAGTCAGATAAATGTGATATGACAGAGGTACGTGTCTTGTTGGATGCCATAACTTGAAAGCTTTAGCCTATAATTATTTCAGCATTATATATTGTATACTTTGATCGGAAACTAGTTAGCAGCTAGTAGCATTTATCTAGTCCTTTGTTCGGTGCAGACTAAATTCTATCAGTCAGGTTCACAATGTGGCCATCATGGTGCACCCTGAATTGTTGTTGTTACTAGGTGGTTGGAGGCAACATGAAGGAAGCCTTGCTCGACCTAGGTTTCGTACTTGTTAGCACTCATCAGCCAACAAGGCGTATCTGCAATCTTCAAGGAACTCATATCCCTTTTGAGATTCGAACTCGTGTTATCCAGCGAGTGTTGAAGTCAGAGACGTTACTACTGAGCTATCGGGGCTCACGATTGACCTCCTGTAGGACTTTATTGGATACTTTCGATTGGAAACTAGGTAGTGAGTAGTTTCATGCATCTGTTTAATTCTGTTCAAAACCTTGAAACAGATCACATTTATCATCACTGATAGAGTAATAGTGTGAAGTACTAGGGTAGTGCTACTGATTAGATACAATATGCTAGCCTTAACAAACATAGTATGCCTAAGTACCTGACCAACTAGTACTCTACCTAACTTGTAAATACTGACAAGAAAATGCAGACCAAAAGGACTCAGTAAGATAAGTTTTTTTTGTTATTTAACAACTGAAGACTTTGTCTTTAGCGATAAGTTGTTTTCTTGTAAAAAAGAATCTCACTGATACATTATTAGCGACAAAATGTTAGTTAGTAAAATATGAACTTCATATTACTCCAGAACATCGACGTTCCTACGGTAGCACCTTTACATTTAGAAGCCTTCCAAGTAAGCATAGGTTTACAAATCTGTTTGCATAACGGGTAATTGTTAAATGCAACCAGTTACCTCTTAATGACCACTTGGGTACTATACCAACTAATCTAATTAACCCAGATAATAACTGGGTATTGATTCAAATTAAGTAACCAAGAACTTTACCCAGATGCATAAACGTCTCTTCAGTATTATGTTACACTAACTGAGTAATCATCTATTGTCATCCCAATTGTATTATCATTCTGAACCGGAAAGCTGAGGACTTGTCTCAGATGATCTCATCAGCAAATCTTTTCTGTCTTCATTTGCATGTAAAGAAGCTATGACAGTGTACATCTGAAAAGTGGTTTCAAAAGAGATTGCACATCGAAGACTACTTTTGATATTTTTGGACTTGTGAATTTTGTCGGCTTGCTTCTAGAGACTACAACCTGTCAATCAGGTTAGTTCATTTCCTGAGTGAGCGTAGTTGTTGCAACACATGATAACGTACACCGTGCGGTTTGTAAGTAGTTGTTAAGTTCTTCATGAGGATGACAAATGCTTCCTTAGAAAATAGAATCAATAAAACGAATATATATATACATACTGAGGACAGAATAAAAAGCAGAATTATTATACTAATGATAATTTCAATTTTGATGACGGATTGACGTCAGTTATAGAAGCGTTGAAAACCAACGCGTAGTACTGGACCAATGTTTAATCCTTGCACTTGGGACTCTTTGACAATACAAACCCAGGATCTTCTGGTTTTAAGTCAAGCTCGTAGACCATTCAGCCAACAGTACCCGGTACCCTTTTACTAGCCAGGCTGGATAGTGTTCATGTGCGAGTTTTTCAAGTTGGTGCATGATACGGCTGATATATTCAGCTCCGCAAGAGCAAGTCCCAAAGAAAATACTTCTGCTTAATCTAGAATTCAAAGTTGACATTGAGGCAGAAATTCTTCGTAAACGCCTCTCCAAATCTCTGAGGAAAACATACTTCGCCGCTAGCCTACGACTAACGTTTTCCTGTAAGAAATTGTCCAACCAGAACGCGATAAACGAGCCTTGGAAATGGGCCACTTCAACGTACATATACCAGTTTACTTGCTCTTGCGGAGCTGAGTACATCGGCCGCACCATGCGCCAACTTGAAAAAAGCGCTCGTAAACACTATCCAGCCTGGCTAGTAAAAGGAGATCGAAAAGGTGTATATAGTTCAGTGACAAAACATCTGGTCATTTCAGTACCGGATTCAGTGTCCAGCCCATGAATTGTAACTTCTACCGACTGGTGATTTTAGCAAGACCGACCACCAGCCAGTGTCATCAGTGGAGAGTATTTTCCTCACTCCATATCTGGTGGATCCCACTGGTCCCAACTTCTCACTAGAACTCCAGTCAACTTCATCTTGTAGCCAATGACTAGTGAGCATCGGACTGACTAACTTCAAGTCTGATCACGAATTGATATCAACCTTGTAATCCGAAGGTGCTAGGTTCGAACCCTGATGAGTCCGTACTACCAAAGTGTCCTGAATACTAGGACGAAACCGTTGCCCCGTACTTCTTGTTGACTTCCAATAGTTCTCTGACAGATATCATTCCGTGATAATAAAAAAGCCTGAAACATATCAAATCCCTACAAACTAATCCTTGAAAACTGATAATAATCATAGATAATTTTCATATTTTAACTAAGAATAAGACTGAGTAAAAACTCACCACATAAGACAACAAATTTTACCGGTCAACTTCAACAGAGTAACCTAATTAATATAGTCAATAAATGTGTGAGAGACAGACAATACATAAATGTTATGAGACGGTGTTATTATTGGTACTAGTAATAGTAATAGTAGTAGTAGTTGTTGTTGTATGAGTATGATTACGGTTATTATTATGACTGTCACCCTAATTATTAATGACAATGACAATGATAATAATGATAATAATAATGAGTAACCTGATGAATCATGCACTGCGATCTAAATCTAAATTTAAACAGTTGTTTAATATAATTCAGGTAAATTCAATATCACTGTGACCTCAAGTGAAAAAATATATCCTGTACTCACATTACGGACACTGTATCAATGTTTATCATTTATATCTGTATGTTAAGGCATACAGTCAATGTGTATGAAATTTTTAACTCTCTGTCATTCTAGTATATCATAAGCGAAATTCAAAAACCGTACGCTACTTACTCATAAACAGATGTGTATGTATACAAATGTTCCTATACATGTTTGTATGTGTGTGTGTGTGCACACTAAGAAGATAAACAAAACTTTAATTATTCACTGACTTAACTACCTTACAAAACTATTCATTAACAGGTAGCTTTTTTATATGGGTGAGGATATAGGCTACCGCAAATCAAACCTGCCGCGCTTTTGTTTGAGTATACTTATATAAGGTAGAATGGTGGCGGTTAATTAGAAATTTGAATTTTTTCAGGCAGTTGATTTTCTATTGCGGGCCTGGGGAAATGCTGTAATCATAATAGATGTTATGTTTGACTGTTATGAAGGTGTTTTATCAACTTTTTTAAGCAGCTAGAATATCTGTTGTAAAATTTGCTGCGCTATGCGCGAAAACACGTCGCGATAGCCAGTATCCTCAGTAATATATAGATATGTATATAAACAATATTATAATATGGCTTACTACGTTGAAGAACAGTTAGGAATCAAACTCATCAGCTTTATAATAACGTTAAAAGGGAGGGAACAAATTAAGCACAGAATGTGAACTATAGCATGTGATGTAATTGTTTTAAGTTCACGATATTAGTACTGTTGTCAAGGTATGATGTGTAGATTATGTATTATTATTCCCCTGGGTTCTGAGTGGAATACAGGGCTTCAGCAGCACATCTTTATTTCAACCTGCTCTCTGAAGTCCTCTTTAGCTGGTGTCATGACTGTTTATGAGGTCTCATCTCATACTCACACGATCACCGCTAGGTCACCATTGAACCAACGACCAACTAGTCGTTTCCCATTTTGGTTCCACTCGAGAGGCCGCCCGGAGTGTGATGTTATTCAGCTGTGTGTGTCATATGTGTTTCCACTTCCTCTGGAATATTTGCTGATTGGTTCATTGGTTTGTTTTTTTTTCTTTTTGCTGATTCTATCTGTCTGACCGTCTGATCTTCAGTATGGAATTAGCGAAGGCAATTATTGATAAAAGTCTGCTGAAAGTTGTTGGAAATGCTTTTGTGACGCCTAAGGCAAGTTTCTGACCCATTTAGGAGAACTGACTGACCTAACAGTGGTGTTGAAAATCCGAATTTTGTTGTTTATGCTGAGTGAAATGCAGAAGATTTCCGAACTGATTTCAGAGTGGTAAAGATCTGTCTTGCTTTTCCGATTGTGTACTCAGATTTTGTGATTAGATTTGTCGAAATCGCCGATAAAGGTAATTCATATCAATCATCAATATCCTACGCACAAGGATCTTTATATGAGTTGCAGAAGTGAACGAAAAATGAATATATAACGTTCATTTGCCATTATGATAAACACCTAGTTTCATAATCTTTAGTACGAAAAAATGAACCTTTAATGTACTTATTAGTTTACTAACAGTTCACACTTGAATGAAACATCTTTGGCAATTTTAGGCAATCTTAAAACAACTCGATAAGTAGATATATCTAATAGAAGTCGATAGCATACAGATTCCATTACTCATAATCAACAGACTGTTTGAATTCGACGGGCAATTTCCCAGACAGACAACAGCTTGAATTAATTAATGGCACTGCTTTTGGATTTACTACTTAGAGTTGAAGGTCAGAAAGCCAAACTGAGTAACCCTATTTGACATTTAAATAAAAGTTTTAGAATGTTACAGTGTTTTTTTTGATGTGGTTGTGTTCTCTGAGCTGGATAGTTGATTTGCGAAGCTTTCATCAAGTCAATGAAACAATCAGTTCCAATACAAGTAGCCTAGAAGGTGTGAAAACGCACAAAAACAACCAATCACGTCCAAAGTCACCGGGAGAGATGATTAATAAACTCGTGGAGAAATCTAAAACCTTACTTCAAATTGAAGTATGCGCTGAAGATGTCACCTGGTAGGGTGATGAAAGCTTCGAAAATCAACTATCCAGCTCAGAGAACACAACCACATCAAAATCATCCACCTGAGCTACAAATCTTCTCCATCATATCTATATTACAGTGTGAAGTTTTGTTTCATTTAAGTAAGGGATTATTTAATATGAAACATAATCATTTTTATTCTTATCATTGTTTCTATTTTAGTCGTGAAAGAATTAATCTATTGAACGCATGTCAACAAACTTATCAATTCAGTGGTGATTCTACTGATTCCCAACCGAATTCTACACTATCTACCGGTGCAATGGGATTTAATGGTACAGGGAATCTAGATGAACCGGTTGGTCTGTTGAATCAAGAATACTTCAATGCATCATCGCATATGAATGCATCAGTAGGTAATGAATTGATCAATTCAAATTTATCGCGTAATTTCTGCAGTCAACAAACAAATATTATGCATAATATGGCTGCTTACATTTTATCCTCGACTAGTACTAGTACTACTTCAACTGCTACAACAACAACTACTTCTGCTGATAACATCAACAATCGTGGATATGTTTATAACACAGGCGGTAATAATATGGATACTAATTGGTCATATGAAATTGATCCTAGTATGAGAACTGGCCAACTATCACATACAGACCAATTATATGAACTGTCTCATCAAGGCTTGACTATAGATAATAACGGTAATAACAATGCACTGCAGGTCCCCTCAGATCTTATTGATCCGTATACATTGGTCCAACAATTACCCCAGTCATTGTCAACTTCATCACCGGTTAATCAACACCAACAGCAACATCATCCTCATCATCATCATCTTCATGCACACCATCCTCATCTAGCTCAAGTTCCTCCTCCTGCTCTTCAACATCATCAGCATCACAACCCCCACCACAATCATCATCAGCATACGCATCAGATACACCTTCAGCAAAGTATGAACACTTCAAGTCCTATTTCTGGTACAGATGATAACCGTTCCTCAGCATTTACTACAACTGCTTTGATTTCAGATGATTCCTTGAATACTAAATCGCTGATATTTAATTCATGCATTCTTCCCCAGATTACGCAAACACCGACGCCAACAACAATACCAACACCGACGACGACAACAGGGACGTCAACAACATCTGCATCAACGACTAGAACAGGGGCAACGGGGACAACAAATTTTGGCAATGATTTTAATACATCAAATTTTTATACTACAGCATATTTTAATCTTACTGCTTCTAATAATACTGATAATAATAATAATGGTGATACTACTACTACTAACAATAATGATAACAATGGTAACAATATTAACTGTACAAATGTTAGCGAATCGACTGATTTAACAGAACAGAATAATTCTACATTAATCGAGTCGTTGTCACGATCCAGCATCCCAGGTATATTAACACATCGAAATGTACCTCAGAATTCTACACTGTACAATTATCAGTTATCCAATCATACAAATCTGTCTGAATCTCTTTTATTATCAGAAGAATTACTGCATAATTGTTTAGATAATAAAAAGAAGTGTTACGATGAACAAGACGGTGTTCATTCTATATTGACTAAGCATTTAGTAAGTTATTGAGTTCATTTTCTTTTGTATCAGTGGATTTTAATGATTAGTCCCACTGCTTTAGATTCCCCCGATTAGGCATATGATTGACTCGTTTCAACATAGAACTTGACACAGAAAGTAGCAGTTCAAGTTGCCGCATTCTATGTCGCAGACAAACATAGTTAAAATAGAGAGAGAAAAAGAAATTCTGAAGGACTATAATCAGGAGGAAACAAGATGGTTTAGTGGATATAGGGGATAACAGAGACTGAATGAATCTGCAGCTTCGGGAACGATTTCGATCCATATTACCAGTTGTCTCTAGGCATTGGTTCTTGGAATCTCGAGGGCCTCAATCAAGAAGTCTACATCTCGCAAGGTGACCGGCTTAAACTAACTGTCAAGGATTTCATTGACTACTGATGATGCCGTGTTTCAGTTTGACCATCACTAGCTCTTTTCTAACCTCATCCTATGTCAGCTAACATTGACTGTCGAGCAGGGCGATGGCTAGGAATGCGTGACACGTGTCTCAAACCTCTCAATCAATGTAGCTTGACAGTCTCATCCACTGACTTTCCCTCCTTACTTAACACTCGACGCCTAATCTCAGTGTTACTCACCCAGTTATACCACCTAAGATGGGAGATAGAACGCAGACACGTGTGATCGAAGGCAGCTAGACTTTTTTGTGTCTTCCACTCTCAATAGCCATGTCTGACAGCTCTAAAGGAGGGCAGAGTGAACTGGTACGCAGGATACACATTCTTTGGTCGACGGATGGCTGGATATCACATCTACACAAAAATACTGTAAGGGAATACTAACAAATGCATAATTCCAAGATATCCGATTTTCTGCTGATCACCTACCTAGGCTAAGAACTTCAGAATTCTTACTGTTCCCAGTAATCGTTAAAAAAATGAATACGCCTCCTCCATCCGTATTATCAACTATGAGTATATATACAATAAACGAAAGTGTTTGGCAAACTCAGACAGATTTTAGTCTCTCTTAAAGTGAAAACATGAGAACCCTACTAAAGTCTTACTTAAAGTGTAATTTCAGTATTCAACTACTTATCCCCTACTGACAGTTACAGTGCAAAGCCAGTTTGACAAATTCCATATAGCAGTTAAAATCAAATACTCTGAACGAAACTATATACTACTGATTGATTGAGACCAGTAGTCTCATACCACTCATATCAATCAGTAGTTCTTACTGACTATCCAGATCATTGAGGTCATCTAAACACCGGACGGCCATTTCGATCCTTTGGAATGGTTTAAATTGATTCGGCTGTCTTAGATGAGTCGAACTGGGTACACTGCTGATGAACTCAACCCCAAACGAGAGAAACAGCAGTCCGGTGTTTAAATCACCTCCATCTGGCCGGTTGGCTGGCTAGCAAGCACTACTGATTGATTTAAGTGGTAAACAACTGCTCACTTCAAGCAGTCAGTGGTATGCTTACTTTCTTGACTACCATTTATGGCATAAAACAGATCATACCAAGTTTCAAATTTCCAATTTCCTGAGTTGGTTGACTGGCAGATTTCAACGTGGAACTTTGCACAGATGTGCAACAGTTTGAGTTGCCAGTCTCCCTCAATGTAGCACACAAAGCAAGAGAAGAGAGTAAAGAGGGATTCAAAAGACAGAGAGATAATAAACAGAAATATGAGACAAAAACAATAATAATGTGGGAGACAATAGAATTTTATTGGATATGATAAATCACAAAGACTGAATGCATCTGCACCCGCCATTCATAACGATTTTGAACCATATCACCAATTGTCTCTAGTATTCACTGGTTTTTACCATCCTGAGGACGCTAACCATTCAAGAAGTCTACACCTCCTTACGTGACCGGCTTAAACTAACTACTGTGGATTTGATTGACTGATGAGGCTGTGTTTTGGTTTGACCACTAGCTAACTGTTTTCCAACCTCATCGGTCCCATGTCAGCTAACATCGCCCGTCGGCCGAGGAAGGCAATGGCTAGGTATGCGTAACACATTCCCTAACCATCTCGAACGGTGTAACTTCACCACCTGGTTGATTGATTTCCCCTTCTAACCTAACACTCAACACCTAACCTCAGTACTACTCACCCTATTATACCACTTCACACAGGAGATAGAACACAGGCACCTATGGTCAAAGAAAGCTAGCCGGCCTTTTCATATCTTCCACTTTCAATGGCCATGTCTCGGTCACAGCCATAAAGGAAGACGGAGCGAACTGCTGAGCAGTACACACGTCCTTTGGTCGGCAACCAACCGAATATCACGTCTATGTCAGACGGGGAGTAAGTTGGCACATGCCAAACTAGCCTTCTATATCCGTGATGAGATTTCGTCATCTGTCAACCCATTGGCACTGGCTGATGCAACTTCCCATATAAGTGAGGTGGTCAACACGCTCAGTCCCCACTTCACTCCTACCTATCTTTAAGCTAAGAGTCAATGCCATCTTACACTTGACAGAGGGAGCGAATCCAAGATTGTTTCCCCTTAGGTTTTCGGAAGACGTTGCATTTTGTCAACGTCTTTATATGAGACCAATAAGGTTTAGGGACTGTGGTTTGCATTATCATGATAATTTAGGACTCTTTTTAAGTCCCAGAATTCACATGGGGAGTGAGTGACCTTGTAATTCACCTAATAAGTTGGAATCATTTGGTGTTTATTCAAGATTGAAGTATTTTAACAGTAAATGCAGCCTTCATTAAATTACTGCTATCCCTGTTAAGCAATACATAATTGTTATTACACTTAAAATATCCTCTCAACTGAGAAGAAAATACTAATGAAATCACTTCCACTTTGCTTTTTTTCTTCTTCAGAGAAGTACATCATTCTGTTTGTCGTCTACACACTCTCCGGAATCCCTTGGGAATGAAAAATTTGTTAAGTTAGAAATATGAAGACACCTTTTGTTTTATATTTACATCTCCTTGATATTTATTCAAATTTATACCACACCACACCACAGTATCATCACAATACAATCTCTGAACTATTTCAATCAACTGTTACAACTTTATTAAACAATCTGATTGACAAGAAATCACTGGATACATTCATGTTGTTTAGTTTAGGTGAACCGCCTTGAAACAAATACTTTCTTGTCTTGTTACCAATGGCAACGCCAACAACAACAACAACAAAATATCACTGTGAAAAAGAAAGACCTTCAAAATGATTTCCTTTCTGGAAATTTCTATCACACTATCATGACATTTTTTCTCAAAAATTTATCTATTTCAACATACATACATACAAACATAGGTGTATATTTGCATTTGTAAGAAACAAAACAAACAAACAGGCAGATAAAAAGTTTCATGATCATTTAATTACGCATTCATCTAATACTCTTACTCATTGTAGTTAGGGTGGAGGGGGCTTATTTTAAAGCATCAAGAAACAAAACAAAATCATATTCGACTATATTTCAGCTTTTCCTTAATCTCATTCTATTTTATTTTGTTGTTGCTGTTTTGGTTTCGCATTTATTATCATACGCCTCTTATCTTGTTCACACCAACATCTGTGTCGGCATGATTGCCTCCATGATTTGATACCACGTCGCGTCATCATCATCATCACAGTCATCATTTTTCATGATCAAAAGACACCTACTTTTGTTGATGAGTAAAGTGTTAAATATAAGAACATTCTGTGGTTTATCCTATTTTAAAATTTCTAAACTATTATTATTATTTATTATTATCATTGCTTTTGATATATACATATACACATATGCATGAAATTCTATTATTTTCTTCTTTGCATTACTTTGTTTTGCTTTAGTTATTTTACTATATATACATATAAATATTTGTTTCCTTTATCTGGTTTTATCAACATAAAAAAATACATACATCATTGTATGTCTTCATCGTGTGCCTTTTTCTTTTACTGTTCAAGGAATAGTAGCTCCATTATGGATAAGATTTTATTTTCATAAATCACACAGTGTTACACAGTAATATTAACTGATGACGTTTCGAGCACAAATTATTGCTCATAATCACATTTGAATCAGAAAATGAACAAGGAGAATTAGCTATGTTAGATTGTAAAATAAAGCGAATAGAAGAAGGTAAACTACATACTTTCTATAGTTTGATTTGTAAGGATTAGTTATGTTTTACGAGTTGATCACGGACTGATATCAGTTAGAGAACCATTGAAAACCAGGGAGTACTGGACAGCTGCTGTTTCATCCTAGTTTGGGAATCATCGGCAGTACGCAACCACTGGGATTCGAACCCAGGACCTTCCGGTTACAAGGCAAGCTCGTATACCATTCAGCCACTGGGACCCGATTCAATGGCCAGCCCATGAATTCTAACTTCTACCAATTCGTGATTTAGCGCGACCCCAACCATTGTCGTTGGTGGGACATCCATCCACACACGTGACATCTCATTGGACCTCACTGGTCACGACTGCTCACTAGAACTACAGGAAGCTCCAACCTGTAGCAAGTCACTAGCGAGCATCAGAATAATTTTCTATAGTTTGATTTGTAAGGATTAGTTATGTTTTACGAGTTGATCACGGACTGATATCAGTTAGAGTGTGTACTGCCGATGATTCCCAAACTAGGATGAAACAGCAGCTGTCCAGTACTCCCTGGTTTTCAATGGTTCTCTAACTGATATCAGTCCGTGATCAACTCGTAAAACTACATACTAGTGTTTATAAAAAACCAACGCATTCTAATAGATATTTAGACTTTAATTCATCTCATCCTTTAACTGTTAAGGCAGGCTTAGTTAAGTGTTTAACAAACCGAGCAGTAGCTCTAAGTAGCACAAGAAAAGACCTAAATGATGAAATAAAACAGATAGAAGAGGCGTTGGTGTTACATAACTAACTATCCTATAAAATTCATTAGGAACATCAAAAAAGGTCAAAATAAAAATAATAGTGAAACTAATAATGATAACATAAATAAGAGAGAATATAAGGCATCTACTGTTATACCATATAAGGAGGGGACATCTGAGACCCTACGTAGGATTCTAAATAAAGCAGGAATTAGGGTGGCATTCAAACCTACAAACTCACTCAGAGACAAGCTCTGTAGACTAAAAGACCCGGTGGACCCAATTAAACAAAAAATATAATTTACAAAATACCTTGTAATGACTGTGAGGTCAACTATATAGGTCAAACTAGTAGATCGGGGGTAATCAGATTGTCGGAACATAAGAATTTAGCCAAGGTAAGAATGGTTGACCCCACCCGTGAAGATAAGTCATTTAGAAAAAAGCTCAGCAACTGCACTACATGCTATAACACACAGCCACACAGTAGGGTGGGAGAGAGTTAAGATTCTAAGAAGTTATCTATGTAGGTGGAGAGAGAGATTGATTACTGAATCCTGGTTCATTGAATCTACACCCAACACATGCAACAGAAATGACTCAATGCGAATACCGGAAATTTGGAAGATATTATTACCGCCAGTTAAATCAGAAGAGGATAATAAATAATCTCAAAATTCTATTTCATTTCAAGCACATCACAACATCCTAACAAGTTACTTATTATGACTATAAAACACTCGTCTTGTTTCCCATCTGATTGTAATTGACCAATAACACTCATATTGATTTTTATTCAAATATCTAGTCAATCCCATACATATATATAAATGAAGGAAAAAGTTGTGTGAGTAACTTGATATGGTTATGAGCAATAATTTGTGCTCGAAACGTCATCAGTTAATATTACTGTGTAACACTGTGTGATTTATGAAAATAAAATCTTATCCATAATGGAGTTACACTCTACCACAGTGCTCAAGTTTTATACTTATATCAAGGAATAGTAGGTTGCGTCAGTAGTGATTCATTGATAGAATTCCTGCCAACTACGCTGTAAGTGGTCCGGGTTCGATTTTTAGCTGACATACTCCTCGATTTCTCTTAGACTTGTAGTAAATCAAGTGAAGAGGGAAGGTTGGACGTGAGGCTGGCAACCCCCACACACCCCACTGTGTGAAAAGTCATCATCACTGTTGCTGCTGCTGAAACTTTAAAGGTCAAGCTTTTGAAGTCCTATGTTCAACTGGGAATGCGAAGGAATGCGAAAGTTTAGAGAATAGGTAGTGAATACAGTATGTGTAATTGTTAGGTTTATAATACTGTTGAACAGGGAATCCAATATGGTCGGTAGTAGAAGTATGCATGTGTAACGGTAGAAGATAAAGAGAATTGAGAACAGACTTTTATTCGGGAAGAACACATCATATTTATACATTTTCATAGCCACATTAAAGTTCGGCTAGGTCACTTGACCGCTAGCTGCTACCTTGACGTGGTGGTCGGGCTTGTATATCGCAATGACCCAGTAAGCTACACTGGCTGGAACTATTGTTCCTGCAGGTCCTACCATGCCAGGAAGGTTGTTAGGATAGAGATTAGACTAAAAGCGGTTACACTATGCTGGGGGTCTGTGGGCAGAGTAGTACTGCTGGGGAACAAGGATGTAACAGCAGTAAGGTGTTTCCCTTAGATAACCAGAATGCTAGTTATGCTTTTGCTGTCTCTCCGCTATGGAGAGAGGGGGTTAGAAAAGGTCGACCCCAAAAATTGTACATCCTGACTTACCCTACGGTGGTCGGTAACCGGCGGTAAATTTACTAATACTGAACCAATCCCTCAAACCAGTTCATACAGGCCGTGTGTGACCGACATCAAGCAGTTGTCCCCTGGACTCTGCGGCCACGCAACACTAGCCTTCTCTCTGTTTCAGGTACCCAAAGAATCAATCAACTTACACGTTGTGGGCAGCTGGGAAGTAACAATCGCCCAGATACTTCCAAGAGCACGCGAAGCCTTCCTGAGCATCATCGTTCTCAGAGCTAGATTAGAGGAGAACAAATTGTTCTGATTGACTATTTCATGTCCAAAATATGAATTAAATCCAGATTTGAGGAATAAACACTTCTATCTCATCAGCGACTGACTTAAAATGTTCATTGGTGATAAGTTCGTAGCATTCGACCCATCAGAAGTTCTGCAGGGCTTTCCTTCTGTTCTGCCAGTGGTGTGGTTCGGTATTGTTGTTGACGTGCGACTAGGACAGATTAGCCAGCGCATTAAGTTAGATTCGCTCGTAGTCTACAAGGTCCTCATATTCATACATAACAAATTTGGTGACGGGTTCGCTCAAGATTGACTCACTGCGTTTAGAGAAACTAATGGAACAGCAGCTAAAATTGATGGAAATGCTTGCTGGTCTACAGATATCACGCCCTGCCGATTCATCTACAGCCAACGACAGCATTCGTAGTAGCATCTCAGAATTCGTTTATGATCCAGATGCGAACGTGACTTTTGATACCTGGTTTCGCAGATATGAAGACCTATTTCGAGTAGACTTTGCGGATAAAGGTGATGCCTGGAAAGTACAGCTTCTACTTCGTAAATTGGGAGCAGATGAGCTAGATAAATATTGCAACTTAATTCTCCCAAAGAAGCCCAGCGAAAGATCATTCGTTGAAACTGTCCATACCCTTCATTATCAGTTTGGTGATCAGAGATCTTTATTCAACATTTGATATCACTGCATGAAACTAGTTCTGAACGAAAATGATGATATCCATACTCAGTTGGGTATAGTCAATCGCACGTGTGAGCGTTTTAAATTGAAATCGGTCTCAGAAGACCAGTTCAAGGTATTGATTTTCAAATTCGCTGACATACGCACATGCCTATTGAATCGTCTGGAACAAGATCCACGAATGACTTGAAAGACGTCGGTGAAGAATATCAGCGTTTAATCAACATTCATAACGATACCGTCTTGGTGCAGTCTGGTAGCCAAAACTCAGCAGAAGTGCATGCGGTGCATCCAGTACCGTTGACATCAACCGCACCGCTTCATCCTCAGCGTAAACCACCACCAGCCTGCTGGCACTGTGGCTCCTGGCATTTTGCAACCTTGTGCCCATTCAAACAGCATAAATGCTGTAGATGCCATACTGTTGGTCACAAAGATGGCTAATGCAAACGCAACAACCGACCAAGATCTCGTAGTCGACCCAGACGGCGCTACAAGCCCAAGTCTTTGAGCGTTACTGCCGCATATCATATTAGTACTCCGGCACCTCGCAAATATATCGATCTGACGATTAATACACGGCCGGCACGCCTACAAATCGACACAGCATCCGATATTACAATCATATCAAAGAAATTATGGCAGAAGTTGGGATGCCCTGCCATAGAGAAGACAAACCAGATAGCATTTAGTGCATGTGGTGGAAGACTTCGATTGAATAGAGAAATTAAATGTAGCGTTGGTTTTCGCGATAGTCATTTCGTCGGCACATGCTACATCAATAATTCAAACCTTGACCTCTTGGGTTTAGACTGGTTTGAGAAGCTGCACCTGTCAGAGATTCCGTTAAGCAGTGTATGCCATAAGATCGAAAGTATTGAGCCCTCAACAAGAAAGCCTGAAATAAGAGACAGATATATTAGACCTAAACCCAATATAAAGAATGACGTGATTAATGAAACACCAACTTCGATTCGTCATAAGGAGTATGGCTACGCCAAAAGTGCTTGGATGTCTGGTAGCAACAAAGCAGCAACTGTTAGCTCCAGTAAGACGGGCTCTGCTCAAAAACTGAAGGTGATGTCTGTCATGGCAGCCAAAGATCCGCCGCGGGAGCTACCGAGAGCATGGCCCACGTCAAAACCATGGTCCCGCCTACATGTGGATTTTGCTGGGCCGATAGAGGGTATATACTACTTGGTTCTTGTGGACTCTTATTCAAAATGGCTGGAGGTAGTACAAGTTACACCACCTTCTAGCAGCAGAACAGTATCAGCCCTTGAAAAGATCTTCGCATGTCACGGTATACCAGAAATCATCGTATCTGACAATGGCAGTCAGTTCACCTCACAAGTGTTCCAGGAATTTTGCAAGAGAAACGGCATACAACACGTGCGGACGCCACCTTATCACCCTCAATCCAACGGTCAAGCAGAAAGATTTGTGGACACCTTCAAACGAGCGTTTTTGAAAGCAGGGGGAGGGGCGAAACCGGAAACAATACAGGACTTTCTTTTTGTATACCAAACCACACCACTGGCAGAACAGAAAAAAAAACCCTGCAGAACTTCTGATGGGTCGAATGCTACGAACTTATCACCACTCCATGTTACCATCTTCGTCACATCAACGAAGAATTAGTCCGAAGTATTACCGCAAGGGTGATGCCGTCTATGTGCGCGATTATCGACCGAGGAGCAGGAAATAGGCCGAAGGCTTGATAGAATGTCGACATGGAACTCTAATGTACAAGGTTGAAGTTGGAGATGAATGGTGGATAAGACATAAAAATCAGATACGACGTCGATATACTACATCCCAAAAACATAAATTGCCACTGGATTTACTACTGGAAACCTTCAAAATACCACCAGTCAAACCAGAAGCAAAACAAGACATGCTACCCAGCCGACGATCCCAGCGCAAACGAACACAAACAGTTCATTTTCAAATCGACCCCAAGGAAAAAAGATACTAAACTGTTTGCAAGATTCTTTTACAAGGGGGAGGTGATATATACACAGGTGACTCATCAATATTGATTGCGTCTGCATGATTATTTAATTCCCACACCTGCATCAATATAGATTTTCTGCACCTGCATTTAATTACTGAATTCCCATGGTTTGTCAATATATTTGAAATGTGACATTGATTTTTCTAACTGTATAAATACGGAGTTTTTGTTAACATTCAGACTGTTGTAGAGACAGTAAAAGCTCTCGTATCAACGTCCAGTCTTCTTTCTTTGTCTTGCGGGCCCGGCGGTATTGTTGTTGTTGTTGTTGTTGACGTGCGATTAGGACAGATTAGCCAGCGCATTAAGTTAGATTCGCTCGTAATCTACAAGGTCCTCATATTCATACATAACAATTGGTTTGGTTTGATTTTGGTTGCTTCCTAGAGATCTGAATCACGCTACACGAACATTTAAGAGTGAAGAATAAACATTAGTGGATGGATTTTTGTAAATAAAAAGACATCTATGTTGAAAAGCATCGCTAAGGCGCATGTGAAATGGTGGATTTACATACTTTTTAGAGAAATAATTTGTTCAGTCATATCAGTGTCGCTGTACGAAAGTCACTGAGTGAACACGATGGACAGGAGGATAACTAGTATACGTTGGCAGTGGACTAATGCTACTCAGTTATACGATTTGATGGGTAACTAGCAGATTCTGGGAGGAAATGTTTTTTGTTTCAATTTATTCCCGGTTAACTGCTCAACAGTTTTATGTTGGTTCTGCAACTAATATATTCAACTATCAACAGATTATGAAGACATAGTGCTCCTTCTCACCAACAAAATACAGCTAAATCTAAAACATTGTGAGTACTTATTGCTTGATCATGTTGGAAGAAGCTTGAAGATTTAATTATCCTACCCGTTTACTTAAATTTAAGAACACAATATTCAGTGAAGAGACTCTTTTCAACGAATTTATTATCAAGCTGTACAATCGTATATATATATATTATTATTGTTTCCTTTAATTCCTAGAGGATTATAGGGCTTCAGCCGTGCGTCTCCACTGCGTTCGGTTCTCTGCAGTAGTCTTCACCTAGCTCCAGGTCTGCCCACATGTTTTCATCTCCTCTTCATATCACCTCCTCCAAGTCACCCTTGCACTGACGACCAACTCACCACTTCCCTTTCGGGTTCCACTCGAGCGATGGCTTGTCTAGTGATGTCACTGGATGGTTTCCTCAGAGTATGGCCAATCCATCTCCATTTCTTCCTGCCTATTTGTTTCACAATCGGTTCCTGCTGTGTTGGTTCGCTCATTGTCAGAGATCTCTGTTGCTGATCTTTTCTGACCGGCCATCTGTTGTTGAGTATTGAGGGAAGACAACTGTTAATGAAGGTTTGTAGTTTGTTTGAGATGCTCTTTATGACGCGCAGTGCAAGTCTCTGATCCGTATAGTAGCACTGACTTCACATTGGAGTTGAAAATCCGGATGTTATTTTTGATGCTGAGTGTTGTTGACCTCCACACAGACTTGAGAGTAGTGAAAGCTTGTCTTGCTTTTCCGATTCTTGCTTTGATATCCTCGTCAGTTCCGCCTGTAGTTGAAACGATGCTTCCCAGGTAGGTAGAAGAGGTTGTTTCTTTAAGGTTCCTTCCATTTATGCTAATTGTTGTCTGTTGTTGTTGCTGTTGGTGGTGCTGCCCAGGAATCTTCATCACCTCTGTTTTCTCTATATTCACCTGAATGGTGTCCTATCTTTGATGCTTCTTCTGCCAACTTGTTGCTTTTCACTTGCATATCTTCCAGTTTGTGGGAAATCAGACATATGTCATCATCGGCGAAGTCCAGATCCTCCAAGTTAGTTTTTTGTGTGAGTCCATTTTATGCCTGTTTCCTCATTGCCCGCTGTTTGTCGCATTATCCAGTCTACTGCAAACCATATATATATATATATACATATATATATATATATATGGCAACCCTATTTCTAAACTATGTGTATCAATATAATCACATAAATAGCAAACAGTTTCCATGAGAGGTACATTGGTAAATAGCGACGTCACATCTAATGAGAACATGACTTTTTCTGAGACATTAAAATCTTTAATGCTATCAATAAATTTAAACGTATCATCAATGGAAAACTTAGATACTTGCCTTCTAACTAGTCCCAGTATTTCAGCTAGCCACTGAGCGATTCCGTGATAAGGAGAACCCGCCATATCGAGGATTGGACGGAGGGGTAATCCTGTCTTGTGAATTTTCTGTAGTCCATTCAAACGTGGTATCATGGAGCCTACTGGTCGGATGCTTACATATATTTCTGACGAGATTACTGACTTATTCCTCATGTTCTTTAAGATATCAGTCAGTTGATTTTCAATTACATGTGTCTTGTTCTTTTCACCAACGGGTTTAGCGAATTTCATTTGGTCAGAAAGGATCGCTGAGATTTTATCATTATAATCTTGGTGATTCATAACTACAACACCCCCACCTTTACTTAAATTTAACAAGGATTTTTTCCAATATTTCCACGTTAATTTATATATACTATGTTGTGATTAGTAACACATTATTGTTTATTGGAAGACTTTTTTGGTAATATTTACTATTCATAATCATGTCATGATGAAAAGCTTTGAGTGGACATTTGTGTGGCATTTTTATCCCTTAACAGCTTCGAAATGAAATTCGGATAAGCAAATGAATTGTGTCTTCGTCCAGCTATCACGAATTTGAAATCATCTACTTCACTCGATGTCAACACCACCAGGAAAAAGAAATAAGTAGGGGAACTGGATGAAATTCCTCCGCCTAACTCTCCTACAAAAATAAATCTGAACGAACTAGTTGCACTTAGTACGCTCTTTGAGACTTAGGGAAATAAGGCGACATGATTCTTGTTAGGTTGTCAGAACAGCAAAGTTAGGTGTGAGTATGGAGTACATAACCATTTGGTTGTATACTTTTTGGTTAGATGTTGAAATTAAAGACATTGTACATGACTCTTGTTTAAAACAATTTATGTTTAAATACATATAACTTCCGAGTGCAATTTGAAATACGCTATACTGTTGGTAGCTTCGCCTTCTCACTGGCCATTTCTGTCTACTCGCTCCACTCAAACCGTGTTGTATACTTTGGATTTATTGCAGGAACCTATTATCCCTATCCGAAGACAACTCTACAACCGGAACACAGCTTCCACCAGTAGACACAACTCCAAAAGTGAACACTTCTGTGGATTATATAAATAATTTGTAGCAGTGGACTTTGACAAGATATCCAAATAACCTTTTTGTTAACCTAACCCATTACTGCATTTTTGACAATATATTGTTACGCTATCATCTCATTGACTTGGATTTTTATTCGCATATTTTGTTATGTTAATGAGCTTGCACTAGACTGTCCCCTATATGAGTCAGATTTTCAGTATGGGAGATTATTTGATGGTCGACCAAATCACTGATTAAAGATCAGTTTTTATTGAACTTTGCTGAAATTCCTCTGGGCTGTACAAAGTCTGGGAAAGTGCAATGATGGATTATTTCCAGGTATTAAAAAGGTACAGTTATACTCAAAGACAACACATCCTTTGTTCTTAAAATTGATATGGTGGTAAATAGTTTCCTAAAATTTATAGCCCGCGGATACATAGTTAGTCAACAGTGGGTGCTAGCTTTCACTGTTTTAGTGAACTTACTAAGCTAAAGGTGATCATCCTCGCCATTTGGCACCCAGTCATGTTAATTCCAGCTGTTTGTTTACGATTTCTAATTAGCTGGGTAAAAGGCCGGTAATCTACACCTTTGGAAGAACTTTGAGTTTATTGACCTGTTTCTTAACACCACTCTGGCGACACTTATGGGGCAGACTTTCATCTTGGCTGCCTATATGGTCAGGCTGCAGCTAACACGGTTCATTTAATGTTAACAGAATATCAAACTTATAACTGTTAAAGAGACACTGAGAAATTCCAAGAATGAAGAAGCACAACGTAAATAACCACCATGCTCTTGTTCTTTCAACACTCAAGCGGTCATAATGTAGTTCTGTAGTGCACCTACCCCAGTACCAAAATAAACCTACAAGTAGAACTGATAGATCAAAATGAATCAATTTAATATCAACCGAATAAACATCTAACTCTCCTGAGAATACTTTAAGTGTTTTAAGTTTTGTTTTAACGGGTATGCATTCAGATCGGCTCGGCGCCACTTCACTCCCATCCTTGTGCTGTCAACATGCTCGTACTCAGAATCCGTGGCTCATCTGTGCTGCCCAGATAAGTTCTAAAATCCTTTCATTAAATGAGCCTAATATTTCATTCTATTTGAATATACTGCTCATTAAGCCACATTCATAAATGCTTCAGTCTCTTTGACTTGCGTTTTGCTATTGGTACTTACAAGTCAAGCAGTGTACTGATTAATTCAGTATTTAGGCATATTAGGCTAAGTAAGGTTGATATAGTACGGGACATCAGTAGCTCAGCCAGTGTCGTACAACTAGTGAGCTTGACGCGATCTACTTTCCATATACCTAGCGTGACTTATCCATATTTTAATTTTTTCATAGTTGTATTACTTCGCATTTTTACATAGTAGGTTATTTCCGTGTGTGTATTCATGTTTGATATTTCGTTATCCTGTCAACAAAATACAACTGGGGTTGAAAGAAATACAAAACTGTAAACGAGATATTAATTAAACAAACCTCTAGCTCATTAATGAATGCTAGAGGCGTTTGTGTTTTGTTTTAAGTAACAAACATATTAGTGGTATTCGATGTCCCTTCGCATTTTCCTTTGTGTTGTTTAAATGCCCGTTCCCAGAGTTCCTAGATCAGCCACATAAGTCCAATAAGTTTAGGAATCTTTTCCATGAAATTTACCTTCGTCTTAATTCCATTTAATCATTATGCTGCCTCAGGCACACTTTCAACTAATGAAATCATTTTATCCTGTTTCATCATCACTGCAACAGAAGGAGCCTTAGCGGTAAATAATTCCCCAAAATTAATAGTCACAGCATTCATCGATGAACATTGGATGCCTACCCTCACTGTTTAAGTCAACTTGTTAAGATGAAGGTTACGGTCAAGCATCCGCGCCATTCGGCATGCCATCGTGTTACGTTCTTTAGCTCGTACAGGACCCCTAGCTAGTTAAGCTATCATCTTACTCTCCGACTTGGTCCCAAAATATAATTCATAATTTGGCCGGTCGATTCTTGTCTTTCGCTTTACCCTTGGTCTACGCAAAACAAATACTGTAGAAGTTGTGGGTATCATATCTTATGTTGGTATACTTCATGCTATACTATCCGCGAACGTCAGCACGCACCTTCATCTCCTGAAGAGCTATTTTAAATAGCTTTGAGCACCCTGCTTGGCAGTGTTGATATTTATTCAAATGTTCCGGTATTTCACTCCAGATCCGTGTAATACTGCTTTGATGTTTGCTCGTCCTCTTCGACTTAAGCACTAATATTTGCCTTTTCGCCCTTGTTATTTATTGTGGATTGTCTACAATAAAGAAGATTTTATTTGTCTGAACCCCAGGTGTGGCCGCAAAACGACTGCATGAGCTCCGAATGCCTGTTCGAAACGCCAGTACCCTAATGTAATTCATTCAAATATAATTTTCCTCCCAAACTGTTGTTGTTGACTCTTATCGCCGCATCTTAAATATTATGTATCAGAGAAATCTTCGAACGGTAAAATCGTCCAACGGCGTTGTTTAAATATTCTTGTATCTTTAATATAACTTGCTGCCTTACAATACCACAGATTCTACTTCGTTAAATCACATTTCGGGATTTCAAAGACATAATGTTTGATTATGCATGATTCAGGCAAACTTGGTAAACTATACAGCAGGACTCAGTTATTTATCTCTATGGTATTGACTTGTCTCAGTTGAATCATTTTGGATTTCACATTGAAATACATTCGGCAGTCAGAGGCTAAATAAGATAGTGAGTAAGAAAGTACTTCACCACGTTAAAGTCAGTTAGCCTGGCTAAGTATCGGGTGATAGCAAAAACCCCCTTTTTCACAAGTGGTAAAGCTGAGTATCATCCTCTTCCTATACATACTAATTAAGCTACTTATATTTTGGTTATTTGGTGAACCTTTATTATCCCCATCGAGTGGTTTGTCCCTCTATCCGTCCGCAAATGCTGTTCGGTGACGTGTTTCTTAGTGGTCGTTGGCCTACATAATTGCTGCATCAAATGAGGTACTTGGTTTCGAGAACCAAAGCCGAAAACACGTTTCTCAAACAACCATGTTTGCCGGGACTGCGACAGGTGGTTTAAAGAAGCGCACTACCATTTCATAGCCCCCATTATAAATTAGCTGTTGGAAGCAGTTGGTAGGACAGTCGACACTACCAACACGAACAGTTTCTACTGGCGGGGACTCACACAAAGAACTTTGCTCCCTCTTAGGAAGTTATTCGTCGGATTTTGAAGCTGAGATTGACATCACTATGTGATATTGGGGATTTCTTAGCAATAAAGAAGGAATATGTGTCCGTAGTTCTCCTTGTAACCATACATCTCGCTGGTATAGTAGGTCTGCTTTCCATAACAGGAACAGAAGCTTTGGAACTAGACGAACCGAATTTACACGGCGATAGTTCAGAGGACCCTGTTCTGCCTACGTCAACAGTCGCAGTCGATCTTAAACCCTCCCAGCCAAAAGTAGTGGATCGCACGAACAGTTATGTGGTTGCAATTAACTTCACAAGCGGATCACCTCCTTCCCTCCTCTTCCGTACTATATGCCAGCATCCTGAAGGTATGTTTCTTGGTTGATTTTGGGGCGGGAACTAACATCATCCAACACACGACTGGATCAGTAAACCGGCTCGCTACGTTCATTTTGAGGACTAATAAAAAAATATTAAAAATTATTATTATCTTTTTCGTTTAGACATTATTATCATGACCGTTAGTATTTCGTTGTAAACTTTGATGTTACTATCACTATTATTTACTTATGTGTACCTCACCTATAAAACAGGCATTGTCCTTTTCAGAAACTATTGATCTTTAATCCATATTTTTTTAATATTTCTTTTCCCCTCCTTAGTTACTGTGTATTTACATTTTTTCGTTATACATTGAAAATCTATGCTCATGGTAAGTGCAAATTTAAAAGACATGACTTTCTGTTTCAATTTTTTTAATGCTGAACTAATTGTATATGCTTTCAGACTTTACATGACTCACTTAACTTCTTGCGTTAATGCATGTTGTAATATATCCCTATTTTTATCCAAAAATTGTTATTACTATTATTATTCACAGCTTTACTTAACATTTCCGATGGTCTCTCCGGACCTCTAGGGTGGAGCCCTGTGGAGTGCGTAACAATGTGATTGTACACTTTTTGGTTATTTGTAGAAATTAGACATATTGTACATAATTTTTGTTTAAAACGCTTCTTGTTGAAATATACTTGGCTTCCGTGTACGATTGGAAAATACACTCTACTGTTGGAGACTTCGTCTTCTCCTTGGTTTCTTCGGCTTACTAGCTCAGCTCTCACCGTGTTGTATCTTTCGGATTTATTGTAGAAGTCCACTACGCTCAACCGAAGACAATTCTACAACCAGGACACAGCAGCTACAACCTACTCCGTCCAAACAATTAACGTCTCCGTGGGTTATATAAAAATTTGTAACAGAGGACTTCAACTTTATTTTCAAGTAACCCTTTTGTTGATGTAACGTGTCGTTGCATTTTTGGTAATATACTGTTACTTAACATTCCATTGACTTGAATTTTATTTCTCATACTTTGTAATAACCTCGCCTAGATTACTAGGTCACTAGTATTCTAGCCGGTCCCAAGCCCGGATAAAGAGGGAGGGTTGGGGCGTGGTGCTAGCAACTCCACCCCCAAAACTTAACCAGATTGCTACTAAAACTTCAACGCACAAATATATTCAAAATTCTAAAATTACAAATAGTGACCTTATTTTTCGCTGGAATCGGGGAAGTGAAATGACGCGGGCTGGTGAAAGTCTTCAGGAAGCCAGTCAGCCGATGTGCCTTCTTCCGATGAGAGCAAAAATAAGGATGGGGACGTGGAATGTTCGTACAATGTACGAAGCTGGGAAGGCTGCTCAGGTAGCCGCAGAAATGAGGAGATATAAAATAGAAGTGTTGGGAATCTGCGAGAGCAGATGGAACGGATGTGGAAGGAGCCAACTGTCAACTGGAGAGACAATAATCTACTCCGGTCACCCAGAGGACAATCACGAGCACACCGAGGGAGTAGCCATCATGATGTCACCAACAGCGGCTAAAGCTCTCACGCAGTGGGAACCAATCTCCTCCAGGATAATGACAGCCAGGTTCAACTCAAAAGGAAAAAAGGTTACAATCATTCAGTGCTACGCGCCTACAAACGCCTCAGGACATGAGAAGAAGCAGGATTTCTACAGTCAACTACAAACAGTAATGGACAACGTCCCAAAGAGCGATATCAAAATCCTGATGGGTGATATGAATGCGAAGCTGGGAGGAGACAATACAGGAAGAGAACTCACCATGGGTTAAGAGGCTCTCGGCGAAATGAACGAAAATGATGAACTCTTCTCAGACTTCTGCGCCTTCAGTGATTTGGTGATTGGTGGCAGTGTGTTTAAACACAGGGATATACACAAGGCAACATGGATTTCACCAGATGGACACACCAAAAACCAGATAGACTTCATTTCAATCTCAAGGAAGTGGAGACGGAGCCTACTGGACAGAAGATCGAGGAGAGGAGCAGATGTGGGTTCAGACCACTATCTAGTACAAGGGACTTTCAAGGTGAAGCTGAAAGCCTCGAGGATACCTGGGGATAGGCCACGATGCAAGTTCAACACTCACAAACTGAAGGACACAATCACACAGGACATTTTCACTGCAACTGTCAGAGCAAAGCAGGAAACACTACGTGGCACCACTGAGGAATCATCCGTGGAAGACCACTGGAACTCTCTGAAGGTAATTTTCAACGAAACGTGCTCAACGGTTTTAGGAAGAAAGAAGAAACAAGACAAGGAATGGCTCTCAACAGACACTTGGAAACTAATAGAGGAGAGGAGAAAGGTGAAAGAAAAAATGATTCAATGCAAAGATGGACAAGAGAAAGAGACGCTGAACTCAACTTACACAGCACTGGACAAAGAAGTGAAGAAGAGTGCCAGGAAGGACAAAAGACAATTCTACGACAACCTGGCTACTGAAGCTGAGAAGGCAGCAGGCAAAAGGGACCTGAGGACACTATATCAGATAACCAAGTCTCTATCCGGGAAGAGATCAACACAAGGGAAACCTATAAAAGACAGCCAAGGGAACACAATTACCGAGGAAGAAAGACAGATTAAACAATGGGCGGACCACATCAAAGGACTCTTGAACTGACCACCACCTACAACCCGTCCAGTAATACCAACAACAGCACGTACACAACTGCAAGTTGACACCAATCCTCCAACGAAAACTGAAGTCATGAATGCAATCAAGCTTCTGAAAGCTGGAAAAGCAGCTGGACCAGATGGAATACCCCCGGAAGCACTGAAAGCGGACTCAGAAACGACGGCAGATATGCTGACTCCATTATTGCAAAAGATCTGGAAAGAGGGAAAGGTGCCACTGACTGGAGGAAAGGTTACCTGGTGAAACTACCAAAGAAGGGCGACCTGGGACTCTGCAAGAACTGGCGAGGAATCATGCTCCTGTCGACGCCAAGTAAAATCCTGAGTCGCATCATTCTGGAGAGAATCAAGGACGCGCTGGATACAGAACTCCGACCAGAACAAGCTGGATTCAGGAAAGGCAAATCATGTTCTGACCAAATTGCAACTCTACGCATCATAATCGAACAAAGCATGGAATGGCAATCAAATCTCTACCTCAACTTCATAGACTTTGAGAAGGCCTTCGACAGCGTTGACCGCGAAGTAATTTGGAAACTACTCGAGTACTACGGCGTACCCCAAATATTCATCAACCTTATTCAACAACTGTACGACAACAGCACATGTCGAGTGATCCACAACGGAAAACTTAGCGAGGCGTTTGCAGTAAACACAGGAGTCAGACAAGGGTGCTTATTATCACCAATGATATTCCTAATTGTGGTGGACTGGATTATGCGTCAGACAGTGGGAAACGAGAAGACAGGGATATCTTGGACCGACGTGAAGAACCTAGAAGACCTGGATTTCGCGCGTGGATGATTTATGTTTGATGTCACACAAAATCGAAGATTTACAAGCAAAAACCGACAAACTGGTCGAAGAAGCAGCAAGGACAGGACTCCAGGTGAACATAGACAAGATGGAGGTCATGAAAATAACCAACCAACAACAGCAGCAACATCCAGTGCCAATCACCATCAACGGGAGGGATTTGAAAGAGGTTACTTCTTTCACTTATCTAGGGAGCACTGTCTCAACTACATGAGGAACGGACGAGGATGTCAAATCGAGAATCGGGAAGGCGAGAAACACATTCATCAACCTGAAACCAATCTGGAAATCTTCGTCACTCACCATCAACAACAAAATTCGGATTTTCAACACAAACGTGAAGTCAATTTTGCTATACGGATCAGAAACTTGGCGGGTCACAAAGAATATTTTCAACAGGTTGCAGACCTTTATCAACAACTGTCTTCGCTCCATACTGAAGATTAGATGGCCGGAAAGAATCACAAACAAGAAGCTATGGGAACAAACGAAACAGGAACCAATCGCCCAACAAATATGCAGGAGGAAGTGGAGATGGATTGGACACTCGCTGAGGAGGCCGTTGAGTGACATCGCGCGTCAGGCCATAGCTCGAGTGGAACCCGAAAGGGAAGCGGCGAGTGGGATGTCCAAGGGTGACATGGAGGAGATCGTGTGAGGAGGAGATGAAACAGTATGGAATAACATGGACGCAAGTGAAAAGTACAGCACAAGACAGAAGCAAGTGGAGATGTGCAGTTGAAGCCCTATATTCCACTAGGAACCCAAGGGAACAGTAATAATAATAATATTTTGTAATACTAGTGAACTCTAACATAAGTCCCCTACAAATTAATTGGTGAGCCCGATAAGGACACGGTTTATTTTGGCGTATTCATATTCTCGTTTTTGCTGTTTTATATATTTATTGTGATTTTGTGTGTGGTTTATATTTGTATCCTATTTTGCAACAATACCCCCATATTTATCATGTCATCACCTCAGTCTGGTACATCAAACGGGCAGACAGCTAACAGCGAGACAAATGCCACAATAAATGCCATCACGGATATCCGTTTACATCCATACGGTTTCGCAGAACCAAGGATTTGGTTTGCGGTAATTGAGCCGTTACTAGACGCACGGGGCATTAAGTCCCAGATAGCCAAATATGGGGCAGTGCTGGCAGAACTCCCTACGTCAGTATTGACAGAAATCAGCGATTTCATCGAAAATCCCCCGACGGAACACCAATTTGATAAACTTAAAGCCCTCCTCATACAACGCACCAGTTTGTCCGATGAGAAAAGAATCCAACAACTGCTCACAGGTTGTGAACTAGGCCCACGTAAACCATCCCAGCTGCTCAGGCACATGCGTCAGTTAATCGGACACCATAAAGTAGACGAGGTAGTGCTGAAACAGATGTGGCTGCAACGTTTACCAAGAAATGTCCAGCAAATTTTAATCATCTCAGGAAAGTCGTATGGCTTAGACCAACTAAGTGACATGGCAGATAGTATTATGGATGTTTTATCTGATAACACCATAAGTCACATATCATCTGATAGTGCCACACCGTCTCATGCCACACCCACGGTAGACACACCGATACTAGCTGCCATTGCAGACTTAGCGGCAAGGATTGACAAGTTAGAAACTAGTAGGTCTGGTCGACAGGTCCGGAGACAGAGTTCACAAAGAAGGTCACCATGACGACGACGATCCTTCTCACGACAGCGTTCTCACACACCTTCTCGGAATAATAATATATGTTGGTATCACTGGAAGTTTGGACGTCATGCCCTCAAATGTGTAAAACCGTGCAGCTTTAGCGAAGCCAACCAGGCTCAGGGAAACGCCTCAGCCAGACAGTGATGGCGACAGCTGTTACTGGCAAGCAAACAAGTCGCCTCTTTTATGTGAAGGATAAAACTTCAGACACTTTGTTCCTGGTAGACATGGGGGCAGAAGTTAGCGTAATCCCTCCTTCACTATCCAGGCGATCTACACGGACACCCGGAAAACTGTCTCTCCGGGCAAGCAACCACACAACTATACCGACGTGTGGAGAGCAATCCCTTATACTGGATCTAGGTTTGCGTCGGCGGTTCACATGGATTTTCATAGTAGCCGACGTCGGTCACGCCATCCTAGGAGCTGATTTCTTAACTAATTTCAACCTGTTAGTTGGCGTCAAAAATAAAAAGCTGATTGATAACAACACCCAACCACAGATCCACGGAATTATCTCCAACTATTCTGTCTACAATATCAGTATTGAAAGACCAGCGGACTGCACTTTTTCCGCCCTGATTCATCGTTTCCCTAAAATTCTTAAGCCGTCGTACAACGTCGAGGACGTCCCTCATACAGTGACTCACAAGATAGTTACTATGGGTCAGCCAGTTCGTGCTCGCCCTTGTAGATTACCCCCGGAAAAATTAGCAGCAGCCAAGGCAGAGTTTGAACACATGATGCAGCTCGGCATCATCAGACCCTCCAATAGCCCTTGGTCTTCACCCTTACACATGGTGCCTAAGGCTGATCATGATTGGAGGCCGTGCGGAGATTACCGACACTTAAACAATGCCACCGTTCCCGACCGTTATCCTATTCCTCATCTTCATGAATTCTCCCTGACACTACACGGAAAAACCATATTTTCTAAGGTAGACCTGGTCAGGGCCTATCACCAAATACCAGTTGCCCAAGAAGATATCGAAAAAACGGCCATCATCAACCTTTCGGCCTGTTCGAATTTCTCCGAATGCCATTTGGCCTAAAGAACGCAGCACAATCCTTCCAACGGTTCATGGATCAGGTCACACAAGGTTTGGACTTTGTATTTGTATATATCGATGACGTTTTAATTGCCAGCTCGTCGCCCGAAGAACATACTGATCACCTCACCATCTTATTTCAACGATTCGAGTAATATGGAGTAGTCATTTACCCCAAAAAGTGCATATTCGGTGTCCCCTCTATACAGTTTCTGGGACACCACATAACTGCGAATGGTATTACGCCTACGGAGGAAAAGGTAGAGTCCATCATAAACTTCCCCGTACCAGTAACACTTAAGAAGGTCAGACGTTTATTGGGGATGTTTAATTTCTATCGGCGTTTCATTCCTTCGTGTGCCTCCATCGTCCAGCCGTTAACCGACCTCCTTAAAAATGATCCTAAAAAGTTTCAGTGGTCAGCTGAAGCCCATGAATCTTTTCGCAACGCAAAAGACGCCTTATCCAAAGTCACTATGCTATCTCATATCAACCCCGAAGCATCGCTTATTTTGTGCACAGATGCCTCCCAAGTAGCTGTAGGGGCAGTATTGCAACAAAAGATGAAAGGTGAAGTCACCTCACTCGCATTCTTTTCTAAGAAGCTGGAACCGGCTCAGACACGTTATAGCACTTTCGGGAGATAATTGTTGGCCATATATCTTGCAGTGAAGCATTTCAGTTACCTACTACAGGGCTGGCACTTCACTATTTTTACTGACCACAAGCCCCTGTATCATGCCTTCACTCCCCTAGAGAAGCCAGGCAGTTGGATTATATCTCCCAATTTTCAACCGACATCCAGCACATCAAAGGGGATGCGAACGTGGTAGCCGATTTCCTCTCAGGAAGTGAAATAAACCGCGGTAGACATCAGTCTGGATCCCATGGCTCAGTTACAGAGAGATGACTTTGAACTCCAAACCTGCCGCAGAAACTCTTCCTTACAGCTCAAAGAGGTGCCTATCCCCTCATCAGATGCAACCATAGTCTGCGATGTATCTACCGGCACTAACCGTCCATTTGTCCCTCTCAGTTGCCGAAAAGCATTGTTCGACCATTTACATTCTCTTTCTCACCCTGGAGTACGCGCCACAGTCAGACTCATCAGCGAACGCTTCGAGTGGCCTAAAATGAACTCTGACATTCGGAGATGGGCACGCGAATGTCTCCAATGCCAATGCTCCAAAGTACACCGTCACACTATTACGACCCCGAAGCCGTTTGAATTACCCGAAAGGAGATTTCAGCATATCCATATAGATATCGTGGGACCATTGCCAACATCAAGAGGATATACACATATCCTGACAGCGATTGATAGATTTACTCGTTGGGCTATTGCATGCCCCTTAAACGACATATCTGCTGAAAACGTTGCTGTGGTTTCTCTCGACCGCTGGGTGTCAAACTACGGTGTACCAACTACTATTACATCCGACCGCGGTCCTCAATTCCAATCGACACTCTTTCGCGAACTGACGAGACTCCTGGGGGTGAAACATACCTCCACGACAGCCTATCATCCGGCAGCGAATGGTCTAGTGGAAAGATTCCAAAGACAACTGAAAAGCTCCCTGATGGCGCAAAATGATACATCTAAGTGGAGTGAATACTTACCTTTAATTTTACTTGGTATCCGATCTAATATCAAAGAAGATTTAGGATGTACACTGGCTCAGCTTGTTTATGGCACCAACCTAACCTTGCCTGGACAGCTAGTCCCCTCAGCCGATTCCACAGACGTGAACATTACCGACTTCACCAACCGATTAACTAGACAAATGCTTCAGCTTCAACCAACAGCACCTCGACAATCTCCCCGACGAGATCAGATCAATAAACATCTACAAACTTGCAAATTCGTGTTTGTTCGAGTCGACGCCATGAGAAAAGGATTACAACCTCCATACGAAGGACCATTTCAAGTTATTAAACGTTCAGAAAAACACTTTACGGTGAACAAGAATGGAAAACGAGAGACTGTTTCCATCGATCGCATCAAACCCGCATACACAGACAAAGATTTTGAAGCTGCAACTACACAATCAAATAATCAAACATCACATTCCACTCCACCGGCACCAAGTCTTATCATCCCTCCATATCAAACACGTAGTGGTCGGCAAATCAGTAAACCGGCTCGCTACGTTCATTTTGAGGACTAATAAAAAAATATTAAAATTATTATTATCTTTTTCGTTTAGACATTATTATCATGACCGTTAGTATTTCGTTGTAAACTTTGATGTTACTATCACTATTATTTACTTATGTGTACCTCACCTATAAAACAGGCATTGTCCTTTTCAGAAACTATTGATCTTTAATCCATATTTTTTTAATATTTCTTTTCCCCTCCTTAGTTACTGTGTATTTACATTTTTTCGTTATACATTGAAAATCTATGCTCATGGTAAGTGCAAATTTAAAAGACATGACTTTCTGTTTCAATTTTTTTAATGCTGAACTAATTGTATATGCTTTCAGACTTTACATGACTCACTTAACTTCTTGCGTTAATGCATGTTGTAATATATCCCTATTTTTATCCAAAAATTGTTATTACTATTATTATTCACAGCTTTACTTAACATTTCCGATGGTCTCTCCGGACCTCTAGGGTGGAGCCCTGTGGAGTGCGTAACAATGTGATTGTACACTTTTTGGTTATTTGTAGAAATTAGACATATTGTACATAATTTTTGTTTAAAACGCTTCTTGTTGAAATATACTTGGCTTCCGTGTACGATTGGAAAATACACTCTACTGTTGGAGACTTCGTCTTCTCCTTGGTTTCTTCGGCTTACTAGCTCAGCTCTCACCGTGTTGTATCTTTCGGATTTATTGTAGAAGTCCACTACGCTCAACCGAAGACAATTCTACAACCAGGACACAGCAGCTACAACCTACTCCGTCCAAACAATTAACGTCTCCGTGGGTTATATAAAAAATTTGTAACAGAGGACTTCAACTTTATTTTCAAGTAACCCTTTTGTTGATATAACGTGTCGTTGCATTTTTGGTAATATACTGTTACTTAACATTCCATTGACTTGAATTTTATTTCTCATACTTTGTAATAACCTCGCCTAGATTACTAGGTCACTAGTATTCTAGCCGGTCCCAAGCCCGGATAAAGAGGGAGGGTTGGGGCGTGGTGCTAGCAACTCCACCCCCAAAACTTAACCAGATTGCTACTAAAACTTCAACGCACAAATATATTCAAAATTCTAAAATTACAAATAGTGACCTTATTTTTCGCTGGAATCGGGGAAGTGAAATGACGCGGGCTGGTGAAAGTCTTCAGGAAGCCAGTCAGCCGATGTGCCTTCTTCCGATGAGAGCAAAAATAAGGATGGGGACGTGGAATGTTCGTACAATGTACGAAGCTGGGAAGGCTGCTCAGGTAGCCGCAGAAATGAGGAGATATAAAATAGAAGTGTTGGGAATCTGCGAGAGCAGATGGAACGGATGTGGAAGGAGCCAACTGTCAACTGGAGAGACAATAATCTACTCCGGTCACCCAGAGGACAATCACGAGCACACCGAGGGAGTAGCCATCATGATGTCACCAACAGCGGCTAAAGCTCTCACGCAGTGGGAACCAATCTCCTCCAGGATAATGACAGCCAGGTTCAACTCAAAAGGAAAAAAGGTTACAATCATTCAGTGCTACGCGCCTACAAACGCCTCAGGACATGAGAAGAAGCAGGATTTCTACAGTCAACTACAAACAGTAATGGACAACGTCCCAAAGAGCGATATCAAAATCCTGATGGGTGATATGAATGCGAAACTGGGAGGAGACAATACAATTTTATTTCTCATATTTTGTAATACTATTGAACTCTAACATATGTCCCCTACACATCTGTGTGTCAATAACAGTTCTCCAGCTGCGATTTACGCTTGAAGATTCCCCGGCCTAAACTTCATTTTCTTTCCACCGGATCTTTATTGTTGCTAGTGGGACCACCTACGTTATCGATATGAGTCTCTTACAGCAATATAGTGTGCACTGTGCAGGAATGGAAAGCAAGTTGTTTAAGAAGTCTGGCGTAATTTTAAAGGCTAGTTTGGTGACCTATAGGTGGAGCTTCTGGATCACACTGCACTTGTGGACTAAGTGACACATTTGTTAAGAGGTCTACATTTAGTACCGAAGATGGCATAAAATTCTAAGGGCCCTGTCAACTGTTAGCATCGCGCCCTACAAGTTTTGACTTTTTGTCGGATTCCATGATATTCGAGCTACCAGTCTTTAAATCTTTCGCATTTGAGTAGCAGTACTCTGACTTGCAGATCTGTTGGCTAAATGGAGGCAAAAAGGCATTTATCGAACGGTTTTAGGACCACTGATCACACATCCTTGCATCTATCGAACTGACGACGTAGCATGCCCTAACAATAGCGCTATTTGCAGTAATATAGTTCGCTGCTATGTGATGTTTTCACTACTAGATTACCATTATTCCCTTGGGTTCCGAGTGGAGTGTAGGGCTCCAAAAGCGCAATTTCACTCCATCTTTTTCTCTGAAATCCCCTCTGGCCTCACCCAAGATTGCCCACAGTTTCTAATATCCTCCTAACATGATCTCCTCTATGTCACTCTTCGACACTCGCCCAAGTCGTCCTTCCCCATTTGGGTTTCACTCTAGGGGTGGCTTGGTGTGCTATGTCATCCAACAGTCTCCTCAGTGTGTGGCCGGCTCATCGCCATTCTCTTCGGAATATTTATTGTGCAGCAAGTTCCTGGTTGTTTTGTTCTCAGAGTTTTATCCTGCTAAGCCTTCTCGGTAATGTGATCTTCAGTATGGGGCCAGCGAGGGCGGCTGTTGAAGACATTACATTAAGCAAACTGAATGGCTTCACTGACGTCTATGATCCATCATGGTTATTTGTCAATAAGTTATAAATTGGAGAGTTTTTATGTAGTGTTCATTTGTGCGACTTGAGAGTTCTTACTATTCTGTAGCAATGAATGTTGCTTGATAGCCGTATCTAGTCTGCGGGTTTCATAGTCAGACAAATAAAACTAAGTTTTCATGATTCAGTGCTAGCTTGTGTGGCTAGCTGCATAAGAAATGCTTCATCTTTACTTATGTCTTAGTGTTATACACATCTAGTGGTTATCCGTCTCATGAAAGACAGTTTGGGAATCTCTACATTTATTTAGAAACACCTTGCAAACACATGAAAATTAATGTAGCTGTTCACAGAAACGCTTTCATGGTCATGAAGTCCTCTGTACAGTTTACGGTTGCTTGAATTTAACCCATGTGGTGTGTAAAAATATGGGCATGACTGCATTCATAAGAAAAACTCTGCAAATTGCCATCCAGAAGAACTAGTTCGTCGGGTAAGAGGGGAGTGGTTTCGTAAGCTAGCTGAGCTAAATCTCACTGTAAATCTACCTTGAGAATAGGATGGATGCCTAGAAGGACCAGTGGGGGAGAATCTACCCATGTACCTTTGTCTGCAACTATTGGAGTATTCTGAAGTTGGCGATGAAAATTTTCCCCAGTACGTCTGCGTGCGAGAAAATTCAAAAGCTTCTTGAAATTAACAGGTTCAGATTGCTGGTCTAACTCGGTTATCATAGTAGAAAGACACCTGAACTGTGCTGCTCATCTTCCTGTGAATATTTGACAAGCCATTTTGACAGTGTTAATAGTTTCTGGCCGATGAGTGAAACGATTTATAAGTGCACATGCTAATGATCTTTTGGAGATTGGAATTATTCATCATTGCCGAGATGAAAGTTAGTACAGAGTGCATTCACTATATAGAGGGGTTCGAATGGATGCTGGTATTCTACGCAAGCATGCGTCCAAACCCTAAGAAAATGGGTTGGTACGCAGCCAGACAAACTACTCCAAGAAAATTTGTCTGTGGCATCAACAGCAAGGGGACCATCTGGTGAAAATAATTACCGCAGAATGTTCATTATTTCAAATGACTATTGATGGTAGTAATAATATGAGTGAAGTGAGGTAGCAATCTTATTCATCAGGACTTTCACTGCCCGCTCTGAAAAATGTCTGTTCGCTCAACTCAATACTAGGTGAAGCGTTTACTTACCTGTTTATTACTTCAATAAAATAGTATGGGGCGTTACGTCTAATATTTTACCTTCAATTACTACATCTGTGCTTTGTGTACCCCTGTACATTTTTGTCTAAGTTAGGCAGTTTTGGGCTGCCGTGGATTTTTTGTCTGAATGCGCATTTTTCATAACTCAGAGCCATCCTATATTTAGCCATTTCGCTCTTGATATTTGGATACCAGATAGTCTCATAGGTGGAGGTTTTCACCAGAACTACCTGGTATATTTTGTTAAATAAAATCGTATATCTTACAGTATCCTCAACTGTTTTGGTTTAGGTACGAATGTCTTTTGAAAGGTTTAGTTTGTTTTGGATTTTGAGTTGAAGAATACGAGTGTGCATATTCATTGAGAGTTGTTCATGCAGTGGGTGTAACATAATTTACTAAGAAATATTCGATTGAATAAAATTTATTTTGAATTTCCCTATAATCGATTCTGTTCAACCGAAATGCCTTGTCCCTACCGAAATGTCAGCTTGTAATGAGGACTCCTAAACGCTTCGTAGAAGAAAGTTTAAAGCACAGAAGAAATGAGCTTACTTGTCCATAGAGTCAAGAAGGCTGCTTAATCACAGGATGGATGACGCCTACTGGTAAAAGCCCTAGCAAAGCTAGTTGAACTATAAGTCGAAAGCAAGAGTAAACATTGAGACATACAACGTCTACATCGAGTCTGAAACCATCTGCGCTGTTTCGACTGGATAAGAAATTGGATGTAGCATAAAGGTGTTAGGACTCGATTGTTGTAAATAGAAGACACAAAAGCCCACCCTGTTTGCCTAGATGAAAATAGCAGACTGACTGAGTGGGTATCATGATGTCACGAACAACATCAAAAGCTCTAGTGCAGAGAGGACTAATCTCCGCCAGAATCATTACAGAAAGATTCAACTCAGCATAAAGGAAAGTTACAATAACATAATGCTGTGCGTGCACAAACAACGCAGGGGACAGAGGAAGGCGGAATTTCTACCGAGGACTGCAGGTAGCAATAAATAAGACCTCAAACTGAATCTTCAAGATCCTGGTGGGTGGCATATATGCCAAAGAGAAGTCAGGCAATGAAGGACTGACCAGTAATGAAAATGTGTTACGGGCAGACTATATTCCACCTCGAAGGCCAGGTCTGAATAACAGTAATGGTGAATTGTCCTCAAATATAGCTTTTATGCAGTGCAGGAAGATGCCTTCTTTTCTGTATGGTCTCCACTTGCGTCGTCAACGCAGGATATTACGACAAAAGATGCACACGTCACACCTTTCATAGCTGAGAATCCTTAGTAATTTTATGCTGTGTGACGTGGAAAGAATAGTGCAGAAACCATATAAGCTATTGCAGTCCAGTGAGGCAGAAGGGCTAGACGGAATTCCCAACGAATCACTGAAAACGGACCCAGAGACTGTAACAAATGTGCTGACGCCATCACTGCAAAAGTTTGAAAGGAAAAATGCCTACTGGTTGGGAGAAAGGTTTCCTCGTCAAGCTAAAAAACAAGGGTAAAAACTGACTCAGAATAACGCTACTGGCCAAGCCTAGTAAAATACTAAGTTGTGTCGTCCTGGGAAGAATTAAAGATGCACTGGATACGGAACTCCGCCCCCTCAACCAGATGAAGCTGTATTCAAGTAAGGCGAATCATGAACTGAACAAATTGCAACTCTACACATCGTCACCACAAAACAAAGCATAGAATGGTAGTCAAATATCTTCCTGAACTTTATCGACTTCGAAAAGACTTTCGACAACGTTGACCGACAAGTAATCTGGAAACTACTTCAACCCTATGGTGTGCAGTGCCCAAGTGTTTATTAACCTCATTTAGCGGTTATATGACGGTGTCAGGTTGTCCACAACGGAAAACTCAATGAAGCCCTTCGAGTTAAGATGGGAGTAAGACAATATTCATAAGTGTGGTGGACTGGTTAATGCGTCAAACTATGGGGAGTGAGAAGACCGGAATACGCTGGACTGACCGACAGGAAGACTCAAGAAGATCTTAACGGTTTATGTTAAATGCCACACAGAATCGATGACTTGAGTTTGAAAACCAACAAGTTGGAAGAAGAAACAACCAGAGAAGACAAGACTGCAGGTGAACGTAGAGAAGATAGAGGTGATGAAATCAACCAACCACAGCAATAAGCACTAATCACTATCAACGGAATACCATTGAAAGAGGTCACTCATCACAGAGAACAAGTTTCAGATTTTCAACACAAATGTCAAGTCAGTTCTTCTATACGGGTCAGAAACTTGGAGTTTACTTCACGAAAAGCATCTTGAACAGGTAGCAAACTTTAGTCAACAGTTGTCACCTTCATTGGGTCCATATTGAAGATCAAATGGCTGGCCAGAAAGAATTAGCAGCAAAAAACTTTGGTAGCGAAGTAACCAAGAGGTGATCGCTCAACAGATATGTAGGAGAAAGTGGAATTGGATCGGGCATACGTTAAGGAGGTGGTCAAAAGACATTTCGCTCAATGCAGGCCACCTCTCGAGTGGAATCCCAATGGGAAGTGGTGGATGGGTCGTCGGTGCGAGGTTGACATGGAGGAGATCGTGAGGGGTGGAGATGAGAGATTATGGGCAATCATGGACCCAGATGAAAAGGACATCAACAAACAGAACAAAGCGGGTATGTGTTGTTGAAGTCCTGTGTTCCACTCGGAACCCAATGGAATAATAATAATTAAATGACGTACGTTTATAGGACACTATGAACTTACAGAAGCATTCAGTCATGTTACTCAGCAGTTTGCATGTGAAAAGCTACCTACAGGGTCAGTACATAAAATTTACTTAAATAGGCTAGGCGTTCGTAAATTGCAGTTATTAACATTCGGTTATTTTCTGTGTATGTGATGGATTTAGGATATAAGCCAGAGCACTTAAAAGGCCTAAGATCGTTCATTGGTTTTACAAATGGTTTATCGTTTTCCTTCCATTCCTAAATGACTCTGTTAGCAGGTGACATTTAATAAAGAAGTGACGAAAATGGATATCTCACTAATCCTTGGTTATTGTCTGTTTAGGTCTGTCGGTAAATAAATTCGTCCTGTGAATAGTGCAAGAATCAGCCAGTGTGCATGATACTAGTCGGTACGAAAAATTTGGCCTTAGTAGCCCGCACTCTTCTCTTTGAGAATGAAACAAGATATGATATACTACATCACTTGAAGTCTGTTGGATCCAAAAAAGTATTTATTTAGATCCAACTGAAAAGTAAACGTCAGTTGGACAAAGCATATTTGTATCTTTTCATGATACAGAAACATACAAGAGATATAAGTTGGCAGTTGACATTTATTCTGCAACGCTTCTCATATCTGAATTTCTCGGAATATAATCATATCTTCCTTTGGTTCTATTGGACATTTTTGGCGGGTGCTTTATTATTTGTGTTACAGTGCAATGGCTTTAGGACGAAAAAATGCGGTGAGCTTATTTGTATTTCCCTGTTATTTGAGAATTAAATCAATTCAGTCAATGAGAATCGTAGAAAAATTTAGATCGTAGCGTCCCACGTAATGACAAATGGAAGAGATCCAAATAATACATAATATGTCACTCGAACGACGCTGTAAAGGTTATATTTTCTTTGTATTAGGCGAGAGATTCATGGTGTAAGTGTTTTTCTTATGCTTAGTTTTCATAAGCATATAAAATAGTGTTAACACTAATCTTACAGTCCTAAATTACGACCGCGTGGCACATCTGCAGGAAAGTTGCAGTCACATTATAGTGAATGGTTCTTAAACTGTTCCTCTACACACTGAATGTGAGTGATTAAGTATGAGCCTAAAGAAACTGCTATCACTGACAACTGGTAGAACTGTGACCTACTTGGTAATTAAAATTCAGTTTTAAGTTTTATATGAGGACTTTAGGGTTCTCATCTTGGGACGGATCAGTAGGAGTAGACATATCAATGCTGGAATCGTTTAAAAGATACAAATCTTCATTATAAAGTGTCTTACAAATAGGTAAACGGTGGTTTAGCTGCCACAAATGCTGTCGATATGGAAGGTGAGTGTACCCACTTAACATGTCACTCAACTGTCTTCTGTTTTGAACAATACTCTAACTTCCAAAAGGCTACATTGAGCAAGGTATTGCACATTTAACGCATACTAGTTGTAGTACGTTCTCATCAAGGCGTTTGAATGCATTTTAGAGTGTATCAGATAAAAATACCTTTCAGTGCTTTGCTGCTTTTCAAACCATTTGGGGTTGTCTTCTCACTACTTTTGTTCAAAGACACAAGATGGCAGAAATACACTTATATAGGAGTAACTGGAGTGTTTATAATCGAATTGAATTTTCAAAGTTTGGGAATCTATCCTGAAATAATGGTACAGTTCTTGGATTAAATGCGGTAGGAAATGGTCCACACTGCGTGAGAGCTAATTTCTAGATAGGTAGGTAGGTGCGTCTGGGTTTAAACCTATGGTAATGGTATCGAAGAAGTGTTTTATGAAAAGGCTCTGACAAACAGTCACCTCGGGTGTTGCATTTTGCCATACCCAGTAGTCATGAAATAAACAGCGTCGTAGTACTTAGACTTCGTTTCTTAACTTTGTGTGTATGAGTTGGTTCTAGGAGTGTATGCACATTAATAATCACACGGAATGCTATCTATAGGTACAGTGAAAGAAAGCATTCGAATTAAAAAGGGTGCGTTTGCTTAGTTAAATGTTAATTTTCTTACGCGGAAGTACTCTGGGAAAATCGTGATCTTCCGTTCTGCGGTTGAGAATGGTTATTGTTAGCAGTCCATTCATGGACTACATCTTCTTGATCCTAATGAAATATCTAAAGAAGTGAGACATTACTATATCCTTCTTTGGAGGGGTTTGAAGTCTTCTGTGGGTAGTATAAGTATGAGCTGTTTATACTTTAGACTGTCCTCAGATTCCTGTTAGAAGTCAGTTAACTGGAACTTATTTCTTAGGTATTAGGCTGCATGTCACAGTCACTGTGGGGGTGGGTGATACTACCCAGTTGTCCAGGATGAAGAGGGTGGAACAGGATTCGAATACAGGACTCATTGACTGAAAACCAAGTGGTGAAGCCAATGGGTTACATTTCCACATTTGGTTATCTGTTATACACCTCTCATACATTCGCAACTGGCTGACTGACTGGTTTCACCGTAGAACTTTGCACAGATGTGCAACAGTTCGAGTCTCCACATTCCATGTTGTACACAAAGCAAGACGGAAGAGAGATTCAAAAGACAGAGGGATAATTAACAGAAATATGATGCAAAAACAGTAGTAATGTAGAAGAGAGATAGTTTTATCGGATATTATAAATTATAAAGAGTGGATGCATCTGCGCTATTGAGAATGAGGATTTTGAGCCATATCATCAACTGTCTCCAGCCTTCATTGCTTCTTACCATCCCGAGGACTCCGATAAGTCAGTAAGTCTACACCTGCTTACGTGGCTGACTTGAACTAACTGTTGTGGATTTCATTGACTGATGAGGCCATGTTTCGGTTTGACCACCGTTGGCTAACTCTTTTCCGACCAGATCTATCCTGTCAGCTAACATCACCCGTTGGTCGAGGAAGGCGATGGCTTGACATGTGTGCGTAACACAACCTGGCTGAGTGATTTCCCCCCCTTACCTAGCACTCGACACCCAACCTCAATGTTACTCACCCTATTATACCACCTAACACAGGAAACAGAACGCAGGCACCTTTGATCAAAGACAGCTAGCCGACCTTTTCATATCTTCCATTTTCAATGGTCATGTCTCGTTCACATCCATAATGGAAAACGGAGCATACTTTAGATGACAGCCAGATACTACGTCTACCTCAGACGTGGCGTAAGTTGGTGTATGCCAAACTAGCCCTCAGTATCCGTGCTGAGATTTCGTCAGCGATCAACCCGTTGCAGTTGGCTGAAACAACTTCCCAGATAAGCAAAGTGGTCAACACGCTCAGTAACCACTTCACTCCTATCTATTTTTAAGCTAGGAGTCAATGTCATCCAGTCCTGTAGCATCATCTTACATTTAACGAGAGTGAATCGCATTTCAAACATTCGAAGATTGCTGCTCAAGGTGTTCAGAAAACTCTGTATTTTGTCAGTGTCTTCACCTAGAAGGACTATATCATGCGCATATTCTAAGTCAAGGACCGTAAACAGTGATGGGTGACAAAAGCGAAAGAGATGGGAAAGGCATCACAGATAGGTAGCAACAGACAACTATTTAGACTTATTAGGGAAACAAGTGGCAAAGCACAAGTGATAAATGAAACGATCTCCGAGAAAAATGGCGCCTTAATCAGCCCTTGGGATAGACGACTGGAACGTTGGAAATAACACTGAGGAGCAATTTAACTGGCATACAGCCATGCTCAACTTATCCAGCATCCAACACTTCCCTAAATTGGAAAGAAACACAGGTTCTCCGTCCCTAACTGGGGTTACAAAAGTTGTCTCTAATCTGAAACGAGGCAAAGCAGTGAGACCTGATGGAATGACTTCAGAGGTGTTTAAAGATGGTGGAGATAGTTTACTATCTGCGTTAACTAAGGTATTAGGTAACTTCTGGGAATCAGAGGTGGTCCGGTTGGGCTGGCGTAAGTCGTTAATTATCCCGATATTCAAGAAAAGACAAGGCCTCATGTTATAATCACAGGGGGCTTAGCTTTATCTAGACTCAATAATCATGCTTAGACTAAGCGGTGCTCGGGAGGAACAAAGACGAGAAAACCAGGCAGGCTTTGCATCAGGAAGAGTGTGTATCGATCATATCTTAAATCTTCGACAAATTCCGGAACATAGGCATCCTTACGGGCGTCCAACAATTGTCACATTTCTTCACCTGAAAGCAGCATTCGACTCCGTCGACCGAGAGGTATTATGGCGATTTTTGGCTGTGAAGGGATTGGCGAGTAAATATATCGCAGTGTTCAAGGCACTCTACTCGAACTCGTGGAGCTAGATCAGAGCCTACGGAGAGTTTTCATATGAAGTGGTGACAACCAGCGGTGTCCGTCAGGGATGTCTACTATCCCCATACCTGTTTAATTTCATCATAGATGTACTAATGGACTTAACCCTAAGTGACTTCAGCGACTCAGGGATTGACCTGTTATTATTATTATTATTGTTCCCTTGGGTTCCTAGTGGAACATAGGCCTTCAACTGCACGTCTCCACTTGCTTCTGTCTTGTGCTGTACTTTTCACTTGCGTCCATGTTATTCCATACTGTTTCATCTCCTCCTCACACGATCTCCTCCATGTCACCCTTGGACATCCCACTCGCCGCTTCCCTTTCGGGTTCCACTCGAGCTATGGCCTGACGCGCGATGTCACTCAACGGCCTCCTCAGCGAGTGTCCAATCCATCTCCACTTCCTCCTGCATATTTGTTGGGCGATTGGTTCCTGTTTCGTTTGTTCCCATAGCTTCTTGTTTGTGATTCTTTCCGGCCATCTAATCTTCAGTATGGAGCGAAGACAGTTGTTGATAAAGGTCTGCAACCTGTTGAAAATATTCTTGGTGACCCGCCAAGTTTCTGATCCGTATAGCAAAATTGACTTCACGTTTGTGTTGAAAATCCGAATTTTGTTGTTGATGGTGAGTGACGAAGATTTCCAGATTGGTTTCAGGTTGATGAATGTGTTTCTCGCCTTCCCGATTCTCGATTTGACATCCTCGTCCGTTCCTCCTGTGGTTGAGACAATGCTCCCTAGATAAGTGAAAGAAGTAACCTCTTTCAAATCCCTCGATTGACTTGTTACCAAGGTATAATCTCGTTGACTTAGAGTATGGGCATGCTATAGTCCTAGGCGAAGACGCTGACAAAATGCAGAGTCTTCTGAATACCTTGAGCAGCACTCTTGGAATGTTTGGCATGAGATTTACTCCCGTCAAATGTAAGATGATGCTACAGGACTGGATGACATTGACTCCTAGCTTAAAGATAGGGAGTAATTAATTATCGTACGAAACTATGCCGTGTGTTGCTTATGTTAGGACTAAAGCGTTTGGTCAGCTGATATTCTTTGGGGTAGAGCTTCCAACCGTATTCTAATTATCACTTATGGCAATAGGATCAACAAAAGATCTGAAACTGTTGTTCAATACTTTCATTCATCAATTAGAACTTAAGTCAGGAGACGAAAAATAAAGCAAATATTGGTATCTTAGATACAATGAGAATAAGCTTTAAAATATATATATATATATATATCACTTGAACTGTATTACGTAGAGTAATTGAAAATAACCGTGTCGACAATCCACAAAGTCTCTAACTGTTGGTTTGGGAGTTTGATGCAAACTGGCTCGTTGGGGTTTTTGTTTAGGATGTTAACAGCCAATAGTTAAAGATAGTTAACGACATGGCTCAAATTTGTTCTTAGTAGCGCAGATTTCTTTACTCCTTGTGATCTCCCAGATTCTGTAATTATTCTTCTTTCCATACATTTTTGTTGTATTTTCGCTGCAGTTTCTTCTTTACCTTTATGCGTACTGAAAGTGGTACACTTTCGTGCATAGTTCTACGTCGAAATTCAGTTTAATTCAGTATGCGTATCGGTTATCTAATAGACTCCAACCAGAAAAAATGCATTTATTTTTATCTTTCAGTGCCTGAAGGATTAACTATGTATATCAGTCTACTTTAGGTGTTTGCCTAAACTGGAAGTACTTCAGTTGACAATACACATTCAGAAGTACGCAGTGGGCTGGCTTACGTAACATCCACTGGCTGCCTGTGTCACTGAGATTTTTATGAAGCAACCCGCTGGACTGAAGTATCTGAAAGGGACCTCAGACTCCCAATATCGTGGAAACAACTTACACTTTGATGATTATAGCTTTCAGTCAAACTGCTCTCGGGCCTAACCTGGTGTGGTAGGTAATATAGAGATATTAGTTGCAGCAAGTATATCTTGTTAGGTTGTTGTGCTTTACTAGCCCAAATACAACGTCAAGATATTAGCTATCGATAAAGCATTTAGCCTTTGAATGAATATGGTAATATATTTGTCAAGCTGTAGTTATCAGAGTAATATTTGTTTCTCTTTGCAATAGTTGGCGATCTACACCAGTTTAACGAAACTATCGTCAAGTAATACTTAAGGTAATTCGATCGATCATTTGAATTAGTCAGAGTGTTACTGTCCTCTGCATTATGTAAACTTAGAAATACTATTTTAAATGAAAAAAAATATTTTAATAGTTCTATCCGCTTTCAAGTACTAATTGTTTCCTTTAAATTTCATTGTCAGACTCGTCTCCCACCTGAAGTTAACAGGATACTGTTAGTAAAAAACTTGCCGTATAACATATCAGCAGAAGAAATGTATGATATTTTTGGGAAGTATGGTGCTATCCGTCAAATTCGTATTGGTAACACTCCTGAAACTAAGGGCACTGCTCTGGTTATTTACGAAGATATCTTCGACGCTAAAAATGCCTGTGATCATCTCAGTGGTTTCAATGTGTGCAATCGATATCTTGTAGTTTTATATTACCAGAGGAATAAGGTAATTTCTGCTTTCATGTTTTTAAAAATATAACTTAAATGCATGGTGATTCATTTGTGTATGAATCATCGGCATTGCTTGCTCTGAGAAGTAACACTGTATAGGGTAGGAAATGATCACGACATGCCAAATTTGGGAATAAAGTTTTTTAGAAGGAAAGACAAGTTGATCTGATCAGTCTATAGGATACATTCAGATATTGTCAATCCGATTTAGCGTGTTTGTTAAAGGAAATTCTACTTATTTACACATCAGATATATTAAAACAGGAAATCGAGCTGTCATCCGAAATAAACCGCTTTGTGGAATATAAGTATATTGCAGAAAACGGGTGATTTTGAAGGTCTATTCAGTATATCTAGTTGATAGAATATTCACATGATTAGGTGACAGTCAAACAGCATAAATTTAGGCGAGAGCTGAATTCAACTATGGAGAAAATATATTGTGGAATGAAGTGTGCCATTCTTGTGTTTTCTTAAATTCACATGTGTGCTTCACATTAATACTACGGGTTTTCTGAAAACGTGTTATTCTTCCAGTATTAATGGTAACCTTGGTGTATTTCTTTGGTCGCATTTCATATTTACAATGTCGTGATAAGTAGATATACGATCAAATTATTCGTAGTATACTGTACAAACAGTTGATTACTTGTCTGATTAAATTACCTCCAATGACAGTACTGTAGTGAGATGTCCACTGATTTTTCCAAATAAATAAGATATCTGCTAGATTCAGCATTCAAGACTTCGTTCAAACTACTTTATTGCAAAGTTCAACCCTATTTTCCTTCTGCAACTGAAGTTTTTTATTCATGAACTGCAATCCACTTATTACTGCAATAGCATCAAATCTACCAGTGTAGTACTGCTATTACTGCAACGCTTGTAAACTGTGTAGACGGTCGGAAATAAGTCTTCATCAGCTAGTTTACCAAATATCTGAATATTAGACAGTGGTTTCACTTATCTTTTAACACATTTTATCGGGTTATCATTTACTGTTGTACTATATGGAAGAAATGACATTTCAGTGTTTAAGCTTTTTTAAAAATTCCATTGTGTTCCCAGTGGGACATATTGCTTTAAGCTTGAGGTTTAGAGTTTCAGCAGCAGAGGCGGGGTTGCTAGCCTCACACCCGACCTTCCCTCTTTGTTGGGCATATGATGAGCTAGGGGAGGTTATGATGTGCGCTGCCCGGGAATCGAACCCCGTACGTACCACGTGGTATGGTGGTTGGCGAGTATTCTACCACCGAACAACCGACTCACATAACCATGGAATACTGGACAGATGTGTCGTCCTAGATTAAGAATCTTCAGGAGCGCCCACCCATGAGCCCACCAGGAGGAGTCGAACCCACGACTTTCAGGTTACAAGTCGAGCTCGTTTAACATTGAGCCATCGGGACCACCGGTGTTTGAGGTACAGCAACATAACTACTAAGAAGCGATGGACAGTGGCAGTCAACTGCGAAAACCGTAAGGATATCTTACTGTGGAACCAGTGTTACTGGATAAGTTCAACTAGTCATCTGCTGTGTGAAATGCTTAGATAACTTACTGCTAGATGCATCTTCATTTTCAGCAGATATAAATTGCATTCACAGTCAAAATTGTTTGCAAGCAACTAAGTTTTTTCACTTTATTGTGCGTCTGTATCTATGTGTGTGTATGTGTGCTTTTCTTATCTGCATAACATTTTTTCTTTTTCTTTCAGCAATTTAAGAAAACTGATGTTGATAAGAAGAAGGAAGAATTAGACCGTTTGAAGGCAAAGTATGGTTTAAATACTCCAAAGGTGAAGTAATAATGCTGTCATTTGTGAACAACTGTCCGATGAATTATCTTCATCTGAATTCTTCGAACGTTTGTAATTTTAACAATTTTCACAATTATAATTAAATATTTAAATATTCTGTATAAAAGTTACATAGAAATCATTGTTTTCTAAAGAAAGAAATTATGATATCTGAATAGTGAAAAACAAAACAAAATTCAGTAGTATCACAATTGTGGCTTGCTTTGAGGGTAGAATAACATGAAAGTGTATTGTCTGCATAGCAAAGTGCATTCACATGCATAGACCGTGCGCATCATAGTAGTAATTATACATATAACAAACGATAAGGTATGAATGATGAATGCACATGATTATTTAGTTGCTTTTTTAAATTTTGCTATTTCTATATTTGACAAATGATACATAGTGAAATGTTTGTTTGTTGGTCTTTTTCCTAATCATCAATGGGGGTGTAAATTACTTCCTGAAATGCTGTTAGAAGTAATTCAGTTGAAGTTAATATTATACTACTAATGCTTACTACTATTATTATTATTGTTATTCTCATGACAGTAGAAAGAAAGCAGAGAGATAGGCCGAAAGAGAGATAGATAGAGAAAGATTACGAAAAATGGTTTGATTCTGAAAAAAAATTTCATCATTGAGCGATCATCAGCTTCTGATTTGAACAGTTTACACCTATCATAGGAAGAAATAAAAGAGAATGATGAGTTGAACAGTTATAACAGGTTAAATTGTGTACAATTATAGACAAATTGATAAAGATTTGTTTGATACTGAAGACGTAGACAAATTGTTTTGCTGTTGACAGCAAAGGATAGTTTCCTTTCATCAATTGGGGGGTAGGTTTAGGTGAACTGGCAAGTGGACATAGTGGCGATGGGCTCCCCATTGGGTCCCATTCTGGCTGATTTCTTTCGAAGTAAGCTAGAAAATGAACCTTTGAACAACCTTATCAGTAAGCTCTCATTTTATTGCCGATATACGGATGACAAATTCATTCTTTGTGATAATGGTTCTGATAGGAGTTTAATAATCACTGAATTCAATGAAGTACATTCAGCTATGCAATTCACATACGAAGAGGAATCCCAAGACAGAATTGCCTTCCTGGATGTCCTACTTACGAAAAAACCAGATGGTAGCATAAAAAGAAATTTGCATAGAAAAAGTACTTGGACAGGACAATATACACATTTTCACAGCTTCGTTCCTATCAAGTACAAAAGAAATTTAGTGAAGACCCTCAGCCACAGAGTTAGAGCTATATGCTCAGAAGAAGTAATTGAAGATGAATTAAGCATTGTATGTGATACTTTGATCGAAAATGGCTATCCCGACAAATTTATCAAGAAACACATGACAAAGAAAACGGAAAAGTACTACTCACTATCTGTAAACAACAAGCCTCTTTATACATGACTACGATTCAAGGGCGATATACAAAGTGAGATAATTACGCAGAAATTATGAAAATCAATCCAAAGAACTTTTAATACTGGCTAACTACACGTATTATTCTCTACACGACCAATGGTGCTACCTCGACTGAAAGATGAATTACCTAGACTAGCCACTTCAGATTGTATCGACCAGTTGAACTGCGCTTGTGGAGCGAGTTATATTGGCCGTTGCTCTAGGAACTTGATTTTTTGTTCTCGAGAACATATCCCACTATGGCTAAGTAAAGGTGTAGTTAAAACCATTAACAGTTCGATATTGGACCATATGGTGCAAACTGGCCACAAATATATAACTGTAGAGCCTGATGATAAAGTTATCGAAAAGAGTACTCTCTGTTCAGTATCCATTCTTTTGAAAATAGTATTGTCCTTCAGAGTACCTTGGATGCATTACCATAGAAACACCATCATTTCTAAAATAAAGGGGGAATCAGAGCTTAGGCGCGTGTTTTGTTGAAATAAAGGTAGACTCATTGGGTTCACATCACTGATAAGTAGGTCTCTATTTATAAGAAGGCATACAAAAGAGACAAAATCGTTGTCTTTAATTTTGTAACTAATATTGATATTATTTTAAGCCATATTCATAGTTGCATTTATACACAGTTGGCTTTTCACAGAAGAACGTAATCTTCTAAACTGTCTTGTGATATTACAAATATAAGTGGCGGAATGATCTGCGTGTTTCCTTTTCAGAGTTCTAGCTGTTCAAGCGGAGTTACTCATACGTAGTATAGTACACTATCTGTTAGCTGTGCCTTCACAGTCATTATAATCTCTTTCAAGTTTGACCATGGATTGATGTCATTTAGAGAACCATTGAAAACCAGCAGGGAGTACTAGACATCTGTTTCGTCCTAGTCTGGGACTTATCATAATTTCGTACCTAGGATCTCCCGGTTACAAGTCAAACTCGCAGCTATTGGGACCCGAATCAATGGTCCTTGAATTCTAACTTCTAGCAATTCGTAATTTTTACTTGACCACGAAAGTACAAGAAGTTTATGCAAGTGACGATAAGAATAACTTAGGTAGTATGTTCATGTAAACATTTCAATAAATAAGGTCAAATCTTAAAAGTTACGTAATACTAAGGGTGGAGTGGATAGATAATCAGAGTTTAAATAAATACCGTAAAATTAAGAAAGAAATGGAAAATAAGAAATTGTACGAAGTTTTTTAATTCGAATTTACCTAGGCCACCTACTTGTTATCATGCTTTTTAAATAGGCGCTTAGTTATCCAACTACTACTACCACTTGAATACATTCAAATTATCGTAATTTGGTCCTTTTCTTGTTTTCTTAGCTTATCTGTTCCAGCAGATAAAAATTAGAGTAGGTATAAGGGAGTTTGAAGTATGCCTGTTATTATGTTGTTCTAACAGTGATGAAGATTTTTAGATTAAGTAGATTAGTGAGTTTCTGTACACATAAAATACTCAAAGTTTATTCTCCTCGAAGTGTCGAAGTGATGAAAGACTGCTGTCAGTAGTAGAACTACAAGAGTTTATCTAAAACTAGGGGACAGTCAGCAACTGTTGGAATTCCTCCTTTGATACTTTTGCGAAGTTTAATTTCTTGTAACGCTTCATCTTTTCTATATTGAATAATAAAGGGAAACCTCCTTCCTTCGGTTATTACAACCCACCTCGCTCAAAGCCAGAGATAGGTCTTACCACTAAGTTATTTAAGGTGCATCTAATATTCAATAGGATTGAATTAATTCTGAGAAATGAATGTCAGAAATTAACAAAATAAAGATTGTGGGGGAGATGAATAACAATAACCATTCGGAACAATCTTTGGATTATATCGATCATTAGATTCTGTCCTCTTGACTGAACCGTTATTAGATGGTTGAAGGAAATTGTGAGCCTGAACAGATTAGTGGTAACGTCACTGACTGCAGCACTGGGTGACACTGGTTCGAATCTCAGAAGGGACATGATTTCCTTCAAGACTACTGATACGCTTTGCTGACTGGTGAGTGACAACAAGCACGAAACCTAGGTCGAAGGCTTGCTGCTGATTGCCTCCATTCATCTAATAACAACAGTGCACTGTGATGAAGAACCACCTAGTTAGTATGTTGGCCATATTGCAAACTTGACTAACTGACTGGTTTCAATGTAGAACTTTGAGCAGATGTGCAGCAGTTCGAGTCGCCACACTCCATGTAGCATACAAAGCAAGAGAAATAAGTAGAGGGAGAGAGATAATAAACAGAAATATGAGGTAAAAAGAATAGTAATATGGAAGCAAAATAGAATTTTGTTGAATATTATAAATCGCAAGGAGTGGGATGAATCTGCGCTATTGAGAATGAGGATTTTGAGCCATATCACCAATTGTCTCTAGCCTTCATTGGCTTTTACCATTCCTAGCACCCCAACCAGACAGCAGTCAACACCTCCGTACGTGACTGTTATGGATTTCATTGACTGATGAAGCCATGTTTTGGTTTGACCACCACTAGCTAACACTTTTCCAACCTGATCAATCCTGTATCAGCTAACACCACCCGTCAGTCGAGGAAGGCGATAGCTAGGTACACGTAACACATGTCCTAACCTAACTTGACTGATAGAATTCATCCGGCACCAAAAAGAGTTCTAGACGCCTGACACTAGTTACTTACTACTATCCAGTGTTCAATCAAAGTGATTAGACCGTTAATATGGCGGCTGTAATTACTGATATTTTTCGGTTTTACCCAACAAAGTCTGTGAAACAGTCTTAAAACTAGGCAAAACTAATATCTAATACTAGTTAGTGTTGTTTTGTAAATGTGTATTATTTAAACCGGTGCGTCGGTGGCATAGCGGTTAGGACGCTCGCCAACCATGCATATGGTCCGGGGTTCGATCCCCGGCCGGCGCACTCCTTTACTTCGCTAGGCCAGTAATAAGACTGGTAAAGAGGAAAGGTTGGGCATCAGGGTAGCAACCCGATCCTGTAAAAATAAACACTGCTACAGAAACTTTCAAGCCTATAGCTTGAAGCCCTATGTTCCACGCGGAACGTGAAGGAATAAAAAAAGGGGATGCCTTATCAGGGCATTAAAATATTAGAGAAATAGTTAACCATTTTGAAATGAAACTCAGAAAAAAACTTACATAATTTTTTAAATCTTGATTGTTAAATTCTCTTAAGTGCCACGGAATGCATAAAAGAGTTCATCACATCGTTCGGGTCCAACATGCTGTTCTAGTTGAGTTCGATTCATTGTATAAAGATCCATTCCATTGAATCCTTTCAAGGCAGATATAGTTCTAAAGTTTAGGAAAAAAAATAAATATGATGAAGTTTTCTAGCAGGATAGTGTTATAATGAAGTCTTGTGTAAATGGTATACAGACTTTTTAACTGTGGTTAAGGAGTCGATCACAGATGTTAAAGTGCCGTATGATTTAAATTGTAATACTATCTGCATTTATTGCTTTTATCATCTTATACTTATGGCTTCATTGATTACACCAATGAAGCTATTCTGGTATATTTCCCGGTTTTTCTTAAAATAACTAATTCTCATCTTGAAGTGCCAACGTGAAATGTAGTAAATAAACTTGGACCGATATGCAGTTGTACAAGATGTCCTTTGATGTATTCATATCTCTGCAATAACTGCCAAACCTTGTCCATAACTCTTAGACTGGTAGGATGAATTTCCACATTATTATTATTCCCTTGCGTTCCGAGTGTAATATAGAACTTCAACAACACATCTCCACTTTGTTCTGTTTTCTGCCGTCCTCTTCAGCCGAGTCCACGATTGGCCAAACTCCCTCATCTCTTCCTCACACGATCTCCTCCATGTCACCGTCACACCGACGACCCACCCATCGCTTCCCATCGAGATTCCACTCGAGGGCCTGGCGTGCGATGTCATTTGGTGGCCTCCTCAATATATGTCCGGTCCAAATCCACTTTCTCCTGCATATTTGTTGAGCGATCGGCTCCTGGTTTGTTTGTTCCCATAGTTTCTTGTTGCTTATGCTTTCTGGCCATTTGATCTTCAGTATGGACCGAAGACAGTTGTTGATGAAAGTCTGCAACCTGTCGGAAATCATTTTGGTTACACACAGTGCAAGCCTCTGACCCGTATAGAAGAACCGACTTCACATTGATGTTGAAAATGCGAATCTTGCTCCTTATGTTGAGGTGGAGTGCAGAAGATTTCCAAACTGGTTTCAGGTTGATGAAGACATATCTTGCCTTTCCGATCCTGACTTTGACATCTTCGTCCCTTCCGCCTGCAGTTGAAACGATGCTTCCCAGATAAGTAAACGAGACAACCTCTGTTAAATCTCTCCTGTTGATGGTGATTGGTGCTGGTTATTGTTGCTGTTGGTTGGTTATCAACCTGCAGTCCCGTTTTCGCTGCCAACCAGCCTCTTATGCCAGTTTGTTGGTCTTTGTTTCCAAGTTTTCGATTTTGTGTGACATTAGACACATATCATCTTCGAAATCCAGATATTCTAGAATCTTCTTATCGGTTGTCCAGCGTATTCCTGACTCCTCACCCCCAACAGTCTGACGCACCATCTAGTCCACCACAATTAAGAATATCATCGGTGATAATAGGCAGCCAGCTTGTCTTACTCCTGTATGCACTTCACACGCCTCGCTGAGTTTTCCATTATGGATCACTTGACACGTGGCATTGTCATATAGCTGTTGAATGGGGTTGAAAAAGACTTGAGGTGCACCGTAGTGTTGAAGTAGTTTCCAAATTACTTCTTCGTCTGCGCATAAGAGAGACAGATATTTCGTTCTACGTCAACTCCAAGCTTCGTACGTTTATTATTATTTATTTATTTAAAATACAAACTTGGCCACAGGATGGGCACCAAGAGACGTATACGCCACACAACAATATTAAAACAACAATAACAATAAGCAGAGAATAAATAAGGGACGTCGTCTACAAAGCAAGAAAACATATTTGTCAACGTTATTCAAAGTTCATTACTTCATGCCACATTCAGAAAGGAAGGAAGGAAGGAAGTTGCAGCATGTTCACCATTGATTGCGATTCTTGGTCATATCCAATAACGTTCCGAGCTACTGATTTAAACTACCGGATCCCAATGAAAAAGTCGTGGTTTCGTACCAACTGATGCTAACGTAACACAAATATTCCTCATCCTACGACGCCACGTCACAGGCTGATCACCTTTCCGCCTTTTCCACCCAGCCCTAGGGATAGAGAACAGAGACCGGTACTGAAGCCACCTGGATGACATTCGTAGCACATGTCCAAGCCATCGAAGCTGGTGTTTCTAGGTGACGACACTCAATGAATGGTGACCCCCAAGATGTTCAAACACACGTTGTCGAGACCCGGACTTACTTACACGATGTTGCTACCGGACACAAGCAATTCTATGAAGACAGCGATGATCGAATATGCAGATTCACCTTACACCCTCAGCTGGGATAAGACAGGTTTCACATGTGTAGGGTAAGACTGCGCTCACTGGGCCACCGTAATCTCTAAGTTCGAAACCCAGGCTGACATCGCGATAGTGCCAGCAGTGGCCCTAATTGATTTATGCCACCCTAGCTTTCATTATACGGTCCGTCACACCACTGGCACTCACACAATTATCCAGATACGCGAATTTGTTGATAACTGTAAGTGGTTGACCTAAAAGGGTGGGTGCAAGTAGAGGCTCCTGCCAATCTTACGACAGTACCTTGAACTTCGACGGCACAAAACACATACCATACTTACAGATACTGACATTAAGTGCGGTTTCGGCAGCTTGCATGCTATCTCACAATAAGACGATATCGTCCACATATTTGAGGTCGAAAAGTCTTTCTTCTGGAATCATAACAACACCACTCACGTCTTCCACAGCTGACTCTAGAATGTTATCGATGGCAAAGTTAAGGAGAAATGGGAAGATTGGGCAACCCTGTCTAAACTCACTGTTGGTTGGGAACAGTGGTGATGGCTGGTTGTGTGCCCTCCCTCTACGTGAGGTTATTGACTTTGCACTATTCAAAAGTAAAAAGTCAAAGTAATGTATCTTTTTTGATGAAACGCTTAAATAAACTGTGTATTTCTACATTCATTTCAAAAGTGGTTATGAAGGCTCTATCAGAAGTGCAGCTTCTCTACAGAATTAGATTTCATACTATTAAGTTTTGAAACTAGTGAAAATGTAGCTTTCTACCTACTAGTTATAACTTAAACAAAAAGACCCAAATAAGATGCCGTCTACTGAATCTTTCTAAAAGTAATATACTGTCAAAATGCATAAGAAACTGAACAATGCAATATGTCCATCTGTATTACTTGAGCAATAGTCAGTGATTGTACTGGCTAATAGACAAGCCTACATATAGTATGTCTGAGTACCCCTAATTTTGCTGTTATATGCCCTTAATTTCGTATTGAGATGAAGAGTTATAATTAGCATTTCAATTGATTTTGCTTTTTTTCAAAAATCGCATGCTAAATGATATCGGATCGATATTTATTATTTAGTCTGTTGATTGATTCTGTTTTTAAATCTATCTGTGTATCTAAATAGATAATAACTACTATATACTAATTTGAATTGTTACTTGAGACAGTAAAAGCTGTCTCACCAACAGTTCGCATTCTGTCCTATTTCCAGTGCGGAGAAATTGTTGTTGTGGTGATCGACGTTGTAATTGTGAATAGTTTGCTAGGTCGTATTATCGGTCATAACAGTAATATATTTATTAATATTATTGTTCCTTTGGGTTCCAAGCGGAACGTAGGGCTGCAACAGTATGTCTCCATTTTGGTCTGTTCTCTGCTGTCCTTTTAATCCGGCCCCACGATTGCCCATAGTCTCTTATCTCCTTACACTATCACTTCTATGTCACCCTCGGAAGCCCCACTCGAGGGCCTGACGCGCGATGCCACCCAACAGTCTCAGCGTATGCCCTAACCATCCCTACTTTCTTCTGCATAACAGTAATATATTGTAAAGTGTTATAAATTTTCATACAAACATTTCAATCTTTTCTTTTACCTTTATTAAACTACTTACTTTGGTGAGAATTGATGAGCCACTAACCATTCAGCAACTTCTTCTTGTGATGCAAATTTAGATAGTCTTTGATCTGGTTTATCAAGTGTAGTTGTCGGTATAGGAACTGACTTGAGACCACTTCCTCCTCCAAGTTGCATTTTAGAAAGTCTTTCTCTTAATTCTCTTGTCATAGTATGCATATGAGTTGCTGAAAAAATATACAGACACATATAAAATGAATATGCATAGTAACTTTGAATAAATTATGGGAATATTCGAGTGAAAATAATTAGAGTGGACCATTGTGCTTTCAGTAAATTCTTCTTCAGGATCTACAATTAGAATATCCATTAATTTTAGCACACAATAGCCAGCCAGTAAAGGCAAATTAGAATTACATCGGAAAGTGCATTGTGTGATACGAGTACAAGATGGAATAATAGTCAGTTAGTTATGATTATCATGTGGAAATATGTATGGTTGATAAGAACATGAGTTGAGATAATTCAGTGATATTTGTGTGTATAAATATATAGTCAATAAAAGTGCAGGTTACAATGGTGAGTGTAATCAGTGGTTTGTGAGACAAGATAAATATCACAGAGAAATAAACCAACAAATGGGATAGACTTGACGTAACTTCAAGGGTGACAAATAACAGCAATAATGATGATGGTGAAATAAAAACAGTGGTGTGGAACTCCATTATGGATAAGATTTTATTTTGATAAATCACACAGTGTTATACAGTAATATTAACTGATGACCACGTTTCGAGCACAAACTATTGCTGCTCATAATCATATCAAGTTACTCACAAAACTTTTTCCTTCATTTATATACATGTGTGGAATTGACTAGATATTTGAATAAAAATCAATATAAGATAATGTACATTTAGAGATAATAATATGAGTGTTATTGATCAAATACAATTAGATGGGAAATAAGACGAATGTTCTTTTAGTTATAATGAGTAATTTGTTAGAATGTTGTGATTTGCTTGAAATGAAATAGAATTTTGAGATTATTTATTATTCTCTTCTGATTTGACTGGTGGTAATAATATCTTCCATATTTCTGGTATTTCCATTGAGTCATTTCGGTTGCATGGGTTGAGTGTAGATTCAATGAAACATTGTGTGAGTAACTTGATATGATTATGAGCAATAGTTTGTACTTGAAACGTCATCAGTTAATATTACTGTGTAACACTATGTGATTTATCAAAATAAAATCTTATCCATAATGGAGTTACACACTACCACAGTGCCCAAGTTTTATACTTATATCAACAGTGGTGTGGTGTAAACTTAAAAGTACTACTAGTGAACGGTTAGCGATTTCTAAAAGAATATTTCATCTGACATTTTACATTAAAAAGTTAAAGCACTCAGGCATAACTCAACTCCTCCTCTTACAGTTTGTCAACTCTTGCATCTAACCTATTCTTCTTTACTGTTCACTCTTATTCTTTCCTGGATTGCTTACAAAGGACTATGTCGTACTTCGTAGAACTCTGAAGACTGGCTGTCAGTAAGGCGAGTGGTATCTCATTGGGCCATATCGTTGACGTTGTCATTGATAGGCACTTGATTTCATGCAACAAATTTGCTATAGAAATTTTGTCAGACTATGATCATTCACCGCAGCTCCAATCTTGTGTCACCTCAGGTAAAACAAGAAGTCGCTTCAAAAGACTTTATGCACTTACGTCTGAGTATTAAACCTTCCTCTACACCATATTTGGCACGTACTTTACGTGATGAAAATAGTGTTAGGCATGAACTAACTAACCTTCTTTGCACTACTAAATAAACCTTTTCCTCCATCCTTACAACATCAACCTTTATTGTTATTGTACTTCCTATATTTATAATCCTCTCAATTTGTGTTTATTTTTTCATAAGTGTGAACATAATTTAAGCTGTGTTATAACTATTAATTTTGTATTTCTCCTCACCATACTATATCAACAGAACATTAGATTCAATAATCTATAACATGCTGAAATTTCCAAACTGAATCGACAAAACTGTTTGAAACAAACTCACTATTATTACAATTATAATTACTTTTATTATTATATTTAATATTCTCAATTCGTACTTCGAATATTTTTGACTTTATATCGTAAATGTGGACAAATTCCTTCAGTTAATTTTGTTTTAATTATTAATTTTATTTATATTTTGAGTAAATCAGATGCAATATTGTGACAAATGCTGAGAATTCCATTGTGTATTATAAATACTGCTTTTAGAATAAAGCAGATTATTATTAAAACAATGAATTTAGTGAAGTGGAATGAACAGGATTGTGCAAATATCATGTCAAGTCAGAAAACCATTTGGTAAGCCTTAGGTAATAGACATAATAAGCAAGGTCACGAAGTCGCGAAAGGTCTGAAATAAACGTTTGCCAATGAAACAGGAAAAAAGAAGAAAAGAATGGGATGGGAACTGAAAGTAACAATGTTTATGCAAGACTGGTTGGTCTTATTTTAGACCAAGGTAAACATAGCGGTTGGGACATACTCCTGTATACAGAGATCAATTCTTCTGGTATTGATTGCTGCCGCTTCAGCTACTGATGGATGTAGTCGAGCTCCTCCGGATAGATCAGAAGTAATGCGGTAGATAAAAACTCCTTCTGTGGTTTTATTTAGTGTCTAGTATATACTAAGTGTGGGCTAAGACTGGACTATTTAAGCATTTAGTTTCCGTTTACTCAAGCATACAGGTACATTTTCACATACATATATATTTGTTTGTACATTCCTCTGTAATATTTATCTTGTCTCACAAACCACTGACTACACTTACCCTTGTAACCTGTACTTCTGTTGACTACATATTTATACACATACATCATTGAATTATCTCAACTCATGTTCTTATTAACGAAATATACTTCTATACTAAAAGTGCGCCGGTGGCACAGTGGTTAGGACTCTCGCCGACCATGCACATGGTCCGGAGTTCGATCGCCTACCGACGCACACCTGATATCTATGGTCGGCCTGCAAAATTTGGCTACCGATATCACATGCTGAAAATTCCATACCTGTACCAAAAATTACAGTGTGGAATCAAGGTGTAATCAAAAATAATAAAAATCAAAACTAACTGACTAATATTCTATCTTGCACTCGTATCATACAATACACTTTCTGTTAGAATTCTAATTAGCCTTTACTAGCTGGCTATTATATACTGCAGCTATTGGATATTCTAATTGTAGATTCTGAAGAAGAATTTGTTGAAAGTACAATTATTCAATGGTGCGTCGATAGCACAACAGTAGAATGCTCACCAACCAGGCCATATGTGGGTCGGGGTTCGATCCCCGGCCGCCAACGCACTCCTTTACCTCACTAAGCCAGTAGTAAGACTGGTAAAGAGGTAAGGTTGGGCATGAGGCTAGCGACTGCATCCCGTAAAAAAATAAATACCACTGCTACTGAAACTTCAAGCCTCTAGGTTGGAGCCCTATGTTCCATGGAGAGTGTAAAGGGATAATAAAATAAAAAAAACAACAACATTTATTCACTGTAATTATTTTCGTTCTGAATGCATAACAGGCAAACAACAACAAAATATTCATTTGAAATTCATTACAGTAAAAATCAGTTCGATATAATAGCAAAGACATTAGCTGTATGTTGTTAGCCAGATAGCTTCTTATGTTTTTTTTTAAAAAAAAGTACGGCATATTACTTATTTTAGCAAAAAATAATAAAATTATTCATTCTTAGTTAAGTTAGTTTTGGAGTTAAAATGAAAACCATGAATCTTGAAATTCTGTTACACTTTTGGATAATTTTATTATTCAGGGAAATTCTTCAGTAAGATTTTGGTTTAGAAAATCTCAAGTTATAAGATAAATAGTTGGCGTGTGCTACTAATATGATATATAAGTAGTATACAGATGCGAATATAAATATAAATATCATCTGCAAGAATATCGAATGGTGGAAAAATGGATGGATTGAATGGTGAAGAGAAGAAATGAATGATGCTCATGAAAAAAACATGGAAAACATGAAAGGAAGACAAAGTAACACAATACCAAAGATATTTGTAAACTGTGATTTTGATTTTTGGTTTAATTTTTATTACAGCTTGATTCCACACCGTATTTTTTGGTACAGATATGGAATTTTCAGCATGTGATATCGATAGCCCAAATTTTGCAGGCCGACCATAGATATCAGGTGTGCGTCAGTAGGGGGCGAATCCCGGACTGTATGCATGGTCGGCGAGATTTATAACCACTGTGCCACCGACGCACGCTAGATGGTTGGAGGGAAACAGCAAGAAGCTTGAGCCCGAATAATAGCTCAGTCAGTGGTAATGTCTCTGACTGCAGCACTGGGTGACAGGGGTTCGAATCTCGGAAGGGATATAAGTCCCTTCAAGGTCGCAGACACGCCTTGCTGACTGGTGAGTGACAACAAGCACGAAACTTAGGTCATACAAGGGTTCCTGTGGCCGATTGCCTCCAACCATCTAATAATAACAACAACTCAGAGTGCACCGTGATGGCGAGCCACTTAGCATGCTGGCCACATTGCGAATTTGACTGTGATAGAATTCATTATGCACCAGACAAAGGACTAGACACACTACACTAGTCAATGACTAGTATTCGATCAAAGTATATGATAGACGTATTTTCACTACATCTGTAAATTTAGTTGCTGATAAATAATTTCGTTGCCATATACTCTTGTGTACATATACTTGCCAGGCCAGAGGAATATGGAAGTGTTTAACTGAAAGTAAACTCATCACTTATGTAAATAGATGTGCTATTGGTAAATAGATAAATTCAAAGTGAAATAAGGGTGAATGAAAGAGATGAAACGACTGAATATGACTCCTTAGTGTTACTTTTGTGTAGAGAATAGTTTTATCATAAATGAAATTTTCACCACAGTTGCCTTTGTGTGCCATAAATGGCAACTAAGAAAGCAAGTTTATTTGCACGAAACTATATACTACTGATTAATTAAAATGAGTAGTTGCATACCATCACTCGAATGAAACAGTAGCGCTTACTAGCCAGATCGAGGTGATCTAAATACCGGACGTCCGTTTCTCTTGTTTGAGGTTTAGCTCATTGGAATTCGAGTGGTTTGAACTGGTTTGGCTATCTGAGTTGAGTTTAACCGGGTACATCACTGATGTATGTGCTCGGCCCCGTTGGAGTGAAACGACAGTCTCGTGTTTAGATCACCTCGATCTAGATCGCTGGCTAGTAAACACTACTTTTTTTGGGGGGGGGTGAGTGGTATACAACTACTCATCTCAGTCAATCAGTAGTATGTAATAGTTCTATCCTCATTTTAGTTCTATAGTTTCTATGTTAAATAATTTAAACTGTTTAGCATATTCATATGAATATGTTAATTCTTTCTTTTAGGTCAGTTTAAATACATGCATGTGTAATCCCACTGCCATCCTCGAATCTTCAAAGAGTGGCGTTTCAGGGTGGTTTCTAGCTTTTTCATTGATCTAGACTTTATTACTGTATAGCAGAATAGTACATGCATCATTTTCACTTACTTCAACAAGCTTTATCAGTAAAGTAGGGTTGGGAGAGAAAGAAGGCGGAGATTGTTTGACTGACTTACTCCGTTGTACTATTTGACTGTAGTATCCACGTGACTGCAGACACTCCATGTTAAAGACTTTGTGATACAGCTCAAAATCAGTTATTAGCATATTATCCTTTATATATATTTTTCTGATTTGTTTATGAAAAGATATAGTTCATGCAAAATTAGGTACTTTGTTTAGAGAAAGATGATTGCCTTTATAATTGTTTGCTCAACATTTTGAATCTTATTGTAATGTAAAGTTTGAAAAAAGAGCTATATGGGACAGAAAAGCTGACATCTACGGCTTTTATTCTCTGAATAATAACTACCTTGAAATTACTGTAATGTTTAAAAAATCGAAGAGTGAGGATCAAGGCTGTTGCAGGGTATTTTCGCTCAAAGTATGGCAAACACCACACAACTGATATTCTGGCTGCGTAAAAATGTTGGTTGAACACTTTTAAAACAGCCAAACGTAACATCTGATAATGATCCCAGCTATGCTCTAGACTCATAATACAAAACCAAGTCACTGAGAAAATTCAAGTCTTAATAAACCGCCTCTGTTCCACCTCAGAAAAGCATACTGAAACGCAAGCGTGACAAGTTTGATTTATGACGGCGTATGTCCCCACCCAAAACCGAATAATCATTGTATGACTTAGCTGCTTCACCAATATTTTATAGTACAATCCAGTCAATCTGATAGATTTCAATTTGTGGCGTGTACTACTGAAAGATTTATCAGTAATATGTAGAAACAGATTAATAGGAAGCAGCCGAAGCTGAAAACAACATTTTAAGACCATGGCTACAGAAGTAGAAGTGTTTACGTTGTGGTCAGGAAATAATCTCGTTGGGCAACTTTTCGTCTCAAAGTTTAATTAGTCAGAGCAGCTATATTGTCCGCTGACCTAGCCGACCTTTAATGTGGTTATATATATATATATATATATGGCACAATTTTCCTAAATAAAGAAGTCTGTCACCAAGTTTCTTGTCTTTTCCGGTTACAGATTTACATCACAAAAATCAATTTCACTTAGAGAACCAATGAATATCACAGAGTACTAGAAAAGCCGTTTCGTCCCAGTTTAGGACTCTTCATCAGTAGAAAATGATGACGCCACCTATAGGGATCAAGCCTTAGACCTTCAGGTTACGAGACAACTCCATGGAAGACAAAACAACAGCACTTTTTTATATCTGATAGGTACTTAATAATGTCTTGACAATAATATACGCATCTATCGTGTAAATCTACTCAAAAGTTATGGCGAATTGAAGCATGAATTTCATTTTTTCTTTTTAAAAAAATTACTTGACATATTTTCTATGGATTATAGTTACAAGTATGAAAAAAAAATGAGTTTAGAGCCTCCTACCGTGTTATTATTATTATTATTCCTGAACTGTTTTTAATACCTGAATCGTTTTAATTCTCAAAAACTGATCAATCAAATATGCAAAGTATGTTAACAAGAAAAAAGTAAAGGGGTATGCTGAAAACTAAAAGGTGCAGCCAATAATAATAATATATTCCTTTTTATTTTTGATTAAAGAGGAATTTAATTTATAAATAATAATAATAATAAGCGATCATCGAAAGGTCTTGGTAATTATTTATTCTAACTCACATAAATATTACTATGTTATTACTATTATTATTATTATTGTTATTATTATTATTATCATTATGGTTACCACAACTCGATTCGTTCTGTAAAGTTTATTCTGTCCTGGTTAATTGATAAATTCGACAATTATTGAGAAAAAGTGACAAAATCAAAATTTGACATTGTCTTTTATTGAATAAACTTTAAAAGATGATACATTTAAAAAAAATTTATGAAGAAGGAGATGGATGATTATTATTATTGTATATTATATAAAAAAGGTGAAGAAAGAAAGATTGAATCTCCTTGCCATTTATTGTTATTATTATTATTATTGCTCCCTTGTCACATTTGAACCAACTCCCGACTTGTCGTTTCCTATTCGGATTCCACTCGAACAGTGGCCTGGCGCGCAATGCCAATCAACAGCCTCCTCGGTGTGTGTGTGCGTGTGTGTCCCTGATCTATCTCCATCATCTTTGGAATATTTGCTGAGACATATAAGCTCTTGGTTAGTTCCTTAAAAGAGTTTCTTTTCGTGCTAATCCTTTCCTTTTCTGCCTGACTAGTTTCAAAGTAGAACTTTGCACAAATTTGTAACAGTTCGAGTTGCCACACTCCCCCTTGTAGCCCACAAAGCAAGAGAAAAGAGTAAGGAGATATTCAAAAGATACATAACATAATAAACAGAAATATGAGGCAGAAACAGTAGTAATGTGGAAGAGTGATAGAGTTTTATCGGATATTATAAATCACAGGGAGTGAATGCATCTGCGCTATTCAGAATGAGAATTTTGAGCCATATCACCAATTATCTCCAGCCTTCATTGTCTTTTACCATCCTGAGGAACCCAGCCAGTTATGAAGTGTACACCTCCCTACGTGACTAACTTCTGTGGATTTCATTGACTGATGAGGCCATGTTTTGGTTTGACCACCACTAGCTCTTCTCCAATCAGATCCAACCTTTGTCAGCTAACATTGACAGTCGACAGAAGCGATGGCTAGGAATGCAGAACACATGTCCTAACCATCTCGAACGATGTAACTTCACAACCGCATCGATTGATTTCACCTACTTACCTAGAACTCGGCCGAAGCCTAACCTCAGTATTATCATGCCACCTAACACACGAGGTAGAACGCAAGCGGCTATGATCAACGACAGTTAACCGACCCTTTCATGTCTTCCACTTTCAATGATCATGCCTCTCTCACAGCCAGCCATAAAGCAGTACGGAGCAGAGTTCTGAGCAGTACACACGCCCTTTGGTTGACAGCCGTCTGATCTTTTTTTCATTTTTTTATTTTGATTATAGCTTGACTCCACACCGTATTTTTGGTACATGTATGAAATTTTCAGCATGTGATATCGATAGCCCAAATTTTGCAGGCCGACCACTGATATCAGGTGTGCGGCGGCAGGGGATCGAACCCCGCACCATATGCATGGTCGGCGAGAGTCCTAACCGCTGTGATCAGCAGTGTGGAGCCAGGGAAGGTGGCTGTTGATGAAAGTATGTGAAGTTGCCTGTTCCTTAATGCTTTTGATGACAAGTGAGCCGAGTTTCTGACTCATATAGAAGAACTGACTGACTTAACAGTGGTGTTGAATATCCGAATTTCGGCTGTGTACACTGAGCGCAGAAGATTTCCAGCCTGATTTACCAATGATGAATATCTGTCTTGCTTGTCCTATCTTGAATGGTTTTGATATCCTCATGTGTGCTGTCGCCTGTAGTCAAAATGATGCTAACTGGTCAGATAAGATAAGTGAAGGAAGCAACGTCTTTAAATTTATTCTGATTATAGTGACTGGTGCTAATTGTTGTTGGTTGGTTGTTTTTTTGCATCACCTCCGTCTTCTCTATGATCATTTGAATTCCTGTCTTCAATGGCTGCTTCTTCTGTCGGCTTGTTGGTTTCCCTCACTGTCTTTGAGTTTATGTGGCATTAGAAATAAATCGTTCACGAAGTTCACATCTTCTAGAATCTTCTTATGGACCCAACATATTCTTGTCTTCTCGCTCACCATTTACAGTTTTCCGCATAATCCAGTCCACCACAATTATGAATATCATCGGTGGTGGTAAGGGTAGCCTTGTCTTACTCTCGTCTTCACTTTAAAGGCTTCACTGAGTTTTTCATTGCAGATCCCTTGATATGTAAGATTGTTACGTAGCTGTTGAATGAGGTTGGTAGGAACTGAAATATACCACTCTCACTGTTACTTCTTCTCTGTCATTAAGTGTGATTGTTAAGGTTGTATTCACTTATCTACCTACTCGTGTATATTAGTTAGTGTACTAACTGCTACGTAGTTGCACGAAAAATAGACTAAACGTTTACAAGATTCCTTGTTAATTAGCACGCGTATTCAACAATAAAATACGGAACAGGAACGTGATTTACTTTTTGTTTAATGTTATCTTTATAATAGCGTAGTGACTAGACCACATATATATTCGACGTATTATATGTTTAGTTAGTAGAAACTTGTCACCATATGTGGTGGTCTTCATTCATACAAGTGTCTTTAGTGAACAAAAAACATGCTACGGAACATCTAAAACTCAGTTTTCAATGTTACGTTATTTTCAGAGTTACAGTACGAGTGATGAATTATTAAAAAGTTTGTAATTTTCGTAAAATGTGGTTGCTTTATGTGAGGCTGCAGAAAAAACAAGCTTTCACCTTGGGGATTTTTTAATTTTTAAAAAATTTTTTTCTTTTTGATTACAGCTTGATTCCACACCGTATTTTTTGGTACAAGTATGGTATTTTCGGCATGTGATATCGGTAGCCCAAATTTTGCAGGCCGACCATAGATATCAGGTGTGCGTCGGTAGGGGATCGAATCCCGGACCATGTGCATGGTCGGCTAGAGTCCTAACCACTGTGCCACTGAATAGTGGGAATATTTACCCCTGCATTTTCTTTTTATGAAGAATATTCAAAATCTCTTTACGGTAGAGCTTCCACTATGTTTCCAAGTATGTAATAGGAGCTTGAGTGAATTTATATATATATAGGCAAAAACGGAGGAAGACAGAACTTCCAGTGGACATACAGAAGACAGTGGTGATGAAGATAAGCAACAAACCAACCGACAACAAGCAACAGTCACTATCAACGGGATAAATTTGAAAGAGGTTAGTTCCTCCTCTTATGTAGGCAGCATGATTCCAACTATAGGCGACAGCACGGATGAGAAGGACAAGACCAGAATTGGAAAGGCAAGAAAGACTTTCATCGCTCTCAAATCATTTGGGAAATCTTCTGCGCTTCACTCAGCGTAATCAACGAAATTCGGATATTCAGCACCAATGTCAACTGGGTCACTCACTCCTTCTATGTGGGTCAGAAACTTGATGAGTACTTCACGGGAAGCATTTCTAACTTGTGGATTCAGCCTTACATGAACAGCTGCCACCTTTGCTGGCCCAGGGCTGAAGATCAGATGGCTAGCCAGAAAGGGTTGGCAGCAAGAAACTTTGGGAAAGAACTAACCAAGAGCTTATATGTCTCAACAAACACATTGAGGAGACCGTCGAATGACATCACACTCCACGCTATCACTCGAATGGAACCTGAATGGGAAGCGATGACCAGGGTGTAATTTCGAGTGTGATATAGGGCAAATGAGAGACTATGAAAAATCGCGGAGCCAGCTGTAGTGGACCGCAGAGGATAGGAAAAAGCGAAGGTGTTCTGTTGAAGTCTTATGTCCAAGGGAACAACAATAATAATATTTCGAACAATAAAACGCAATGGTAGTTAAATCTGATTTCTGTATATATCTCAGTGTGAGGAAATATTTTCATGTGATCAGTTAGTTATAGTGTCATGACTGAAGGGCATTCACTCAAGTTAGATGACAATCCCAAAAATAGTAATAACAATAACAAAACCGAGAAGGACAAGTATATTTATCATAAAGTACATATATGTGTAGATTTCTAGCTCATAATCAGTTGAAACAGTTTTGCTATTTCGTACTCTGTTAATTTTAAAACAGCTATCACTTCCACTAGTCTATTACTGATCTATTCATTCATTATATAAGATGAAATTTGATTGATTAGTTTTGTTTTTACGAGTTGATCACGGACTGATATCAGTTAGAGAACCATTGAAAACCAGCAGGGAGTACTGAACAGCTGTTTCATCCTATTTTGGGAATAATATACGGCAGTACTCACCGACTACTACACGCGGTTCAAACCCAGGACCTTCCGATTACAAGGCAAGCTGGTTCGTATACCATTCAGCCTCTGGGGCTCGATTCAATAGCCCATGAATTCTACCAATTCGTGATTTAGAGAGAAGACAGAGGTGATGAAGATAACTAACCACACAACCAACAACAAGCAACACTCACTATCAACGGGATAAATTTGAAAGAGGTCAGTTCCTCCTACTATTATCTAGGCAGCATCATTCCAACCATGAGCGACAGCACGGATGAGAAGGACAAAACCAGAATTGGGAAGACAAGACTCAATGGGGCCCAACTCAATGGGCCAGTCCAAGAATTATAACTTCTGCCAATTCATAACATAGCGCGACCACTTGGCAAAGTCTTCTTCGATGTCATGAATTGTCAGGAGTTAGAATTCATGGGTCGCTGGATGGGGTCCCAGTGTCTTAATGGTCTAAGAGCCAGCTCGCCTTATAACGCGAAGGTCCTGGGTTTGAACGGCACAGTTGGGTGCATACTGATGAAGAGTCCTAGACTAGGAAGAATTAGCTGTCCAGTGCTCCCTGCTGGTTTCCAATGGTTCTCTAACTGATAACAATCCGTGATCAACCCGTAAAAACAAATCTGATCCTTACAAACCAACTACTGAAGGTGATAAACTTTGATTACTGATATTCCAAGCATTCATATTTCCCTTAAGATTAAATAAAGCATTAGAGGAAAGCATAAAAGTGCACTGAAATCCAACCGCATGAAATATTAATTAATCCAGTAACATCTTTTTATAGAAACAAACAGTATGGATTTAAGTTTATATGGATTATTAGCTGTGAAAGTGATGCATTTTTAGTTTCTGTATATAGTTAGTAGTGAAGGTGTACACTTTGACAATTGGGTTAGATTAATTTCAAAAAGAAAATCATTGTTAAACAGTATGACCATGAAATAAAAGTGACAATAATAATAATGATAATAGTAATAATTTATTTTCAGATAAATAATGTTGAACTTACGATAATTGAAAGGATATGGGGAGTATCCCAAAGCTGATACAACAAATAAACGTGCATTGATACATGTATAACACATTAGTAGCGAATGAAATAACAGACAGTGTTATAAATTAGTGAATAAAACGTTATACTCAGAAAGCGTAATATTTAACAATCTTTTATTTAATCAAAGCCTTATTTGTGTGCGTTGGTGGCACAGCTGTAGAATGCTCGCCAACCATGACCTATGTGGTTTGGGGTTCGACCCCCAACAGCCGACGCAATCCTTTATCTCACTCAGTCGGAAATAGGACTGGTTAAGAGGGAAGATTGGGCATGAGGCTAGCGAACCCAACTTGTAAATATAAACACCACAGCTACGGAAACTGCAAAGATGAAGACTGAAACCCTACTTATATTCACTGCTGGCTGGTAGAAATCACTAATCAAAATAAAATCACTGAGAGGATATGCATCATCTGCTAACACTATATAGTCATCAATGTTAAGTCAAGCGTACTCATCACGGAGAGTGTTTCCAACACTCTCTACATTCGTTGGCCTCATCTTACAGATCCTATGGCAGGCTATAAGGAGTTAGAAACGAGAAACTCTGGGAACGAGTCAATCAAGAACCTATCACTCGACAAGTATTCTAAAGAAAATAAAGATGGGTCGGCTACACACTGTCGGGACCATTGAGTGGCACCTCGTGCGATGCAGGCTATTTCTCGAATGGAATCTGAATGGAAAACGACCAGTTGGGCAGTGGTTTGACTGCAACATGGAGGAGAACGTGTGAAGAGGAGATGAGACACTAGTGGAAAACGTGGGGGCAGCTAAAGAGGATTGCAGAGAATAGGCCAAAATGGAGATGTTCTGCTGAAGCCATATGTTCCACTCGGGACCTATAGGAATAATAATACTATATGGTCAGGATATACTGGGCATGAGTAAGTGACAGGTCACACTGCAGTATAGTTAGCCATCCAAATAGGCATAAAACTCCATATCAGCGCTATCTGTCTTTTATTTCACAGGAAAGAGAACATAACACTCAGAATTTTAATAGAGCAATAGCAAAAAATAAAGTAGTTTTATGAGCCTTGATAGGCCCTAGAAGTTACTTCCGACAGAATTAATTTAAGGGAATGAAGATATACCACTTCGAAAGAGACTTGAAACTGCTGCCTATTTCGAAACCTCGTCAGAGAGATAAAGCATATGGAGAAGACCAGTTTTGTGGAATTTCCATTTGTCTTAAAACAAGTTGAAAAAGTGTATCATTTTGTCCACAGAAATTTGGTTATTCACACACAGTGATAAGTATGTTATGCTGTCATATTTACTCACCAGCTTATGCATGCTTTCTCATATATTCGGTTGTAAGCATCATCTTTCAACATGGATATCATATATTCAATTAAGGTAATGACTGTCAGATAAGGACCTGTTTCTTGAATTATTAGAATTTTCCAAAAACTTAAGTACTCGAGAATGTTAATCAGATAACGAACGATTCACTATGTTTAATTTGAAAATGTCATCCACAGTTGAATGTAATGGCGAAAATCGCAATTATTTGTTTATTCTTTTTGAATAAAACGGTAACGCCTCATGAAGTAGGATAAAACGGACCTCAGTTCTTGAAACAATTGACTTCTCCAAAAATCCTGCAACATATCGTCTCCAAGTGATTCAATAACTTGAACGATTGAGGAGGTAGGTGTTTTTCAAGAAATTTATCGTAATCAGTCTGTTGTTATCGCTTTGTTCAAATTCATTAAAAGGAAATAGAGTATGAAGATTGTTAAGAAACGCCTTCCTCCTGAATTTTTCAAGTTACTGATTCGCTTGGTAACGATACGTCGCAGGATTTCCGCCGATGTCACTCGTTTGAAGATCATATATATTGATTATTCTCTTGGGTTCCGATTAGGACATAGAGCTTCGATAGCACGTCTCCATTTTGTCGTCTTCCTTGCAGTCCTTCCCATCTAACTCTACGATTACCCATAAGCTACCACCTTCTCTTCACACCACCTCCTTCATGTCACCCTCGGACACACGCCCTACTCATTGTTTCCCACTGAGATTCCACTAGAGTGATGGCCTGGAGTGCGATGTCACTCAGTGTGTTTCCTAATCCTTCGTTTTATTCAGAACATTCGTTGAGTGACAGGTTCTTGATGGTTTATTTCAACAGTCTCTCATTGCCAATGCTTTCTGGCTGGTTGTCTGATATTCAGTATGAGGTCGGCAAAGGTGGCAGCTGTTGATGAAAGTCTCTAGCAGCCTATTGCAAATGCTTTTGGTGATGCTCAGACCATGTTTCTGACTCATAAAGAAGAACTGGAAGACTTTACGTTAGTGTTGAAAATTCGAGTTACTTTGTTTACGCTTAGTGCAGGGGATTGCCAAACCGATCTCAGAGCGATGAAAGTCTGTCTTGCCTTTACAATTCTGGCTCTGAGTCCCTCATCCGTAGTGTAACCTTCGGCTGAAATACGCTGCCTGGTCAGATTGGTGAAGGAATTGATCTCTTTCAAATTTATTCCACTGATAATGATTGTTGCTTGTTTTTGTTAGTTGGTTGGTTATCTTCATCATCTCTGTTTTCTCTATGTTCGCTTGAAGTTCTGTCTTTGTTGGCTGCTTCTTATTCCAGCTTGTTGGTTTTCTCCAGTAATTCTTCGAATTTGCTTGACACCGAACATAAATCGTCTGTGAAGTTCACGTCTTCTAAATTATCCTCACCTGTCCAATGAATCCCTGTCTTCTTGCCCCTCACACCCTTCCTCATAATCCAGTCTATCACTATTATGAATATCATCGGTGGTGGTAGGGGTAGCTTTGTCTTGCTCTTATCTTCACCTTAAAGGCTTCACTGAGTCTTCTTTTATGGGTCACTTGATATGTTATTGACTGTCCCCTTATTACTTATTATCTTCCTTTTCCAAGCTGTGGTCAAGCAAGTGAACTTTATTCGATTTGCTTTCATCTGAAGTTCTACTTTAGTCTCTCTCTCTCTCTAACCATTCATATTATTTTGATAACAAGCATTTGTATAGGTCGAATGAAATATCCCCTGTTGAAATGGATTTATTTCAAGGAAACTCTCAAGTTGAAATTCATTGAAATTCCAATGTATTCTGTATATACATTACATAATTAGGCATTAGGTTGATCAGCTGCATAATTTTTGCAGTTTACTATATCTATTTGAGATTTGATGAGAATTCAACAGCCCACCCTTAAAAAATTCTTACTAATATAGTGAAATGTTGTAAGTATAAAATTTGGGCACTGTGGTAGAGTATACCTCCATTATAGATAAGATTTCGTTTTCAAAAATCGCACACAGTGGTGTTATACAGTAATATTAACTGATGACCACGTTTCGAGGATAAAAATCTTATCTATAATAGTAAAATGTTGGTTTTATCATGGTGGTAGTTTTCGTAAACCTGAAAATAATTTTCTGGTTAGTAATCCATGTACTGCTTGCTACTTAACAGTAAAATATCTTGTGATACAGTGGGTTAGTGCAAATTACGGCTTTCTGCTTATGTTGCTTACTGCTTTAGCGACAGGATTCACTCCTTCATAATTTATCTACTACAGCACAAATATATATCGACTTAAAGAACTACTGCAATCCACTACAGTTTGCAAACTAATTCCTTCCCTGAGGCTGAAAGCAGTTCTTTTTTTTAGGGATAGTTACTTTTGAAATAATGGGGAAGATTTGTAGCTAAGATGGATGATTTACAATTAGTTTTGTTCTCTGAGCTGGTTGATTTAATTGCTAACCTTTCGTCGTCCACCTCCTAGACAACATCTTCAATGCAGGTTTTAGCGTAAAATGAACTTGTTTAAATTCTCCAGGAATGATGCAGTTGTATCTCCTAGCAACCACTGTCATGACTAGTTGTTAATTTACGCCTGTGCTGATCATTTTTATCGACTTGGTTGGAATTCGAACTTTCTTGTCATGTGATTTACTTTTTATTAGCTGGTAAATTTGGTCGGTAATAATGTGTTTGTCAATTGCTAATTAACCTGAGTAACAGGCCAGGTACTCAACAGAGACATAAATTAACAACCAGTCATGACAATGGTCGTCACGAGGTACAAGCGCATCAGTCATGGAGAATTTAAATGAGTTCATTTTGTACCAAAACCCACGATGGAGATGTTGTCTAGAAGGTGGACAACGAAAGGTTAGCAATTAAATCAACCATTTCAGAGAATACAGTAATTCAATAGTTACTTTTGTTAGAATCAAGCAGTTTAATTCCATATTAGATAAGTTTATCTGACGCAGTATACAGTGAGACATACAGTATTACAGACTGGATAACGTTTTGACCACAATTTACTACTCATAATCATACTAATTATGTCAAATTGATTGAAACAGAAGAAAAACTCTTCCAGTCATCCAATGAACACAAACTATACACACTTAATTCAAACAACGTTCATATCCTACAGCTGAAACTAATATTACAGTGATGACGATGGTGAATAATTTGTCGCCTTTAATAATAATAATATCTTTATTCAAGTATTGGTTTGTAGGGATTCGATTGATTTATTTTTTTATTTTTGATTACAGCTTGATGGCACACCGTATTTTCAGTACAAGTATGGAATTTTCAGCATGGATATCGGTAGCCCAAATTTTGCAGGCCGACCATAGATACCGGGTGTGCGTCGGCGGGGGATCGAACCCTGGACCATGTGCATGGTCGGCGAGAGTTCGAACCACTGTGCCGCCGACGCACACGAGGTTACAGGATTTCATTATGAGCTGGCAGCGGTTAGAGAACTATTGGAAAACCACCTGGGAGTACTGGACAGCTATTTTGTCAGTCTAGTTTGGGACTCTTCATCAGTTCGCATCCACTGGGGTTTGAACCCAGGACCTTCCGGTTACAAGGCAAGATCGTATATCATTAAGCCACTGGGACTCGATCCACTGGTTTGAACCCCTGTGAGTGCGTGCTGTGAAGAGTCCCATACTAAGAAGAAACAGCTCTCCAGTACTCCCTCGTGGTTTTCCAATGGTTCTCTAACCAGTGCTAGCTCATGATGAAATCCTGTAACCAAATAATATCTTTATTCTGGATAGTATTTATAAAATGTACAGAATTTTCAGAGGGATTTATTGCAAAATATTTTCCCTTCGTACAATATCTTTAAGTGAAATAGTAATTGACAGTATATCCTGTGACACAATGGTCTCTAAGCTGAAGCAGTAACCATTCCATTATGATAACATATCTGCTTTGTCTCTGCTTCAAGAAATCCAAGATTTCTGGTTGAAAGCCAATTGTAAGATGTTCAGAAGTACATTTTGAGACCCAAGGACATAACTGAAGAACAGTTATCTTATGTGTTGTGATAAGTTACTAACCACAATTAGGTCATTCCTCAAGTTTAGTAGGAACTTACGAATCAGAAGCTAGTAAACATTTTAAATACACACAAGTGTAGATAATACCAATAGAGGTCATATGTGAATCGATTAAAACAAGCCGAACGAGAGAAAATATATGCAATAGAGAGATGGAAGTTTTTGGCAGCCTAAGATTTAAGCAGGCCGCCAACGGCTAGAAAATAGATTTGAAGAAACATTGAAATGGGAATGCTTCACTAAAGATCACCACACTTAAGTAGAACAGAAAAATGTCAACTTAAAAATTAGGACAAAATTGGATTCATCAAGATTAATAAATGATAATTACAATAAAAAGTATATTTCCTTGGAAAATAAATAAAAAGGAATTTGAAAATGCAGGTTAGTAGGTAGAAATGTGTTCAGGATATGCATAATGCCAAGATGATTTCATTTGTCCTGTTACTGTATATTCCAAAACGACCTGAAGCATGATTTCAACCACAAGCGACTCCACAGATGAGGAGGATGTCACGACCAGAATCAGAAAGGTAAGACCAACCTTCATCACTCTGAAATCAGTCGGGAAATCTTCTGCACTTCACTTAGCATAATTCAACAAAATTCGGATTTTCAACAAAAAAGTATCAATCCAGTCAGTTCTTCTTTCTGGGTTATAAACTGAACTCATTCATCATGAAAACATTTCGAAAAGGTGATTTCAGACTTTTATCAACATCTGCCACCTTTGCCAGCCCCATAGTGAAGATCAGATGGCGGGTCAGAGAGGATGAGTAACAAGAAACTCTGTAAACGAACCAATCAAGAACCAGTTACTCAACAAATACTCCGAAGAAAATGAAGATGGATCGGACGCACTTTGAGGCGACCGTAGGGTGACATCACACGCCAGACCATCACTCAAATAGAGCCCGAATGGTAAACGATGAGTTGGGTGCGTGTTCCGGGGTGATATAGATGAGATCATGAGAGGAGGAGACGAGAGACTTTGAGAAATGTTGGGACCAGCTATAGAGAGAGCTGCACAGAAGTGAAATGAAGATACACTGTTGAAGCCCTACATTCCACTCGGCAGTCAAGAGAATAAAAATGATAACATAATACACAAGCAGTAACTGACAAAAAGTTAACAGAACTCCAATAATATGCCTATATTCTATACACTAAACGTGAAAACCTTTGTCCACTTTGTTTACAAGTGAACAAGACAAGGGAAGCAAAGAAAGTCATACAAAACACGTGCGATTAGAGTTTCATTTAAAATATAATTATACTACTGCATTTTGTCTTGTGAACCATAAGAGGAGAGAAAAATCTATACAGCAGAAACATTTGGTTACTTATTAAGAAAAAAATTATGGAAATTGTTCCTCGTAAAGGAGTTTATAAACTTAGATAAAAATTTACTGCGTAATAGTAATAATAATTCAAATGCTAAACTAAAATTGTGAATACATGTAAAGGTTTATTTTCATAAGTGAATAAATGTTACACGATATTTATAAACTAACCTTCCGCTTTATTTTAACGAGGATAAAATTCCGCGATAACGATTGAATCGAAAAGATTTTCATATGAAAGAAAATAAATGAGAAAAAGAACAGATAAACTTATGTTAAAATGATGTCATTTAGGAGTTAATGCAAGGCAAACAAAGACAGTTAACCATTGAACCAACCCTAACCATGATTTCAAGATCATCTATCGAATTCCTGATAACTCACTGCGCTATCTTCGTTTCAAACTCCTAAAGACAGAGAAGGCCTTTACTATTCCTTTCCTTTCTGTGCAAAAGAAGTACGTACGCACAGTCCGTATTTATACCTTCACAATAGAGTAGAAAGGATGGATAAGCATTAATTTATTTGTCGTTTTGTTTATTCAGTCTGTGTACATCACCATTATGATTACTCTTCTTCTCATTATTATTAATATTTCTGTCTTCACTCTGAGCACTTCCCGGTATTATTACTTCAAATCTCTCATTGGGAAGCGACGAGTGGATCGTCCTAGGGTGGCCTAGAGGAGATCGTGCTTGGTCGAGATGAGAGATTATGGACAGTCGTGGATCCAGCTGAAGAGGACAGCAGAAAATAGAATAGAGATGTGTTATGTGTAGATATGCCTTATGTTCCCCTCGGAACCCAAGGGAATAATAACAATAATATTTATTTCAATGTTCAGAATCATCGTATCAAACTTCTCAACATGCTACGTGATGTTTGCTTTATTTGTTTACTGGTTCTATTAATTTTATTATCTCTTTATGAGATCCACACAACATTCTATGAAGTATTTTATTACGATATCATTTATTTTGTCACTTTTTATATTGAACTATGGTTATAATCACAGGCATCTTTATTGCAACTCACATTTCGACTCTATTCCTAGGACACTTTTATTAGGAAAGATGATTTCAGCACAGACAGAGACCTGGGCAACTAGATGGCTGTCTTCTTATTTTAAGGATAGGAAACAGCATACTGTCTTGGCTGGAAAGCGCTCCACTTCTCAGCTAACTGAAAGTGGTGTGCCTCAAGGTGCAGTACTTTCTCCATTTCTTTTCTCTTTCTTTCTGCATGACCTTCCGAACTCACCCAAAGTTAACTTCATTAAGTATGCTGATGATCTGACCGTTTCTGTCCCCGTAGTTTCCACATCGGATTGTTCCCATATGAATGGCTTCTTAGCTGAAGTTAAGGATTGGTCTGGCTCAAATGGTATTGAACTAAATCCAACTAAATGTAATACTGTTGATTTCAGCTTGAGAAGTGAAAAAGACATGCATGGATTGATCCAATCTCATGATTGTTGTAATATTGATGGTACCATGATAGAGAGTAAGTCAAGTGTTTCTTATCTTGGCATTAGTTTCTCTTCAAATCTTTGCTGGTCGTCTCATATTCTTATAGTTTCTAAGAAAGTTTTCCGTCTGACTTATTACATAAAGAAGTTGAGGCACTCAGGTATAACCCAATCTCTTCTCATACAATTTATTAATTCATGTGTTTTGCCCATCATTCTTTATTGTTCTCCATTATTCTTCCCTGGGCTACTTAAGAAAGACCATATAATACTACGAAGAACATTGAAGGCTGTAAGTAGGGTCAGTGCTATCCCTTTGACTAAAATAACCGACACTGTTGTCAACAGGCATATGAATTCTTGTAAACACTTAGCTAAAGTTATCTTGTCTGATAGTGAACATCCTCTTTATTCACGATTGTTTCCTTGCATCTCTTCGGGTAAGACCAGAAGAAATTTCATAAACATTTATGCTCGTACTACAAAATATAAAAATTTGACCGTACCATATTTGGCACGAGTATTGTGTGAAGAGACAAATATCAGAAAAGAACTCTTACAACTTTTAAATCATTAACTAAACTATAAAATGTAATGATGCATATTAATGCATGTGTTATTTGTTATATTATTTATTTATTATTCACTATGACCTAGCAATGGTGTGATTTTGTTGGGGTTTTATTTTTTCCTATTAACTATCAATATTTTAACATTTTATACATTTATATAATTATGAACAGAGTTAAACCATTGCAATATGTAAAAGAAACGCTGAAAATTCCATGCTGTAAATTGTTATTGTTGTGGAATAAAGTGATTATTATTATTTTTCAAGTATTCACGCCTCTGTTTAAATTTCTTCACCTAAGGTTATTTCTTAAAAATCACATGCTTACAACTGTACAACCTCATAATAATTTTGTTGAAAAATGTCTCTTCGCTAAATATTGTGTTCTCAAACAGTAAATTCAACTTATGAGTCATGAATAGATTCATATTTTGAAATGTGGGCTACACTTATTATGTAGAAATCAGAACTTTTAATTCGGCTTTAACTTTCCCGTTGATGAATTGAACGGAAATGTTCCGCCATTGTTGACCTGTCGGCTGCTAGTGCGGATGCTTCAAAGACATCTGAGGATTAGCTTGAAGTAATTTGGTGGATGGTGACTAACACGATGGAATCCAGGATTGATATTTCGTCTAGATGTACCTGCATTCCCAAGTGGATAACGCCTTGGCATTTGAAACGATGACAACGATAGGTCCGAGTCTCAATGGGAACACCATTACTCACAGGGGAATGAAGGTAAATCTACCCGGATGATGAGTCCAAAATAGGACGAAATACGCATCTTAGATTCCTTGTGCTAGTCACCCGTCGCCAAAATGCTTTAAAAATGTTGTAATGAAAGCGAATGATCACTAATGTAGCTCATATTATTGCCTACTTTTACTGGCTTGTAATCACTCTAGATTGGTAAGTAGTGAATAGGAGTAAAGTAAGCGTCCATTAATCATGGTCTGTTTACTCAGTTTTAAATCTTTACATTATCTTACAGCTGATTTATAACAGCTGTGAGAAAATCTGAGTTCCACATATTTTAGCATAACGACAAAACAATAAGAAGAAGACGTCATTTATTTAAGTCCTTTTATGTATTTGCGCCATACATTTCAAACAATCTGATCACACACGTACTTGTCATGGGAGCATATACGAGAATAAGGAAGCCACTATAGATACGATTTCAAAATAAAACGTAATATACCTAGTGAAATAATAACCAAAAAGTTGAGGAAATCGATTTAAAGAACGTTTAATGAAACCCTTGTGAATGGTGAAAAGCCTGTCTGCGATCACTTTAATTGCTTTCTCCTGAAAGCTGATACAGGTCCCAGAGACACGAAGGAATGTTCTAACGGAGTCTTCAAGATGCCATCCACTAGTCCTACGGACTTCTGTTACATATGCACTGCGCACCATCTAATATATCTGCATCTGGTAAGGTAAAGAATCGGCTTCTCTCTGGATTAGCGATCACAACTCTGGGTTGGAATTCTCACTTCACCTCTACTGTCCTGCATACTCTCCACTCGGTAAACTGAGATCGCCTCGAGATGATACAGGTACACATTTTAGTGATGAAAAGACAAATTTCCGACAATGAGTTTAACTTTCGTACCGCTTGTTTGGAATTTAGGAGGTTGGCATATACTCACATGTACACAAACGCACATACAGAGAGATTTCTTCGATTGGATGGCCTTGTATGTTGGCGAGACAGGGTGCCACCACCTCAGTCTTCACACGAGGTGGTTTGGTTTCATTTCACTCTCACTATCAGTTGGCCTGGTTAAACAAATTTTTATGTCGTATTTTTTGTTCAAGTGTTGGTTTGTAGGTATTTGATTAGTTACAGGATTTTCATCATGAGGCGATATTAGTTAGAGAACCATTGGAAAACTAGCTGGGAGTACTGGACAGCTGTTTCGTCAGCCTAGTTTGGGACTCTTCAACAGTACGCGCCCACCACAGGGGTTCGAACCCAGGACCTTCTGGTTAAAAGGCTAGCGAGCTCGTATAACACAATTCATGGGCTATTGGTTCGGGTCACAGTGGTTTAATGGTATACGAGCTCGCTAGCCTTGTAACCAGAAGGTCCTGGGTTCGATCCCTTGTCGGTGGGTGCGCACTGCTGAAGAGTCCCATACTAGGACGAAACAGACGTCCAGTACTCCCAGCTAGTTTTCCAATGGTTCTCTTACTAATGTCACCTCATGATGAAATCCTGTATTTTTTGTTGTTGGTTATAATAATGAATTGTCCAGTTCTACGTGTATCGTGAATAGTGTTCGTCTAATGTTGTTAGATGACCGTTATTAATACAATTGGTAGTTGCTCCAACGAATTCCCCTACCTAGTCGATTCGCGAGCCTTATTTTTCGAACCAAGATTCATGGAAAATTCTTCCATTGAGATGTATATGTTGTCAAAACAAGTGATTCAGCGAAGAGACTCTTTTCAACAACGAATTTATTATCAGGTTGTACAATCGTGTATTGATGGGTTGGTTTTAAGAAATTATATTTCCGTGAGGGGATTGAATCATAGGTGTGAATACATGAAATAATAATAATAATAGCAGTATGAAATGCATTTATATAAAAATAAAACTTGTGCAATGTGGTAGAGAATAATTCCAATGCGGATAGACTTTATTTTGATGAACTCTCACAGTGTTATACAGTAATATTTACTACTGATGACCACGTTTCGAGTACAACTTATTACTCCTCATAATCATATCAAGGCACTACTCACAGGGGAAACCTGTTTCTAGGCCTAGAGTTCATGCCGCTGGCTGTTCTCTTGACATCTTTTAGCTCCGCGACCTCAGGTTGTATGCCGTTGTGTATGTAGCTAGGGGGCATTACCAACCATAGGGCAGCAGGGGGGCAGAGACTGCTAGGCAGGAAAACCCTCGTATTCTTCTTAGGAATAGCTTTTACCCTCTGATTTATATACCATTGGATTTCTCTCAACGAGACAAACCAATTGGTACCTGTCTCGTCCCTGTAGGACTTACGGTTGCGGAGCTATGCTTCTTTAATTTCAGGATGTATTCTGCTATTTTAGAGTTTCTTAGGATGTACATGCTCTTTCATTTCATCCACGATGTTATCGACAACGGGGAGCTGAAAATGAAGCCGAGGCTGACCGGCAGCTTAACCGGACTTCTACTGATATGACGGTGGCGACGGTATCAGTAGGAGATAACTTGGGTCGCCACACCGTTCCTAGCGTAGCTCCGTTGATAGTAGCAACGGGCATCAACCAAATTTGTCAAACCTCACAACCTACTGATACATTGGCGACGGTATCAGTGGGGGCTGGACTTAGTCGTCAACAATCCAACCCGATGAACCAAACGAATCCAAGAAATATCATGCCGGATCGGCCGTGGCCCGGATTAACAACGACCGCGCTTTCTGCTGCCGTGTCACAGGGCAGAAGTGATAAGTACGCTACTGAGACACACCAGGCCGTGTGTGACCGGCCTCAAGCAGATGTCCTCTGGGCTCTGCGGTCACGCAACACTAACCTTTCTTCTATTTCAGGTACCCAAAGACTAAACTCAGGCGTGAGGCCAGCAACCCCACCCTGTAAACAAACCTGCTACAGAAACTTCAGCGTGAACAGTCTCCTTGCGTCAAAAGAAAAAGTCTGTGTGGGGACATGGAATGTCCGCACCATGTACGAGACTAGCAAAGCTGCCCAGATCGCAAGCGAAATGAGGAGATACGGACTACAAGTATTGGGGATCTGCGAAAGCAGATGGAACGGATACGGACTCACCAAATTGTCAACAGGTGAGTCAGTGATTTACTCCGGTCACCCAGAAGACAACCACACACACACCGAGGGCGTGGCTATCATGATGTCACCAACGGCAACCAAGGCTCTGATACAATGGGAGGCGATCTCACCCAGGATAATAACCGCCAGATTCAACTCCAAAGGAAGGAAAGTGTCAATTATACAATGCTATGCACCGACCAACAACGCAGACCTCGAAAAGAAAGAAGAATTCTACAGACAACTGCAGGCAGCAATAGACAATACTCCAACCGGTGACATCAAAATACTAATGGGAGACATGAACGCCAAACTGGGACCAGACAACACAGGAAGGGAACTCATCATGGGTAAAGAAGCTCTGGGAGAGATGAATGAAAATGGAGAACTCTTCGCCGACTTCTGCGCCTTCAATGAACTAGTGATTGGTGGCAGCGTATACAAACACAAGGATATTCACAAGGCTACATGGGTGTCACCAGATGGGCGAACCAAAAACCAAATTGACTTCATCACAATCTCGAGGAAGTGGCGGCGCAGCCTACTGGACACAAAAGCAAGAAGAGGAGCAGACGTTGGCTCAGACCACTACCTCGTACAAGGAACAATCCAACTCAAATTAAAGGCTTTCAGAGAAACAGGAGCTGCAGATAGACCACAAGCCAAGTTCAACACTCAAAAACTAAAGGACCAGGATACAAAGGATATCTTTACTGCAAGTATAAAGGACAAAGCCGAGACACAAATCAACACTGGTGAAGAGGTCAGCGTCGAAAAACACTGGAACAACCTGAAAACAGTATGGAGCGAAACCTGCATGGAAGTTCTGGGCGGAAAGAAGAGACAGGACAAACCGTGGCTCACTACGGACACTTGGAGGCTAATAGAGGAGAGAAGGATGGTGAAACAAAAAATTCTGCAGTGCACCGACGAGCAACAGAAACAGGAGTTGAATGTAAGCTACAATACACTGAACAAAGGAGTAAAGAAGAGTGCCAGAGAAGACAAAAGAAAGTATTATGAAGCCATGGCCAATGAAGCAGAACAAGCTGCAGGCAAAGGAGACCTCGCAACACTTCACCAAACAACTAGGTACCTTTCAGGCAAAAATTCGTCACAAATTAAGCCAGTGAAGGATGAAAATGGAAAGTCAATCACCAAAGAAGTGGAGCAAAGGAAACACTGGGCTGAACACTTCAAAAGACTACTAAACCGACCGCCACCTACAACGCGCCCAACAATACCAACAACGGAAGCAGAATTACCAGTGAACATCAACCCCCCGACGAAATCAGAAGTCCTGAAGGCAATCAAGATGCTGAAAGCTGGGAAAGCAGCAGGACCAGATGGAATCCCAGCAGAAACATTGAAATGGACCCAGAGACAACAGCGGATTTGATGGCGTCACTACTGGAGAAGGTGTGGAAAGAAGGCAAAGTACCCGAGGATTGGAAGAAAGGATACTTATTCAAACTACCAAAGAAAGGAGACCTAAGTCAATGCAAGAACTGGCGCGGAATCATGCTCCTTTCCATCCCAAGCAAAATACTAAGCCGCATCATCCTGGAAAGGATCAAACAAGCCTTGGATGAAAAACTTCGACCAGAACAAGCTGGATTCAGGAGTAACAAGTCATGTATTGATCAAATCGCCACACTACGGATCATCATTGAACAAAGCCTGGAATGGCAGTCACCTCTCTATCTCAACTTCATCGACTTTGAAAAGGCCTTCGACAGCGTCGATCGAGAGGTGATTTGGCAACTACTTCGCTACTACGGGGTGCCGACGACAATTATACATCTCATCCAACAGTTGTACGACAACGCTGCATGCCAAGTAATCCACAACGGGAAGCTCACGGAATCCTTCGAAGTGAGGACAGGAGTAACACAAACTGGCTGCTTACTATCGCCAATGATTTTCCTGATTGCAGTAGACTGGATAATGCGACAAACAGCGGGCAATGAGGAAACAGGCATAAAATGGACTCACACAAAGAACTTGGAGGATCTGGACTTCGCCGATGATATATGCCTGATTTCCCACAAACTGGAAGATATGCAAGTGAAAAGTAACAAGTTGGCAGAAGAAGCATCAAAGATAGGACTCCAGGTGAACATAGAAAAAACAGAGGTGATGAAGATCCCTGGCCAACACCAACAACAACAACAGACAGCAATCAGCATAAATGGAAAAAACCTGAAAGAAACTACCTCCTTTACCTACTTGGGAAGCATTGTTTCAACTACAGGCGGAACTGACGAGGATATCAAAGCAAGGATCGGGAAAGCAAGGCAAGCTTTCATTACTCTGAAGTCTGTGTGGAGGACAACATCATTCAGCGTCAAAAATAAGATCGGGATTTTCAACTCCAATGTGAAGTCAGTACTACTATACGGATCAGAGACTTGGCGTGTCACAAAGAGCACCTCAAACAAGCTACAGACCTTCATTAACAGATGTCTTCGCTCAATACTCAAGATCAGATGGCCGGAAAGGATCAGCAACAAAGATCTCTGGGAGCGAACCAACCAGGAACCGATTGTGAAACAAATAGGCAGGAAAAAATGGAGATGGATTGGCCACACTCTGAGGAAACCAGCAAGTGACATCACTAGACAAGCCCTCGAGTGGAACCCGAAAGGGAAGCGGCGAGTTGGTCGTCCAAGGGTGACCTGGAGGAGATCATGTGAAGAGGAGATGAAAGCATGTGGGCAGACCTGGAGCCAGGTGAAAACTCTAGCAGAGAATCGAACGCAATGGAGACGCATGGCTGAAGCCCTATGTTCCTCTAGGAACTAAAGGAAATAATAATAATAATTAATGCCAGTAAGCTAAAGTTTATATTTTCCACTCAGCCGGCTGTGATTGCGAAATTGAAGGACCAAGTACCTAGGCTAGCCACCTCTAACTTTATCTAGCAATTTAATTATTCCTGTGGACCCAGTTATATTGGCAGTCGCTCTAGGAGCCTAATTCTTCGTGCTCGGAAATACCTACCATTGTGGTTAAATAAAGAAGGGTGTTGTCAAAACCATCAGAAATTCTATATCAGATCACCTCATCCATACAGGTTATAAAACTAGCTAGAATTGAAGAATCTTTCTCTTTTATAATCTGTCGGCTATCGAATCAATTACAAAAAGGTCATTGCAATTCGCTTAAGTCGACCAGAACTCTGTGCAATAAAAGAACCAGGTTCAGCCAGTCACTATTGCTACCCTGGTCTTCTGTCGAACCTATGAGTTCATAGATTCTGTGTGTCACCTTGCTTAATCTATTTGATATTCGATCAGTTTAGTGTTATATTAATGCATATTATCCGTCTTTCTCTCTCTTACTGATGCTTTTGAAATATAATCTGTCGAAACTATTGATTCAATGTAATTTAAAAAAGCATTAATGTTTTTTATAATAATAGTTCTCTAACTATTCAACATTATTATTACTATTTATATTCAGACCATCATTCATGCCTAAAAAGATAACTAGGAATATCAACTCAATAAGCTGATCACATTCACTAGCATTATTTACAGAATAAAATATTAAGCAAAACATGAATACTTGAAGGAGAAGTATCAAATTTCATTTTCTCCAACTTATTTTGTGGACATCTGATATCTACTCACTAAATTGCCAATTTTTTCGTTGATAAAGCTTAACAAGGATTTTATTCAATAGCAGGCGAATATAAGGACATGCTTCAATAGCCAAATACTCACCAACTATTCAGTTGGTCCCAGTTCCACCCTTGTCCAACACACTCCTAAATCGTCTAAATTTACCAACCAGTCAGTAATAAACCTTCATAAGAGGGAAGGCTGGGTGTGAGTCTAGCAACCGAAACCAGTATAGATAACAACAAACACTGCCAATTAAACTTGGAAAGTCTTGAAACGCTGTGTTCTACTCAGAAGGGTAGGAGTGAAAAGTAGGATACAAATACAAGGTCCATTAGTTAATACTGCATAATTTATCCATAAGCCTTTTGAACTCTTACGAAATGCGTCTTACAGTCTAGTGTACTAAACTGTCCTCCAGCCTTAGTTTTTATCGATACCTAAATTTTTGAAGACATTTATATGTTTAATTGAATTTTAGATTTTCCCGTCGTTTGATTGGACCGAAGTACTCCTGTCTCAGGTTGACATGTCGGCTTCTTGTGCAGATGCTTCGACGATTTCTGGGCATTTAAATAGTATTTAATTGGTGGATGGTGACTAGCAGTGGAATCCAGGACAATGCGCGTTTCGTCCTATTTGGGACTCGTCGTCTGGATGTACCTGCATTTCTCAGTGAGTGATGATATTCCCACCGAGGCCCACCAATTAAATACTAGTTAAATGCACAGAAATCGTCGAAGTATCTGCACAAGAAGCCAACATGTCAACCTGAGACCGAGCACTTTGGTCCAATCAATCGACGGGAAAATCTAAAATTCAATCAAATAATTAATATGACCCGTTGCACAAGAGGTGGCTCTCGTGGCCCAAGTGGTCTAGTGGATAACGCTTTGGCTTTTGAAACTATGGGCACTGGATTTGAGCCTAGGTGGGAACATTATCACTCACTGGGGAATGCAGGTACATCCATTTGACGAGTCCCAAATAGGACGAAATGCGAATCCTGGATTCCACTGCTAGTCACCATTCACCAGTTAAATACATTTGTACGTTTGTTGTGCTATGATATTTCTGTAGCGGTAGGACTGATTATCATTATTATTATTATGGTCATATAAACGTAGGAGGTGATGATGAACTTATCAAGAAGGATATTTTTTTATTCATTAGTCAGTCTTTTAGATAACGAAGCGTTAAGGAGTGAGAGTTATTTATATTTGATACAGTGGGATTTTACCGAAAGATTTAATTGTAATTATGAGTGATAATCCTTGTTCTGCCACTTCAATATTAAATCTAATAAATGCAATACAAAACAGCATATCACTTACGCCTGTAGGATAGAAAGATGCAAATTTATTTTCCCTAGATATATTACATAGTCGACAACTTTAAGCAACATCACAATGATCTGTTTGTAGAAAACCTACATGGACTGGACAGTATCTTAATTACCACAACTTCCCTTCTTTTCAGTTCCACAAAGCCTTAGTGGGGTGCATCTTCAGAAGGATTCAACTAATGTGCACCCACGATGCACTTGAAGATTAGGAAAGAAAACCAACACAGACTCTAGTTGATAATATTTATTTAGAGAGGTTAATAAGGAGACATATAGAGTGATCAGAACACCAAGATCCATTCTCCAACTCGCTACTAAGAAGGACGTACCCCACATGGGTGATCCTAGCAGCTTGATAACTAGACAAAGATTGAGCGCTGTGGATAAAAAGACTTTTCGCGCAACTGAGTTCCTACTAATTGGGATTATGAAGCCTAGATGTTTGTTGAGGTCCTTAAAACTCACGGTAACCCATGTCACATCCCACTGTATCTACCAATTAAAATGTACATTTGACCACATATACGTAAGGAGGAATAATCATTCTTTCCAAGTAAGGGCTTCAGAAGCGAATTGAATCCCCTGAACCCATTACTGGTGAGAACAGACGATCTAGCTATTGTATTGCGTGTTTGGGGTGTATCCCAAAGTCTGTGGAAGAACTAGCAATTAGGAAGTTTAAATCACGTTTGTGTTCAAATACAATTCGTGATCAAGTGAAACCTCCCTTGATACTTTTATCTCCTTTTTTTGGTTTATGGATCTCCATTGTTATTTTGACTTTCAATAAAACCTTTAAACGTGACCTACGTCTATTCTCATGTTTTCATGTATATTCTCATGACAAGTACGTGTGTGGTCAGATTGTTTGAAATGTGTGGCAAAAACACACATTACACTATTCAGATAAATGACGTCTGTTTCTTATATATTTTTTGTCGAAATTCGTGTAGGGAACTAATTATTTGAAATATTTTAGCGTTAAATTAACAATGAATTTTTGACCTCCCAGTTAGTGTAACTGACGATAAAATAAGGTTATCGGAGGAGCTAACACAGGCGATGATACTGGTACAGTTTGTAGGATAAATCAACGATATTAAAGCATTTTTAAACCGAAAAAAATTACTTGCTGAAGTACTTAGTATAGGCGCTGGTTTCCATCCAGGTCCCAGGACACCAGGATTAGGAACTCGTGCCAATTCAGCACCATTAGTATTTGGATTCATCAGAGCAGACCAGTTGATTAGCGACATATCAGGATTACCATTATTGTATAAATTAGTTACTGGGATAAGTAACATTGGCACGTTAGTATTAATTTTGATTGCTTCTTGTAATTGAGATGGAGTTATATACATAAAATTATTATTGGCATCTGTATTGTTGTCAGTGTTGTTTCTTTTATCATTGTTTACATTTTGTCCTGTAGGCGATGTAGATATATTTATATTCACAGCTGTTGTATCCAACTGTTGTCCTGAAGGGGATTTATCACGTGATACAGATCTTGGAGAAATTGAACTCTGCACCTGCAACTGTGTATTACTGTTACTAATATTAATGTCTATCTGACCATTTTCACTGTTCCCATTGACATTCTCAGTAGATTTTTTACTCATCAAATTGTTCATTGAAGAAGTTTTTCTTAAACCAGCTACAGGTGGATGATCAGGTCGATAATTGTACGGTTTCAGTTTCCATGCTGGCACTTGACCAGATTCTCCTGCATCATTTTGTACTGTCCACCAATCACCTCTATTGCCTATTAAGACCTAGAAAAGAATGCAAAAGTATTTTTTAAATTTTGCCTTAAGGAAACTGGATATAAAACAATAAAATATTCATGTTATTTTTATTTAAATACTTTGCATTCCGAGTGGGATATAGGGCTTTAAGCTGGAGCTTTGAAGTTTCAGTAGCTGTGGGACTTATTTTTCAAGAGGTGCCATTGTTAGCCTCATCCATAACTTTCACTCTTTACAGGTTTTACTACCAGCTGAGAGAGGTTAAGGAGTGTATCGGCTGGGGATCGAACTGTGGACTATATGCGGGGTGGTTGGCGGTCAGTTTACCACTAAACTACTGATGTGGTGAGAGCTGACTGCTAGCCAAAGTTGGTAGACAGTAATTGACGTCAATGTTTATGTCCCCAATATTGGTGGTGAGAAAATGAGAACAAAGGCTTTGCGTAGGCGGATACAGTTAGCATATGGATGATCTGACACAGCCACAAAGAGATGCAAGGTTAACTTTCTGTGAGTAACAACCAATCAAAAGACTGTATTTTCTACTAACAATTATCTACAATAATGTACATTGAAATCTATAAATATGTGTTGATTTTCCTTAATAAACGATCTGTTGCCTGGCCCTTGTCTTCTGTTGTTACACTGATGCACAGCATTATCCACTAGACCACTTGGGTCGCAATTAACCAGAAAGTTCTGAACAACGTTTTCTTCCTAGTTTGCGACTCTTCACCAGCACGCACCTTCCAGGGTTCAGAGAGAATACCTTCCATTTACAAGGCGAGCTCGTAGGCGCGTTACCCCTGGGACAAAATCAGAATGCGTCGGGCAGGAATCGAACTGGCCATACATAATTCCCACTAGAGATTTGAATGATCTGAGGTATGGTTTTTATATTCGACTTAGGAAAGGTATTGCCTGAATATCCATCCCAGAGTAAATTTAGGAGAGTATTTGTGTGGAAACTTGCTAGGACCTATCCAAAATCAAACCTTACTATAGACGGACATTTTATGCAACTTTTAATAGTGGAACGAGATAACTTTGATTTCATTCTGGACAAGAAACAAACGACTTGTTTTCAGTAAATACAAATAGTATATTGGGTAGGTGGGGGGTGGGGTGAATATTTCATCAACTTTTTTCCATTAAATATGGTCGTATTTATAGGAAAGATATAGAATTTACTAGTGAACCAAAAGTGGGATAGTTGGAGTTCTGTCTCCTTTTAGTCACAGATGTTTTTCTACTTTAATTACTAAGATTTTAAAGAGGCATGTTAGTTTGTATGAGGTATATTAAGTGAGTTCTTATCATCAATCAGGTAGTTACAATTAGCAGTTTGAATAAACAGTCTACAGACAAGCGAATAATCTAATGACAGTTTAAACATTTGATTGATGACTTTTAACGACCCCTTGAATTGTTTTCGTCTATTTACCTTTCTGATATTTGATTACTGTTCTCTATATTACATATATATATATGTCTGTTTTCAACATAGAACTTTGCACATATGTGCGGCAGTTCAAGTCGCCACACTCCATGTTGCACACAAAGCAAGAGAAGAAAGTAGGAGAAATGCATAATATAGACAGTAAACAGAGGTGTGAGACAAAGGAATAATAAAGAAGAACAAATAGTTTCATCGGAAATCATAAGTCACAAGGAGTGGATGCATCTACGCCACTGAGAACGATTTTGAGCCATGTCACCAATTGTCTCCAGCCATTGGTGTATACCGTCCGGAGGACCCCAACCAGGATGTCTACACCTTCCTACGTGGCTTAGACTAACTGTTGTAGATTTCATTGACTGATGCCATGTTTTGGTTTGATCGCCGCTAGCTCTTTTCCAACCTGACCCTATATCAGCTAACATTGCCCGTCTAGGAAGGCGGTGACTAGGCATACGCAACACTTATCCTAACCATCTCAGTCGATGTAATTTCACAGCCTCGTCGACAGATTTCCCCTACTTACCTAGTACTCGACCGAAGCCTAACCTCAATATTGCTCACCTTATTATACCACTTCACCCGGGAGATAGAACGCAGACACCTATGATCACAGACAGCTAATCTGTTCATGTCTTCAGCTCTCACTGGCCAGGTCTCACAATCATAAAGGAGGACGGAGTGGACTGATGAGCAGTACACACGCCCATTGGTCGATAGTCGGATATCACGTCTACGCCAGAGACGGTGTAAAGTGGCATATGCGAAACTAGCCCTCTGTATTCGTGCTGAGATTTCGTCAGAGATCAACCCGTTGGGGCTGATGGTACTTCGCAAGTAAGTGAAGTGGTCAACGTACTCTACCACTTCACTTCCTATTTCTAGTCTAGGAGTCAGTGTAGTGCAATCCTGTAACATCATCTTACATTTTACAGGGGTATATATATAGGTATATATATGTACCTATAAACGTCCTTCCCCAGTTTTGTATTTCACCGGTACAATAAAAGCTCGCCAGTTCAGTGCCTGTCCTTTCTTTATGGACGTTTATATATCTACTTTGTGGAATCGCTAACTTTTGCCTCAGTTGGAATAGTGAAGTGCGTAATTATAAAAGCATAAAGAGCAGTAGAGGTGAACGCTGCTAAAGTACACATTATGTAGGTAAAATTCTATTCTATGTTATAACGGAGAGTTACTGTTTGGGGGTTGTTGTTTAACTTGACTAGCATGAGCCTCCAGACACTACTTTCTAAAGAAGTGATCACTTGAAAATATTCCCCACACTGGGTTGGACACAAATATCATATTTAACCGCTACAACCACGACAATAACCTTTATAATTCAGAACACAGGGTATATACATCGTTTACACATCCACAGAAATTTAAACCATAAATAAATAATCACTATCTGAATGAATGCATGATCTTGAGTATCCTCCGAAAAAATAAATCAGTCAAAAATTGTCCAATCAGTTTCTCATATCACCGCGTGCGCCAATCAAAACTTCATGGTTAACAGTGATAGGTTGACCATCTTAACATTATATTTTGAAAACCAAAACGGACTAATACTCAAGGTATTATAATCTAAATGAATAAAGGATCTTTAGGAAGCCTTATGTTGGGAGTGTAGTATGCAGCATATGTACATAATAAGAATGATAAATTTTACATTCAAAAGAATGAAGTGTAGCTTATTCAAAGTGGAACTATCTGTTGATCTTAAACTTTATAATATACTCATAAAATAGTGTCAAGATACATTCTGAGTTTGACGACAGTTTCGTTATTTCTATCAAATATTAAGTAATATTTGTAATGAGATAATTGTTTGGAAAATACCCCCCCCTGAACGATCTAATTACAATGTTTATACTTGTTTCGATGTTTCAGCTATGTGATTATTATGAGTTTTTCTTCTAAACTGTATATCCCTGTTCGAACATTCGCATTTCATATATTGACTTCATCGTTATTATTTGTATTTTCCACAGTTTAATCTGTAATTTTAATGCTTCTCTGTGTGACTGTGTGATACATTGATTATGTGTTGTCTTACGATATGGTTTTGTTTGAATGAATCAAGGTGATTCTTACCTTGGACTATATGCGGAGATTTTTGGTGCGGGATTCTTGTGGACAGATTTTGTCCCCACCTAGTCGGGAATAATCTAATTGATTCTCAGGTACTTCTTACAGTTGGATTTTGGTTTAATAATTTTGTTCCATAGTACCTGTTTTTGTACTTAGAAAGCGACCTTGTCTGTATAGCCACCTAATGGCACTGTTGAGATAATTTTGAGTTTTCAAATTATTATTATTGAATAGGACCACATAGATCTAATGACGAGTAACCTTATTTCTGTTGCCTTTGGAGCGTTTCATGACTGTGTGTGTCTGAAGGCAGTTTCGGACAGCTATACACTACGACGCGTCCAGTTAAACTTTAAGCACCCGTAAGTACAAGTGGAGTGCGACCGCACCAATGACCTTGAAGCGATCACTGAACAAGTTACTGAGACCTGGTGAATAATATTGTAATCATGGATAAAACATGCTTAACGGAGCGTTATGTTATTAAATGGGATATCTTGCAAGTTTCGGGTTAGGTTTGGGAAAGATTAAGTTAAGATTTAGGCTAAGGACAGGTTAGAGTTCGGTTAACTTAATAGGGGCGATATTAGGGTTGTTTCAAGTTAATTTACGGATATTTTGAAGTTAGGGCTAAGTTAAGGAAGACCTAGTTAATTACATGTATTGAATGCGGTTATGACCACATTTATGAACTGCTCTGTTTATACTGCAATCCAAAACTAACAGGTACTTTTGTCACACGCCAGAGAATGGAACCCTGTGTAACAGCTTCATACCTTTTAATTCATTATTTTCACGAATATACGTATTTTGTACACAAAAATTGTCTTTATCATGTGATTAGTGCTTTCAAGGACAGCTGTCCGTTGGTATTTACTGGTGTTTAAAGTTTAACTTTGCCTTAGGACTCAAAGATCGATTCCATGAGTTTGGACTATAACAAGTCGATTTTCGTCGTTACAATATTAAAGTTGTCTTATCCCATTATCTTCATAAAGTTTCGTAGGCTATATACTTTTTAACGCCTCAGTATTAGAAATGAGACGGAAAGTAACCTGTTAAATAATAAAACGTTTACTTACTGAGAGAACATCACCTGGTTGCACGGATAACTCCTGGGGTTTTGCACTCACATGATGCACATTGACAACACACCATCTGAAAAAAAATTTATTGATTGGCTTATGAATTAGGCGAGAAGAGGCGAAGAGAAAAATAATTTAAGTTACAGGAAACTGGGTAGAAAATTAATTCACTTCAGTGAGAAATATTGGCTAGGTAATTATTTTACACATAGTCATGGAACTACTTGAAGAAGTACAGAATACTTCCTCGGGAATCATTCATGTTTTACCCTTTGACAGAGCAGATAGCATAACAACTACTCACAGAGTATAAACCTTACTGATCTTATTAAAGTGATCCAATAAGCGTTTGATGACTTAATAAAAGGTGTGAAATGAACTTGAAAAAAAGTAGAACTTTCTCTTTTCTGGTTATCAAAATAAAAAACAACGTGTTTCTCTACTGAACCACAGCGTTTCTAGTTCCACACTCGAGCAATGACGAGAATGCATATTGATAATGAGTCGTGAGGCATGACAAGCAGATTTCGCCATACTTTTGAATTAGGTATGATTTATGTGTTCAGAAAGAAGCTGTTATCAGTCTTTCTTTGTCCTGGTAACTGAATATTTTCACCACTCTCTCATCTGATCACGTAATGTCAAAATTTAACATTATGTATGATCATTATAGTTTGGGATAGTGTTTATTATTATTATATATATCTTATTACTGTATACATATATTGATTGATTTTTGTTTAAAAATATTATTATTATTGTATCCTTCAATTCCTAGAGGATTATAGGGCTTCAGCCGTGCGTCTCCATTGCTTTCGGTTCTCTGCTAGAGTTTTCACCTGGCTCCAGGTCTGCCCACATGCTTTCATCTCCTCTTCACATGACCTCCTCCAAGTCACCCTCACACTGACAACCAACTCGCCGCTTCCCTTTCGGCCGGGTTCCACTCGAGCAATGGCTTGTCTAGTGATGTCACTTGATGGTTTCCTCAGAGTATGGCCAGCCAATCCACCTCAATTTCTTCCTGCCTATTTGTTTCACAATCAGTTTTTGCTGGGTTGGTTCGCTCCCAGAGATCTCTGTTGCTGATCTTCTCTAAAGGGCCATCCGATATTGAGTATTGAGCGAAGACAACTGTTAATGAAGGTCTGTAGTTTGTTTGGGATGCTCTTTATGACGCACTGGCCAAGTCTCTGATCCGTATGTTGAGTAGCACTGACTTCACATTGGAGTTGAAAATCCGGATCTTATTTTTGATGATGAGTGCTGTTGACCTCCACACAGGCTTGGGAGTAGTGAAAGCTTGTCTTGCTTTTCCGATTCTTGCTTTGATATCCTCATCAGTTCTGTCCGCCTGTAGTTGAAACGATGCTTCCCAGGTAGGTAAAAGAGGTTGTTTCTTTCAGGTTCCTCTCATTTATGCTGATTGTTATCTGTTGTTGTTGTTGCTGTTGGTGGTGTTGCCCAGGAATCTTCATTACCTTTGTTTTCTCTATGTTCACCTTAAGTCCTATCTTTGATGCTTTTTCTCCTAACTTGTTGCTTTTCGTTTGCATATCTTCCAGTTTGTGGGAAATCAGACATATATCATCGGCGAAGTCCAGATCCTCCAAGTTCTTTGTGTGAGTCCATTTTATGCCTGTTTCCTCACTGCCCACTGTTTGTCGCATTATCCAGTCTACTGCAATCAAGAAAATCATTGGCGATAGTAGGCAGCCTTGTCTTACTCCTGTCCTCACTTAGAAGGATTCTATAAGTTTCCCGTTGTGGATTACTTGGCATGCAGCGTTGTCATACAACTGTTGGATGAGATGTATTATTGTCGGTGGCACCCCGTAGTAGCGAAGTAGTTGCCGAAGCACCTCTCGATCGACGTTGTCGAAGGCCTTTTCAAAGTCAATGAAGTTGAGATAGAGAGGTGACTGCCACTCCAAGCTTTGTTCAATGATGATCCGTAATGTGGCAATCTGATCAATGCATGACCTGTTTCTCCTGAATCCAGCCTGTTCCGGTCGAAGTTTTTCATCCAGGTTGGCATGTTTGATTCTCTCCAGGATGATGCGGCTTAGTATTTTGCTTGGGATGGACAGGAGCATGGTTCCGCGCCAGTTCTTGCATTGACTTAAGTCTCCTTTCTTTGGTAGTTTGAATAAGTATCCTTTCTTCCAATCCTCTGGTACTTTGCCTTCTTTCCACACTTTCTCCAGTAGTGACGTCATCAAGTCCGCTGTTGTCTCTGGGTCCGTTTTCAATGCTTCTGCTGGGATTCCATCTGGTCCTGCTGCTTTTCCAGCTTTGAGTATCTTGATTGCCTTCAGGACTTCTGATTTCGTCGGGGGGTTGGTGTTCACTGGTAGCTCTGTCTTCGTTGTTGATATTGCTGGGCGCGTTGTAGGTAGGTGGTTTAAAAATAAACTCTGTGCAACTATGTTAAAACTGTTACTGTACATATACTTAATAATGACTTCGGCCTGTAAGCAGATGATGAGAAGCCAACGAAATAAATTATGGTACCATTTTATTCTGCGAAAACTGTTGTTCTTGCATTATTCAAACTTTTGAATTTTGTGAACCCCAGTTTTCGGCAAAAACTGTTCTCGAATTTTTAAGTCTCAAAAGGCCATGTATGTTTGCTTACACTAATATAGTTGGGACTTGTTTATTTATTACATGTGACTTCCGAAAATGGCATTCCGAAATGAGTTTGTTCACCGACCAGTCTTATTTGCGAATGTCAGAAAGAGAAGTTAGTGCAAGGTGAAATTCACTGGATACTTCACCTAGGAGAACAAAATGATCTATAACGTTAAGATTTCGTTAATCTGGCTACCCGATTTCGATAATCCATTTAGGATATTTAATAAATAAACATAGGAAATGTAATTATCTCATAATTGCATCAAAATGAAGCAAAGGAGAAGTTGCAACTTATTAACATGTCTTCTAATTTTCTAAATTCTCAAGAGTTAGTTTGTGGGAAATATTTTGTCTCGTGTTTGACCACGGAATGATATCAGTTAGAGAACCAATGAAAACCAGAGAGTACTGGACAGCGGGTTGTTTCGCCCTAATGTGTGACTTTTCAGCAGTGTGAACCTACTGGGGATCGGACTTAGGACCTTACGTTACGAATCAAGCTCGTATACCATTCAGCTATTGCGACCCTACTCAATGGTCAGCCCATGAATTCTAACTTCTTCCACTTCGTGATTTTTAGCGCGACCACCAGACAGAAATGTCACCGGAGAGTATTTGTCTTCACAACCGACCGGACTGACTCCCCTTGTCACCACTTTTCAGTTGAACTCCAGTCAATTTCGTCCTATAGCCAGTCACTACCGAGAATCAGATTAGTTTTCAAGACTTTATTTGTAGGGATTTGATTTGTTTCCAGTTTGATTGTGGATTGGTGCCAGTTAGAGAACCACCGAAGGCCTTTCATTTATTTGTATGTCAGAATGCTTTAACACTGCCAAAGGTTACTTGACAGGTTCGTCAATGAATTCAAAAGCTTTATTAGTGTCATTTTTTCTCTAAAGTTGATTGTCTTTTCTCAAGACAAAACATTTCATCATACTAATAAAACCGACTTCGTCTTCTGAGTTAGATGGTTGGAGGCGATCGGCAGGATGTGTTGCTTCACCCAAGTTTCGTGCTAGTTAGCACTCATCAGTTAGTAGGGCGTATCAGCAATCTTCCAGGAACTGACGTCCCTTCTGAGATTCGAACCTGCGTTACGCAGTTCTGCAGTCAGAGACGTTACTACTGAACTATTCGCACTCGTAATTAACCTCCTGTAGGACTGCATAGAATACTTCTGATTGGACAATAGTTAGTAAATAGTGTCTAATGAAAAGTTGTCTTCTGCGTAAATAATATCCAACCTCACATAAATATACCCTTATTCGTTTATTGTATATGGTATACTTTGATTTGCTTACTTTTGTTCGCCATCAGATGGACGCTGTGGATGGCTACGTGTATCCCATGATTTAGCCCTTTGTTCAATAGGTTTCTCTGAAGTAAAAAAAAAATACACGAATTTATATATGCATGAAATAAGTCTACAGCGTATGATTTAATAATTTCAAATCCGATATCACATAATTTCAGAATAAATGCATACTCGAAATACAGAATAAAAGAAATGTGAAATTTTTTAAATGTAAATTAGCGTTTGTGATGCAACCTACAGGTCCCATCAGTATTAGCCCCTGACTCGTGTTTACCAATAGTAATTTCTAGGGGTGGCCTGCTTAAAATCTGGGCTACCAAAACACTCCATCATTATATTGCATATAATTTCTCCTGTTCAGTTTTGTTCTTATAAAATATGACCTCTAATGGTATTTTCTACTATCGTGAGTGTTTAAAGTGTCTGCAAGCTGGTGAGTCCCAAGATTCTAGTAAACTTGAGAGAAAGCAAAGCCGTGGGTATACGAACTGCCACTGACTGAGAAATAAAACTAATTATATGCAGTTTTCAATTATTCAGCTATTATTATGTCCTTGGCTCAAAACATGTACTCCTACATCCGTTCTTAACTGTCTTTCAAATAAATGTTGTGGATTTCTCCAAGGAGGGAGGCGATGAAGAAATATCAAAAGGGATTGGTTTGCAATTCAGACCGGACACGTGTCAAACGATTTACTGTCAGTTAATACTTTACTTTAAGGTTGTGGTCAAAAAGAAACTAATATTCAGTAATTTCCACTGAAAATTCTGTACATTATATAAAGACTGTTCAGAATAAAGCTACTATTATTGTGGTCACTTAATTCAGTAAGTAGGTAATGTATGTAGATCCCTATTAAAGGGACTGAAGTACTTAGCTGCAAACAGAATACCTTGCACAGTCTTTTCAAGAAAATTAGTTCTTGTATCACAGCCAGAAAATTCAGACCGGAGATTATTATTTAACACTGATATTCTTAAGTGTAGCAACTTTGCCATAGGTAACTTGAACAGCCTGATGAGAATATCTGTAATCTCTATACTGATCGACATTGGCTGGGAAATGAATGTCATCATTCGTCTTATTTCCCATCTAATTGTATTTGATCAATAACACTCATATGATTATCTCTGAATGTACATTATCACATTATCACTTCAAATATCTAGTCAATTCCATACATATATATAAATGAAGGAAAAAGTTGTGTGAGTAACTTGATATGATTATGAGCAATAGTTTGTGCTCAAAACGTGGTCATCAGTTAATATTACTGTGTAACACTGTGTGACAGTTTATCAAAATAAAATCTTATCCATAATGGAGTTACACTCTACCACAGTGCCCAAGTTTTATACTTATATCAATTTCCGCTTTCGACCGCTGATAGTTTATTTGTTGACTCAAGTTGGTAAAATGATAGCCACTAACAAAATAAATTAGGTAGGTGATAAGCTTTTTTAAGCTTTCATGGTCCCAGTAGTGTCGCAACAATTCAAGGGTGACAAAGCTTTAGCTTTAGTGGACTGACACTACAAATATTTGCAAAATCAAAGGTGTTCGCTAATTTCGCTAAGTCCAAGTGGTATTAAAGTGCAGTACAAAGGTTAATTTTATTTACTCAGTCCCTTCAGGTGTTTTAGCTTCCCATTCTATGCTAATCATATATATATATAAACTTATGCCTTATTACAGAGAAATAATGGTTCGGATTTTCAGAGCCAATGTTAAGTCAGTCGGGTTAGAGACTTGGTCCGAGTGTCACCGAAAGCATTTTCAGCAGGTGGCTTCAGACTTCTGTCAACAGCTGTCTTAGATGGCTCCATAGTGAAGATCAGATGGCTGGCCAGAAAGCGTTAGCAACAAGGAACTCTGAGAAGCAATGAACCATCCGAGAACCTTTAGCCCAGGAAATATTCTGAATAAAATGGAGGAAGAGACTGTTGGGTGACATTATACACCAGGCTGACCCACGAGTGAAACGCGAATGGGGAATGAAGGGTTGGGCATGAACCAAGAATGGCATGGGGATACCGTGTGAGGAGGAGATGAGGTCTTATAGTCAATCGTGTGGTCAGCTGAAGAGAACTGCAGAGAGCAAGAGAGAGTGGAGAAGTTCTGTTGAATCTCTATGTTCCACTTGGGACCTAAGGGAATAATAATCGCAAATATTTTCACTGGTGTGCAATCTTACTTTCGAAATGCTACTCAGCAGCAGCATTGAGACACCTAGCTTCCAATTTGTTTCTCAGCTTTGCCAGCCATCAGAGCTACTATTTATTATTTAACACTGTTTATTGGTAGCTACCTCTTGATTGATGCAACATGAATGTTATCATTATTCCCTTAGGTTCCAAGTAGAATATAGGACTTTAATAGAACATCTCCATTTTGTCCTGTCTTCTTTAGCTGGTCGCACGATTGCTCATAAGCCTTAATCTCCTCCTCGTACGATCTCCTCCTTGTCAACCTCAGACTCTCACCCTACTAGTCGTTTCCCATTTGAGTTCCACTCGAGTGATGGTCTGGCGCACGATGTCATCCAGCTGCGTGTGTCCAATCCATCGGCATTTTCTTCGGCAATATAAGACTTCAGGTAAGTGTATGACAATCAGTTCCCAAAATGGAAGTGAATATGCAACAAAAGAAAGTAATAGCCATTAACAAGGCAAAGCTATCAAGGAGCATATTCGAGTATCACGCAACAAATAGACTGTAGAAAGAAAGAAGTCAGAGTATCATTAATTTTGACTTTATCTTCACACTAATGTCTGCTCTCTTCTTTGAAAAAAGCACTTTTGCTTTATTTGTAAATATATAGATAAGTTGAAAGGTTGCAATAATAAAAATTCATTTAATTAATCAGGTTTCTTTTAAATATGCAAGTAACTTTGAAAATTTTTTTTTTGATTATAGCTTGAAACCACACAGTATTTTTGGTACAAGTATGGAATTTTCAGCATATGATATCGGTAGCCCAAATTTTGCAGGTCGACCATTGATATCAGATGTGCTTTGGCAGGGGATCGAATCCCAGACCATATGCATGGTCGGCGAGAGTACTAACCACTGTGCCACCGACGCCACCAATGCCAAGCTTTTACTGAGAAGCATGGATAACAAAAGAAATTCATTTTCCTTAAAACATCAAATTATTTAGCTTTCTGTAAGCATAGTAAGGAAAAAAAGAAATTGAGATTCTCAAGTGAGTATCTATTTTATAGTTTCATATAAAAATTGTTGTCTAGGTGTATACTAACGTCACTTACCAGCGAAACGAACAGGTGAAGGAGTTTTGTTTCGCACAGCAGGTACAGGAGATTGACGTGGCGAAATCGTATGCGTCTGGAAAACACAAAAAATGTTAAGCCTTTCTTCATGTGTAATAAAATTTAAGCATAAAAGAAAAATAACTCGATGTTAAATGAAAACTGGAAACATGTAGTGTCAAGATTAATGCAAATTTCATAAGCTAATTTCAGAGATCAATATGAGGCTAATTTAAACTGATGTCTAGGAAATTATCCTTTCTTTTTACTTTTGTTCTCTTACTGGAGTAACTTACCTTGCAACCGGAATGTCCTAGGTTCGAACCCCAGTACTGCCCATGATTCCCAAAAAGCTAGGATGAGACAGCTGTCCAGTACTCCCTGGTTTTCAATGCTTCTCTAACTGATATCAATCCGTGATCAACTCGTAAAAACAAAACTAATCCTTACAAACCAAACTATAGAAAATTAATCTGATGCTTGCTAGTGACTTGCTACAGGATGGAGTTTCCTGGAGTTCTAGTGAGAAGTCGTGACCAATGAGGTCCATCCAGATGTTACGTGTGAGGATGGATGTCCCACCGGCGACATTGGTTGGTGCCAGTCGCGCTAAATCACAAATCGGTAGAAGATAGAATCAATGAGCCACTGAATCGGGTCCCAGTGGCTGAATGGTTTACATGCTTGAGATTGCTTAAACTATAAATTCACTTGTTTTCAATTTGACTCAGATTAATTATCATGGCGTATAAATGTCGTCTAAAGAACTATTGCAAATTAGAACTTCTATGAGAGTTATTTCCCTTTCTTTTGAAACATAAATAAGGTAATTTTACAAAGAAAATTAATGATAGCAAAACAGGTAGGTTCAGGGAAGAGTTTCTTTTCGGTGGTGAATTCATTCACTTAGCTGAGCTGTACAATTGCGATTATATATACTTACTTTTGTATGCATGTGTGTGTGTGTACATTAGGTTTGTCTGATAAGAATAAAACTTGTGCACTGTGGTAGAGTATAATTCCCTCATAGGTAAAATTTATTGCTCATAAATTGTCATAGAAACGTCATCAGCAAATATTACTGTATAACACTGTGAGACTTTATCTATGACGGAGTTATACTCTACCACAGTGCACAAGTTTTATACTTTTATCAAAAAACATTTTTTTACCCATAATGGAAGACATTTTTAAAAACTGTGCTGAGTGTATTGACTTCTACTGACTTGATGTTTGTGTGCTCTTTTTCACCTAACTCCTTATAACATTGTCACTTTTAGAACTCTTACATAATTCCATATTCCCCTTTGTTTCTATGTGCATCTTAATCACAGCTTACTTATAAAATTATTCATCTTATTACGTAACTGTATTACACTTACTCAACTTCTTCCATGTGGTAATAAATAGGTGTTTTGCGCAACACATCACCATTACCCTCTTACCAATCTTCACCCCTCCCCTAGTTACAGCTTTGATTACTCATCACATTTTTCAAATGTCTTGATAACAATAACCCTAAATTATTTTTATTCTTATCGGACAAACCTAATATACACACACATACAAAATAAGTATAAATAATTGCGATTGTACGGCTAAGTGAATGAATTCACCACCGAAAAGAAATTCTTCGATGAACAACGTGTTTTGTTTTCATGAATGTCTGAATGGGGATAATTCATGTAATAAAAATAATGATGGAGAAGATTTGTAACTCAGGTGGATGATTTTGATGTAGTTGTGTTTCGTGAGCTGGATAGTTAATTTGCGAAGCTTTCATCACCCTACTAGGTGACATCTTCAGCGCATACTTCAATTCGAAGTGAGCTTTTGAAGTTCTCCACGAGTTTATTAATCATCTCTCCTTTTATTTCCTAGTACGACTTACTTCAAATAGAGACAATGACTACCTTACAATTTCCTTGTTGATTCGCTTTAGAATTTAAAAGCACTTTCGAATAGACAGAAGGAACATAGATTACATACCTGAAAGAAGTATATTTAAACTCTAAATTCTTATTGGTCAGCTAAAGAACATGGAAAGACCTTTAATATTATTATCTTTAGTTTTCATATTTTTTTATTCCCTTACGTTCCCAGTGGAACATTGGGCTTCAAGCTAGAGGCTTGAAGTTTCTGTAGCAGAAGTGCTTATTTTTACAGGATGGGGTTGCTAGCCAACCTCACACCCACCCATCCCTCTTTACCAGTCTTACCAGCGGCTTAGCGAAGTAAATGAGTGAGTCGGCCGGGGATCGAACCCCGGACCACCTGCGCTGTCGGTGAGCACTCTACCGCTGTGTTGAATACATAGTTCTCAAGTAGTAATGAGTAACTATTATTATCTCTGCATACTGCCTCCAAGAATAATTGAATTGATTTTCTCATAAATTATAAGTTCAACTCCAAATTCTCCGTTCTTAACAATCACCCTACTTTAGTACTGTAATGACAGGTCAGTGATTAAGCGATTAATCACAGAATGAGTCACAACTTTGTTCCAGATGAAATACATAGCTGTTTAGGTTTGACAAGTGTATTCGGCACATTCGAATTGTACAGATATGAAGTCCCTTTCTTTGTGTAAGGTAAAAGTCAAATTTTCAAACTGATTCATAGTAGTAGTGTGGTGAGAGCTGTCTGCTAGCCAAATTGGTAGACAGTAATTTACCTCAATGTTTACGTCCCAAATCTCGGTCATGAGAAAAGAACAAGAACAAAGATGAACTCAACAACCAATCATAGAAAAATTTGCGTGGGCGGATACGATTCGCAGATATATGATCTGACCTTCGAAGAAATAGTCACAAGAAGATGACAGAATAACTTCCAGCGAGAAAACAACCAGTCAGAAGTCGCTGTTTCTCTGCTAATAATAACGAATAACAATGTACATAGAAATATATAAATATCTCTTGAATTCCTCAATAACGATCTGCTGCCTGGCCCTTATCTTCTGTTGTTACAAAAGCACCTCTAGTGATGAAGTCACACACAAATTATACTCATATCAGTTAACAATGAAATAGTATTGACTGTGTGTAGGCATTTTTCTCGGTTGTAGAATTAGATGAACTGTGCTCATCAGGTGTTGTAATATCTCACAGATTTTGGAGTAAATCTGATGAATGGAAACCTCCATGAAAATCAAATATGATGGGTTTTCAGCTGTCAGCTAACCTTTCTATCGATGGCTAGAAGGTTATGAACAAGCACGATTTTATGTTTACTGTAACTTTCTTAGAAAATGACAGGGGAATGTGTGTATGTATGTATTCGATAATACACCAACATACATCACTTTTTCGTCATATCAGCAAAAGGAATAGGTTTCATGTATTTACGCAGATGTCACGCTATCCTTCGATCAGTTCTCTAGTCATTTATTAAACAACTGTGTGCTGTCTTTCATCATTACCAGTTACGTAATTACATCCCCTTCATAACAACTAGATTTGATGGATTCTGCTGTATAGCATATCATGCATGTACTTGGAGTGAGATTAGATGTTATCATGAACATCTGTCCACTCATTTATCTGTATTTTACGAGCTAATGGTGAATATAAAGCGACACAGCCATTCCTTCATAAGTAACAGCTCCACTGAACCCGAGTTATCCATATTTTCTCAGAAATGTTGGCGTGTGGCGAAATTTGTCTTCAGGTCAATTTTTTCATAAATTAGTACTCAGTTGGATACGCTTAATAGCTGTAAGTTTTAGTGAAAATTCACAACATCCTTCCAAATGTGAAAGTTAAATCGTTCTACAAAAAATGTTACCAGTCTGGGAAAACTAGTTGAGTAAATAGAAAAAAAACTGGAATGCTCAGCAGTTATACACACATTCCGGAGTTTATTTCATGGTAGACTCACTCATAAACCTCGCCTGGTTTACTAACTGAAAGTAAGCCTAGTAAAGAGGGTAGGTTGAGACTGAGGCTAACAACCTGAAACTGTAAGTAAACCCAACACCAATGCAACTGAAACTCTAAAGCCTGAAGCTTTATGTTACGTTCAGAATGCAAAGTAGTCAGAAAAATAAGATAATAGGAAATATGACTGCTGTCAGTACACAGATGAACATTTTTTCGATAATTAATGGTGTTGGTATTAGATGGTTGAAGGCAATCTCCAGGAAGCCTTGAACCTAAGCTTCGTGCTATTTGGCACTTGTCAGTAAGGCGTATCTACAACCTTGAAAGAACTCACGTCGCTTCTGAGATTCGAACCCAAAAATCTAATATCAACAATTCAGAGTGCACCGTCATGGCGAGCCACCTAGAATGCTGACAACACTGCAAACTTGACTGAGGATAGAATTCAGTCTGCATCAAACAAAGGACTAGACACGCTACGCTGGTTACTGACTAATGTCCAGTCAAAGTAATTATTAGTGTAAAATGAGTGTAATTTTTCACTAGTTCACTTGTATACTAAAGAACTAAACAGGGCTAGGTTAATATTACTGAGTAAACCATGCGAATATTTATTTTTATATTTCTTTTTCCTTTGCATTCCCAGTGGAACACAAGGATTCATGCTTGGAATTTTCAGCAGGAGTTGTACTGTTCTTTTTCTACAGGGTGAGGTTGTTAACATCACGCCTAATCTTCTTTCTTTACCTGACAAACAGTGTCTAGGAGTCTGTTTGTCGAGAGTCTGACCGCAGACCTCTTGCATGGCTGGTAAGCATTCTACTGTGAATAAGTAAGGTTTTCTTAGACATAAATAATTCCAATGATAACGGTATATTTGGGAAGAACAGGTTATCAATAACTCAAAACAAATCTAATATTAGAAAAAATTAACATACTTGATTATTCTGGTGTTAAAAAAAGACACACGATAGACATAATAAGTTAGTGAGAAATTCTAAAAGCTATGACTGGAGATGTTTATTTTACCGTTGTTTCCCTAAAGAAGTTCAAACATATCTGAAATGTTTTGAATGTTTATCTCCAGTTACAGCTCTTAGCTCCAATTTAACCACAATTTTTATGTACATATTTCAATGAAATAAATCTGTGACAATAAAATGTAGAATTACATAATTTCATTCTTTTTTCTTCTGACTTCAATATATATATTGTGAACTAATGTACGCACCCACTGAGTGACATCACCCCAGACCATCCCCTAAGTGTAATCTGAATGGGAAACGACGAGTTGGACGTGAGTCCAAGGGTGACACTGAAGAGGAAATTTGGACCTATAGAAGACTGTGGAGACAGCTACAGATGACTGTGGAGAACAGGATGAAATGGAGGTATTCTGTTGAAGCCTTATGATCCATATGGAACCCAAGGGAATAATCAGATACTGTTTGCAGCAGGCAAGGAGCTTTATAAGTGATTCGATGCACGAAGTCCTCAATGTTACATTGACTGAGACTGCTGCTACTCAAATTAACAGTGGAATTTTTGACTTCAGTTCCGTTACAAATAGTGTTAAAATCATTATTTTAAATATTTCTCCCCTGGTTTATACTTTTACCTCATCAACTACAGCAGCTCATTTTGGAGTTGCTCTGAAGTAGCAGCTTAAGATTGCCAACTATTTTTTTCGGATCAATGTGGAATTCCAGTGTATCAGTTCATTCAAAAATAAACTTTAGTTGCTGAAGGATTTCACTAACCATATAGTCCCGGTGGCTTGATGGTCTACGAGCTCGCCTTGTAACCAGAAAGTACTGGGTTCGAACCCCTGTGGTGGGTGTCTGTCCAGTACTCCCAGGATTTCCAATGGTTCTCTAACCGACGTCAGCTCATGATGGAATCCTGTAACCAATAGTATAAAGTAATCGAATCTACCTAGCAACATAAATTCTATTTGTCTGTCTGTATACGGTTATGATTGTTTAGACTGCTCAAGCAAAGGAATTTAGCTAAATATAGAGTGATGTACCATAATTAAATGAGTAAACTAGATTGAAACTCATTTATCGCCATACATTTGTCGACACATCTTCAAGTGGTACGATAAAACAGAGCTAAAAGTCAGTATATTCACACTACCAAGTCTTTGATCATAGATAAAACATCCAATGAACGCAAAACAGTGATATGACATCAGTCTCAGAGATATTAAAGATTCCTTTATCAACAAAACAAAATAATCAGGAAGGAAGGAATAAGCTAAAAACATCAAGTTCTGAAAATTTGTATGACTACCTCTACACAATCATGGGCAATAAATAGTGCTCATAACATATTCCTGTAAGGAACATTTTTTCAGTGTCCTTTGTCAAATAAGCATATTTAATATGCAGTTATAGTTTACTCAGCTATGGAGTTACATGATATAGATTTCTATCGCAAACATAGGTCACTCCTGTATAAAAACCTAAAACGCACTGTGTTAAGGTGTGAAGACGACTGTCTGATTCACAATAACAACAGTTTGATAGCTTTAATGTTTCAGAGCACGATTTAAGCCAGAAATTACGTATTTTCGGTAAATTCTCATCAGGTTTTGCAATTACACAATGAAATACCAATCTTAGACTTCTGAAACAATTTGGATCAATAAAAGGATGTAAATCAAGTAGTAACAACTAAGATAACTATTCTAATCCGGGGTTGAAGACCATGCGAGGGAGAGGAATTGATCAAACTTCTTTTGAACACGAAGATTGTATTGAAAAACCTTTAAGGCGACTGCCACAGCCATGCTTAGGAATCGAAGGCGTATAAACTTAGGGAACTGAGGTGGTACCCTATATAGAATTGTAAAGGTGGAATTTTGTATCAATATTGCGGTCCATGTACACAAGGTGTGCCAATATAGAAAGCCTGATTGATTTTACAGCTGCTTTCTTTAAGCAGGTTGGACAATGGTCAATGCTCAAGAAGGCGACAGTGGACTTGATGAGTCGTTATACCTGTGTAACTGTCTCCACAAGAACAGTTAAATTTTATGTTTTATGTACGGAGGAAAAGAGAGTCGTCAAACTTTATGTAGCCTATCAACTATACTTCAAACATTGTCCCCATATGTTAATTTATTCATACAGATAAATCCATTCAGACTTCCATAGAAATTACAAATATAAACTTACAACTTTCACTTCAATGTCAACCTACAATAGATTAAGGAAAACAGTTATATTATTGTTGGAAAAACTAAAAACTTAAAACGTTTACTTCCCAGCATATTTTACAGAAGTGAAAAAAAGTAAACTTCCAGTAGGTGTATTTATTTTTCAGACAAACTGCTATTTTTTATGACGAGCAGTCTATTACTTCGAAATTCAGGCACAAGTTAGCTTACATGATGAAATAAATACATAAATCATCAGGTTATTAGGCTGGTGACTGTTAATCTCATCTATCTGAAGAAATTGGAAATTATTATTACATGGTTGGAGGCAATCAGAAGTAAGCCTTGCTTGAACCAGGTTTCGTGCTTGCTGGCACTCACCAGTCAACAGGGCGTTTCTACAGTATTCGAGGAACTTGTAACCCTATGAGATTCAAACCTGTGTCACCCAATGCTGCAGTCAGAGACGTTACTACTGGGGTATTCAGGCTCATGAATGACTTGCTATAGGAGTGTGCTGGATACTCTGATTAGACACTAGGTAGCCAGTAACTAGTAGTGTTATGTGTCTAGTTGCCTGATTGGCGCAGACTGTATTCGGTCAGTGGAAGTTATCTTATGAAATTCATCAAGAAATTAAAATTCAATGGCCAAACTCTTGAGATGATATCTGTCTGTGTATTATGTCTTCATTTCTTGTCCCTCGTTTGATGTCTTTGTGTACTACTAAAGCCACAAGTTAAAGTACAGGAAGTTTTGTATCGCTTTCTCGTCAACTTGAAGACGTATGCAGGACCTGCATATTATTATTATTGTTTCCTTAAATTCCTAGAGGAACATAGGGCTTCAGCCAAACGTCTCCATTGCGTTCGGTTCTCTGCTAGTGTCTTCACCTGGCTCCAAGCCTGTCCACACGCTTTCATCTCCTCTTCACATGACCTCCTCCAAGTCACCCCACCTTCGCACTGACGACCAACTCGCCACTTCCCTTTCGGGTCCCACTAGAGAAATGGCTAGTCTAGTGATGTCACTTGATGGTTTCCTCAGAGTATGGCCAGCCAACCCACCTCCATTTCTTCCTGCCCATTTGTTTCACAATCGGTTCCTGGTCGGTTCGCTCCCAGAGATCCCTCCCTGTTACTGATCTTTTCTGGCCATCTGATCTTGAGTATTGAGCGAAAACAATTGTTAATGAAGGTCTGTAGTTTGTTTGAGATGCTCTTTATGACACGTCAAGTCTCTGATCCGTATAGTAGCACTGACTTCACATTGGAGTTGAAAATCCGGATCTTATTTTTGTTGCTGAGTGCTATTGACCTCCACACAGATTTGAGAGTAGTGAAAGCTTGTCTTGCTTTTCCGATTCTTGCTTTGATATCCTCATCAGTTCTGTCCGTCTGTAGTTGAAACGATGCTGCCAGGTTGGTAGGTAAAAGAGATTGTTTCTTTCAGGTTCCTTCCATTTATGCTGATTGTTGTCTGTTGTTGTTGTTCTTGTCCAGGAATCTTCATCACCTCTGTTTTCTCTATGTTCACCTGAATTCCTATTTTCAGGACCTGCATACTGTTACGAAAATCAAATCCTCTTGGTAAATCCACATAAGAATTTAGTCACTTAAGTAGGTCCTTTTTATGCAGAAATATTTATAAGACCACCACGGTAAAGAAAAGTAGACAAGTAGGTATACAAAAGTTAGAAATCAGTTTATATGAGACAAAATGTAGCTGCTGCTGTAGAACATCGAATAAAGAATTTACATCACAGTATGTGGTCTGCTTGATATCAAAAGTGGTAAGTGCATGAATGCAAGCATATTAGCATAAAACTATAAACTAATAATTGACTGAGATGAGCAGTTGTTGTGTACCACTAATATCTACCAGTAGTTCGTGCTAGCTGGGTGGCTTCAAATGAGCGAAACGGCCGCCCAGTGTTTAGATCACCTTGATCTGGCTAGTGAGCACACCTGGTTGATATGAGTCGCTTACAACACTCATAGTCTAAGTACTGTTGATTTTACTAAAACAAGTGTATTGATTACAGACAGGTTAAGCAACAGTCAGTTTTTTCCTTAGTACTACCCAAAGGAGAAATGATTCAATGAAGAAAGAAATTCGGATTTAGAAATCCATCTGAGTAACTGTTTGATTTGTGAAATGTTTCAGGCTAGTGATGTACATGAAATTAACACCTAGTTTTATGTTGCCTGTAGGGAAATCAGAGCTTTTAATTAAATCTAGTGATAACGAGTTCTCCCAGTTGGTCAATGATTTATTTGTTACGGAATGCTCTTCTAGTTTTCAGGATGATTTTAAATTCAGATTTTGCTACTTAACTCACTGATTGATAAAATCCCTCACTTTGTACTATTGGTGGGAGCCTTACTTCGTTGAATGATGTTATTAGAAGTCAGCGGTTGTATACGCATCATGTAAACAGTTTAGGCTAACTAAACAATCACCATTTTGCATCACTAATTTGACTGACCAACTGACTTAGTTTCAACATGGAGCATTGCACAGAAGTACAACAAATTGCCACGTCCCATGTAACACACAGAAGTAGAGAAAAGAAAAATTTAGAAGGACTAAAAATGTGCAGAAATTTCTGGGGGAAAGAATAGTAATCTGGAGAACCATTGGGACGTAATGGATCTGTGAAATTAAAAAGACTGAGTGCGTCATATCACCAACAATTTCAGGTCATCAGTTGTTAGCCTCTTGAGGACGTTAGCCAGGTAGTCTACACCTCACTACACTGACTGGTTCAAACCTACTATCAGTTAATTCATGGATTGATGCCAGGTTTTGATCTAACTATTCTTAGATTTTTTCCAGTCCAACCCCATGTCAGTTAACATTGCATGGCGAGGCAGGCAGTTTCTTGGCATGCGCAACGCGTATCCTAGCCATATCAGTCGATGTAGATTCACAAAATCACCGATTCACTCCCATTCCCTACGTGACATTCGATGCTTTACCTCAATATTACTCACAACATTGTACCACTTAACATGGGGAAATAGATCGCAAACACCTTTGACCAGAGACAACTATTCTCTTCAAATCTTCTCTAGTCTTAATGGCTGTGTTTCATAGCCGGGAAAGACAGCAGGGTGGACTACTGCGCTCTACACACATCCTTTGTTGGATGGCGGGATTTCAAGTCTACTATTCAACACTAACTGGATGGTGCAGTACACCACTCCGACCATCTGAAATATGGTACACTGAATTAGATGAAAATCAATAAGTACCTGATGATAAAGTAACACTTTTTCTAAGATGATGGAAGAACAAAGGGGCTAAACAACTAAAGTGTGCCTTTGTGCCTAATATTTTGTGAAATGATAGCAATAGTCGGGTTTCACTAGATGAATCGTCTACCAGCCTTAGTTGTAACCAGAGCGTCCTTAGTTGGAACCCCAGTGAGTGCGTACATCCGATGAGTCACAAATTGGGACGAACCAGCCGTACAGTACTCCCTGCTGGTTTTCAGTAGTGCTCTAAGCGATATCAATCCGTGGCCGAACTTGCAGTATATATATATATATTCGCTTTTTATGGTACATAAAATAATGATCTAAAAGTTTAATGCAATCCAGTCAAACTTACTACACCTGGTGTAACTGGTTCTGGTTCTGAATGCCATGTCTGTCGTTTACTTGTGGCTGAAGGAGTGAACTGAGGTGAATATCGAGAAATATTTTCTGTCCATCTGCTTCTAAAATTTCAAAATAGAAACGATAAGTGAATAGTAAAATTACCACCAAATTGACGATTATAACATTCAAAATTATTTCACATAAATTATCAACACTTACTGCTCTTTTATAACAGTGGATCACGCTTACTCTAAGGCATTGTGGAAGCATAGCTAATGAGAATGAATATATAAACTCCAGTCAGAAAATGTATTGGTACTCATAGATGAAATGAGGTGGTTAACATGTTGATCAACTTTGTAAACAAAAACACTGTGAAAGAAATATGTTGTGTAAAGAATTTGTTTAAACAGCATTCTGCTTACAATGATTAATGATCTATATTAGTGATTCCAACTCACTGACCAAGTTCCACTCTCATGAGCTATAGCATCCGGGAATTGTTATGTGGACTTATAAGCTAACCCTCTTTATTAGATCTTTCTGTTTCCTGTCTTCCACCCTACTCATCTCCTTTTCTACTGTGAAAGCGTATAATTGATGATAACTTAAGCTAAAAATTGTAATGCTTACATTTCGGATGTGTTAGCTGTATAATATTCTCTCTACTACCATTCAAACATTGATGTATGTTATTTCCATTCTTTCATAACCAATGTAATTCCAGGTAGATTGGAGCTGATGCTAACTTGTGAAATAGAATAATCATTTCATTTTATACTGCAAATTCGGTCTTTCTTTATTGAAGCATATATATATATATGATTTTAAGAAACTACATCAGGTGAAGAAACTTTAACACAAGTGTGAGTAGTTGGAGGATTTCATCAAGAACTGACATCAGTTAGAGAACCATTGGAAAACCTGCAGGGAGTACTGGACAGCTGCTGTTTCATTCTAGTTTGGGACTCCTCATCAGTATGCAACCGCTACCAGGGTTCGAACCCAGTACCTTCTGGTTACAAGGCGGGCTCGTAGACCATTAAGCCACTGGGATCCAATCCATTGGCCAGTCCATGAATTCCAACTTCTGCCAATTCATAACATAGCGTGACCACTTCACAATGTCTTCTTCGATGAGTTACTGTCTCCCCTTCAACCTGCTGTACCCTACTGGTCATGGCTTTCCACCAGAATCCCAGGTCACTGCCTGAATAGGACCAGTCACTAGTGATCATCAGGTGTGAATACTTAAAATTATAGCATGAAATATAATTAAAATGTTTGTGATTATAGAATAAATAAAGTCATGACATATTAGTGCATGGAATGTTGCATAGATCTTGGAAAAGGATATAAAATTAATAGGATTAGTAGGCGAATAAAAAAGTCATCACGTAACATGTTGAGAAATTTGATAAGATGGATTTGAAAATTGAATTAAAAGAAATAAGTGTGAGAAATGAAATAATAATACCGGAAACTGCTTAAAGTGAAAACAAAAATAATATTAATAAGAACAGTAATAATAAGGAAAAGGTGTACAAATTAAATAAACAAAGGGAAACATAAACTACTGTTTATCCCTCTACGTCTAAGTTATAAATATGGACTGTACATACAGGTTTAGTGAAGAAACGTGTGGTTTGAATTCAGGAATAGTGAAGGCCTTCGACTTTCTTTAGGAGTTTGAAATGAAGATAGGGCAGTGAGTTAGCACGAATTCAATAGATGATCTTGATATCGCGGTCAGGGTTGGCTGAGTGACAGAAGAGTTCTAAAATAGAGCTTCTGATAGCCTTACTTTCACTCTTGTAAAAACATGCTGAAATGTATTGTCGCATTCTTGTGGAAAGTATTCTCTGACTACAGTCACTGCAGATGGACTGACAAATGCATATCGTTGTGAAGGATAAGCGATTTTACCGTGTAAAACTTATTTCGTAGTCAGTTTGTCTTTAAGGGTATCTGAATTAGTCACACATCCAAAAACACATTCAGTAACTTATATCCACTTAATTGGTGACACTTGAAGAATTTCCTTACGGTGATTCTACAACCGATGGAACTCAGCATCCATTAGTTTCTTGATTCACATTACTAATTAGGAGTGTCAGATTAGAAGAAGTTTACAATTCAAGACTATTTCTTATTCAGAGTTTTTATAGATAATTTCAACCAGTAATTAAAATTGCTCATCGATGTAGCACTGATAGTTAGTTTAACTAACTCTGTACTTGTCTAGACGTAATATATTCATTTTTAAAAGGGATTCATGTCGTCAGTTGAATCTTCTTTGATTGCAATTATCTTGGTAAATTTGCATTTTTTTGACTTGTTTAATAAAATATTCCATATTCACGTGACTCAATTCCTTTAAAAGTTAAAACACATCATGTAACAGGTACCTCGATACTGTAGCTGTTATTATGTACTACACAGAAATGTACTGATTACTGACAAGTAATATTATACACGTGTGGATCGAATTGTAAGTTTCTGTGGCATCGTTGAACATAAAGCAGGATGGAAATCAAATCTCTACCTCAACTTCATCGGCTCTGTAAAGGCCTACTACAGCGTTGGAACCTACTTCAACACTATGGAATGCATTACTCTAAGTCTTTATCAACGTCACTCAAAATCCATATGACATCTTCGTATGTCAAGTGATTCACAACGGAAAACTCAGCGAAGCTTGCTTTTGAAGTGAAGACAGGAGTGAGATAAGGCTGCCCTTGCTATCAGTCGTGATATTTCTGATTATGGTGGAGTGGATTATGCAGAACACCATATGTGGGAAGGGAGGATACAGGAATAAGTTGGACTGATAAGAAGACTCAGGAAGAGTTGAACTTCATGGACGATTTCTGTTCAATCTCATATGAATTCGAAGATCTACAAGCGAAAAACAACAAGTTGACAGGAGAAGCAGCAAAAGCAGGACTTCAGGTGAACATAAAGAAGATGAAGGTGATGAAGACACTCAGCAACCGACAACAACAACAAGCGCCAATCACTATCAACAGAAGGAATTTGACATCAGTCACTTCCTTCACTTATCAAGAAGGCATCATCTCAACTACAGATAAGAGAACAGACGAGAATATTAAAACCAGAATCGGAAGAGCAATGCACACCTTCATCACTCTGAAATCAGTTTGGAAGTCTGCTAAACTCAGCGTAGAGAACAAATTCCGATTCACAACATCAATTAGCAACGAGAAACTCTTGGAACGAACTAACCAAGAACTTATTACTCAACAGACATGTGGAATAAATTGGAGGTGGATCGATCACACGATGAGGGGAATGTTGAGTGGCGTACCATGCAATGCACTTCCTTGTGTGGAACCCGAATGGGAAACGATGGGTTGGCTATGAATCTAAGAGTGACATGAAGGAGACGAGAACCTATGGAGCTAGCTGAAGAGGCCTATAGTGAACAGGACGAAATGGAGTTTTATTCCACAACCATCTCAAATAACTTCAAATACACTTAGTTCTTAGAATACCTGTCTATTTCATCAAGTTCTGCATTATTTACAGTGCGATAAAGTACACATTCCAAATATTTTATGTTGTTACTATTGCAGTACTTATGAATCTAAAAAGGATACACTCAGATTTTCAAAGGTACAATAACCTCGTGCACAAACAATTTTTAATTCACTAGGCTAACCTCAATAAACGATTATCTATGATACATAATTTGAATTTTTCTAGCAAAACTGTCATTTCGTTAAGTGAAATTTAATTTCCTCTTCACATTTTATCAGACAGACGACAGAAGAGGTGTAATTTGTCAGTTAAAACTGTTTTATTGCGCACTACAGTTGGTGAATTTATCAATTGAGCAGTTTGTAAGCATTTGTATTTCCACATACTTATATGCACAGACATATTTTATATGACTGATAGAGAGAGAGACAGAGAGAAAGCGAAAAAAACAACACAACTACGAACTCATGGTATGAAGGTGTAAAATTAGGTGAAATTCTCTATCAAGGTCTTGTAATGGTCAACTGACAATCATGCGGGTTGCATAAATACATTTCAAAATAAATCAATAAATTGTATTGATGACAGTTATAACTAACAACAACTATATGAGTGAAAATAAAATCTAATAAAAAAAAGTATCATAGTGTATAAAAACATTCTCTTTTTCAAATGTCTAAGCAAGAGCTGTGTTTTCAAATTAAAGGAGTAGTAGTGGTATTGTAATGGGAGAAGATAACAGACTTGAGAGAGGAACTTTATTAAGGAAAAACACACTATATTTATAAGTTGCAGGATTTCATCATAAGCTGACTCTTCATAAGTACGAACCCACCGCTAGAGTTCGAACTCAGGACCTTCTGATTACGAGGAGAGCTTGTAGGCAATTAAGTCGCTGGGACCCGATCCAATGGTCCATGAATTCTAGCTTCTGCCAATTCACGATATAGCGCGACCACTTAGCGATGTCAACTCATGATAAAATCCTCCAACCAATCAGGCAAAATCCCCGCAAACCAGCACCTGAAAAATAATCTGGTGCTCACTAGTGACTGGTTCTACTCAGGCAGTGACCTGGGATTCTAGTGGAATCCGTGACCAGTAGGGTACAGCAGGTGGAAGGTGAGACAGTAACTCATAGAAGAAGACATTTCGAAGTGGTCGCGTTATGTTATGAATTGGCAGAAGTTGGGATTCATGGGTCACTGGATTGAGTCCTAGTGGCTTAATTACCTACGAACTCGCCTTGTAACCAGATCCTGAATTGGAACCCTGATGGTGTGTGCGCACTGCTGAAGCGTCCCAAACTAGGAGGGAACAGCTGTCCAGTACTCCCTGCAGGTTTCGCAATGGTTCCCTAACTGATATAAGCTTATGATCAAACGTAATCCCCACAAACCAATACTTAAATGTTTATAATTCTTTAGCCACACTAATGTTTGGCTTGTTAAGGGGAGAATAAACTGTTCTGACTGGATGGCAATAGGCTCGAGGTTAAACAAGTAACCAAACCAGGTTATTTCATGTCTATAACGTGAAGTAAATCCAGATTTGAGGAATAAACACTTCTTCTTCTGCAGCCAGCTATGAAGTTAAAATGTCGATTTCAATTTTGGCCGCTTCCTATTAATCTGCATGTCGTTACATTAGTAGTAAGAGTATACCAGTAGAATACATGTTACTTATAATACAATAAGCAGCTGATAACTAACAGTGTGGTACTTCACTGAGATACTGTTATAACAGCAAAACACAGTGATACTGGTTGCAGCATTGTTTATTTGCTAAAATGACATACATCGATAGCAAAAATTATAGAAATCTAACACTGAAACATCAATTTGCAAAACTTGTTCGTATTCTACTTCTTTCGTTTTCATTTCATGCCTTCTATATTACTTCAGAAGGACCTTCATTTCTCTGTTGCTCTACTATACAGGAATCTTGTAAAGTGTGTCACAACCATACTACTGAAAGGTTCTTATCAGTAGTAGGAGCAACAGTGTCATTTGCTTAGTGCATTTACTTTGTTTTTAATACCCAAGGCTGAAGTCTGAATGATCATATGAAGCTGATCGTTTGTTGAAATTTAAGTGAAAGGGGGGATTTATATCTAAATAATTCAAGTTATTATATTTTATTCCTTTGCATTCCGGGCGGAACGAAGGTTTTCAAGCTTGAGTTCTGACGTTTCGTTACCAGCAGTGGGCTTTTTTACCGGGTGGAGTTGCTAGCCTCACATCTAACCTTTCCCCTTTGCCAGGCACACTACAGGCTCAGCTAAGTTTAATAGTGCACCAACCAGAAATCGAACCCTGAGCCACATTCGTGATTGGTGAGCATTCTACCGCTAAATGACTGTCACCAACGCCAAACAGTGCTGCATCAACTGACTGGGCGTTTATATACTGGTTTTCAGGAGAACCGAGTACACCTACCTCTGCCTTTTATGAGATAATACCAGAATGCAGTACCATACTGTAGTGCAGCCACTGGAAAGCCCTCTCCCTAGGTGGACCAAGTTTTGTAATTCATAATCAGTTTCAGTGCAATGGATGTTCTTACGCTTTGTCCTCATCTTAATTGTAATATCGTGACAGGTTATTTACTTTTTCTCTTCTCTTCCTTTGGTTTACAAGATGCTTTGTCTCCCTTTCTTGTATTTACTATATGATATGAACTAATCGCAGCCTGATACACTGACTAACAACGCTCCTATATTGAAAATATGTTTTTTTGGATGTCATAGGAAAGTGCATATTCACTTGTGAAGAAAACTGTTTTCGCTATTGTCAGTGTGCAGTTTTGAATGTCGCAATACACGTACGAATTAGGTAGAAATTGCGTAAAAATAACAAATCTGTGGATATTATCTAAAGCTGGATGCAAGGGGAGTTTAATAGTGAAACGTTCGTTTGATAGTGAATGAAATAAAATACGCTGAGATCCGATACAATTCATAAGTTCGAGCCCTTGTCTTTCAATAAATAACATAACAGTTATAAGGATTCTGATTCCAAGAGGTAGACAAGTTGATCAGTTGGTTCTAGTAATAGGTGTAATCTTCGTTAGACAGTCCACTAGCAAAAATACTAGAAACAGTTTATATTCTTCTAACTCCCCATCATTAAGTCGTGTTACTTTTTCTTCATACCTAACCAAACTGAACTCTTTGATTGGATACTAGGTAGTAATCAGTAGTGTCATGCGCCTAGTCAAGCTGGTAATGTAGCTAACATTCTAGATGGCCTGCCATCATGATGTAACCAGAAGAAAGCATTGCTCGACCCAGGTTTCGGGCTTGTTGGCACTCACCAGTCAGTGAGTCTCCAAGGAACACATGTCCCTTATGAGATTCGAACCCGTATAATCCAGTAATGCAATCAAAGGCGCTACTACTCAGCCATTCATGCTAGTGACTGACCTTCAATAGGAGTGTGCTGGACACTTTGATTGAACACAAGGTAGTAACTAGTTGTGCTATGAGTCTGATCCGTTGACCGATAGAATTCAGTCTACACCAAACAAAGGACTAGATACTTGACATTAGTTACTACTCAATGTCAAGTCAAAGTATTTATAACGGTCAGTCACTGACCCGAATACTTCGGTGGTAACTTCTCTAAGTGCAGCACTCTGGTTGATGGGGTTTCTAGTCTCAGAAGGGACATGAATTCCTTGAAGTTCGTAGATACGCTTTGCTGACTGGTTAATTCCAACAAGCCCGAAATTTAGGTCGGAGGTTTCGTGCTGATTGCTTCCAACCATCTAACAACAAACTGAATTCATACTTCAATTCTTTAGATTGTTATTACTGGCAGAAAAATATAGTTAGAATATGACGAAAAGTAGAACATTAAAATGAACAATGAAGTCACAGAACATATTCAAATCAACCAACTTCCTGGGTACTATTTCAGGCTGAGTGAAGCCAGCGAATAACTCTAGAGGGTCGACATGTACGCATCAGTTTCAGCTTACTGGTTTAGTTTTTACTTATTTTATTGCTTCCACTTATCATATATGCGTGAAAATATCCTGAAATGCCAAGAAGAGATTCCAAGTCAACAGAAACATGCTGGTATGCTAATTTACTTTCGTCTCGGTGCGTCACCTATCTGTATGAAATGGGATCTCAAAACTGTTGAAAATATTTATTGCCTTAAGCAACTGTTTTCAAAAACACTTCCAGAAATAAGTTTATGTGCCTTAGAATTTTAGTTTTCAACAGTTTCAAGTTTGACCACAGATTGATATCAGTCAGAGAAACAGTGAAAGCCAACAGGGAGTACTGGACAGCCAACTCTTTCGTCCGCTTTTGGGACTCCTCACTAGTGCGCATCCACCGACTGGGTTTCGAACCCAGTACCTTCCAGTTACAAGACAAGCTCGTGGGTTATTCAGCTACTGGGACCCGACTCAATGGCCCATGAATTCCAACGTCTACCAGTTTTATTTCTCATGATGAGCATGCCGAAGTGAAATTCCACTGTGAATGCAAATCTGTTTATTTTTTGGATCCGTTATGCCGTTGTTCACTTATAAAGTCATGACCTGATTTACAGATAATTTTCTCCCACGCACAATTGCAAAGATTAATCTGTGTAAATTGTCTTGCTCTATTTTAACACAACGCAGTAAAATTGCGGTCACCAGTTTCAACCTCATCACCTAGGGAAAAACTTATTTGTAGTTATATCAAGCAAATAAGCTACTTTAATCTCTTAGCCTCACTACGCATCTGACTCTTGTTATAAAACAATGCTGAAGACGAATACTACAAATGAGCATCTGACTAAAACGAAACGTCTATTTTTCTCATTAAAGAACTTGTAGAACAGTTTACCAATAACCGTACATGAAAAATGCCAACTGAATATTAAACACAACAGACAGAAGTTTAGAAATAGATCAGAATAAAAACTATAGAAAAAAATATACAGGTCCGAGTGACTAACGTAGTTGGAGTAAGATTTATCAGGGACTATAACACTGTTAAGAATTAGTTTGTAGGGATTTGAGCTGTTTCAGGTTTGGCCAGGGATCTATGTCAGCTAGAGAACTAGTGACTGAATGATCTATGAGCTCGTCTTGTAACTAGAAGGACCTGTGTTCGAGCCCCAGTGGATGATTACTGCCAGCGAGTCGCAAACTAAGACAAAACAGTTGTCCAGTACCCCCTGGTTTTCCACTGTTTCTCTAACCGATAACAATTCATGATCAAACTTGAAACAAATCGAATTCCTACAAACTATTTCTTGAAATCACCGAAAGTACCCATTGAGTCATGAAGAAAATAAAAGACAGATTCAGCGAAGAAAATTTTCTTTATCGACGAAATCATCTTCAGAGGCTGTACAATCGTATTTATACTTACAAAAATATATATATATATCGATTTACAGGAAACCAACATGGAATGGTCAATACACAAATTTCCATAGCTGGGTCCCTTTGAGAAGAAAGAGAAATCTGATCCATTCCTTATCCTCAAGAATAAGGAGGATATGTTCAAGTGATACAATCGATGGGGAACTGGAGAGACTCAGACAAGTCCTCATAGAGAATGGATATCCTCCAAGATTCATCGAGAAAAACATGAAGCCAAGGGAAAAACCCGAAAGAATACAGACGGTGCCAAAGAAACTACTGTTTATGAGTGTCGAATTTAAAGGTGATACCACAGCTGAGATCCTGAAGAATCGCTTATGCAGATCACTGAGGAAAGCCTTCTTTATGGCTGAGCTACGTATCAACTTCTACAGCCGACAAATGATCAACGGGTGTGTGAAGGATAAACTGCCGCTTTGGGCCACCTCAATGTGTGTTTATAAATTCACTTGCTCGTGTGGAGCTAGTTATATTGGCCGCACAAGGCGCACGCTTTCCAAACGCATCTCTGAGCATTATCCGGCATGGTTAGCAAAGGGACAATGTAAGACAATTACTAGCTCAATTCTCGAGCATTTGGTGAACTCAGGCCACGTAGCTCCACCAGAATCCTCTTTCAAGATCATCTACAAAGTGAAGCCAAATGGTACAAAGGGCGTCAGGTTTCGGCTTTTGTGTATGGCGGAGGCTCTAGCAATTCATCAATACAACCCTGAACTCTGTATACAGAAAAAGTTTGTCCAGTCTCTTATTCTACCTTGGTCTTAACCTCTTCACTAATCGTTCCTTGTAAATGAAATATTTTTTGATTTTTTCTTTTCACTCTACTTTCACTTTTAGTTAGCTTTTGCTTCAATAATTATTTCACTATTATCACTCGCATATGCTCCTTTTGTATATTTTCACACCCTCTTCACACTTGTTAAATTGACACTCAAATACCTTTATTCTCACTTAATAGCAATTTTAACCTTATCAAATTTCTATCTTTTTACCGTTGAGTACCACGTAATTTTCAACTTCTAATTTTCACTTCTAAAGCCACTTCTGAGTAATTATATCAATTATGTCACCCCCTATTACTCAATAATAGACCACTATATATTTTTGTAAGTATAAATACGATTGTACAGCCTCTGAAGATGATTTCGTCGATAAAGAAAATTTTCTTCGCTGAATCTGTCTTTTAATTCTTGAAAATTAATTCAATGCTAGCTAGTGACTGGCTGCAGGATGAAGTTGTCTGAGGTTCTGGTGAGAAGTCGTAACCAATGGGGGCCATCGGGTCAGCCTTGAGAATAACTGCTCACCGATGACCCAGGCTGGTTGTCTCCCTAAGATCACGAATTGGTAGAAGTTGGAATTCATGGGCTGGCCATTGAATCAGATCGCAATGGCCGAATGATCTACGAGCTTAACTTGCAATAGGATAGTCCTAGGTTCTAACCCATGTGGGTGCTTATTGCTGATGAGTTCCAAGTACTAGGACGAAACTGCTCGCTGCCCAGTACTCCCTAATTTTTATTGGTTCTCTAACTGACATCAATCAGTGGCCAAACTTGAAAAAATCACACTTCGAAACAAAAAGAAATCATTAGTATGATAGGTATGTTCCAAAACAAAAGAAAAAAACACGTATTTTAACCTGGTTGGAGGTTTTAAGCTAAACTGTCAGAATCTTTCATCAAATATAGGGCTAAATACGAGTAAAACAATGCATATTCTGTGTATTAGATTGTCTACTCTTAGCATATTTACTACCTAGTTCAGCAATGACAGTCTTGTTTTGAAAATTGAGTTAGGAAATTCAGCTTATTTCCTTTCTGCTTTAAAGACTTCTCATTGGATATGCTCTGTAATACTATTCGGTGATATTAGTTAACGTTAAGCCTCCTATATTGCCTGTCTTCATCAGCAGTGGCTACTATTTATAAAAAACAGAATTGTACATTCAGCGTTTAAGAAAGATTAGTCTCATCAATAATAAAAATATTTTGCCATACAAATTAATGAGGGTGCAATTGATTGAGACATCACGTGTGATAAATAAACCTCTAAATTAAATTCACCATTATATCTTTTGAAACAGTACATTTGCGAAAAAGACGTTTTCCATGGGCTTTAATGACAATTCTATAGAACTGATCATTTGCTGGAATCAAAAGATATAACTTTTCCAATGCCTATTTGTGGAAGATACCGTGTTCAGAACATGTTATCTCAGAAAATTAACTTTGACGGGTCATAAGAAATGAACTTTTAAAAGAATCAAATAAGAAGCTAACTATGTGGTATTAAATGTCTTCATTGAAAGGATTTGGGCATTGTATTAATATTATTTCCTTGTGTTCCAACGTGGAACATAGGGCATCAGCAAACCAACTCCACTTTGTCCCGTTCTGCCCAGTCCTCTTTAGCTGGTCGCCCGTAAGTTCTCATCCCCTCCTGACAAGATCTCTTCCATCCTCAGATTTATTCCAAACTTGCCAATTTTCATTCAGGTTCCACTCGACGACCAGCAATGCGCAAGATTTCGCCCAACTGTCTCCTCAGCTTCCTAGATAAATGAAGGAAGTGGCCTATTTCAAATTTCTTCTGTTAATAATGATCGACAGTTGTTATTGTTGTTGGTTGGTTGGTTGGTGATCTTTATCACCTTCGTCTTCTCTATATTCACTTTAAGTCGTGTCTATTCTGGCTGCTTCTTCTTCCTACTTGTTGTTTTTCGCCTGTAGGTCTTCAAATTTATGTGACATCAAACATAAATCGTCCGCAACTTTCAGGTCTTCTAGAGTCTTCTCGTCGATCCAATGTATTCCTGACTTCTCGTTCCCTACAGTCTTTCGCATGATCCAATCCACCACAGTTAGGAACATCATCGGGGGTAGTAGGGACAGCCTTGTCTGACTCCTGTCTTCACTTCAAAAGCAGGCTTTACTGAGTTTTCCTTTGTGAATCATTTGACGAAAAACATCGTCATATAGCTGTTGGGCACTGTGGTAGAGTAAAATTCTATCATAGAATAGTTTTATTTGATAAAACACGCAGTGATACAGCATTATTTACTGATGATGTTTCGAGTGAAACTTATTACCTGCTTATAATCTCATCGTGATGTGCATATCATCACTGTGAGTGAGTTCATTGTTTTGTTTTTTTATCGTTTGTCAGTATCCATTATAGAATTCCTGAAAATGTTTAATTTTATTTCTTTAAATTAAATTCTAGTTTTCACTGGAATGTTATCCATAAAATAATCTTTAAATTCTTTCATTTGAATAACTTTCAATTTAGAATGTTATGTTAAGGTTTTAGAATAACTAATTTTTAACAGAAGCTGTCATTGAGATGTCAACCATACCTTAAAAAAAAAAATATATATATACCACTGTTTCTACCTGTATGTACTTGAATATTAATAACAAAAACGGATCAGAGATGTAGCTTCGTAATGATTCCAGTGCTAAATGAAACAGGTTTGATCACTGGTTGATATCGGTTAGAAAACTAGGGAGTACGGAACAGCTGTTTCGCCTTAGTTTGGGACTCTTCATCGGCACGCACCCATCGGGTTTCGAACTAAGGACCTTCAGGTTATAAGACAAGGTCGCAGAGCATTTAGCCATTGGGATTGGATTCATTGGCCCATGAATTCAAACTTCTGCCAGTTGGCAACATATAGCAGAGCTGCCAGCTAGTGTCATTCAAGAGTGTTTATCCTCACCCCCGACTGAGTGGACCCAACTGGTCACGAGTCTCTCTAGAACTCCATGCAACTTCGTCCATGTAATTGGTTAAATGATCATGCAATATTAGAAGTTTCAGGATAGTTAAAAATCATAAGCGCTGTGGGGTGCAATAAAACAGATAGATGGGCAGGTGGGTACTTTAATACACATTATTGTAATTCCAGGAAAGTATAGATAGCATGTCTCACAGTTGAAAGGATAGTTTTGGGGTGATAATATTATAATAAATATAATCAAATTAATTTTAACTTACGGTGGTGTATTCCAGGCTGGTCCCAACTCTCTCCAAAAATCTTGTTGTTTAGGCTGCAGTCTAGTCATAATTGTAGAAAGTGTACTTTCCTCAAGTAAAGGTTCGACAACATCACGCACCATATTTTGATCATAATCGGCGACAAGATTTTGACTACAAACTTTATCCAACCAATGAACTGTGTTGAATAGTCGGATGAAAATTTTTTTAGCAGTATCACCAGGTGTAAGTTGTCGAACTTGCTCATTTATATTAAAGGCATATTTGACTTTTCTGATTGTTTCTTGTGCATCCTGTTTACTTGGAAGACCTGTACCATTCATCTTGCCTTCACCTAGAAGAAGAAGGCAAATAACAGGAATTTTATTGACCAACTGTGTAAAGCTTACAAGAGAGCGAAATATCAGGCCTCTTAGTTAGGATAATTACTAAGTTAGGTTATGTCCAGATACCTTTAGAAATAATGTACTTGAAAAGTTCAGAAGTTTGTCGTTTAGAGTTGAAAACGTAGTGTTTTCATTGATATTTTTAAATAATGTTATCCTTCAGGTGGGGGATTTGCTACTAGTAGTGTTCTCTGAGTTGCTTAGCTTAGTTGCGGAGCTTTCATCGTTCTTCTGGACAACATCTTCAGCGCAATTATTAGCATAAAATGAACTGATTTAATCAGGGGAACTAACACAGGAAATTGTAGAAACACAAGTATATAGAAAATGAACGCACACAGATCAAATACTCAACTATACTAGCAATAACTCAATTACTCACAAAAGAAACTGTGTGCGGACATTGTTTAAAAGAGTTCAAACACACTGTAGCACTCCAGAGTTGAAAAGAATGGAAGAAAAATATCTACTAACGGTCTTCAAAAAGAATGGATATCCGCATAATTTCATCAAAAAGTGTTTAAAATCGAATCGCAACACCAACAAGAAACCATTATCGAAGACTACAAGAAACTTCATCCAACCATATATAAAAGATACCTCTGAACATTGAAACCGCTTGAAACAGAAATAGCACACAAGCCAGTCCAGTCACTTAATTCGATATTGTGCAAACTGAAAGATCCAACAGCAAGCGGTCATAAAATTAATGCCATTTATAAAATAAATTGTATGAACTGTAACAAGCATTACATTGGCTAAAGTGGGCGTCCCCTTCGAATCAGAATCCAGGAACACAAATCAGCTGTTAAAAGACATGATATATATTCTTTCATATCAATGCATATAAATAATTATGGACATCAGTTTGATTGGAATAATGTCGAAATTTTAGACAGAGGAAACACCAAAAGTGCCAGGGAATTCCTAGAAGCCTGGTACTCAAACGAAAATGCGATTAACAAACACGTTAATATAGACCAAATATACCAACTCATATAAAGTAAATCAAGTGATGAGAAAGTTTAAAATCCAAGTCAATAAAAAATGATCAAAACGTATTTTTGTCTACGTGACTGGCTTAAACTAACTGTTGTGGATTTTATTGATTGATGAAGCCATGTTTTCGTTTGACCACCGCTGGCTCTTTTCTAACCTGACCCTGTGTCAGCTAACATTGCCCGTCAAGGAAGGCGATGGCTAGGCATACGTAACACATTTCCTAACCAACTATTAGTCATTGTTTGTTTATTTTGTAACAAGTTAAAATACTGTTATCATTTGGAGACTGATTCAGAAATCCCCCCCCCCCATATATAAATGCATGTATATACGTGTTATTACTATTATTTCCTTTAATTCCTTGAGAAACATAGGGCTTCAGCCGCGCGTCTCCATTGCGTTCGGTGCTCTGCTAGAGTCTTCACCTGCCTCCAAGTCTGCCCACACGTTTTCATCTCCTCTTCACATGACCTCCTCCAAGTCACCCCACCTTCGCACTGACGACAAACTCGCCATTTCCCTTTCGGGTTCCACTCGAGCAATGGCTTGTCTAGTGATGTCACTTGATGGTTTGTTTCCTCAGAGTATGGCCAGTCCATCTCCATTTCCTTCTGCATATTTGTTTCACAATCGGTTCCTGGTTGGTTCGCTCATTGCCAGAGATCTCTGTTTCTGATCTTTTCTGGCCGGCCATCTGATTTTGAGTATTGAGCGGAGATAGCCGTTGATGATGTATACATGTATATTGATGTATTCAGATAAGTATTTATTTTTACTTGTTATGAGTAGTAATCAGGCACAAAATTTGAACTCATCTTACTTTTCTTCTTCTTAATATTATTATTATTATGAGTTGATATCGAATATAATAAATAATAGGTAAATACTATTTTCTATTGTTAGCATACTTAAAAATACTGAATTCTTCTAGAATAAGTTATATTTTGATAAATCCTTTCTCCTTTCTTTATTTCTCTTCTCTCTTTTTTTTAGTAACTAAATTGTCTTAACATGACAATTTGTCATGACTTTAAATTAACTAACTCTTCATTCATTCAGTCATTCTTTCTTTTCACTATACTCTACTCTACTACGCTTTGCATTGTGTTTAAATCGATTCACATACCTCTCTCTTGCTTTTCAAACAAAGAATCAATAAATAAATCTAAGTTAATCACTATTAACAATAAGGTTAACTAACTATAAATAAGTTTGGATACACATAGTACCTTTTTATGATAATCAACATGTATTTCCATTGTATAACATTTGTGAAAAAGAAAAGAAAAGTTGTGGAGAAAATAAATGATGCCTTTTCTTTTTATTTAAATGATTATTGTAACGCTGGCCTAATGAAACTCTTCATATTGTATAATATACACCAACTACTATGAACTGTCAAAAAGCTGTCAACCTTTATAAATGTGATGATGATAATAATATCAAGTGTCTATCTCATTGTCAAAATTGAATTCTGTAAAAAAAGACAATGCATTTTTATGCTGTAGATTTAGAAGGGAGAAAAGTATCAGTCTTCTTGATTTATAGTGTAGTAGTATACGCGGTTATATTATTATTATTGTTTCCTTTAATTCCTAGAGAAACATAGGGCTTCAGCCGCGCGTCTCCATTGCGTTCGGTGCTCTGCTAGAGTCTTCACCTGCCTCCAAGTCTGCCCACACGTTTTCATCTCCTCTTCACATGACCTCCTCCAAGTCACCCTTCCACTGACGACCAACTCGCCACTTCCCTTTCGGGTTCCACTCGAGCAATGGCTTGTCTAGTGATGTCACTTGATGGTTTGTTTCCTCAGAGTATGGCCAGTCCATCTCCATTTCCTTCTGCATATTTGTTTCACAATCGGTTCCTGGTTGGTTCGCTAATTGCCAGAGATCCCTCGCTGTTGCTGATCTTTTCTGGCCGGCCATCTGATCTTGAGTATTGAGCGAAGACAATTGTTAATGAAGGTCTGTAGTTTGTTTGAGATGCTCTTTATGACACGTCAAGTCTCTGATCCGTATAGTAGCACTGACTTCACACTGGAGTTGAAAATCCGGATGTTATTTTTGATGCTGAGTGCTGTTGACCTCCACACAGACTTGAGAGTAATGAAAGCTTGTCTTGCTTTTCCGATTCTTTCTTTGATATCCTCGTCAGTTTCGCCTGTAGTTGAAACGATGCTTCTTAGGTAGGTGAAGGAGGTTGTTTCTTTCAGATTCCTCCCATTTATGCTGACTGATTGTTGTCTGTTGTTGTTGTTGCTGTTGGTGATGTTGTCCAAGAATCTTCATCACCTCTGTTTTCTCTATGTTCACCTGAAATCCTATCTTTGATGCTTCTTCTGCCAACTTGTTGCTTTTCGCTTGCATATCTTCCAGTTTGTCAGAAATCAGACATAAATCATCGGCGAAGTCCATATCCTTCAGGTTTTTTGTGTGAGTCCATTTTGTGCCTGTTTCCTCATTGCCCGCTGTTTGTCGCATTATCCAATCTACTGCAATCAAGAAAATCATTGGCGATAGTAGGCAGCCTTGTCTTACTCCTGTCCTCACTTCGAAGGATTTCGTAAGTTTCCCATTGTGGATTACTTGGCATGCAGCTTTGTCGTACAGCTGCTGGATGATTATATATTTGGCAGTAATTGATTGGTAAAGTATTATAGTCAATGTCAAGGTGTGTTGAAAGTTCGCCTTCAAAAGTTAGGGAAGGCTACGACCCATCACTCCGAATTCGGGGAGAGTATGACAATATAGCAATACAATCTTGTGAGAGATAAATGCTCTTATAGATTCAGTTCATGCTATAACAGAAAATTCATTCCTGAGGGTAGGTCACAGTAATCTACTCATTCACTATGTACTTTTTTCTGGTAAGGTCAAGGGTAGGTTAAAGAAGGAGTGCCAATGGATCCTGCAGTACCATGATCTGCTGTTATGTGCTGCATGAATGCATCTGTCGCAAAAGGTATGCTTTCTCTATATATCGTTTTTGGAGTAACTGAGTGATATTCTTACAGCGTATAAGAGATAATTATCCACTGTAATGCCATGTCTGCAGTGCCTTTTAATACATTTTTTAACTATTCTCCGACTTTTAGTCTATCTGCATTCTGATTAGTTGTTCAGGATCACTTTGATTTCGTCTTTATTTTTATTCCTTTACGTTCCCACTGGAACATAGGACTTCCAGCTAGAGGCTTGAGGTCTCGGTAGCAATGATACTTATGTTTTACGGGGTGGGGTTGATAGCCTCATGCTCAACCTCCTCTTTTAACCAGTCTTATTACTAGTTTAGCGAAGTAAAGGAGTGCTTTGGTGGCCGGGTATCTAATCCCGGACCAGGCATGATTGGTGAGCGTTATACCTCTGTGATACTGACGCCATGCCTCAGTGCTTTAACTAATCTGCAGGAGTACAACAGATGAACTTAACATCCATCGCAAAAAACGTCATGGAATTCTGGGTTGAACACTAGCCACTATATAATATATAGTCGAAATCTCAAAACAATAAATATGGAAACATTCACGCAGGATTTTCATTGGTTAACAAAGATTGGTCAGTTTAGTTCCATATGTAACCAAGGAGAAAGGTGAAGATGTTCGGTTATTACTACTTGTTGGTTAATATATATATTTGCTGATCTGAAGATCAGTTTGACACCCTTATATATAAGAAATATTCCACCTAATATTAATGGGAGATGTGACCTGGAGTATCATTTAATAACGTAATTTGACCACTGTTCATTTTTGACTGATGTTAAGAGACTTTTAAGAGTCGATTTGATTAGTATAGCATAAGTGGCTTAGAAGTAGGGTTTGATAATCTAATAACTGATTAAGTGTGAAATGAATTCTGTATGCTGAAGGTTTATATATTTTCAAATTATAGAATTTTCTGGGATTTTGGATTTATTTCAATTGTTAGATTTTCGTCACGATAGGCAATACCAGTTAGGTAGATTATCGGAAACCAGGGAGCACAGGACAGCGGTGTGCAGTCCTATTTTGAAACTGTCCAGCAGTGCGAACACACGACCCCGACAGGGATCGAACTGAGTACATTTAGGCTGCGGGACTGGGCTTACTGACCATTCAGCTACTTTGGAGGCTGGAATACAGTGGCCTATGAAGTCTAACTTTGTCAAGTCGTGATATATATAGTACTTCCTTCCCCAGTGCCTTAGATGAGCATCCACTACACCTTAACACATGGTGGACCCTAATGGTCACGACTTCCCACCGCAGCTTTAAGAAATCAATCCAGTAGCCAACAGTGAGCTGATGATAGATATCTAGACTATAGGATTTGTGGGTACTTTGGATTAATTTCAAAATAGGAAGAAATAGCTGTCTAGTGCCTCATGGTTTTCAGTGATCTCTTTGGTTGGTGTTGGGTCGTGACGAAAATCTAACATTTGAAGTTTATATATATATATGCAAGGTAATACTTTCAGCTCCAACAGAAATGTACATTGTCAAGACAAGAGTATAAAATAAAGTCAACCACATCTTGTGTGGTTAGAAAAAAGTTTCTTTTCTTTCTTGAGACATTTTTTGATGAATAGTTTACTTGTTATTCAAATGATAAATTATTAAGGAGTTATCTCCAAATTCATGATTTCGATAATTTTAAATTATGCTCAGTGCTTATTTTTTTTTGAAGTTCACCATTTTCATTCCTAAAAGAAGATGGACAACAGAAGGAGTAACTTTGTTTGGTGTACAACATACTGTATAAAGAAGTAAAGAAGAGTGCTGGGAAAGACAAAAGACAATTCTACAACATATTGGCCGGCAAATGAAGCAGAATAGGCAGGTCGCAGGTAAGAAAGACTTCAAAACATTATGTCAGATATCCAGGTCTTTATCTTGGAAGAGATCAACCTAGATGATGAAACCTATAAAAGATATTCAGGGGAACCTAATTACCAAGGAGGAGAAAGAAAACAATGGACTGAACACTTCAAAAGACTCTTGAATCGACCATCACCTGCAACTCACCCAGAAATACCACCACCAACAGGAAGCATAGAACTGTCAGTAGACACCAGTTCTTCAATGAAACCAGAAGTCATGAATGCAATCAAGCTACTGAAATCCCGAAAGGCAGCAGAACACGGTCATTGGCTTATGTGAATTCACAAGCAACTCAAACTTTAAATTATTATTTCGAAAAACCGCTTCACATACCCCATCGACAGTGAGAACAGAGAAGACGGAAGTGATGAAGAGATAACCAACCAACAGCAACCACAACAAGTACCAACCACTGTCAATGGAATAAATTTGAAATAGGTCATTTCCTTCACTTGTCTAGGCAGTATCGTTTCAACTTCAGGCTACAGAACGAATGAAGATGTCAAAGTTAGCCAGAATCAGGAAAGCAAGACAGAGATTCCACACTCTGAGATCAGAATGGAAGTCCACTGGGCTCAGCTTAAAAACCGAAATTTCGATTTTCAAAACCAATGTTAAGTCAGTCAGTTCTCCTATATGGATCAGAAACGTAGTGAACACGTCACAAAAATCATTTAGAATAGATGGCTTCAGGCTTTGATTAACAGCTGCCTTCACTGGCTCCACTGTGCGTCGGTGGCACAGTGGTTAGGACTCTCGCCGACCATGCACATGGTCCGGGGTTCGATCCCCTGCCGGCGCACACCCGATATTTATGGTCGGCCTGCAAAATTTGGGCTACCGATATCCATGCTGAAAATTCCACACTTGTACTGAAAATACGGTGTGGAATCAAGCTGTAAATCAAAAAAAAGATCTGATGGCCAGTCAGAAAGAATTAGCAACAAGAAACTCTGGGAGACGACTAACTAATCAAGAACCTATTGCTCAATAATTATGTGGATATGGTGATAGGTCGGATACACTCTGAAGAGAAAGTTGGGTGAAATCACGCTCAGTGCAGGCCACTGATCAAGTAGAACCCTAATGAAAAACTACGAGTTGGGCATGAGTCCAAAAGTGACATGGAGGAGATCGTGTGAGGAGAAGATGAGAGACTATGGGAAACCGCATATCCAAATGGAGAGGACTTCAGAGAACAGTAAAAAATAGAGACGTCCTGCTGAATCCCTATGATCCACTCAGAACCCAAGGGAATAATAATATAAATAATAATTATGATTTTCATTTCTATTAATGAACGAAATATTCCCACACTGAGTCATAAGAAAAAGACGTAAACAGCGAAGAAAATTTTCTTTTCGACGATTCATTTTCATAAGATAATAAAAATAAGCAAAATTATAGTAAGAACTTTACTCTGGCCACGGTATCGTGAGTGAATGTATATAGGGCGCTTTTGAATGCAGAGGTCCGATTTTACATCCCGAATAGCTAATGCTTCAACTATGTACAGATGGCATATGCGAAGTCACCTTTTACATTACCATTAACGGTAATCATTATTATTTTGATGATGATTCCTTTCTTGCATTCCAACAGGAACACAAAGCTTTAGCAGCACATCGCCATTGTGCTCTATTCTCTGCTACCATTTTCAGCCAGCTATTCGATTTGACGTTTGTACTGAAAATCCGAAGCATCAACAACAAAATTTGGATTTTCAATACAAATGTCAAGTCAGTTTTGCTATTGATAGGATCCCACACACTTTGTTATTGTTCAATTATTTTAACGACTGTTAATCTTGCATAAGTTGTATATTATCATTTCCCAGGCACTTTGTTATTGTTCACTTATCTTAACGACTGTTAATCTCGCATAAGTGGTATATCATCATTTCCCACGCATTTTGTTATTGACTATTACGACCAATTATTTCAAATACTGTTAGCTGTCTGTATTGGTTGTAAAAATGTATAAATACCATTTCCTAAATAAGTTTCTTTGTCGTCGTCGTAGTAGTCGTAGTTGTTGTACTACAATACACAGTCACAGACCAGCTTTTGTCTTTTGATATTTGCGTGGTTCGCTGAATCGGAAGGTACCAGAAGCAGATAGGCATATTATTCAGGCGCAGACAGAACAAGGCGACAACGTCCTCATTTAATTCCTCTACAGTCATAACAGCTATACGGATCAGAAACTTGGTATGTCACAAAGAATATTTCCAACAGCCTCTTGCACACCTTTATCGACAACTGTTTTCGCTCTATACTGAAGATCAGATGGCCGGAAAGAATCACCAACAAGAAACTATGGGGACAAACAAATCAGGAACCAATCGCCCAACAAATATGCAGGAGAAATTGGAGTTGGATTGGACAATCGCTGAGGAGGCCACTGGGTGACATCGCGCGTCAGGCCATAGCTCGAGTGGAACCCGAAAGGGAAGCGGCGAGTGGGACGTCCAAGTGTGACATGGAGGAGATCGTGTGAAGAGGAGTTGAAACAGTATGGACTAACATGTATGCAGGTGAAAAGTACAGCAGAGGACAGAAGCAAGTGGAGACGTGTAGTTGAAGCCCTGTGTTCCACTAGGAACCCAAGGGAACAAAAATAATAATAATAATATTCGATTTTCCACAAGCATTTATTTCCCCTCAGCATGATGTTCAGATTTCAAACTCGTCACTTTTCATTCAGTTTCCACATGAGTGTTTGACATATATGATGTCACTTTGAGGTCTCCTTAGCGTATGTCTAATCAATATCTACTTTGTTCTTCATATTTATTAGGTAATAGGTTCTTGGTTGATCCTCCTGGAAAGAACCTTGTAACTTATTGCTTCTGATCAGCTATCTTGTCATCAGTATTTGGGGTAAACTGTGTATTAATCTGCAGAGAATAGTGCGAGAAAACACACAGCTGGATTTCTTAATATTCAACTTACAGCTGATGCCTTTCCGTTGTACAAATAGTATGTCAAGCTAATACCTTTTCAACTAAACGAAATTCGATCATTAAAAGTTATGAGTAAAGTTGACGCAGTAGGTATATTTCATCATAATGCCCTTGAATTTGATTTAAAACAAGTAATCACGTTGAAAAATGCAGTATTTAATGAATTCATAAATTTCTGTGGGAGGACTTGTCATCTGACTACTCCTCTACAGACATTCTTATTAATACAATTTCTTTTAAAGGTTAATCACATACAAACACATGAACATTGTGACAACAAAAACAGGTACCAATTTCGACAAATATATTATGATCTATGAGCGGTGAGTGATAATCTGTTAGCGTCATTATTAAGTGAATAATACTCATCAAAGTGCAAATTAACAAATAACCGATGAGGAGATAGTGCAAGCAACAGGCTAACAGATAAGACATCGATCCTTGCCACATCAAAATGTGCATATGAGTTTACATGTGTTTTTTTAAGCAAATACGTTGAGCGTACAGAAAGATGTCTGTCATCTCACGTTGCCGAACACTCCCGCAAATGGCTTTCTGGTATTTGTCATGACATCCCAAGGAGCTCACTCATGAGACATTTATTGAATTGTGATCATAGGGTGACGCTGTTAATAAGCAAGTTAATAAAAACGCTCTTGGCTTTGCTGAAACTTGTGCGATCAGACTAAAGAAGCCGTATCTATTTATACAAAAGGAGACAGTAGTTAGCTTCAATCTGTTTTATTAATTTTGATTATTTCCTTTCCCTTCGCTCTTCTCTTCAGGATGTTTTTCCCATTATTGCTAATATTATTTTAGCTAACACACTCTTAATTTTCTCAGGATATGTACAAGTCGAAAATCACAGATAACTACTAATCTTGGTGAGGAGTGTCCAAATTATCTAATGAGTTTAAATCAGACATATTAAAATTCCACTGCTAGTCACCACCCACCAACTGACTTTAAGTTACATAACCAGACATCGTCGAAGCATCTGCACAAGGAGCTGACATGTCAGCCTGAGACCGAGCACTTCGGTCCAATCAGTCGACGGGAAAATCTTTTTATTTAGTCCTATGTGGTTGACATATTTTTAGTTTATTTATTTGTGTTTTTCACGAAGTTCCCTTATATTTTAATATTACCAGATCTAGATGTTTATAATAGTCAAGATTTGTTTTGTAAGGATTAAATTTGTTTTACGAATTAGGCCACTTATTGATATCGGTTAGAGAACCATTGAAAACCACTTGGGAGTACTGGACATCTGTTTCATCCTAGTGCTTGCGAATCATCGGCAGTACGCACCCACTGCCAGGGTTCGAACCCAGGACCTTCCGGTTACAAGGCAAGCTTGTATATCCTTCAGCCACTGGGGCCCAATTCAACGGCCCATGATTTCTAACTTCTACCAATTCATGATTTTAGCACGACCACCAACCAATGTCATCGGCAGGAAATCCATCCTCACTCCTGACTGGATGGATCTTACTGGTCACGACTTTATAATTCTACTACTTCTACCACGATAACACTAGTTTGTATGTTAATAATGTACTTTGAAGAATATTATTCACCTAATAATGATCTTAACAGAAAATGACTCACAAAACTTATAGATGAGATCCTCCAACCAAATGAAAGAAAATCCCTACAAACCAATACTTGAAGACTGATCATATATTTGTTGAAAATGATACTGATTTGTTGTGATAATGTTCATGTGTTTGTATGTATTTAACCTTAAAAGCGACTTCATGTCAATAATAATATTTGTAGAGGAGTATTCAGCTGATGAGTCCTTCTTAGGGGATTTATGAAATGATTGGATACTGCTTTTTTCCACAGTTAGTGTTTGTTTAAAAGTTAACTACGGGAAAGAAATGTTTTTAATGAATTTTGTCGTTTCATTTTTTCCTTGTTATGAATACAATTCATCTAAATGGTTTCCATTTAAATTATTTGTCTGAAAAATAAATTTCACCATATATCTGGTCGAGGGTCAGTCTTTAAAAACGTAAGGAAATACAAACAGGCCTTAAAACAATTAGTTCCCTTTATGAATTTAGACAAAACAATAAGATGACGTAATTTGTCTGAATCGTGTAATGTATTTGCGCAACACACACATGGGCTTGTCATAGGAATACATATGAAATTAATAAAGAGTTAAGAGGTGATAAAATGGACTTAGGTCAAGTTTAAAGGATGTACTTAAAGTCTAAATACCAATGAAGATCACTAAACCAGGTAAGAGAGGTAATAGTACATCTTCCCTGACTGGTATCAAAATAAAGTTTACCAACGAATGTAGATTTAGTGTGATGACGAATTATTGCTTTGAACGCATAAAGGTTTGGTTTAATCTTCCCAAAACTTCCTATGGCTTCCACAAACTTTAGGATACGCCCCAAACACTTCCTACAGACAGGTTTAAAAGACATGTTAACATCAATTTTATGTCCTATCTCGCAATAGAGGAGCTAGGTATCCTGTTCTCATTTTAAATGGGTTCTGAGGGATACTATTCACTTCTGAAGTAGCCACTTAGGAATATTCTCTGAAGCCGTTACTTCCATGTATCGATGGGTTCTTCCTGTATATGTGTGACCACACATAGATTCAAACAGATTTAAATATTTTATTTATTCACAATGAACTTATAAAAGCAGTCAAGAGTCATCAAGTAAAATGAAACCAGATATTTGTACATCCAAACCGTAATGGACATTTCATTGAATATAATAATAATCATATGTCCTGATTAGTGCAGAACAGGTAGGAGAATATAAACTAATACTAATTTCGTAGATGCTGACTAGCAGTGGATCCCAGGATGCGCATTTCGTCCTATTTGTGACTCATCATCTGGATTCACCTGCATTCCTGAGTAAGTCATAATGTTTCCACCGAGACTTGAATTCTGTTTCAGAACCCAATCGTTTCCAACACCAGAGCATTATCCACTAGACCGCTTGGACCACGGGGGTTCACAACGAGCCGACATATCAGCAGAGGTCGAACACTTCGGTCTCATCAATCAAAAGGAAAGTTCAAAACTGAATTAAATACAACAATACTAACCTGAATTATTACGTTCGTGATTTGACATCCGTTTAATGCCTTTCTCTAAACGTTTTTCAAAGCTTTCTATATCATCTATACACTTGTTGAGCATATAAAAATTTCGTCCACTTTCAAATTTTGTAGGAACTATTTTCTAAAAAATTAAAATAAATACAAAACAATATTTAAACAAATAAATGGATAAAGGTGAAATTTATTGCAATAAAATCTGTAAAAATTAAAAATTAATTAATGGTCTACGAGCTAGCTCGCCTTGTAACCAGAAGGTCCTAGGTTCGAACCTTGGTGATTGGTGATGAAGAGTCATAAACTAGGACGAAACAACTGTCTAATACTCCCAGATTTTCAAATGGTTCTCTAACCGATGTCAGCTCATGATGAAATCCTCCAACCAATCAAATAAATAAGGGTTTTATTGTGTTAATTATCTACGAAAATATATACTCATTTTGTTTTGTATTCAATTTGCCTCGAATTATTTTAATAATGTTATTCATGTGTAAAACTGAAAAACTAGTGCTCAGAAGACTGTTGTGTCTCTAATCCTCGAACACTGTTTAGTAAAAATTCTCATTAGAAGTAGTTTTGATTGTAACAACAGAGTTGATTATATCGTATATCATATGTACAGTTTAGATGCTGTTGAAATGTATTCAATTTTTTTTCCTGAAAATGACATTCAGAATACAACACTGATGAGAACAATGAACTGAATAAAAATCGGTTTCAACTACAGGTGGAACGGACGAAGATGTCAAAGTAGGTCAGAATCGGAAAGGCAACATACGCCTTCATCAACCTGAGACCAGTTTGGAAATCTTTAGCACTCAGCATAACTAACAAGATTCGCATTCTCGACACCAATGTCAAGTCGGTCCTTCTATATGGGTCAGAAACTTCCACATTGAGTGTGTCATGAAAGCGGTTTCCAAAAGGTTGCAGAATTTCATCAACAGCTGCCTTCGTTGGCTCCATACTGAATATCAGAAGGTCAGAAAGGGTTAGCGACAAGCAGCTCTGACAGGCAACAAACCAAACACAAACCTATTGCTCAACAAATATTTCGAAGAAAATAGAGGTCGATCGGACACACACACACACACTGAGGAGACCGTAAGGTGAAATTGCGCCCCAGGCCCGAATGGGAAATGAGGAGTTGGGTGCAGTTTCGAGGCTGACATGGCGTAGATCGTGGGAGGAATTGATGACAGCTTATTGAGGATTATGGAGGAATGCAGAGGGTACGGTGGAATAGAGATGTTCTGTTGAAGTCTTGTCTTCCACTTGGAACCCAAGGGAATGACAATAAAAATAAGAAGAAGAAGATTTAAATAACACGAATGTATCATGAAGATGTTAGCCGATGTTTTTATTCGAAATATGCAGAGAATGTATACCTTTAGTAAATATACTAAAAATGACTGAAACTCAGAAAATACTAATTTTATATCATAAGACCAACATAAAAGCTTGTCTACAGCTGCAATAGTTCGCCCTGAGAGACTTCAGAAAGACATCTAAATAAAAGGTGAACAGATAGATACCGAAACGAAAATTTGAAAATATTAGACGAGAAAGAATAATCAAACAAAGATTAGTGATGCTTTCGAAGCTGAGTGAAAATACATTGTCATATTGTCAACGACTAATCGTTTCCAATTGGTAATTGCCAGTATTGCTGGCTTTCATTTGAAACAGCATTGATATCCACACATATCTTAAACCAACGGTAGGAGAATTCATATGTTGATCTGACTAAGGATACTTTTCGTGCCACGAAATCTCATTGCAGTAAAGATATTTACATCAACGTGTTTAACCACTTGGAGTGATTAACACATACGACATGATGAAATGATAAGTGATCTGCCTTGTCTTGTCTCGGCCTAAAATTTATTTCGCAGCCGGCTAGTCAATATATATAAGTATATATGTCATTCCATCTGCGATTGGAAATCTGTAACTACCTCTGGAAAATCATTAAGACAAATAAGTAATAACTTGATTCAAGCAGAATGTTCAACATTTTTAAAAACACAAACGTGGAAAAATGGATTGTTAAGACTGATGTGAATTAACGAAAACAAAATACGTATTTGAGGGAAGAGGTTATTTTCGGTGAATTGATTTTCTTTAGCTACAGCCAGGTATATTGATACTTTTGATGCGTATCCTGCCTAAAAGATTTCAAGAACAGTCTCCCTCATGGTTTCAGAAAGGCAGCAGTAGCTCTATAAACAGTGCGATAATCAAACGCCTTGTTAACACTGGTCATTTCTTTGATTGGACACTAGTGACTACGTAGAATGGTGGCCATATTGCAAACCTGACTGACAGGATTCAGTTTGCTCTAAACAAAGGACTAGATACATCGCATTAGTTGCTAGTGTCCAGTCAAAGTATCCAATACAGTCCTACAGGAGGTCAGTCACGAGCCTGAATAGCTAGGTCAGTGGCAATGTCTGTGGCTGCAGCACTGGGTGACGCGGGTTCGAATCTGAGAGAGAACATGAGTTCCTTCAAGGTTGCAGATACACCTTGTTGACTGGTGAGTGCCAACTTGCACGAAACCTAGGTGAAGCAAGGCTTCCTGTGGCCGATTGCCTCCAACCATCTAATATCAGTGGTTATTTCATCTCAACAAACTCATTCTTCAAAGTAAATCACACAGTGAAGAATCGCTTGACAAAGGCAATAAGCTTTAGTTTCATTTTCTTTGCTGAAGCTGTAGCCATTGGGACAGGGAAATTATTCAACCACTTCTACTATCATGATAAAAATCTTGTTGATTTTTATTTTTTCTATTTTTCTAACTCCTTATAACTCTTGTATTTCTCTAGAACTCTTAAACAATTCCATATTTTTCTTCATTTCTATGTGAATCCTGATTACAACTCATTCATTGAATTATTCACCTTACCACGTAACTCTTATACACTTATTTAACTTCTCTTATACACTGACTTATATTAACAACAACTATGATTGTGATAACTGATCACTTTTGTTATTACCCTCTTTCATGAAAAACAGTTGTATTTAAATGCGATTGTAAAGCTAAAGGGGAAAATGAATTTGCCAAAAACAGCCTCTTCGTTGAGCTACTTGTTTTGTTTTCATTATTGTCTGAATGCCGATGTTGTCATTTATATACACACTATTATTATTATTTATTTTATTCCCTTGCGTTCCAAGTGGAAAATAGGGTTTCAGGCTAGAGCTTGGAAGTTTCGGTAGCAGTTGTGTTTACTTTTACGGGATGGGTTCGCTAGCCTCATGCCCACCCTTCCCTGTTTGCCAGGCTTATTACTAACTAAGAGAGGTTTGAGAGTCCGTCCGCCAAGGTTCCAACCCCGAACATTCTACTTCTGCGCCACTGACGCACATATATACTTTTATTTACTTTTTTATTTTTGATTACTGCTTGATTTCACATCATATTTTTGGTAAAGGTATGGAATTTTCAGCATACGTGATGGTAGCCCAAATTTTTCAGGCCGGCCATAGATATCAGGTGTGCGTCGGCAGGGGATCGAACCCCGGACCATGTGCATGATCGGCGAGGGTGATAACCGCTGTGCCACCAACGCACCATATGGCTATGGAATTAAATGCCATAAAACTACTTATCGTATAATTTTAAAACAGGAAATGGTGAAGAAAAAACACGACGTTCGACGAAAAGAGATGCAATAAGTTATTATCTGCTTAAAAAGGTGACATTTCAATGGATGCAAACAACTGCTACTTTTAACTTCTTACATTTGCAATAGTGATGACGAATGTGATTAAATCAATTAAATTTTCTCACTCTTTTATAATTACAGCAAAATGTAATGATCAGTCATTGTCATTTACCTTCTTTATTGTAGGTGTTCGTCATTTTTAATCTTTGTTTTACCTCTGTGGCAGTGATACATAATAAATGACAGGCTTCTTCTATGTATATATAAAGTTTAACCTACATTTTTTTCTGTTTACCCGTGGGAAAGTTTATTATCATTTGCATGAATTAGCAATATTTAACTGTTTTCCATAATTATATAATTAAATTGGTTAGCCTAATTAATTGAACAGAAATCACGTCAGTAAAACCTGCTAACTAGATCGAAATGGTGAGAACACTGGACGACTGTTATGGTGGTTTACGGTGAGAATCATCTACAGTGTACTCGGGTGTGTACATCAGCCACAAAACAAGTGAAACAGCGATCTCATGTTTAAATCATTCAGATCTATGGAGTTTGTAACAATAAGATTGTACACTTGTTTTTTGTTATATGTTAAAATTATAAACATTGTACACAACTTTTGTTTAAAACGATTAATCATTTCTATTGCCGATATGTTGATGATACATTTATAGTTGTTAAGATAGAAAGTGAGACTAAGGACATATGGGATAAATTCAGTAGAGCAGATCCTAGCATAAGCTTCATTAAGATAGAAGAAGAAAATAACTCTATTCCCTTTTTCGATGTCTTAATGACTAAACTCACAGACGGAACAATATGTAGACGTTTACACAGAAAACCTGCTACTACTGGACAACATACTAACATCCTGAGGTTCGTACCTCTACAATACAAACGTAATCTCGTTAGATATCTGGTTTACCGGGCTAGAGTTATCTGTTCAAATGAGACAATGAACGAAGAACTCAGTAATATTTTCGACCTACTAAGTAGAAACAGATATTTAACTAAATTCATGAACAAATACATGAACTCAGAAATTAAAAATTCGAAATTGCTGACTGTTTCCAAAAAATCGGTCTTCCCAAGATTACAATTCACGGGTGATGTTAATAGCAGGATCTTATCACAACGTCTGCGAAGGGCCTTCAAAAGGACTTGCAGCGCAGCTAAGGTATGCTGTGTATTCATTAGCCAATCAATACTTAGTTCAAGAAATAAAGATAGACTGCCCTGTTTCGCCTCTTCTATGTGTGTTTACCAGTTTAACTGCCCGTGCGGAACTAATTACAGTGGACGTGCGATGAAGCGATTTCATGGTCAAATTTGCGAACATCCATCTTGGTTTAGCAAAGGTCCGAATAAAGCTATACGCAGCTTAATACTAGCTCATGTCACAGATACTGGACATCAAGCTGACTCTAACAAAGCTTTTAAAGTCACCCAACCTCTCTCATTGTTTACGAGTACCACCTTTACATACAGCAGAGGCAATCGGAATCGATCTGAACAAGCCAAACCTGCGTGTTCAAAAGAAATTTGTACAGCCCCTTTCTTTGCCATGGCCAATAATATGTATTAAGTTTTTAAAAACGATTTTCTCCCTTCCCCTTGTAACTATCTTTTGACTTTATTCATTTTTGCAATTCTAGCTACTTCTATTAACTTGTCTGTATTTTGCGTGATTCTACTCAATCATCTTATTCGTCTTAGTCATCATTATTTTACAAATTTCTTGATTACGTAATAGCTTGTTGATAACGCCTAAGAATCAACTCGTCTTAAATTGCGTAATTAGTTTCCACCCCCCCCCCTTCAAAACGTAGATATCTTGTTACTAACATCTATTAGTTAATTGTTTTGATGACTTTTATCCTATGAATTTCTTCCCTACCTAAAACTGATTAACTAAAATAACCACTTGACTGATAGAAAGTTGTGATGTAAAAAGCTATATATTAGTGTAGAGCCAGCTGAAGGAATGGTATTTCTTCACCCAATCTGTTGCTTTTTGTAATTGCGTAAATGAGAATTCGGGAATTACTAGAAAGATTCATGTTGAAAAATACATAACTGTGGAGTACAATCTAAAATGTAGCGTGCTACTCGCCGCTTCGTCTTCTCACCAGTCAATACTGTCTACTTGTTTCACTACTAACCGTGTTGTATACTTTGGATTTCCGCAAGAACCTCTTATCATTAACGAAAGACTATTTTACAACTAGTGCACAGCTTCTACCAGTAGACATAACTCCACCAGTGAACACTATTGTGGATTATATTAATCAATAATTTGTAGCAGCGGACTTTAACTGTATAACCAAGTAACCGATTAATTTATATAGCTCATTACTGTATTTTTTATAATATACTGTTACACTTTCATTTCGCTAACTTGGATTTTTTTTATTCTAGTATTTGTTCTGTTACTGAGCTCGCTAGAAATTCCCCTGCAGATCTGTCTGGTAAGCACTGCTGTTTGCAATGATTGGTTTCCGATTGCTCACATTAACCAGTAGTATTATCTACTGTATGTTACCATTTTACTCTCTTTTATGATATGATTTACGCAGTTGAACGGATCATATTTTACGATTTGAGTTTATTATTATTATCTTAATCTCCTTAGTGTTTCTGATGGTGGGATAATACTTTTAAGTATGCGTTCGATTAAGCTTTCCATTTGATAATACTCAGGGGAAATAGTTCGTTTTTTATACGTCACTATGTTAAAAACTTCTATTTCTACTTTCTATATAAAAAGATGTAGAGACAGTTAAATTAAAGGTTTTAGAAATGTCAGCTCTGCTTGAAAAAAAAGATATGGGATTCAAGAAGGCAAACCACTATAAGAGGAATAAGAATACAGAAATTTAATGAAATTAATGTCTAGTATGTGATGCTTTGCTTTACTTAAATTTGGTTTCATGAAAATGAAATAAAAACATAAAATAAAATGTGAAGTCAGTCAGTTCTTCTATGCGGGTCAGAAACTTGACATGCTTAACGCAAAAAGGACTTTTAACAAGTTACAGACTCTTATCAACAGCTTCCATCTTCGCTGGCTGGCTCCATAATGAAGATCAAATGACCAGCCGGCCATCTAGAAAGAATTAGCAGCAAGAAACTCTGTCTGGGAACATACCAACAGGCGATAGCTGATTGGTCTGATCGGGCATAGGTTGAGAAGGCCGTGGAACGACATCGCGCGACCGGCTCTCAAGTGCAATCCCAATGTGAAGCGATGAGTGGGTCATCGGTGCGAGGGTGTCATAGAGGAAATCATGTGGTGGGCAGGAGATGAGGGATTATGAGAAATCATGGACGCAGCTGTAGAGGACAGTAGCAAATAGAAAATATTGGATATGTGTTGTTGAAGCCCTATGTTACACTCGGAACCCAAGGGAATAATAATGATATAATAATAATAAATCCCCGTTTGCAAAATTCGACTTTCCTCATTATCATATAGCCTGAAGTTGGATATTGGAAATTAACCGGAATGAAGCTGTTTCATGCATTCACCTGTATACTATACCATACATAACCTTTAGGTTCACTCAATGATTTGCACCTTTGCCCATTAATGCTAAAGTATATGAATTTACTTTACTTCCCACCTTTATTAAGGTTGAATTGTACATGTTATTGGTAACGTTAAGAGTAATCAATATAGCTGTCGTAATGCGAATCGTGTACAGTGTAACTACTTTGTTAATGGACATAATACCGTTGCCACAGCGTTGTTATTCTCCTTCTCACCAAAGAATAGACTTTGAATCTAGGATCTTCACTTATTTGACATTCATTCTTAAGGTGCCTGAAGTAGCCTATATACCCTCGTTAGGTCAAATTATGAGCATTTCATGAGAATTCAGAGGTACGACTTACTCCACCAAGGATTCTACTACTCGAAGGTTATTAGTTTAATTGTCTAATTTCAATGGGAGTATTGGAAACTGCCGCTGAATCTCCACATCTCGCTCAGAATTCAAGGGTTGGATAATAATAATAATAGAAAAGCCTTATCGCTTCCATCACAATAAAAACTACATATATTTTAACCATTTAGGTACAGTGACTTTGTTAATATACTGTGTCGTATTATTGCGAGTGATACATTAAGATTTTATGCAATTATTGACTCAAAAGTATGCAAAAATATTCCAAATTTATTCACGTGATATGTGTGGTAAACATGGTTTTATTGCTGAGTGAACTGCTTCAAGAGTACAAGTAAATATGTATGCTTTTAGGTCACCTTACATGTATTTAATTATCTTGTCAAATATTTAAAAGTATAAACCTTTATTCAAGCAGTAAATATGATGATGATGGTAATAATAATAAAGCCATCTGTTGTGTGACGAAGACTGTTGTTTATAAGATACTTACTACCGGCTTAACTATAAATATTATGTGTCACAAATACTTAATTAGACTTATGATTAAGATACCTTAACATAAAATTCGAAATTCAGATGATAAATACAATTCAAAACAATAAAAATTAAGCAGATTAATTGACCATTTGTTGAAGTATTGCAAGAAATTCCTCTAGCCAATATGAAATCTACTACTAATGGCATTCTTGTTTAAATAGATTTTTGAAAATTGTTTAAAGGTTAGTTCAATCTTTGAATAGCCGAGATTACAGAGAAAAGCTTAGTCCAGTGCTAAATTGTATACTAAACGTAATCTGTATCAAAAGCGTATCATTACACTAACTTGCTAAAGTTATTCAAAAAATAAAATTACTAAAATTACTCATCAGAACAAAATTTTCATCCTAATATCTAAGATGATGGTAGAAATAGACATTATTAGTTAGATCAGCCTAGCTTCTAATCACTGTATCTACAGTCTCTTCAGCAGCACGCAACAGTCGGAATGAAGATGTGAAAATCAAGATCAAAAAAGCCAGGTAAACCTTCATCACTCTGAAATTGGTTTGGAAATCTTCTGCACTGCATTCAGCATATAGAATGAAATTCTGATTTTCAGCACCAAAGTGAAATCAATCACTGTTTCTGTGTGGGGCGGAAACCTGGCGACACGCAAAGCATTTCTAACAGGCGGCTTGAGGCTTTGATCAACAGCTGACACCTTAGCCTACTCCATACTTAAGACCAGGTGGTCAGCCAAAAGAGGCAAGCACCAAGAAAATACAGCAATGAACCAACGAAAAACCTATTCCGCCAAAAATATCTTGGAGAAAGTGGGGATGGATCGGATATATGCCAAGGAGACCAGAGAGTGAGATTGCGCATCAGGCCATCTGTCGAGTGGAACCGGAATGGGAAATTACGAGTTGAGTGTGGGTCCGTCAGCGACATGGAGGAGATTATGTGAGGAGGAGATGACAGACTATTGGCAGCCTTATAGTCAGCTAAAAAGGACTTCAGAGAACAGGATAAAATAGAGATCTGTTTTTGAAGCTCTGTATTCCCCTCGGAAAGCAATGGAATAATAATAATGATAAGATCAGCCAGGAAAAAGCTAATAATATTCCTGCTTTTATTTAACATATCAAACTAAATTAGTCAATTTTAAATAACATACAAAGAAATGTGGAATAGGGAATATCCACATTATATGCAAAGGCTGATTAGTGTGATTCAAATTTACAGCTATTTCAGAGTAAGGTGATGAGGTTTCCCAAACGTTTTTGCTGACAAATCTTCTGCTTTTCTAATAAGTGCAATATTAGTACACATTTAGATTCAAAATACATGCTCACAGTCAAATAGCCAGATTTGATGGTTAAAATGTGTTCTATAGTCTTTGAAAGTGGCTATATATATATATATATATATATATATATAATGATAGGCCTAATTATCATAAGGGAAGTATTTCTATTGGTACAATGAAAGTTTCTCTCCTTAAAACTTCAGTACACACGGATACAGTTTGAAAATTATTTATTTAAGTGATGGTAGTAAATTTACAAGACGTAAAAACCCAAAAGTATTGAAATCTGTTTGGTTGGTTGGGATCTAGGGTTTCTTTAGTTAAATGTAGCTTTTCGGAAGTTGATCTTTAAGCTAACTGAGCAGACGCAGCTTAAATATGCATTGGGCTTTAAAGTGTGAAGCCATACTCTTGATTAATTTAAACCGAGAAATTTTGTAGTAAAGTTCCGAAAAGTTTTAAGAGTATACTAGGGAGATATCGTCAGTAATAAAAGTAAGGAAATAGTCTATTTTTGGCTCCATATCATTAATAGAATGTTTTTCTACAAAATTATAAGCCTGTGGTGTAAAACTGTAGAAAAAACCACGGTATGAACAAATAATAATTGCTTAATAAGTGTGATTATTAATCAGTCCGAGACTTATTTTTACGAACAGATAGTTGAGACATGATACTGCAAAACACCTCATTTGAGGTGCAGTGTTACCAAAATTATTTAAGACACAATATTTCATCTGTATGATACCATAAGTGGGTTGTACCGCATATAATTGCTGAGTAGTATAAGTATTCAGGAAGCGTTCACACCAAATAATCAATAATAATGTTGTGCTAACCAAATGGTAAAATTGACAAGGACAGTTAGATACCCAAACACTGTAATAACGTGTCCAGTCTTGATTAGAATATCCAGCTAAAATGTCTTACATAAATAAGCCATGATTTATTATTGATATTAAACTAAAATGTGAAGTAAAGAGAATGTACCTGACTGCGAAATTACAATTGAAAGATTAACCGTTTGAAATGAGGTCTACATCAGTTAGGATCTTCCGAGGAACGTTTTGCCTTAAATAAGTCTTCTTGTGAATGGTTTAGCAATAGTGAAATAAAAAGCATGTATTGTATCGACACTAAAGTTATGTGACGTAATCTGCTGAATAATATATCCTTTTGGGATTTTACAGTAAGCAGTAATAAGTCATTGCTTGTTACATTAACAAAAAGATTGGTAACAAAGTCTTGTAAGTACTATGAATATTCTGAGTTCAATATCGTTCTGAACGGAAAAACCAGTGTTCTGGGATAACATTATTTCTAATAATAAACTTATCATGAAGTAGATTTAAGTCTGGACAACAGCTAAGTTCGTTCGGAAGAGGTATACAAGAAACTGGAATAGTTCAAACATCATACTCAAAGAATGAATAGAAGCCACTTAAAATATAAGTTTTGAAAATAGCAGACTTACTTCTTCAGATCTCCCACGGTGCAGAGTGATTTCAGAATTTTTAGCCATACCACCATTTAAATTTTGCTTTCTAGGGGAATGATATTACTTTAGAAATCATCTTACAGACTCGCACATATATGGTGATGAATAGAGTCAACAAGTGATTTGGAATCCTCTTGAGTCTCGCAGCTAAAAACATGTAATTCAGACTCATCACGTCTGAGTTCTGCATTATACTGAGAACATCGAAACAGTATGAGATAACCGTAGTTGAAGCTTTCAGAACGTTTTAACATTGCAATCTCGTCACTGATAGAAGGCCATTCAAAAAACTCAACGACTTCCTTAAACCAGCATGAACACAGAAAACGCATTTCATACCCCAGCTGATATTAATTCCACTTGAATCCCTTTTTTGTCAAGCTTGACAATACAGGGTGTTTCTTCTATCCTGCCGCTTTCATGCATTTTGTTAATGTGGTGAACAACCCCTTTGGGGGTAAGTTTTTCATCCCCTTCAATAAAACTAGCGATATGATTTGCCTTGAAAGTTGCATCCTCCCTATCGAAAATGAAAATTTAACTGACAACTCATAAAAGTTATTACGTTATAATATCTCTGTTCGTCATCTCCTTAAAAAATCAATTTGCCACCAGGTTTTATACGGAGGTTGTGAACTGGTTAAACAATAGCATTGCTAAATGGACGAAACCCATAAAATTTAGAAAGTATTCGAGAAACCGAAATATGACAAAATACTACTAAACTTCTTATACTGCCTGAAATTTCGGTTGACTAGCTGAATCTCAACAGTACTGGTCTATATGGTGGCCTACTAACTTAATTTCCATACGGTACAGTGCCTCTTATTTTCTGTAGTTCTTATTGTTATGATCATTCGTTTATGTTCGTGGATTGTCAGATGTACTCCCTCAAACTTTTAATTGACTTTCAACCTGCTGCTGCGCATCTCTATAACACCAAAGAAAAATACAATAAAGGATTATTTCATTCCTGAGATCGAACAGCACTGTGCACGTGGTGCACTGAAGATGGCTGTCTCGCTTGAAATTCCCTGATGAGAAGAAAATAGTATGCAACAAACCACAGTGAAAATTGTGCATACTCTGTTCAGAATAATAACATTATTACTGATTAATATTTTTAAAAACGCGAATGCAGCTATCGCTATTTTCGAAGTATTTCTTATGTAAATTTTCTTCCTGACCAGTTCAGCTTCGATATTTACCAAAATCCGTTGCCCTGAATGCACATGTCAGATTTGACAAGGCATCTGATTCATTTCAGTGTGCTGCACTGCACATACAACTGCATTAAAGGTCACATTCGTCTTTTTGTCACCATACGATAATTCTTGAGGATGGTTGGTGGTATCTAGCATTATGCCCAGATGTTAGCGTATTCAGATTACGAGATGGTTAAAATTAGGTCAGAGCATCTTTATTGTCTCCGAACAACATACTAGACGCGGATTCGTCAATAACTGTGGTGAGAGCTGGCTGCTGTTAATTATTATTATTGTATCCTTTAATTCCTACAGGAACATAGGGCTTCAGCCACGCGTCTCCATTGCGTTCTGTTCTCTGCTAGAGTCTTCACCTGGCTCCAAGTCTGCCCACACATTTTCATCTCCTCTTCACATGACCTCCTCCAAGTCACCCTTGCACTGACGACCAACTCGCCGCTTCCCTTTCGGGTTCCACTCGAGCAATGGCTTGTCTAGTGATGTCACTTGATGGTTTCCTCAGAGTATGGTCAATCCATCTCCATTTCTTCCTGCCTATTTGTTTCACAATCGGTTCCTGGTTGGTTGGTTCGCTCATTGCCAGAGATCTCTGTTGCTGATCTTTTCTGGCTGGCCATCTGATCTTGAGTATTGAGCGAAGACAATTGTTAATGAAGGTCTGTAGTTTGTTTGAGATGCTCTTCATCACGCGCAGTGCAAGTCTCTGATCCGTATAGTAGCACTGACTTCACATTGGAGTTGAAAATCCCGATCTTATTTTTGACGCTGAATGTTGTTGACCTCCACACAGACTTGAGAGTGATGAAAGCTTGTCTTGCTTTTCCGATTCTTGCTTTGATATCCTCGTCAGTTCCGTCCGCCTGTAGTTGAAACGATGCTTCTTAGGTAGGTAAAAGAGGTTGTTTCTTTCAGGTTCCTCCCATTTATGCTGATCGTTGTCTGTTGTTGTTGCTACTGCTGTCGCTGTTGGCCAGGAATCTTTTTCACCCCTGTTTTCTCTATGTTCACTTGAAGTCCTATCTTTTATGCTTCTTTTGCCAACTTGTTGCTTTTCACTTGCATATCTTCCAGTTTGTGGGAAATCACACATATATCATCGGCGAAGTCCAGATCCTCCAAGTTTTTTGTGTGAGTTCATTTTATGCCTGTCTCCTCGTTGCCCACCGCTGTCTGTCGCATTATCCAGTCTACCGAATTCAGGAAAATCATTGGCGATAGTAGGCAGCTAGCTTGTCTTACTCCTATCCTCACGTCGAAGGATTCCGTAAGTTTCCGGTTGTGGACTACTTGGCATGCAGCATTGTCGTACAGCTGTTGGATGAGATGTATAATTGTTGGTGGCACCCCATAGTAGCGAATTAGTTGCCAAATCACCTCTCGATCGACGCTATCGAAGGCCTTTTCAAAGTCGATGAAGCTGAGATAGAGAGGTGATTGCCATTCCAAGCTTTGTTCAATGATGATCCGTAGTGTGGCAATCTGATCAATGCATGACCTGTTTCTCCTGAATCCAGCCTGTTCCGGTCGAAGTTTTTCATCCAGGGCATGTTTGATTCTCTCCAGGATGATGCGGCGTAGTATTTTGCTTGGGATGGACAGGAGCATGATTCCGCGCCAGTTCTTGCATTGACTTAGGTCTCCTTTCTTTGGTAGTTTTGAATAAGTATCCTTTCTTCCAATCCTCGGGTACTTTGCCTTCTTTCCACACCTTCTCCAGTAGTGACGTCATCAAATCCGCTGTTGTCTCTGGGTCCATTTCAATGTTTCTGCTGGGATTCCATCTGGTCCTGCTGCTTTTCCAGCTCTTAGCGTCTTGATTGCCTTCAGGACTTCTGTTTTCGTCGGGGGGTTGATGTTCACTAGTAGCTCTGTCTCCGTTGTTGGTATTGTTGGGCGCGTTGAAGGTGGTGGTCGATTTAGGAGTCTTTTGAAGTGTTCATCCCACTGTTTCCTTTGCTCCACTTCTTTGGTGATTGACTTTCCATTGGCATCCTTCACCGGCTTAATTTGTTCCAAACTTTTGCCCGAAAGGTGCCTAGTTGTTTGGTATAGTGTAGCGAGGTCTCCTTTGCCTGCAGCTTGTTCTGCTTCGTTTGCCATGGTTTCACAATATTTTCTTTTGTCTTCCCTGGCACTTTTCTTCACTCTTTTGTTCAGTGCATTGTAGCTTGCATTCAACTCCTGTTTCTGTTGCTCGTCGGTGCACTGGATAATCTTTTGTTTCGCCACCCTTCTCTCTTCTATTAGTTTCCAAGTGTCCGTAGAGAGCCACTGTTTGTCCTGTCTCTTTTTTCTGCCTAGGACTTCCATGCAGGTTTGACTCCACACCGTTTTCAATTTGTTCCAGTGCATTTCGACGCTGACCTTTTCGTTGGTGTTGATTTGTGTCTCGGCTTTTTCCCTTATGTTTGCAATGAAGATGTCCTTTGTAGCCTGGTCCTTCAGCTTTTGAGTGTTGAACTTGGCTTGTGGTCTATCTGCAGCTCCGGTTTCCCTGAAAGCTTTTAATTTGATTTGGATTGTCCCTTGTACGAGGTAGTGGTCTGAGCCAACGTCTGCTCCTCTTCTTACTTTCGTGTCCAGTAGGCTGCGCCGCCACTTCCTCGAGATTGTGATGAAGTCGATTTGGTTTTTGGTTCGCCCATCTGGTGACACCCATGTAGCCTTGTGGATATCCTTGTGTTTGCATACACTGCCACCAATCTCTAGTTCATTGAAGGCGCAAAAGTCGGCGAAGAGTTCTCCGTTTTCATTCATTTCTCCTAGAGCTTCTCTACCCATGATGAATTCCCTTCCTGTGTTGTCTGACCCCAGTTTGGCGTTCATGTCTCCCATTAGTATTTTGATGTCGCCGACTGGAGTATTGTCCATTGTTGCCTGTAGTTCTCTGTAGAATTCTTCTTTCGTTTCGAGGTCTGCGTTGCTTGTCGGTGCAACGCATTGTATAGTTGACACTTTCCTCCCTTTGGAGTTGAATCTGGCTGTCATTATCCTGGGCGAGATCGCCTGCAATTGCATCAGGGCCTTCGTTGCCGTTGGTGACATCATGATAGCCACGCCCTCGGTGTGCATGTGGTTGTCTCCTGGGTAGTTTTGCCAATCTCGTACATGGTGCGGACATTCCACGTCCCCACACAGACTTCTTCTTTTGGCTCGAGGAGATTCATTGTGCTGAAGTTTCTGTAGCAGGTTTGTTTACAGGGTGGGGTTGCTAGCCTAACGCCTGAGAAGGGGAGAGAGAAAAGGTTAGTGTTGCGTGACCGCAGAGCCCAAGGGACAACTGCTTCAGGCCGGTCACAAGCGGCCTGTTTCTGGTTTTTCTTTCTTGTTTGGTGTGTCTCAGTAGCATATTTATCACTTCTGCCCTGTGATACAGCAGCAGGAAGCGCGGTCGTTGTTGACCCGGGCCCGGCATGATATTTTGTGAGTTTGTTTGAGTCACAGTATTGGATTGGGTAGCTGCTTTTTGTCTAACCGCTATCCAAACAACCTTTCTGGCATGGTAGGATCTACAGAAACATAAGTTCGAGCCGGTGTAGCTCGTTGGGTCATTGAGATATGCAAGCCCGACCACCACATCAAGGTGGCAGCTATCGGTCGGGGGGACTGTTATAGATAGAGTATTTAGCACTGTTTTTTCTTTTCAGGAGTCCACTACGTGGAGCAACAGGTACAACATCTACCAGGACTCAATAGCGATTATGGCAATTGGACTTTGCTTGTGAGGGCTTGGCCCGCCCTCTATAATTTCTGCCATTGTACCAAATACACGCTCTTACGAAGCTCGCGTTCTGCTTTTCTTCCTTGCGTGACTTTCGTCCATTGTGTTGCAAAAGTGGTATGGGAGGTGCCTAAATGTTTAAACAAGAAGGGTCTTCCGTCAGATGGTGAACCACCTCGAGCACTTTCCAGAGGGATGCAGACTAACTGTTCCTATATTATCTGCTGTTCGTCAACCTCCAGTCTTTTAACTCAACTCTGACTACTCGGTGTGGAAGAAATGCATGCAGGCGCTCCTCAACCTAGGCTCACCGTATCACCATTACATCCACATCCTCAATTCCCTCCCAAATGAAGCCTATGCACGAGGTGGCGTTGCTGGTTTTCGTAGCACGAAACCCACTAGCGAAAACTGGAGCATACTGGATGCCTGTTTTGACTTGCAATTGGGCCCCGACCATGCGATGCTGAAACTTCTCAGCCGATGATAATCACCTTGAGAGGGTCCTATAGATTGCTTTCAGGTTTTGCAAACATTGTGGCTCACGCTGACATCCACGGGAATGCAGAAAGAGAATGGTACATACACGGTGCTTCGAAGGTTTACTTCCCAGTGACCTGCGCTCAAGCCTTTTGCGGCCACCCCGAACCAACACGCTAGGCCTTATGCGGGAGATCCTTCGGTTCATAGGCGCCGAACAAGATTACGTAGCCACAACGAGCATTTCTGCCGTATAGTCCCCACAGGACCTACAGCTGCTTCTATTTGGCCAACCTTGTCGCAATACTCCTGTGCGTAAACGGAAAACCCATGAAGATAGCGATGCTGTAGAAGATTCAGTGTGGCTGTAACCACCAGCTTCAACGAAGTAAGTCCTCGTTTTATTATTTGTCTACGTATTCATGTAATGGGGAACCAATAATTGTATGGGACGCATTAATGGACTGCCCTTCCTAGATACTTCTGAATACTGGCGCGTTGGTATCACTCGTAAAGACTCCATTTCTCTGACACTCGCCCCAATACTCACCGCTAGTAGCCACTGACAACATCTTGAAAGCAACTAACGGTGCTAAAATGGAGTCCCTATCTTCCCCGCGCTTACAGATGAACCTTCGAGATCTAGATGTCCACCATCGGTTCCCCATCTGTACTCAGATCACATGGGACCTGATCCTTGGTGTAGATTTTTCTACGGCACACTCCACTCTAATAGGCGTCGCCCATTCTCAGGTTATCACTGACTCAGTCTCTATACATATTATTATATACCCCTATATCGCTCTAAGCGGCCAACCTGCTCCGAGTCAGACTTACCCATGTCTCAATCAACCCATCCGCCCCTGCTCTCATTAGTTGACAAATGCTGTAGTTAGTTGAGGGATTTCCAGATATGTCCGGTGAAGAGGATAATCCGGGAAGCGCCCATGTTGTCCAACACCATAATGACACGGACAGTCACCCACCCGTGCATCAACCACCTAGACGGATTGCCTTCCACTATGAGCCCCAGTCTAATACAAGACATTTTGACAAGAATATCATCGTACTGTCATCTCTTCCATGGATTCCATCCATCTTCTTGGTTAAAAATAGGGATGGCTCTCTTCGAATGTTTACTGACTGTCGCGAATTTAATGCTATGACCGGACGTGAATCTCTCCCAATCCGACGCATTGACGCAGCCCTCGATGCAATTACTGGCTCCAAATGGTTCTCTACCTTAGATCTGGCACACGGGTACTATCAAGTAGAATTGCACCCGAACGATTGTCCTAAGGCAGCATTTTCACCCCTGAGTTCCCTATACGAATTCCAAACAACGCCCCTTGGACCATATAATGCTCTCGCCGCATTTCAACGCTTGATTCATATAGCTTTTGACAGGTTGGTTCCGCAAAAGTCCCTAATCTGTCTTGAAAATGTTATTGTACATGGAATGTCCGCAGAGGACATACTGATAACCTGTGGACTATCCTTGCGAGGTTAAGAACATATAGCTTGAAGCTGAAGCCTTCCAAATGCTCTTTTCTCCAAAGAGACGTCACATTTTCGGGCCACCGTATCAAACCCAGTGGCATCCAAACAGATCCGGAGAAAACCCGTCTTATCGAAGAATGGCCTATACCCCAGTCTTGTTAGGAAATTATTTATTTTTATTTATTATATTTTTGATCACAGTTTGATTCCACATCGTATTTTTCGTACAAGTATGGAATTTCCAGCATGGACATCGGTAGCCCAAATTTTGCAGGCCGACCATAGATATCGGGTGTGTCGGCAGGGGATCGAAACCCGGACCATATGCGTGGTTGGCGAGAGTCCTAACCATTGTGCCACCGACGCATCGTACTATCGACGTTTCGTCCGTGGTTTCGCCAACCTTGCCTTGCCTCTGCATCGACTAAGAGAAAAAGCCTGTAAATGTTTATGGGCCAACGGGTACTAAGTCCACATGAAACGTAAGTGGGTTAGTTCCAAACAAGTATACGCCAACAGCATCTTTAAAGGGTGAAACACTGGCCAAAAGGAGTAAACTAAGAGGTCTACCGTCCACATCGTGGATAAATTTTTATTTTGAACAAAATCAATATAAGACAAAGTAGATTCGGAAATAATATTAGCGTTGATAACACTAACATTATTTCAGAATGTACTTTATCTTATATTGATTTTATTCAAACGTCTAATGAATTTTTACTGATGTATATAAATGAAGCAAGAAAGTTGTATGGGTATGATTATGAGCAGCAATAAATTGTGCTCGAAACATCATCAGTGAATACTACTGTACAACCCCGTCTGGTTTTATCAAAATAAAATTTTATCCATAGTGGAATCATACTCTACCACGGCGCCCAAGCTTTATGCTTACATATATAAATAAATAAGTAAATTTATTCTCATAGTACAGTACAAGAGGGACGCCAGTTTGCAGGCATTATCAAATTGTTACGGAAATAGAACCATATAATTCAATCACAATTTACAGGCAGAAGCAATATATGCTTTACATGTTCGCTGGAGATTACACATACACTTGATAAATGTTAATCCCAGTTGTATAAAACAGCCTTTTCACTTATTTACAATCATTTCTGTGCACAGTTGGAAAAATCTGCTAGATTGTCAGTGAGTGCAACACAACAGGAAATACAGAAGTATTGTCTTCGTATTAACAAAAAAACAGGTCTTTGGTGGATGGATTATAAGTTCCTGGGAAAAAAATAAATCTTGAAGTCAGTTTTCATACATAAATTTATTGTGTGCAGAATCCTTGTTTTATAGTTCATTGATGTGTTATTTTGAAATCAGTGATATGTTTATCTCATTTGATCTGCAATGTCATTGTTGGGAGTAAATACATAAGCTTTAGACGCATTAATTAATGGATTTCTACTGCTTGTGGGTATTTTCTTAGCGTTAGGAAGGTTTATGAATTTCAGCTGTTCCGACAGGAGTTGAGAATATCAACTGCTCAGCAACATAATGGATTCAAGTTCATCACATTATCTTAGGAAAGGTGGGTTTTAGTTGGTGAGGTATATATGGTGTCCAACGGGCGTACATGTGATGTTGTGGTGAGTTTTACCTTCTCCATGTTGTAGGTTTATGTCCATTTTATTCCACTTATTGTGTTGGGTAGAAGTTTTACAAACGAAATTTCTTGTCTGTTTGAGGATACGTATCTTAACCGTTAATGTTTTATCTAGAATTATAAATATAGGCAAAAAACAAAAGGTGTAGTATTTAAGCTTATACATTAAATGGACCTATAATTTCGGAGGCTCTCAGATAGGAAATAGAACTACTATCGCTTGCAAACTCTTGTAGTTTGTCATTAAGCACCTTTTCGTCCATTTAAACTGAAGTAGAGGTGCTGTGGTGTATTTAATGCCCTCAGTTCTAGAGGTAAAAGAAAGATACGCACGAAAATTAGGAAAAAATCTAGCACAGCAACTTACGAGTCACTAATGGAGTTCGAGGTCACCACAGCACTGGACACACTTGAGCACCTAAAGAAATTGTTTTTGTGCATGAATTTTGGTATTGTAACACACCACGGAGTTGAAAACCTAGTTATTAACACGGAGGAATGTAAGGTAGGCTGGCTGTCAAATCAAGAAAACAGTCGGTCCTAACACGGGTAGAAAAGTGGAGGAACCCCAGCAGCAACCAGTCAGCGGTTATACATGCTTAATATACTCATAAAGAATTCTAAATATTCACTTTATAATGAAGCCACAGCAAGACATTTCTTCTAGATAGAACGAAACTTCCTCATTTTAACCATTTAGCTCAGAGAGTGCAACCTCACCAATATTTTGTCGATCCGTTTAGCAGAATCAGGATATAGTGAAAGAAATGAGAGATAACTTCGCCAAGGCTATGGCTGACTAGCCACCATTGATTCCGGTGGCACTATTGGAAAGCAGTATAAGTTCGGTCAGTATTAAACATGATATTATGTTGGGTGTAAGCGGAGTAAAAAAAGGAATTCATTAAGACACTATGAACTCCATACACCGCTTTTCACGAGGCCGCTAGCACCAATAACGGGTTCATCGAATGCTATTGCTAGAATGTTCTTCGAGCATTGGGTTTCACAACTCGATCGAAGAGGTATAATAGTCACTCCTCCCCACAACGGAGAACCTAGTAATCCGTCAAACACAGGTCTGTTGGCCTTGTCAGTACAATGATTAAGATACCTAGCAAATAATAACTTTTCTACAAAATAGTGTGCCATTTAAGTGGAAGTCTTCAGTGTGACAAAGCTCTCTACGGCAAGACCAAGTCAGTCACTAATTAGGGGTGAATAGACTCATCGACCTAATCTGTCTGGACTTTGGAGGATAGCTGATTAAGGTAAATTAGGGTGGATAGCTACTTCATTAATCAGTTAATATGCAGTGGCATCATCAAATAGGCTATCTACTTGGCGATGAGCTAAGAAACAATTTTTATTTATTTCTGATATGCTGTTGAATCATGTGATGCTATGTAATATCCATCACTTCTATGATGAACAACTGCAGTGTTTGAATATCTGCTTTGTTAAGTCTGCCGATGATCTAACTATTTCAGTGTCTGTCAACTCCCAGCTAGACAGTACTAAAATGAACAGCTTTCTATCAGGAATTAGCAAATGGTCTTCGTCTAACGGCCTTAAACTAAATCTTTCCAAATGTCAGGCAGTTAATTTCAGTTTTAGATGTAAAAGAAAGTTAAATGAAGTTGTTAATTCCCATTACCGTTGTATAAATGTTGATAGTGATATAGAAATCAAGTCGGACGTTAAGTATCTTGGATTAATTCTTCCTTCTGACCAATCCTGGTCTTCCCATTTCTTAGCGATTTCTAAAATAATATTTCGTCTGACTGTTCACAGTAAGAAGTTAAGGCATTCAAGCATAACTTATCCTCTCCTCTAACAGTTTGTCAGTTCGTGAATCTGACCTTTACTTGAACTGTTCTTCTTGCTTTAATCATGATAGCACAGTGTTTCGCAAAACTCATCACACAGTGTACCAGTCTTAAATGTAAACGACATACAGACATAGTGCTTGTGAGCTAGGTATGAAAATCAAAGTAAACGTTTGTACGGTGCATTCATTATTTCTAAGACTAACTAGTATGTAAGCGCTACGATTTGACCAGTTATACGTTTAATATATTTAGACACAATTAACCTACGCTACTTACTTCTATGACGTATTACTTATAGCTACGTAGTTACCTTAAAGTGGTTTCCGCTGAAGGTAATCTCCCATAGTTACTACCTTAGTAAGCAACTTAACGTTATCTTTGAATTTCAAAGTAAAAGCGGACATCCTGTGTACCTTCTTGGTAAAAAGATCGTCTCCTAGTCGAAAAAATGAATATATCCTTAACTCCACGAAAGCGTCTAGAGGTATTCATCTTACCACCTCAAATGACTCACTATTTGCAGTCACTTAGAAAGTAATAATAAATTTACCGAAGACAGTGGGCCTATGACTTCTAGATATCATAATGTGCCATGAGGGAAAACCTATATCCATAGGGTTATAACAGTTAGAAGCGCGATATTAATCCGAAACACGACTACGATTCTCAATCACAAAACATCTTACTTAGCTACCTAATCTTCTAGTCCTATTAACAGATGTTTCGCCAAGAATAAAAAACAAATGGTTTTAGGAAAATTTATTTAGTTTTCTTAAAGATCATGGTCATCCGTATTTATAGCCACGGAGAAATCACAAACATCCAAAAGATAGGAATTTTATTATTTGAAATGAAACAAACAATCTGTATTCAGCCGATATTTTCAACCCGAATAATAACCAGATTCTCAGCTTGTTGTAACCACCGATTGTAGATCACAACCCGAAACGCTATTCTTGCTAATTAAAGTCTTACCTTTAACTAGGATAGTTAGTACACTCGCCAGATCATGTTATTCGCTTTTTAAGTCGTTTTGCAACACACTGAATGGCTGTTAACACTGGCTTTGCTACAGGGGATCCTAGTTCATGTATTTGGATCTAGTACATTGGGCATTATTAAACATAGGTAACACTTACCATTTAGGGGTTTCTGATTGCTTTCAAGTTTCTTTCAGTTCCACAACTACGTACATGCACAACAGATTCACAATTCTCATGTGGCTCAACCTTGTTTGATTTAGATTCTCTGACAAAATATTTGATTTTTTAACTGATGGTATACTCAGCTTCTCGAAAAGCTTCAAAGCTTTTTCAACTTCAAACCACGCTCTGATATCTCCAGGTTTAATATGTTCCTCCAAAAATTGCCAATATCAACCCTGATCGTATTCGCCTCACCAGATTGACTCTTAGATTGCTACATGTTGTTAACATGAATGTGAAAGACATTGTAGTTTCCAGATTTCAACATACTAAGTAATCAATTGAGCCAGAAACAATAATGGCAACCAGCAAATGAACTAAAAACAACAGCTTTTGTCAGCTAAACATGTTCACGTGCATATTTTCCAAAAATTCTACACAGCACTATTTCATTAATAGCTGAAAAACGACTAAAACACTGAAATCATGCATGAATGCAGGGTATGAAACAATTATAATGAAATGAATGCATTGACGTGGTGGTAACAACTTCCGAAACCAACGAAATAACTAATTTTAACAGCAACGGAAACAAAATGAGTTTAAAAGCAACATTTGTGAACAATATGCATCAAAATTAGTTGTGAATAACTGCAGAATAAACGTAAAAACCAATGTGTAAACGAACGGCTACGGAACTGCAATCCAACATAGTTGACTAACATGGGCGAAAATGACCTTTGAGCGTCTCACCCATCAACGACCTTGAACATGCGGGATAATTTCAGCCGTTACTTGATGATAAACTTACAGCCCGCTGCGACAAATTATTGATACAATCCACAGAAACGTTCACTGCTGGGGTCTTGTCCACTGGTAGAAGCTGTTTGCCAGTTGTAGAATAGTTTTCGGAGGGGAGAGGTTCCTGCGAATTCCAAAGGGTACAAACCAGTTAGTAATAAAGCTTGTGGACGGTATGGACCAGTGAGAGGACGAAGTGACGGACAGTATGCTATATTTTCATTCGCACGCCAAAGTTATATATTTTAAAATGGTTCTTTTGTAACGAAAGTAATGGAAAATGTTTCTATTCCTAACATTTGACAAAAAACTGTGCAGTCACATTGCTCCGGACTCCACATACATTAGAATTCCTAAGAAGCTGTGACGTTTCAGATAATGGGTAGCCCAGTGACTTGGAGAGAACTATTCCTTATAAGTAAAGAACTCAAAGTGGAAATCAACTCCAAAGGTTGACCACAGGATATTGCACTTTACGCCATTTATTCTGAATATGAAGGGACTGCACAGACCCACTAAATCTTCTATGCTTATCTGAGCCGACGAATGAAAAATTTGAAGACTTGAAGTGGACAAGGAAAGTTTCATTCAGCGAGAAGATCTTGAAGATCTGCAAAGTTGGTCCAAAATGGATTTTTCCTGCCAAAAGTGCACGGAGTACTGGTTGTTCCATAGGGTCTTAAGTCTTCTCACCAAATCTGAGAAGTGGATTCTGCCGACTCGGTGTATGCTAAGGGAAAATTCGGCCGAAATCTACTGCAAGCTATTCGGAACACGGGACTGACTGAGAATGTTGGAGACGACACTAGGTGGGGCCCTAGTGGAAAGTCATCAAAACTAGACTACATTCTAGCTAGTGACCAACTACTTGTCGAGAAGGTCCAGATCATGACTCCTCTAGGAAGTGGTGACCATGCAGTCATAGGTTTCGACCTCGTTCTACGTGAGCATTTGTAGTGGGACGCTATGCAACCATGTCTGTGTTGTAGCAAGGCTGACTATGCTGAAATGCGGAGGCTCTTGTCCGATGCAGACTGGCCCTTAGCATGGGATGAGCTGTCTGTGGATGAACACTGGGAAGCGGTAATAAAGATCATTCATACAGTAATCTCGGATACCGTCCCTTTAGTTACAACACAGCCAAAAAGAAAGTCATCATGGTTAAAGAGAGGCACGCAGCGTATTCTGCAAGCAAAGCGGAAGGCTTGGTTTACGTGGCGTGTATCTAAAAGCCAGATCGACCATGATGCATATCTCGAACTCAGAAACCGGTGCAATGCAAGAGTCAGGAGGGACAGAAGGTCATTCCAGGCTAACCTTGCCAAAAAACTCCTGGCAAACCCGAAGAATTTGTACCAATTCATGTCGGAAAGGAAACCAACCAACCAGGGGGCATGCGCCTTAGTAGGCCAAAACGGTCAATATCTCACTAGTCTGGAGATGGCTGAAACATTTAGTTTAGCCTTCGCCAAACAGCTAAACAGCAATGTGGGTATTACCGTTGCGGACCGAAATGGTGGCATGACTATTTCACAGGAGGAAGACCAAATAGCCACCCCCCAAATAAACCCTGCAATAGTACTGAGAAAGCTGCAGCGACTCATACCCGGGAAGTCCCCAGGTTGTGATGACATCAGGCCATCTCTTCTGAAACAGTGCGCCGAAGCTCTCTGTAGGCCTTTATGCGACTTGTTCCAACACTTCATGGAATCAGGGAAACTGCCAAAGGAATGGAAAAGAAGCATCCTTTCTCGGATCTTCAAGGGTGGGGATAGGCAAAATCCCACCAGTTATAGACCAGTAGCTCTACTCCCACTGGTATCGAAAGTACTGGAAAGTATTATTGATGATCACATCAGGGAATATCTGAACAGGTCTAAAATACTCTATGAAGCCCAACACGGTTTCAGGAAAGGGAGATCCTACGTCACTAACTTAGTGTCAGCTTGGGACGACTGGACATCGTACTGGGACATGAATGTTCCAGTCCATGTGATCTTTCTAGACTTTGAGAAGGCATTTGACACTGTTCGCCATGATCTTCCACACAAAATAAGCCAGGTAGGTATAGGTAAACCACTTCTGTCATGGTTGAAGGACTACCTAACTGAAAGGCAATTTTGCACCAAGGTCAATCGAGTCCGATCATCTTGGCACAGCTCGTCATCAGGAGTGTCGCAGGATTCTATCCTGGGACCACTGATGTCCTTGATTTTTATCAATGATTAACCATGCTGTCTAAGCTGTCCGACTCTTCTATACGCTGATGACGCGAAGATATGGAGGGCGATAAAGTGTCCGGATGACTCAGATAGACTGCAGGCAGATCTAAGGCTTCTGGAAGACTGGGCGGTGGCCAGTGGCATGACTTTCTACCTGAAAAAGTGCAAAGTAGTGAAGTTACGCACCTGTAGACTGCAGAATGCAAGTTAGACCCTGTGCAATGAAAGCTTGTCCTGCTCAACGTTGGAAAGTGACTTAGGTCTAGTTCTAACGGAGAAAATGGACACAAGCGTAAATTACACGGGGAATGTAGCGAGGGTATATGCAGTCATACACTTTACACATAGACAGTTAGGTGCACTCACTCCTGAGCTCTTTCTAAGGTTGTATAAAACATACGTCAGACAGCATCTTGAAGTGCATAATATCATTGCACCCCCACTGCTTAAAAGAGACGCCAACCTCTTGGAAAGAGTCCAACGACGGGCAACAAAAGGAGTGCTTGGTCTCCGAAATAAACCATATGACGAAAGGCTGAAGAAATTAGGCCTATTCACACTCAGTTACCGTCGTTTTAGGGGGGATTTAATTACTGCCTACAAAATAACAAATGATCAGAATCACACAAACAAAGGTGTTCTGCCATTGAGTAGGTATAGGCTCCCTTGTGGAAATCCTAGAAGGATAGCTCATCAGAGGGCAAGGACCCGGGTGCGCTCCCACTTCTTTTCCCTGCGGGTTTGCCGTCCCTGGAATTCCTTACCGGCAGATGTAGCTATGGCACCATCTGTGGATGCCTTTAAACGAAGGCAGCGACACAAAGACTGCATCCAAACGGCCTATCCCCTTAAAATCGCATACACCATTCAAAGGTAGACAATTAAACTGGTCGTTTTACTTCTTCACGTTCTCTTCAGTCTTACTCTCCTGACAGCTTTAACTACACCTATTATTATTATTATTATTACTGGTATATATATATATATGTATACCGGTTGACTGACTGTTGTTACGTTTTCTTATTCTTTTTCTGTCTGTTAGTCTGAATACCTTCACTAATTATATCTATTATTATCTGTTTCCTATTGACGACGATACCGAAGGACCAACTGGTGAAAGGATCAACTCCATTCACAGTAGTAACAGTCTTAACACACCTCATACTACAAACCACATATAATTAATCCCTGCACTACTCCTTTTGGAGTCAACCAAAGCTACGACAGTCGAGTGGCGGGACGAGCTACGCAGACGTTTACCGAAGATCAGGAACCTCTACCTCACAATCAAGAGGCGAGCACAAAGAAATCAAATTGGTTTATACTAGCTCGTAAAAACGATATTGTTTATTTATTTATTTTGATTTACAGCTTGATTCCACACCGTATTTTCAGTACAAGTGTGGAATTTTCAGCATGGATATCGGTAGCCCAAATTCAGGCCGACCATAGATATCGGGTGTGCGCCGGCAGGGGATCGAACCCCGGACCAAGTGCATGGTCGGCGAGAGTCCTAACCACTGTGCCACCGACGGATTGATCAAATCACTCAAAGAAGGGATCACACAAGCACGGATACTCATTAAAAAATCATGATATGAAATAAAATAAATAAATCATTACAAATCTTAATATATCTATGGATGTGTGAGTGGGAAGGTCAGTGTGAGGAGTACAACGACCGCGGTTAAATTATATTTTTGCGGTGTAATCCATAGGAAAGGCCTATTAGGGCTTATGTGGCTTATATCTTGGTTTGTTTCATTTTTTTAAGCATTACAAGTCTCTTTTAATTGACTTTTACCTATATACATATATTTTTTGTATAACAGTTGAGATGACAACTCACGTTTTTTCTACGTCACTAATTTTAGATTCCCGTGTCGACCGATTTTACTGCGACCAACCTTGCTCACGCTCAACTGCACATTTATTGCAGTTAATCTTAGTCTAAGGGAAAGCCTGTTGGCAGGTGATTGTCGTGCCGAACAATAATAACCAACGTTTTGGGTCAAGTCAACATTAATTGTTCATATTCTCAAGAAAGAATCGACCATCTTCAAGTTCTCTTACTTCATCAGTTGACGGCATTGTTTGGTTCATTTCAACCGCCTTTTAATTTTGGATCTTTTCAAATCAGTTGCTTTGCTTGAAGTTTTGCAACCATTTTTACAACAATGGACTCGTCACCGGAGATGGAGAAGTTTGGCGTATCAGATTTCGAATATGCACAAATGATGGATCCTCTAAGACGTCGAACGAAACAAACGAAGAAGCAGACAATATATGGTATCTTCGCATCGGATGATTCTGATTCTGAGGCCGAACAAAGTGGCTTTGGTAGACGGGATGCTGGTCTCAAGCGTAAGGGTGCCAATTATTCAGCACCGATCACCTTTGTCAGTGGTGGACTGAAGGTAGGGTCTAATTACGTAAAGAGGCAGGCAAGGAGATAGTTAGTGGAAATCAATGACAGGCTTGTTAACTTCAGTGATCCTGAATCCTTAGAGGAATTAATAAATCTGTGGATTTAAGGTTATAACGACATCTCTTAATCGTGTGGCATTCGCTTCTTGGAATGCTGCGTTTGGCTGGAAATTCGGAGCGATTCCGCTGGAGTGAGCGCTGTATATGTTTGTTATGTCTTAAGACCTGTGAACACTCAGAAACGTAAGGCCATCACAGGTCATTTACTTAGCCTCACACTGCGTTATTCTTGGCTTTTTGGAGGTAAAAACATCATGGCTAATTATTTTTGGATCATTTTATGTTATGTTGGCCGAAAGCTGACAAGTAGCATGTAGATGCCCTGAAAATTTTTATAGTTGGTACGATCTCTCGTCAAAACAACTACTTATCAGCCTTATTCTTTGCTGTTGCATTTAGCTTAGATTTTTAGTTTTAACTGTAATACTCACATATTTCACAAAATTGCATATATAAATAGGCAAATTTCAGCAAAAATTCCCTAAAGTTGTTGACAATGTCTCGTTATATTTTTCCCGTTTAATGTCTAGAAATAATTACTTGCATTTCTAAAACTGCAGGATATTGTCATTGAATATACCATCTTCGGGCTGGTTCCTGTTTTGCTAAGAGATTAAATAGCACTGAATTATTGAAATACTTAAGTTGATTAGGTTTGTCTGTTAGATTTTGTCAATATTATATTATTCCTGATAAGCAAGCAGAAATGAAAGTTCCGCCAACTAAATCAGTACTTTTTTCTCTTATCTCTCCAGGTCGGTAGTTTAAGCGCTTCCGATAATAAGAAAAAAACTGAAGGTGAGGATTCAGATCCAATCACAGATGAAGAAGACGATAAACCCGTGTTAAGTAGCTTACAGCCCCTTCACGACTCAGACTCAGATTCTTCGGATTCTCATGTGAACTACCAGCCAAATAAACCAGCTAATATACATGTTGGCTCTGCACGCCGTGCAGCGATGGCAGCTGCTGGTTCAAAGTCAGCAGCTTCAGGTTTTGGTGCTTGGGAAAGACATACAAAGGGTATTGGAATGAAGCTTTTAGAACAGATGGGTTATGAACCGGGCAAAGGTCTAGGATCGGAAGGTCAAGGTATTGTAACCCCAGTTGAGGCTGTGCAGCGAGTGGGAAAAGTGGCTGTGGGATTTTATGGACCAGAGAAGACCACTGCTCCTCGTCGTGGTAATGAAGCCGTTACGGAAAAACCAGATTCTGGTATGTCTGTTTAATTTATATTAACTTTTCTCGTACAATTTTGAAAGGGTTGTAACTAAGTGAATACAAATTCATGCCATCTCGATGATTTTTGAAGAGTTTATGCTTTATTATTCTTGCACACAACATCAAGCAGTCTGTTGTTGCCTTTATTCTTCTATGGGTTTATATTAGCAAAGTAGTGCATGCAGTATTCTTTTTCAGAAGTTGGTTTTAGTTAATAACTTCAATTAAAAAAACACCTACGTTATTTAGTATCATTCATAAAGTTTAGCACTATTTTCATCATTCCCAGCTTTTAAGTTTCAGTAACGATAGTGTTGCTTCTTATGGAATGGAGTCACTATCCTCACACGTAACATCCCCTCCTTTCAGAGCGTACTACCGGCTCGAAAACTAGGTGAGGTTTGTCAGTGCGTCGACCAGGACTTCTCGCATAGTTGGCGAGTATTCCACCATCAAACCACCGATTACATTCTTGGTAATAAATGCTGTTCATTTATAATCACGATAGCATTCTTCTTTTTTGTTTTTCTCGTGCGTTAACCTTTGTATTTCGTAGATACTCAAAGAATTGAAAAGAGTTTCAGAGAAAGTAGGGTAGGGGGTAGCTGTTTCAAAATGAATTGATTGCAGTCGTCAGTCAATTGTGAATTCCACTACTAATAATAGGATAAAGTACTATATTGAGTTGCACTCTGAAAGCTTCTGTTTAAAATTCAAAAGAAGAAGGAAAGTTTTCTTAAGGTATACAGTTATGAATCCATAAAAATACAAATTATATCAGAAACTACTCTGGTGGATAGAATTAACTGCACTTGAATTAAAAGTTGGAATATCAGGCACTTTATTTTGACAGAGATTTAGATGCCTGTTAAATGTACGGTCAATAAAAATATGAGATATAACAACCCAGTGTTTGTGAAATTATAATCCACAAAGAGCAGGTTTCAATGGGTTAGTTGGAGTCATTAGAGATTAAGAGGAAATATGAACATAACAGACGAAGAAGCTCTGCTTGAATGAAGTTCAAGTGATGGTGACAGTAATAGTTATGAAATAAATAATATTTTGAAGAGGAACAAGAAGAACAGTAGTTATTTTGAGTATATAATAAGAATTTTTGAATTTTCTAATTGCATTTAAACTGTGGCATTTTTTGTGAAATCGGACTCATACTGTTCAAGTTGATCGTAATCATATAACCTAAAGCAAAGACTTCTACTTGGTTTTAGGACCATTATCAGTGATCTATATATATACTCAGCAGTCTGTCACTGTTTCGATCTGTTGATATTTTCAGTCGAATTCGTGTTGATTTCTCTGTACCTTTTCCTTCTATTATGTTTCCAGTAGGTGGACCACGTTACAAAAAGAAACCAGGAGCACAACGTAATCAGACCACTAAACCAGCTTATGAGTATAAAACAGCTGACGAGATAGTTGCAGATCTTTGTCCGGCGACCCCTGCAGCTGCTGTGAAACGACATGGAATATTTCTTGAAAACAGGTAGGGGCATAGTGTTATATATATATATATATATATATATGTCATTCAGTGTAAATGCATCACTAACTTTTTCTGTACTGCTTGACTCTACGGTTTAAGTTTGACACTAGGCAGCTGTTACATAAACACGTTCGCAACAGTAGTACCTTTTTTGAAATTGACTCAGTTGTGTACATTAATTCTATGTGGGCCTAATGCAACTTCAGCTGGTTAGTCTAGACACTCCATCAGTTTTTTATTTCTTTCCATCTACCAACACCTGATCAGTAGTTCCTAGGATACTCACCTCAGCGTCTGAAAAAAATGGATCGCTACCTTCAACAAGCTTATAAGTGCAAGTGATTGTGTAGTAGGCTTAATAAGTTCTTCACTTTAGTGTCATTCTTAAGAAGATGGTACCAAATTGTTCATCTGTGTAGGCCGTTGTATCAGTACTTTTTCCCCTTATTTGTTATAAAGGATTGAGTTTGGCGAATTTACCAGAAATTTACCAGTGAATATATATATATATATACATACATATATATAAAGTATGTCCAATTGAAGGTGCATTTTCCCTAGGTGTTGTAGTTTTACAGTTAAGCACTTTTCCGTTCATTTTCTATTGAATACTATTGTAAAATTACGTATCTTTTTCTCTAGTGAACTATCTAAAGTGAAAGTAATCGATATGACAAGTAAAGAACAGAAAGTTTATTCAGGTTATGAAGCTGCCTTATCTCGTGTTGTTCAAAAGCGTCGAAAACCAGGAGATGATTCTACTCTGTCAGATGAAGAAGGTCCAGATGCCGATGGTAAAAAGGTTGAAAAGCGTTTAGAGGGAACCTTTTTTGATTGTCCTGCACTACGGCATAATTTTGCCTTGGTTATGCGAACTGCTGAGGATGAGATTAGAAAGTACGACAGCGCTGCAAGATTTGAAGAAGATCGTGCAGTTGGTTTGGAGCATGAAATTGAAAAATTAACAGAAGTAGGTGTTTTTTTGTTGCTTTTTTTGTTGTTGCCTCAAATGACTTTGTTTTATGATGAAAGCCCCCGTACACTTTTATATCTTGGTAGTGGAAATAAGTTAAGCAGCATGTTTGAGTTGATTAAGCCAAAACTAACAACTTAAATATACTACTACCAAAGAGAGTTATTCAAGACTTTAGTTAAGATTTTCTTGTTTTTATATAAAGGTTAATGTATGCTACATTTATTGCGTTGAGTATTTCCTAGTACTCTGTATATTCCATCATGTTTTATGGAATTTTATATGATAAACTAATTAATGCTCTACCATTTTAGTAAGTGGCATTTCTTTAATTTTTAAACTAAACAAAAACACGAAATGTTCTCATTTATTCATAAGGAAAAACAGTTTTTTTGTTAGGTGAAGAAATATCTCTTTTAAACGACTTCATTTTCAAGCTCTACAGTCGTATTTATATTACGGGAAAAGGCATTAATTGGAACCAGAAATTGCTCAGTCAATATACATATGTTAAGAATAAAGATAATTAAAATGAGAGGACGGCATGTCGGCGGCACAGTGTTTAGGACTCTCGCTGATCATGCACATAGTCCGGGGTTCGATCCCCTGCCGACGCACACCTGATATCTATGGTCGGCCTGAGAAATTTGGGCTACCGATATCACATGCTGAAAATTCCATACTTGTACCAAAAATACGGTGTGGAATCAAGCTGTAATAAAAAAAGTTAATGGGGTTGATCTACCGAAAGCTAACATTTACAGGTCAGTACACTAAATTCAACTTCTAGGAAGAAAGAGAAATCTTATCCGTTCTCTATTCTCCGGAATTCGGAAAATTTGTTCTGCAGATACGATCGACATAGAATTAGAAAGCCTTCGCACAAGTGTCTTAGATAATGGATATCCTGCAAGGTTTATCGACAGAAACATCAGGAAAGAAACCATTCCCAGCCAAATCACAGTGTCGAAGAAGACACTGTTTATGAGTTTGGCTTTCAAACGTGACACTATTTCTGAAGTAATTAAAAGTCGTTTATCTAAATGTATTAAACGGTGTTTTTATGCAGCTGACTTATATGTAGTATTTACCAGCCGAAATATTATTCGACAATGCGTCAAGGATAAACCACCGTTTATGTCCATCTCTATGTACATATACTCATTCACATGCTCGTGTGGAGCTGATTGCATTGGACGTTGTAAGTGTAATCTCCGCAAACGCGTAACTGAACACTGCCCGGTTTCGTTAATGAAAGGTGAGCAAAGGACGACAAAGTCTTCAATCTGTGAACATCTGGGGTTGGGTCATTCATCCTCCACGTGATCTATCCTTTAAAGTTATCTACAGGACCAAATCCAATCACTCCTAAAGCTTACATTTTCTTTACTTATGCTGCTGCTGCTGGCTGCTGGATTCAACATAGAACTTGGCACCGAAGTGCAGCAGTTCGAGTTGCCACGTTCCAAATAGCACACAAAGGTAGACAGGAAAATGAGAGAAGAGAATCAATAGAATTTAGATAAGTATAAGAGTGAAACAGAATGAGTAATGGTAGAAAGGAATATGAAGGTTAAAGAGATTGAATACATCTGCGTAAGCCATTGACAACGATTTTGAGCCATGTCACCTATTGTCTCCAGCCATTGATTCTTAGAGTCCCGAGGGCCCCAACCCGGAAGTCTGCATCTCCCTACCTGACTCAGTTTAACTGTCAGGGATTTCATGGATTGATGCCATGTTTTTGTTTGGCCACCACTTACTCTTTTCCAACCTGCACCTATATCAGCTAGTAATGCCTGTCGGGGGAGACGATGGTTAGGCATGCGCAGCACGTGGCCTAACCATCTCAATCTATGTAACTTCATAGCCTCTTCGATTGATTTTCCCTCTTTGCCCAACACTCTACGCCTAACGTCAACATTACTTACCTTATTATACCACCTAACGCGAGAAAGAGATCGTAAACATCTGTGGTCAAAAACAGACAATCTCTTCATGTCTTCCGCTCTCAATGGCCACGTCTCACCGCCATAGAGAAGGACGGAGCGAACTGCTGAGCAGTATACACGTCCCTTGGTTGACAGCCGGATGTCACGCCTACGCCAGAGACGGTGTAAGTTAGCGAAAGCAGCCCGAGCTTTCTGGATCCGTGCTGTGATTTCGTCACCAATCAATCCGTTGGTGCTGATACAACTTCCCAAATAGGTGAAGTGGTCAACATGTTCTATCACTTCACTCCCTATCACTAAGCTAGGAGTTGACGTAGTCCAGTCCTGTAGCAGCATCTTACATTTCACAGGGGCGAATCGCATGCCAAACATACGAAGATTGCTGCTCAAGGTGTTCAGAAGACTCTGCATTTTGTCAGCGTCCTCCCCTAACAGGACTATGTCGTCTGCGTATTCTAAGTCTATAAGACTATTCCCTGGTAACAAGTCGATTCCTAAGTCGTTAAGTTCAGTTAAGGATACTTCCATTAGCATATCTATGATGAAGTTAAACAGAAAAGGGGAAAGTGGACATCCTTGACGGACACCACTGGTTGTTATCAATTCAGATGACAATTCCCCATAAGCCCTTACACGACTACGTGAGTTTGAGTAGAGTGCCTTGATTAGTGCAATGTACTTTCTTGGCACTCCCTTCATAGTCAAACATTGCCATAGAACCTCTCGATCCACGGAGTCGAAGGCCGCCTTCAAGTCAAGAAATATGGCAATTGTTGGACGCCTAAAAGTGTGCCTATGTTCTAGGATCTGTCGGAGAGTGAAGATATGATCTATGCACCCTCTACCTGGCCTAAAGCCCGCTTGATTTTCCCTCGTTTGTTCCTCCCGAGTTCGGCTTAGTCTGTTCATGATTACTGAGCCTAGGATTTTAGAGACTATGTTCGTTAGGCTGATTCCTCTATGATTATCACTTGAGGACTTATCTCCCTTCTTGAATACTGGTATAATAAGTGACTTACCCCAGTCTGATGGAACCGTCTCTGATTCCCAGACGTTACCTAGTACCTTAGTTAAACTATATACTAGTATGTCACCCCCATATTTAAACACCTCCGGAATAATTCCGTCGGGTCCTGCCGCTTTGCCTCGTTTCAAATTACAGATTGCTTTGGTGACCTCACTTACAGACGGCGGGCCAGTGTCTATGTCCCATTCGGGTGTGTGCTGGATGGCGGGGAGGCTCAGTGTGGTTGTAGGCAAGTTAAATTGTTCCTCAAAGTGTTCTTTCCAGCGTTTGAGGCGTCTATCCTGAGAGCTAATTAAGGAGCCATTTTTCTCAGAAATAGTCTCACTTATGATTTGCCTTCTCCCACCCGTTTCCCTGATGAGTCTTGCCTATCGCCGATGCTTTTTCCATCTCTTTCGCCTTTGTCAACCACCACTGTTCACGGTCCTTGCGGAGACTTTTCGTAAGTTTCCTTTTGTGCAGCTTTCGCTCCTCATTGAATTCGGAGCTCGCCGGAATAAGTCTTCTAGCATCTATCAGTTCGGATGAGGCAGTCGAAATCCAATGGTTTTTACTCACCTTTGGATTTACCTTATTCACAGCTTTTACAGCTGTATCTATGGCTGATTGAATATTCTTCCAGGCTTCTTCAGGGTGAGCGCAGCTGTCGAACTCAGATATGTGTTTAGCTAGTTCTTCCTCAAATAGGGACTTAGTTTCCAGATCGAGCTGGGGACGTGATGGGTTTTCCGCTAGCTGTTTCCTACGTCCGTTCAGTCGTAAGCACACACGAGCGCGGACCAGTGCGTGATCGGTATCTACACACGTGTTCCAGAAGGAGCGACAATCCCCTACCGACCCACGCCAACGATAGCTTATTGCTATGTGGTCTATTTGTGTCCAGCGTTGGTTTGATGATGGAGGTCGCCAGGTCAAACAGTGTCTCTCCTTGTGTTTGAAGTTAGTGCTTACAAGAAACAAGTGATTATCTGAACAGAACTGTAGGAGACGTTCACCGTTGTCGGTTCGCTGGCACGGAATTCCGTATGTGCCACCGACATTCTTCTCAGATTGACACAATTTCCCCACTTGAGCATTAAAGTCACCAGCTAAAACGACTATATCTGAGCGTTTAGCCTTTCGCAGCAAACTAGACAGCTTTTGGTAGAACTCATCCTTCGTTTCATCCGAACTGCAGTCAGTGGGGGCGTAGGCGGAGATTACGAAAAGGCATCGGCGAGTAGTGCAGTCCTTTCTCCTTTTCACTGATCCGTTCAGACGGACAGCACACATTCGGCTATCTACCGGGATCCAGTCAAGTAATGTCTTTTCTGCCCTAGTACTCAGAGCTATCCCAACACCAGCTAATCCTTGTGAGCTAGCCGTCTCATCTCCTGACACCCTCAAGGTGAATTTTGCAGATTCATCCTGTTGGCCAGGTGGGGTTAGGTGAATAACCACACTAGGGTCTTGTATGCGTGTTTCTGAAACACAACATACATCAATGCCAGAGTCTTGGCTAGTGATGCCTGTTGTCCTATTTGGCAAAGTGTCCTAACATCAAATGCCCCTATATGAAATTGGTGACGTGGCTTTAGGAGACTATCGATGGTGGCTTTTTGGCTTCCGTCGTTTTCAGTGCACACAGAGTGAAGAGGAAGTGAAGAGCCATTAAGTAGAGGAGTTGTAGGATTATTTTTGTCCTACAGATTTAGTCCCTCCTCAATACTGACGATACAGAGTCTCGGCTTAGCTATAGTTAAAAACAGGATGACTTGACTTTAACTTTATCTGTTTCTAAAACATAAAATAAATCATAAAATTACACCAAGAAAAATGTACAAATCCACCGTCATTACAAAAAACGGACAAAAACGTACCGAACAGTATTGAAGGTACGGACAAAATGAACAGTCAATTAATTACATGTATATACAAGTAGAGTGACAGGCAAAAAAGAACATTCAAGGTCGCCATCACGTGGTGAGAGTTACATTAATTGGCCAATAATCGCGACAAAAAAGGTCACATAATATTGATTGGCTGCTTATCATACAGTCTATCTATCTGTCGCGATTAACACTCCCCGCGAACGATCACCACGTTGACCTTTCGTACGCTTCTTATATCTTGTTCCATTTCTTGAGTTGAAGTTTTCAAACACAGTGTCCTGACGTGGCCATCTTGGTCATAGTACATCTGCTTAACTATAGCCTTTCGCCAGAGACCTCTCTGTGTGTCAGCACTGTTAACTAAGACGAGATCATCAGGTTGTAGGTTGTGCTTTATATCCAACCACTTAGATCTTGTTTGCAGCATCAGAAGATATCCACGTAGCCATTTATGCCAGAACAAATCAGTCAAATATTTTGAAAGTAGTTGACTATAGTGTTGGAAGAAAGCATATCCATACATAGCATCCGTTTTACCTTTGTAATATTGTAATTTTCTTAAGAATTCACCAATTGCTGAACGAGCCACAGTTAAAAGTCTTTTTGGATCCAAGGAAATACACAAATCAGATGCATCGTCCCCACCGACTACTTTATGCGTACGTCCCATAGAATCGTCAGCTTCAATCAAAACTCGCAGAATCGCATAATAAGCACAATAATGTGCTTGACACCATGATCCAATGTCATCAGCATTTTCTGCTGGAGAATAAAACTCCATGGAAGTTACAACTGAAGGGATCATTGACAACCAATTAATATAGACTGCATCTGGGACATCGCCTTGAGCACAGTTGGTATTCAAACCGAACTGCTCCAGAACAATAGGTAAATCAGATAAATAAATTCCAACGCACTCAGCTCGACACTTATCTATTGCAGATGAAAGGTTTGAAAACTTGCTGTCATACGTTTCTCCTGCTTCACACCAACCTTTTACAGGATCTGCATTTATGACATATTCAGTAGTTTTCGTGTGGAAATTTCGTTTTCCATAACAATCACGCCGAAACAGTTTACGAGAATCATATCCCATCAGTTCATGAAGTCCAACTTGTAATTCAAAGGAACTTTCAGCATGTTCCACGTACATTTGTTTGTCTTCATTACGTAGAAATTCTGGTTTAGGATCCTCGAGACGAACACTAAGTACATTATCCAAAGAAACATTTTTAAATCCATCAACTTGTCGTACATCATCATAGTTAGGAATATTAGTTCTAACAGGAATTCCAGCAGTTTCAAACGTCGCTACATCCAAACTAGTAAGGTCTGGCTGTAAGAAATTAACTTTTTCAAACGTAGAAGGCCATGGTAAACTTGTTAACAACCTTTCAGCATTATTTACAGGTCGTTGGAATTTTTTAGACACTGATCTATTTACGACAGCGACAAATGATTCAAACTTTACACGAACGCCAAAGGGATCACGGTATGACTCGATAAAACCAATATAGTTTTCAACAACAGGGTTCTTATCTTTAACCCATAACCTGAAGGCATCTTTGTGAGTGGCTACTGAGCCAGTAGTGAAGCTTTCAGCATACTGATGCCACATTTCTGATTCGATTTGGTTAAGCGAATGTGCTTTGAAATCTTTACAACAATCGACTAGTAACTTCATCAGCTCACTATAGTCACCATATTCAAGCTGCAAAGATGTGTCCGAGGGAAGCGAATCTCTTGACTTCTCACGACGTTGACTTAGAGGGATTTGCAGGTCATGGTAACGTTGGGCTAATTGTCTTTGTTCTTCTTGGATAATAGGAGCGTCGAAATGACTTTCTGCAGCAAGCGTGTCAGCCTGGACTTTGAATGCATCTATATGTTCACGATGAGTAGCTACATCAGATTCAAGCAAGTAAATTCCTGTAAAAATTGGGCAAAGGCCGTACTGTCAGACCCTCTGCACCCTCTTTATTCACAATTATCCCCTTGTATCTCATCAGGTAGAACGAGAAGTCAATATAAGAAATTATATGCTCGTACCACTAAGTACAAAAATTCTACAATACCGTACTTAGCCCGTATTTTATGTGATGAAGACACTGTTAGACGTGAAACATATAAGTTACTATGTAATTAGCATAGTGAATCGACCCTTTCATTGTTCATCTTTCTGTAATTCTATGGTGTCACCCTTTCTATCGTTTAATTATAACTTTGCTATTTTTATTTTAGTTGTTATTACTATAATTTTATATTTTTCTCCTTATCCTCTACTGTAATTGCTACATAGCTCCTATAAAAACGTTTTGTTATCATTATTATGTATTAATTATTCCGTTTATCTACTTTTTTTGTTTGTTGTTGTCGTTTTTGAGTAAATTAGATGCAATACTGTACTGAATGCTGAAAATTCCTTGCTGTATCATTAATACTGTTTTTGGAATAAAGCAAAATTATTATTATTATTAAGTTGTGCCGCTTTTGTGCGTCCATCACACCGTTTAGATCACGAACGACATCCTCTGAGGCTATCTGAGCTTCAACATCATTCAACCATAACTCGACATCTTCTATGTTGCGAGCAAACTGTTGTTGCCTACTTGCTTGATCTAAATTTTTCTTCTTGTCTCCCATGACATTTACGAGATGAGACCAAGTTTCATCCAACTGTTCAATCTTTACTTTTATTTCTGGTGAGTTGTAGTGGTTTGCATTTAACAAATCCTGACCTGTCTTTTTAATATCTTCAACGCGGGATTGGTTCGCTTGTATTTCTGCCTCAAAACTCTGATGCTTCTGCACCTTTGTTTGCAAATTCGTGAAGTCTTTGTAACTTTCATCAAGTGCATTTCTAAGTTTTCCTGATATCCATGACTGCATTTCATCTGCATCTCTATCGAACATTTGGTAACGGTGGGAATCTTCAAGACGCTGATGGCGGTTCTGAGCTTTCTCCTTTAATGCATTTCGTCTATTTTGAAGACCTTCCTGAATCTCATGAACCTGCGCAGCCGCATAGTGGTTTGATTCGATTAATTTTGCAGTGAATTCATCAAGCTGTGGCATCTTTTCTTCTTGTGCTAGAAGCGACTTTTCGAAGTCTTCATGTTTCCTTATGAGTGCTTCCACAGAATCGAGTGAGTCTCCCACATCATTTATTTCTAGGAGGGCCTCTTGCTTACCAATCCAAGATTCCGACTGTTCAGCGTCGCGGTAAAAATACTGAAGGCCCATACACTGTTCTAGCTGTTCACGTCTTTCCTCACACAACTGCATCAGGGAGGCTCTCCCTCTTTCAAGGGTGGAAAGTTTAGCAGTTATGTCTCCACTACAGGGATGGCCAACACTTAGTAATGCCTGACCTTCTTGCATGCATGTATCGAAACTGTCAGCTCGAGAATTTATCTCAGCGGTGTATTCCTTATGTCGCTCTACTTGGGCTTCAGCACCAAATACATCCTTTGCCAAATCATCCGCCAACATTAACGTCTTCATATCATTCATCCAGATACTCACGTCTCTCCAGTCAGCCAAAAAGCAATGCATCTTGAATGACTCTTCCAGTTTACCTCTCTTACCTACAGCCTTACTTTTCAGCTTATCCCATGCAGTGATTAAGGCGTCATACTTGCCTTGTATAGTGTTTTGCCAATCAGGATGCTTCTGTGCAAGCGCCTTAGCATTATTTCCAAGTTGAACAATCTTTTCATCTGGTGCAGTCAAATCCCTTTCTAATGCTTCGTGCTTCCTTTGTAAGGCTTGGACTGAGGCAAGATCACGACCACAGTCCTCAATGGATAAAGGAATGGACTTTTCATTCACCCACGATATAGCTTTATCTGTGTCTCTAAAGAAGCACTGTATCTCATAGGCTTCCAGGAGCTTTTCTTGTCGTTTTCTAACCAGATCCTTCAGACGTTCTAGAGCTTCGCGGACTTGTCTGAACTTTTCTATGACTAGGGCATCCTCAGGAAATTTCTCTTTTAGAAGTTCCTCTGCCTTCCAATAGATGTCTTCTGCACGACTTTCTTGATTCTCGAGATCTTTTGTAAACTCATTGAACCTTTTCTGAAGTGTCTCAACATGTTCCAGGTCTTGACCGAAATCCTCTGATGTTACGTAAGTTTCTCTTTCACGTATCCAGAAAAGTATCTCGTCGACTTGGCGTAAAAACTGGGCAAATTTAAGCTTTAGGTTAATGACACTGGATTTTTCTCTGAAAATAGCCATAAGCCTTTCCCACAGGGCATGCAATTCATCAAGACGGTTTTTGATAATATCTGTTGCGTAGTACCCCTGACCAATCATTTCTTCTCCCGCAGAATCCAGAGCTGACAGTGTTTCAGCATGAACTGTTACTTCTAACTCAAACTCTTGGTGTTTCTGTTTTTTCAGCTGAAGATTACTGAGCTCTTTAAAATCCTCGTTTGCATAGGTTTGCAGTTTTTCATTGATCCAACACTCAAGTTCATCGGCATCCATCTTAAAATATTGATATCTTTTAAGTATGTCCAGAAACTTAGATATGGTTCTGGTGGACTCATCATTAGGAGATACAGAGACTTTATGAGAAGTAGAAGGTTTGTAAGGCGATTTATTGTGACAAGAACATTCGCGACTACCTTGTCGTAATCTTTCTAATTCCATTTCCTTCTCTTTTTGGACTATGCGCAATTTCGCTAGCTCCAATTCTACCATATAGCGTGATTCATACTCGTTGCTTCCAAGGAAATCAGCTTCATTACTCTTTCCTAATTGTGGAGTTAACGACGGCATAGTTTCATAACTTTCATCTGACATGCTGTTCGAAACTTTCGTCTGTGATACTGTTCGAAACTTTGTAGGATTATTTTTGTCCTACAGATTTAGTCCCTCCTCAATACTGACGATACAGAGTCTCGGCTTAGCTATAGTTAAAAACAGGATGACTTGACTTTAACTTTATCTGTTTCTAAAACATAAAATAAATCATAAAATTACACCAAGAAAAATGTACAAATCCACCGTCATTACAAAAAACGGACAAAAACGTACCGAACAGTATTGAAGGTACGGACAAAATGAACAGTCAATTAATTACATGTATATACAAGTAGAGTGACAGGCAAAAAAGAACATTCAAGGTCGCCATCACGTGGTGAGAGTTACATTAATTGGCCAATAATCGCGACAAAAAAGGTCACATAATATTGATTGGCTGCTTATCATACAGTCTATCTATCTATCGCGATTAACAGATTTGCATTAGTAGAAGGAAGGTAAGATAATAGAGATGAAGATGAAGACAAAAGTGAGTGAGGAATAGAGAGGTTTCGCGTGCTCTTCGGGTTGTGAGGGCGATTGTTACTTCCCGGCTGCCCACACCGTGGAAGTTGGTTGCGTGACCGCAGAGCCCAGGGGACAACTGCTTGAGGCCGGTCACACACGGCCTGTTTTTGTTTGTTGTTTTTTATTTGGTGTGTCTCAGTAGCGTATTTATCACTTCTGCCCTGTGACACGGCAGCAGAAAGCGCGGTCGTTGTTGATCCGGGCCCCGACCGATCCGGCATGATATTTTGTGATTTATTTGAAGTCATAGGATTGGATTGGGTAACTGCTTTTAGTCTAACCGCTATCCAAACAACCTTCCTGGAATGGTAGGACCTGCAGGAACATAAGCTCCAGCCAGTATAACTTGTTGGGTTATCGCGGTGTTACTTATGCATAGCTGAAGCTCTAGTTATACATAGAAAGAAACCTAAATTATGCGTTCAAAAACGTTGTGTTAAATCTCTTTCTTTACCTTGATCATGGTAATGTTCTTCTATTTTACCGTTTGAATTCATTCCACTTCACTTCACCTTCGCTGTCTTTATTGTTATCATCATCGTACTCTTAAGTTTTCAGACAACACTTGACCTACAATTTTTTCTAAATCTCTATGCTAATTCACTTATTTAATAATCTTTAAAAGTTTTGTAATTCATCCACTTCAATGCTACCTCCTTAGTAAATCATTTTAGTTATCTTTATTCTTATTATCGTATGTGCAATATTGACTGAGCAATTTCTAGTGCCACTTAATGCCTTTTCCGAAATATAAATACGACTGTACAGTTAGCTTGAAAATAAAGTTGTTAAAAAGAGATATTTCTTCGCTGAACAAAAAAAATACTGTGTTAGACAAAAACAGACGAGATTCGCAATGTGAAACGATATCGTTTTATCTCAATAAAGCGCTTTTCATAGTGAGGGAAATACCAATAACGATTCGTATTAGCATATTAACGAGTTGTATCCCAGTTTTCATTAATACTTATTCAACTTCTCATATCAGATGAAGGAAAGTACTGTAACCATTGATTATCATGTGTGTGTATGTTTGCTTGGTGGATATTGATGTTATATGGCCCCCTTAGACTTCGATAAAGGACTGTTTGAATATCCGACTATTTGACAGGTCTATTATCTGCTACAGCGATAGTATTATTATTATCATTATTATATTATTATTCCCTTGGGTTCCGAGCGGAACATAGGGCTTCAACAACACATCTGCACTTTGTTCTATCTTCTGCCGTCTTCTTCAGCTAGGTCCACGATTGCCTGTAATCTCTCACCTCCTCACACGATCTCCTCCATGTCGCCCTAGGACGACCAGCGACAGTAATGTCAGTGTATTTAAATTGACAGTTACAGTATACTATATATTAAAATATCTAGTCAAGTAGATTATGCTTATGAATTTCAGAGGAACAATTTAAAAAGATACGAGTTGATCACGGACTGATATCAGTTAGAGACCCATTGAAAACCAGGGAGTACTGGACAGCTGCTGTTTCATCCTAGTTTGGGAATCATCGGCAGTACGCACCCACTGGGATTCGAACCCAGTCCGTGATCAACTCGTAAAACATAACTAACCCTTACAAACCAAACTATAGAAAATCAAAAAGATACACCAGCACTTTGTTTCTGGTGCTCTGTTATTTGCCCTCTTAATAAATTTGAAGACATTAATATGATTAATTGGGAGTTGTGGAGACAAAGAAGGTTCGTATCTGTAGTTTAAAGGCTGATTGATTGATTCAGTTTTAAAGGGTATAGGGGAGAACAGGGATTTGATAAATGAACTCTCGACTTGGCATAAAGCTTGCATGCTTTTCCTGAGTTTGAATAAGATATTTCCTCCAATGTGTGTTCAGAAAAGAAAAATGTCATCACTGATTCATATTTGAAATTATATTTGATCACTTTTAATTCATGGCACTATTAGTGTATTTCTAAGTTATTGATGTAGTATAAACACTTATTTATTCTGTAGAATACAGTAGTAGTGAAAAAAGATAAATGAACTGGTAACGGACTTTTTTTTATTACAGAAAAACACATTTTTAACCACGTTGACTAGGTCAGGAGACAATAAACTGTTCTGATTGGTTGGTTGGCGATTGGCGAAGATTAAACAGTGGGCCGAAAAGTTGTCCAATGAGCTTATTTCATATCCACAACCGTAAACTAGATGCAGTCAGCCATTGGCTTAAAATGTTGCTTCCAATTTTGGCTGCATATCAGTCTGTATTTATGTACTACTGGTGAATCTTATCAGTAGCACATGACGCCTGTTTACATTAATAAGCTACAATAAGCTGATTAATGATGTTCCAGGACATTTACTGATGAGAAATCGTGAATTACAAAACTACTAAGTACTTAATAGGTAAACCACTGTTTCTATCTTTTAAGTTTTCCAATACACAGAACTCTAAAATTGTATACGTGAAACGTGTGCAAACCACTCGGACAAATGGAGTACGATGATTTCAAGAAAGGAATGTGATTTCCATTATATATATACTTTTTTATTCCTTTACGTTCCCAGTAGAACATAGGGCTTCAAGCTAGAGTCTTGAAGTTTCTGTAGCAGTGTTTATTTTTACAGGATGGGGTTGCTAGCCACATGCCCAACCAGTCCTCTTTACCAGCTTTTTTATTTCTAGCTTAGCGAGGTAAAGGAGTGCGTCGGCCGGGAATCGAACCCTGGACCATGTGCATGGTCGGCGAGCGTCCTAACCGCTATGCCACCGACGCATATATATATATATGTATTATATATATATATATATATATATATATATATATATATAGGTATTCTTTTGATAGATTTTGCTGTGCAACTTAACTGAATGCCACCAATGTTAAGCATTCTCATCTCAAAGGAATATTTCTGATGAAATTCTGTAATATGAAACTAGTGGTCTGTTCGTGATAAATTATCGTAAAAGTTAGCGATCAACGGTTAAAATTCTCCTGTACTTGCTAACAGATATACCCCTACTTTTTAGCTTTTATTAATTATGCAGCCGTTTTCATTGCCGTAGGTGAACGTCCTGGTTTCAACATGGAACTCTGCACAGAAGTGCAGTACTTCGAGGTGCCACACCACATGGTACATCAAAGAAGACAAATAAGTGAGAAAACCGATTTAAGAGAACGATAATAAGCGGAAATGTGAGGGACAAAGAATAGTAAAATGAGAAAACCATGGTGCTTAATGGATATGGGAGAGATCACAAAGACTGAATGCATCTCCCCAATTGACAACAACTTAGAGCCATATCACCAATTATCTGCAGCCATTGATTCTTAGAAACCCAAAGGCCCATAAACAGGATGTCTACATCTTCCTATTTGGCTGACTCAAACTAACTGTCAAGGATTTCCTGGACTGATTCCAGCCTAATCCTGTGTCAGCTAACATTGCTTGTCGAGGAAGGCGATGACTAGGTACACGTAACATCTGTCCTAGCCATCTCAATAATCCGTGTAACTTTATAACCTCATCAGTTGTTTTTTCCTGCTTACCTAACATTCGACGCCTAAACTCAGTATTATTCACTCAATCATACCACCTGACACGGGAGATAGAACGCAGACACCTATAATCAGAGACGGCTAGCCTTTTTATTGTGAGCAATACACATACCCTTTAACCAATAACCGGATATCACATCTACTCGAGAGGTAGTGTAAATTGCCGCTTTTGTGAATAACTTAATGCAATAAAATCCCATATAACAATATCCTCTTCACTCTGTGAAAATACTACATACACGTCAGTACCGGCTTGTGATCACTAGTCACTAAGCATTTTCAGTTGCTCACTAGTGGCTAATCGTATGTTCGTATTTTTGACTTCGTTTTTAGACAATTGAGCATGAAGAATATGAAGTTAAGCAACTCGAAAAGGCTTTAAATTTGATAAAGAGATTCGAAAATGAATCTGCTATTCATTCAAGTTCTGGGACAAATTTAACTTCTGATGACATTTTATCCTGGATGTCACTTATACGCGAGGAGTGTGCAGATTTGGATGAAATGCCAATCCTTATGGCATGTATTGCACGTCCAATGTTGGATAATTCCCTATCTAAGTGGGATCCGCTTCAAGTATGTGTGTTTTTTTGCTTATTTTATAAGTGTATTTTTTTATATTTTTTACTGTGGAATTCTGTAAATGATATTCGGTGGTTGGAGGCAATCGGCAGGAAGCCTTGGACCTAGGTTTCGTGCTAGTTGGCACTCGTCAGCAAGGCGTATCTGCAACCTTGAAGGAACTCATGTCCCTTCTGAGATTCGAACCCGCGTCACCCAGTGCTGCAGTCAGAGACGTTACCACTTTATACAATTGCCATTGCTTTTATTGTAGATCTGGGAGATACTTAAAGTAGTGGCCTGAATAGAATCTGGTTAAGTGGTGTGTGTTTTAATGAAACTGTACGTCCTACTGTTGGGTTTTCATTGTCTTGGAAACAGATTTTCCTCTTCTTTGTCCATGCGACAGCATCTAAATGATTAGTGTTGATTTAGAGTTTTGTGCCAGTAGTATCTACTTAGTGGGACATCAATTTGACTCATCAATGAAAGCCAATATGCTTTGTTACGATACAACGGCAGAACACAATAGTCCCATTCTTTTCGGCCGGCCCCACGATTGCCCATAAGCTATCATCTCACACGGTCTTCATGTCACTCTCAGATTCACACCATACTCGTCGTTCCCCGTTCGGGTTCCACTCGGCGACCCAGCGCGTGATGCTATTCAACGGTCTTCTCAATGTATTTCCGATCCATCTCCACTTTCTCCAACATATTTGTTGAGCAATATGTTCTCGATAGGTTCGCTCCCAGAGTTTATTGTCTCTAGTCCTTTCTGGCTGGCTATTTGATCTTTAGTATGGAGCCAGTGAAGGCAGCTGCCACCTGTTCGAAGTGTTTCTCATGAGGTGTGAGCCAAGTTTCTGACTCAAATAGAAGAACTTCCTCTAGTTGAAACGTTGTTTCGTAAATTATTTAAGGAAGAGACCTCGTTCGAATTTCTCCCGTCCATAGTGATTGGTGCCAGTTGTCGGTTGATTTTCCTCATCGCCTCCGCCTTTTCTCTGTCTCCTGTCTTTGCCGCATCCAAGAAACATCTACCATATATTAAAATAGTAATTTTCACATGTCTTCTGTAAAGTGCTTTTTTGTCTTCCTTTCATGTTTTCTGGGTTGTTTCACAATAATCGTTCATTTCACCCCATCACTATTAAATCCCTCCCTCCTCTATTCTTGCAGATGAAATACATATTTTTACCTGTACGTATATACTACTTGTAAATCTTCTCAGTAGCACAAGCCACAATGATAGTTTAAATTACTTTTAACCGAAATTTATCTTTGCCATTACATGGGTTCATTTTATGTGGACTGTGGAAACGGATTTGTCAGCCGCACTGCAAATAGGACTACATCGAAAGCTATTCCATCGTTATTCATGTATGTAATTCTACGGACAATGCCATGGATGCAAGCATGAAGTCATGAAGTGTATCTTTAAAAAGAATGTCTTAGGAAACTAAAGGCATAATGAAGTCGAGCGTTTGCATATGAAAGCAAGTAGAATTGTTGAGGAAGGGAACTTTGGTGGTAGCATAATTCCTCGACATTGTAATCGATTACTATTGAAACTATAAGATGAGTTCAATCTGTCGTCGCCGATAATAATAATAATGATAATAATAATTCTCTTTGTCATTTGGTGGTTTTCTTTACAGGAGCCTACATTCTGTCTCGATTTATTGTCACGTTGGAAAGATTTCTTTCAAAATTCAAGTGCATTTGATGTTATACTTGAAACAACCTGGTTGAGTACAATGCGTCGTACAATAGTTAATGAGTGGAATGCTCGAGACTGTGAACCTTTGTTAGAGGTTCTAGAAGCATGGAAACCTTTATTACCGGTTGATATGTTGGAACACAGATTACTAGATCAACTAATTCTTCCAAAGTTGCAGGTAATTATTATTTTTATAAATACCATAGGTGGTGGTGTTGTGGTCAGGTAGAGTTTTGTAAACTAACTAACCCTAGCAAATATTATTTGTTGTCAAGAAATGGTATGAATTTTATGTGAAATTCAAATATCGGTATTTGTTTCTTTCTGTTTTAAATGAACATCCATGTGCGTCGGTGGCACAGCGGTTAGGACTCTCGCCGACCATGCACATGGTCCGGGGTTCAATCCCCCTGCCGACGAACACCTGATATCAATGGTTGGCCTGCAAAATTTTGGCTAACGATATCACATGCTGAAAATTTCATACTTGTACCAAAAATACGGTGTGGAACCAAGCTATAATAAAAAAGCGTAACAATTAAATTCAGTGCACAAACCTAGCCCTTATTTTATTTAACTTTGAGATAAAGTAACAGTAACATTAAAAGCCTTTACTAACCATATGCAATTTTGTAATTTTTAGGAAGCTGTCAATTCATGGAATCCCTTAACGGATACAGTACCTGTCCATATATGGTTACATCCATGGCTACCTTGGTTCGGAGGAACTGAACGTCTTTCTTCTGTACATGATATAGTTCTTCAGAAGCTTGGCAGCTGTCTTACTAACTGGCATCCAAGTGATGCATCTGCTCGCTCAGTTCTTATGCCATGGCGCACTATTTTTCCAATTCCATCGATGGCAGCTTTTCTCAGTCGTCATGTAGTACCAAAATTGGCTTTAGCTTTACAACAGTTTCAGGTTAGTTTTCTGTTTTGTGTATTCTCTAACATGATTTATTCACAGTAAAGTTCATGAGTGTCTCTGAAGTTACGGTATTATTGGATGTTAGATTTATCAAGCACCTAAACTAGTTAGATGATTAGAGCTAAAGCATGAAAACTGATTGGTCAGCAGGGAATTGTAATTAAATCTTGTCTAGTGTTATTCACCGACTGAATAACTGGAAACTGAAATTAATCTGTTTGCACATGTGATATACAAATTTGAATAGCCGAAATATGACCAAGAATGCCGTTAGCCGACGAACATAAGAGCAGTTGGAAATCGAATTTCAGTACTCCGTGCATAGTTAGTCAGAGGCGAAAAGGAATGTAGTTTTTGTTGTGGATGTTTATGACGTTGGATGCCGAAATATGGTTATTTGGTAGTTTCACTAATTCAAGTATAGGTTTGTAGGGGTTTGGTTGATTGATTACAGGATTTCATCATGGGCTGACATTGGTTAGAGAACCATTGGAAAACCTAGGAGTACTGGTCAGGTGTCTCGTCCTAGTTTGGGACTCTTCATCAGTACGAATACCCTGCAGTGACTGTGAGGTCAACTACATAGGTCAAACTAGTAGGTCAGGGGTAGTCAGATTGTCAGAACATAAGAATTTAGCTAAGGTAAGAATGGTTGACCCAGAGAAGATAAGTAATTTAGAAAAAAGCTCGGCAATTGCAATGCATGCATTAACACACAACCACACAATAGGGTGGAAGAGGGTTAAAATTCTAAAAAGTAATCTAGGTAGGTGGAGAGAGAGGTTGATTACTGAATCTTTATTCATCGAATCTACACCCAACACATGCAATAGGAATGAATCATCACTCATACCTGAAATATGGAAAATAATACTACCAATCAAATCAAGTGAAAAACAATGGAACTATGTAAATGAATTTAGGAAGTCGTGTGATTACCTTGATATGATTATGAGCAATAAATTGTGCTCGAAACGTCATCAGTAAATATTACTGTATAACACTGTGAGACTCCATCAAAATAAAATTTACCCATAATGGAATTACACTCTACCACAGTGCTCAAGTTTTATTCTTATATCAATGAACTCACCGAGGTTGGAACCCAGGACCTTCTGGCGAGCGATCTCGTAGACCATTAAGCCACTGGGCCCGATCCACTGGCCAGCCCATGAATTCTAACTTCTGCCAATTCACGATATAGTGCAGCCGCTAGCCAATGTCTTCGGCGAGTATTTGTTTTCACACCCAACGCGTTGCACCCTACTGGTTACATATACTCGCCGAAGACATTGGCTAGCGGTTGCGCTATATCGTGAATTGGCAGAAGTTAGAATTCATGGGCTGGCCATTGGATCGGGTCCCAGTGGCTTAATGGTCTATGAGCTCGCTAGCCTTGTAACCAGAAGGTCCTGGGTTCGAACCCCGGTGGGTTCGTACTGCCGAAGAGTCGTAAACTAGGACGAAGCAGCTGTCCAGTACTCTCAGGTTTTCTAACCGATGTCAGTTCATTATGAAATCCTGTAAACAGTTTCACTAATTTTTGGAGTCGTATATAGAAGGGAGTGTTGTATTCAGTGTCAACAGTAACCAACAGTGAATTTCTACGTAAGGAAGTGGAGACAAGCTGGTATCACTCAGTCAGTTTCTACTTTTATAGTTTTTGAATTCTCGTATTCTACCAATTCTTCTTGTGCGTTGGTGGCATAACGGTTAGGACGCTCGCCGACCATGCTAATGGTCCTGGGTTCGATTCCCGGTCGGCGCACTCCTTTACCTCACTAAGCCAGAAATAAAGCTGGTGAAGAGGAAAGGTTGGGCATGAGGCTAGTAACCCCATCCTGTGAAAATAAACACTGACTACAGAAACTTCAAGACTCTAGCTTGAAGCCCTATATTCAACTGGGAACGTGAAGGAATAAAAAAGAAACAACCTATTCTTCTCTATTGTCCCGCCGTAATCTTTCTTTGGCCACTTTAGAAAGATTTTGTTACACTGTGAAGGGCACTAAAAGCTGTCGGTAGGTTGTGGCTAAACCAACTGTTGTAGATAGACACATGGATTCAAGCAAGAAATTAGTGAGTGTTATCTTGTCGAACCCTGAAAATCCTCTTTATGCACAACTCTTTCCTTGCATCTATCACATCAGGTTGGGCTAGAAGCGACTATGGAAGACTTTATGCTCAGATGACTAAGTATAAAAACTTCACAATACCTTATTTGGCATAAATTTTATGTGATGAGAAAAGTCCGTTAGGCATGACACTACTAATTTACTGAGGAACACTAAGTAGACGGCACTTTTTATCCTTTCTTTCATCATGATTATATTGTTGTCAATATTTCCAAAAATGTTGCTTCGGTGACACAGCGGTAGAATGCTCGCCAACCACTCAGGTGGTTCGAGGTCCAATGTGCGGCCACAGCCCCCCCCTTTTACCTCGCCAGTAGTAAGACTTGTAAAGAGGGAAGGTGGGGCATGAGGCTAGCAACCCCATCCCGTAAAAATAAACATCACTGCTACTGGAACTTCAAAGCTGTAGCTTGAAGCCCTATGCTCCACTGGGAACGTAAAGTAATAAAATAAAATTTTAAAAAATGTTACTAATGTAAATGCCCTGCTTAATTATTTCTCCCTGTACTATGTAAAGAGGAAATTAGATGCAATATTGCACTGCATACTGAAAATTTCACATTGTATCAAGAGTACTGTTTGGAATAAAGCTATTACTATTCATATTATTAGTTAATTCTAGTTACTACGTACAACTACACCGCTAGAATATAATCCCTAAACCAATGTTTTAGTAGTGGGAGGAGTCATGTTGCTGGAAATATTACGAGTCAAATTATCGATTGATTGTCATTATTTAGGTGTAGAAATAATTCTCCCGGTTTAATTTACATGTATGTACTTGCAACTCATTTCGGTAATCTATAAAACCACTCACATGGAATTTAAAAAAAATTGATTGGCACAGTTATACTTATGTACATTTAAGAAAGGGCGTTCAGCGAGCAGTTACTCTTTGCCGTCCCTTCTGTGGTTTGAAGAAGTTTGGTTCGTACTCTTTTAGCAAGATTCCTGCGTATTCCGCAGACGACTTTGAAGTTAGTATGTGGGTTAGCTTGGTGTGTAGATTCGATCAGGTGTTCGAGGATAGATCTGTGGGGGTGAGAATTTTCTTCTCTCCTTTATAAAATCATCAAGGTAAGTGTTAGATGCTACGTTTAGATAGCAAACGCTAGGTACGGCCAACATACCTAACGCCATACGAGCAGGCGAATTGATAGATGCACATTGATGAGGCCAACAGTGGTAGCTTATCCTTCACGTTCATGTGATTCACCGATTTTGTAGAGAAAATTGAAGCAGCGAAAGTTTTCTTCAGTGAGCGGGGCAGGCGGTTTCTCAATATTCTTGTGGATGATGAGACTCCATGGGATTGTAGATTCGACCAGAGAAGTCTTCTGGGAGCAGGAAGTATGGGTGGTTTTAGTGTTTTCGGTATCATAGATTTTGTGATGAAACGTTCTCCGTAGTCAGTCTTAAGGAAGATTCTTTTCAGAGTGTTGAGCCCGGACACTATGTAATGGGAGCTGGACACTGAAAAGAATCTTCCTCTGAAAATCGCTACGGAGAACATTTCATCACGATATCCATGATACCTAAAACACTAAAACCACCCATACTTCCTGCTCCCAAAAGAATTCTCTACTCGAATCTACAATTCAATGCAGACCCATCGGCAGGAGGAATTCTCAGAAACCGCCTGTCGTTCACTTCCTACTAATAACCTATAAGGGTTTTGGCTATCGACTTAGATTAAATGTCTACGGCATTACTGTTTAGTTTTCGAATTAGTTAAATCAGTATTTCTTGTACTTTACCTTAAAGCCCCAAGTCTGCGTATTGCATTCATAGATGCATGTACCGCTAGGATTCTTTTTTTCGAATAAACAAGCAGTATAGTGAGGTTGATACTCCAACAGTGATATGATTTTGAGAATGCTGAGATAAGACTGTTTCTTTATTGCGCTATTGTCATTCCACATATTAAACCTGAAGTATTGATTTTTCTAATAGAGGTAGACGCTTCAATGTGATTAAGCTAAAATGTTTTTCTTATGACCAGTACTTCAGTTTATTGTGTATAACGCCTGGACGATTAACTCTAATTATGTGTGTATGTATCTTTTCCCTAATTTTAACTAATCAGCTCAATCCTGCCAAACAGAATATGGATCCATGGAATTGGGTTATGCGTTGGGCTGATTTGATTGGGCCTGCGGTGCTTGTAAACCTATTGGAGCATCATTTTTGGCCACGTTGGTTATCAGTTCTTTCAAACTGGCTAAATCAAGGTGCAGAGGCTAGAAAACGTGGCGACCATACTGCTGCCGGTCAAATTTTCCAAGAAGTCGGTCGTTGGTATGCTGGTTGGAAGGGTCAGTTGCCACCGGAATGTATGGAATATGCCAGTGTAAAAGATTCTCTGACGAAAGCTTTAGCGATGATGGAACGTTCAATGCGGGGCTTACCACCGCAAGTAAGTGATGTATATATATATATATATATATATATATATATATATATATATATATAATATCAAAGTATTGCGCAGACATCCTGAAGAAGTGAGGCTACAAGTGAATTTGAGGTCCATTAGCGGGAAGTGAAGTGTATAAACTACGTCTCCACGGAGTGTTACCAACTAGCGATGACTTTGACATGAATAAAAAATGTCAAAGGATGAAAAATACTGATACTATCCTTTGACTTAATGGATTACTATCAAAGTTGTTAACTGGTGGTAACGCTGGGTTCATTTTAAGGTTTTGCTGGATAAATCAAGTCAATCATTAGATTCTGAAACTCTTCTTCACGAACTAATCAAGTGAACGGATATTCTGAGAGATGTTCATCTTGCGTGTACAAAGTTGTCTGTGTAGTGGTTATAGAAGAGAACAAAAAAGAGCACTTTTTCACGTTCTTGCTTGTTATTTTCCAAAAGACGAAAAGAATATCCTTTGTTCATCAATCCGTTATTAATTTTCTTGAATTATTTAACGGTAGCTAGGAAGCAACCAAAACATATGAAACATAGTAGGTGACTGACTGGTTTCAGCGTAGAACTTTGCACCGATGTGCCACACTCCCTCCATATAGCACACAAAGCCAGAGAAGAAGAAAATAAAAAGAAATGCAAAATAGGGACAGTAAAGAGAGATATGAGGTACAAAGAATAGTAATATGGAAGAACCATATAGTTTTATTGGGTATTATAAGTCACAAGGAGTAGATGCGTCTGCGCCATTCGGAACGATTTAGAGTCATATCACCAATTGTCTACAGCCTTCATTGGTGTTTACCATCCTGAGGGCCCCAACCAGGAAGTCTACACCTTTTTACGTCGCTTAAACTAACTATCGTGGATTTCATTGACTGATGAGGCCGTGTTTTGGTTTGACCGCCGCTAGCTCTTTTCCAACCCGACCCAATGTCAACTAACATTGCCCGTCGAGGAAGGCGATGACTAGGCGTACGTAACACATGTCCTAACCATCCCAATCAATGTAACTTCAGAGCCTCGTCGATTGATTTCCTCTCTATACCTAGCACTCGACGCCTAACCTCAATATTGCTCACCCTATTATACCATTTCACGCAGGAGACAGAACGCAGTCACCTATGATCAAACACAGCTAGCCAGGTTTTCATGTCTTCCACTCTCAATGGCCAGGTCTTTCGGCCATACAGTAGGACGAAGCGGACTGCTGAGCTTTTAATAAACACTAAAAGTTATCGATAAGTCTAGTTTTCATGAATGATCCCCCATCCAAACGCTAACGAAAACAAAACACGTAGTTGAAGCTAAGCGGCTCTTTTTGGCGAATTCATTTCGCTCTCTAGCTGTATAATCGCATTTATGTACAATTTTTCCCCATGAAAGATAGTAGTAACAAAAGTGACAAGTCGTCACAGTCATAGCTGTTGTTAGTATGAGTCAATGTATAAGAGGAGCTGAATAAGTGTATTATAGTTACGTGATAAGGCGAATAATTTAATGAATGAGTTATAGCCAAGATGCACATAGAAATGAAGGAAATACAAGTATGATAAGGAGTTAGAAAAACAAGCAAACTAAAGTCAAGTCAGTAGAAATCAACAAGATTGTTACTATGATAATATAAATGGTTTTTGTGTATGCCTAGCTCTGTTGTCTCTCTTCGAATGGAAAAATCTCCAGTGATGCAAACGAGACGGAAGCGTATGATATCTTTGACAGGTTTTTCTTCACTTTGTAGATTACTTTGAAGAAGGCCTTTATTGAGATGGAATTACTGGTGTTCACAAGGAGTACGATTATCGCACTCCTCATGGGAGAGCCACTACTGCCTTTCCATAACCATGCAGGATAATGTTCTTGGACCCTTTTAGACAGGATACGCATCGAACGACCAGTCTACCTGGCTCCACTGGAACAGATGAACTAATATATATGCACATAGAAGTGGTCATATGCGAAATCTTGTCCTTTAGACTTGTGCAGACCAATGGAAGATTGGACAACATTGTTCTTAGCGTTCCTGCGAAGAATGTTTTTTCCCAAAGATGCTGAAATTTTTCTCTTAAGGATATCGAAGTCTAAGTCTCCCTAGAAATCCAGGCTTCTTTTTTCGGAACTTTTGGTTTGATATTCTTGTCAATGAATCCTGGTGGGTACTGCATTTTGGATGAATATTTCTTTGAGAAGGTCTAGTTCTGCTTCTAGGGTGTCAGGACTACAGATGCGTCGGATCCGAGTGGTAAGGGATTTAATTAAATTCCAGCTTTGATGAACATACATCAAGTTGTATGTATAAATTGGATTACCATTTTTATGAATGGTGTTTACGCCTTTTCATGTAATTAGCCTACATATCGTTTCTGTAACAGGAGATTAGGCGCTCTAATTTACAAGTGACCCATCGATTTGGTTGAAAGTACACTTAGGTATCCTGAACATTCATTTGTTTTCAGATGATTCAAGGGAGATCAAGAGAGTAGCGCAGAGTAACAATTTCTATAAGTGATTCATCTGATCCCATTACTGAACCAATCAAATTTGGTTGTTTTTCTGCATGTGTTGCGTCTCAGAAGTGTATTAAGATGATAGCAGATATGCAGTGTCTTTTTTTTAACTAGTCGTTTTCAAATAGATATCATTTTCTTCCTAAATCAAATAATTCATTCTATTTCATTTTTTATTTATTTAGGAACCCACATTTTCAGCTGTTCCCGCGTATCCTGCAAGTTCATCGAGCGTATTTCCTCCACCAGCAGCAGCTTTCGGTACAACAACACCTTTAGTTGCCCCACCACCGACCACATTGCGTAAACAAGTTGAACAAGTCGCAGCCCAACGTGGCTTGTTGTTTCATCCTATCTCAAATAGAATGTTTGAAGGACAACAGGTATATCGACTGGAATCTCTACACGTGTTTTTCGATCGCAATGTCAGTTATGTGTACACACCTAGTGATGGTGGTTGGCATCCCATAGCTTTTTCAGAATTAATGGAACGTGCACAGTACTAATTTTTTTTATCAGATTCCCTAAATTCTGTTTGTAAATTTCTTCACTAAACTATTTTTCTCACCAGCATATATTGTACATAGTTATCTTCAAATTTTCTTTTATAATTTGTGGGTAATTTGAAATAAACTAACTATGACATGAAATCCGTAGGTATTTTTCGGGCAGTTATCGCGTTAGTAAGCCATTGTTTATATTGTTTGGTGGATAGTGACTAGAAATACGGAATCCGTGTCGTGCGTTTCACCTTACTTGGGACTCGTCATCCGGATATACTTGCACTCACTCCTCAGTGAGTGATGATGGTGTTCCCACAGAGACTCGAATCTAGTCCTCATCGTTTCAAACACCAAAGCGTTATTCACTAGGTCATTTGGTTCCGTACTGGGAGACGACATGTCAACAGCGGCGGAACATCTGGGTCTTAATCAATCAACTGGAAAATCAAGATTCAATTAAGAACATCGTTTACGTTCATGCACGAAAATTTATGCGCAAACAATTCTGAAATGGCAGCAATTTATGTTCAGTCGTAATGCAACTGACCAAAACAATTACACTATAAATGGTATTTATAATAACATGGTGAAAGTAATTCACCAACGTAAACTGTAGTGCTTGGGCCCTGCGGTGGATTGTAAATTCCTTATTAGATAAGTTTGTTTAACATTAACTGTGTACGACTTCTCAAGGACAACTTACTGCTCTAATTATAATTTATTTTCGTGCGATGTGTTTAATAATATGTCACACTATGAGTCTAATGAGATCACATACTGCGCTAAGCGTCCTTTATTGGAATTTCGAAATCGGAGTAATTTAGTCGAGTGTATAACGATGATTGGATTCAAAATCATTTCTTCTAATATTTACACCGGTATAACAGAAGTGAAGTAAAATAAAACACACAAACGCCTTATTAAAAATAATGGCATCTATATCACATGTAGAAAAAGGACTAAAAGTTTTGTATACAAAAAAAGCTAGAATAATAATTGTTACAGTTTAAAAAAATATCTATGAACACTAAAATAGTAAGTGTGTACCTGTTTATGTCTTGAGAGTAGACAGGTAGTATGGTTTTGTAAGTGTTGTAACAGGTTGTGATATCTGTTTGATGTTATAATTCGATGCTTCCGAGACAAGAACATTGTTAACTTCTGTTAAAAGTTCAAGAATATGTAGTCTGTGACCATGTAGTCTAGTTACTTCAACAAAAACTTTGACATACCAACTTCCTTCTGTCTCCGATCGCCAAGATACAAATCCAGGTAAAGTGGAATATACAATTACACAATCACTCATATGCGGCAGTGATAACCAAGAACTAGGATCTAATGATACTTCACAGGAACCTGATAATAGAGAATCTGAAAAATCACGTTTTACAAGACCATTATGACAACGTTCTTCACCTCGACAGGCTTGTATTAATATTAGTTTGGGTTTTCCAGCTAAAAGAGGGCATTTTTTGTTGGTGAAACAACCAACCAATTCATCAATACTAACATAAGTACCATCACTTGCTATTATATGATGTTCTAAGCCATGTGCAAGGATAATAAGAACAGCTGCATCGACATTACGATGTTCTGATTTACAGGAGAATTCTTCTACTACTCTTTTTAGATTTCCACCTGTAAGGTCTTTAATAACAGCGACACTGTAATGGAAGTCTTCAAAAAGACGTTGAAGTTTAGAAGCATCTTGAGATGAGCCATGACGACTAGGTACACCAGACTCACGAGTATACTCTTCAATATTTATTATGAGAACATAGCCATGTGGAGATGAAGTTACAGTATACGGTGTTAATGGATGTATGTTCACCCTATCTGGGATCATGACACTATCATTTCTTTTATCAGAATGATATTCAGTTGAACTAGGTTTTTCGTCGGGAATGTTATTCTTCTCCGTTTCATTCATTACATCATAAATATCTTTTTGATTGGTTTCTAAAAGTGCACTTTTAAATTTGTCATAAGCGAGTGGACCACATCTCACTATAATATCCAAGAATTTACGTATTTTTTCTGCGATTGTTGTCGCACAAAGTATTGACTGCCGTTGATTTTCTGTTATAATCATAGACGATTCAAGTATGTCCAGGATTTCTTCCAAGTTGGAAATATTCTTCACGAAATAGACGCGTAACTTTCTAATTACATCGCGATGCTGCTTCTCCATAATAACAGTAATAGTTGAAAATCTGTTCGGCTAATATTTCACACAGTTCACTTAGGTCAACAATGAAAGAGGATGCAAAGAGAGTTGAGAAAGGAGATGACAATTCTTCTTTTCATATAGAAAGCGTTAACCTAAAACAAAGAAAATGCGAGTTATATATATATATATATATATATATATATATATATAATCCCACGAAAGTTATATCGTAAATTTGATCCCAAAAACAATTTAATTCTAGAACAAAGAGAGCGGAGAGGAAGCAGCTCTACATAAACTAACCTAGCAGATGTGATTTCAGAAGTCATCACAATAATTTTTCCCTGTTTGACATGCCTAATAAACAAATTAATATGGAATTACATATTACCATAGTGCACAAGTTTTACACGTATATTAACCAGTCCAATACCGTCAAGTAAAAGGAACAACCATCATTATGCGAATCGCCTACATAATAATAAGATAGAAAGGGTGTGTAGGATGCTGCCGTCGCACAACCAGTTAGTTACATATGATGTGTTCCCAGTTTGGAAAGAAAGGGTTAGTAACCCCAAAGGTATATATCTTGCTTCGTTACAATAGGTCCGTACCCAATGGTAGGGTTATCCAAATAATCGAGACTCCTTAAACTTAATCTGAAAACGGAGACTAAGTATGGTCTAATTGAAAAGACATCTGCATTCGAAGGTCATACTAAAGTAATCTTATTTTCACTAAACGTACTTCACGAATGAGTCAGCTGCCACAGCCTAAGTGGCCGAGAAATATAAACCGTGTACACACCTCCATCAAAACCAGTAGCTTTACAACCTATTACCTTTACCTCGTGATTTCCGACAATTCTAACCAGTTTTTTCCATTGTTAGTACCACTTGCTACAGTTTCGCCATGTTTATCCAATTTTGCCAACTGGGATTAATTATTGAGATGGAAGTTTACACGACGTGCATTAGTGCATGTTGTCACGCTTCGGAAAAGCATACATCAGTAGAGAAAGGAAATGCAATAAAACCACAACAAACGAAAATGAAAGGAGAAAGAACTGTTAAGTGAAGATTAGTAGAGATTTTCAGAATCTGGAAGGTGACAAGTATCATTGCCAACGGTTTTGAACCATGTTACCAATAGTCTAAAACAATTGATTCTTGATATCACGAGGACTCTAACCAATCAGTCTATATACTCATACATTTGTCGAACTTGCAGCACGAGACCACTCCTAAATATTCTCCAACTAACTTACTTACTTTACTTCGGCTATCTCCTACGGGAGGATGAGCCGGCTTCATGAACATCTCGAATCATCGCTGCCCAGGCTTACTTTTCACACTGGCCACCGGGTGAGCACAGGGAGCGTCGCTTACCGGGAACGCTGTAGCATGGTGAGAGTCGTTTGTAAGAGAGTTCATGAAGTTTCATGGGAATTTGGTACGAGTGATGTCCCCAGAATCGCTCGGCCTTTTGTTTGAGAGTGCAGCTTTAACCTTTACACAACCAAGTGTGACCTGCAAGGCAGTAGGAGTGGAGTAGGGAGTCCACTATCCATTGGCAGCCGGTGACCGGAGTCCGGTTCATACGCCTTTTTGAACGGGGCCAGACATCCAGGACATCCAACAAGCCCTTTGTCCATACGTTTGCCAGTGAGCTTCATACGCCAGTCGTTGGAGGTTTGGAATCAGGGTTTAGCCATCTCCCCTAGACTGTCATCCAATGGACAGTCAACCCGGTGAAGAGCACCTTGTTTCAATCAACATAGCTAGTCCAGAAAAGCGATGGCTTTATATGAGTAACATATTTTCCAACCAATTTTTACGACGGAGCAACCATTACTAAATAATTTGAAAAAAGAAGTAACATTCCTAGTCCCTTAAAGTTGTTAAACAATGATATACATGGACTTCCAGTCATTATGTCATAATGGTTGACCAGCTCTATTTGCCAAATTTATTTTATTTAAAACAAATTTAATTGTGTAATTATGAAAAGGTGAGATTCACAAAAAATAGACGATAAAAGTGAAAGAGAACACAGTTAACGGACGATAAAATGAAACAGAACGGGTGTAAGCACATTTATCAAAAGCATTTAAAGGAGCATTTACTACTTTGATATTTGTTTATTGGATAAGTAACAATGAAACAATATGATTTAATGGATGACGTTTCGAATACAATTTGTTGTTCATATTATAACTTTGTATCACTTCAGAAAAAGAAAGCGGGAAATTCCGGCATGTTCGCTATATATTTCAACTCTTAGTCATATCTGATAATGTCTCAAGCCTAATATCCTTGCCTCACTGAGATATTTAATAAGTAGACCGCTTTTCCCAAACAGTCTCACTGAAAGAAGATAGTGAACGGGATGGCACATGCAGAGGTAACATTTACTGCGTAAGTCCAAAATACCAAAGCTAGTGGCCCAAGATGACATCATTTATTAAAACACGCACTGATTAGCCTTGGAATTACTTACATGATGACTCCGCCAGATGCAAGCAATTTTAGAGAGGTGATTCGACACAGAGTTGCCGCATATACTCTCCCAAGAAGCTAGTTTACAGACATAGGCATAGAGGTAGTACAGGTTGGCGTAAGCTGCTCTACCTTTCACCAAAATATAATTTTTATTCACAAAATCTCCATCAGTAGTCACACAACTGTCTAAAAACCCTAACCTTTCCAATATACCTAACGTTTGACTTGCAAGGAAGGGAAAATCTGGGACATGCAAATCTTGCGGCAGTATTTTAATCGGACACCACTTATGGTGCAAATAAGGTTTCATATCATCAGTCTTGACACAAATATACTTTATGGATGCGAAACTTGGTCGTAAAAGACAAGCCTATGAAGGTTATGAATAACTGATTTTCACTTTTTGCCTCACTTTAAGCGAAATAGTCACTTGACCAAGACAGAAGTTATCCCTAAAATAGAAAGTAAAATGGATAAACTAGTCAGGGTGGTTGCTAATTACCATCGACTAAGATGTTCAAAACACGTAAAAAGTTAATAAAGCAGGGTTTAATGAATTCATCAAATTTCAGTATAATTTTCTAGCTGGATACTCTACATACAGGGACATAAAATTAAGATAAATGAATTACATTTCAGTTACATCACTTAAATACACAATTAGTTATGAGTGACTGAAAGAACTTGAGTATATCAAGAATTCCGAACTCAATAATTTTGACAATAGCAGTTATGCTAATAACAATAAAAATAATAAACAATAATATCAAAACGATTTAGGTTAACGGTAATGATAAGCGGTAATTTTAAATGAATCAGGAGTAGTAATAATAAGAGGTAGGATAAAATACTACTACTAATAATAATAACTGTTAATCAGTAAAACATATGACTATGGTAGATTCACCTTGAAGGCTGTGCGGCGCTGAGAAGCAGTCAGTCTTCACTACACAACCAGAAAAGGCATTTTTAAGATTTCTTGGAGAATATGAGTAATTCAAGAACATACTACAGAGCATTGATATCTGTTTGACGAGGACCTTGGTCAGTACTGAGTGCCAGTGAAGTTAATTAGTGCTACTGTTTACCTGGATTATGATTGCATAGCTATATTTATACATCAATTTCAACCACTGTTGCTAAAAATCAGCAAAAAACTACTAATTACGTGAATACTATTTATATAAACGTTGAGTTATCATTCACATTTGATTTAATGCAGCACCCAAACGCAACCAACTGAAGCTATTTACGATGATATTAATTCTATCAGCATATCGGACTTAAGAACTGAAGTAAGATAACAAACTTTCACGGATTTAACCTAAAAGCATTTCTACGCCTAGGCGTAAAACACTGAAAGTAGTAAACATGATACACCACAACTTAAAAAAAGTTTATGTAATCCGTAGTTTAAAGGCAAGCTGTTTAAGTATAATTTTACCTGAAAACATACGTTTTCAAAATTATAACTTCCGAACAAAATCTTGAGTACCGCACCTGTTGAAAAAGTGTCCAGAATCATACAAATACAATATCCAATAGTTTCATATATTCCTTGTACAAAGTAATTCTTATAATCTCTTATTGATTAACTATTGTCGTTCTGGAACAGTTTTAGATTTTATCAAGTGGAGTTCAACTCTAAGGTTGCGAATGCTCCCATGACCCTGAATGCATGATAGTCGTTGGCTGACGACTACTTTCATTAATAAAGCGCAAACATGAATGCTATTCTCTAACTAGGGAGCAGATTTCGCCCAGGCCACGTTATTAAGTACTGTTTGGACGATGTGTCAAAAGCCAGTTAAAAGTAGGATTCGGGTTAAGTTAGGTATTAGGTTAAGAGTTAGGGTCAGGATTAACGTTAGGGTTACGACTAAGGATAGGATTGGAGATGGTATCATTTATTTTAACTTCTTCAACTATCCACATTTTTAGTAAGTATTCATTTATCCTCTTACTGGAAACCATTGTAATTCAATCAAGGGCTTTTTAGGAAGATTGCAGAATAGGACAAGCGCGATAAAAGAGTTACAAAAGATGCTCACTTTAAGTCATCTCAGTGAATACGTGTATTGGTCTAACTTGAAAACTGATACTGCTGATTATAACTGGGGTTTATATTCAAGTTGTGCGGAGACAGATACCTTGTTAATGTGTTTTCAGTCATTCTCTTGTAAATAAACGTCATTCTTTGTGCTAAAATCACTTATTTTTTATGTTTGATCAGTTCAAGGTCACTGGTACTCGTCCGTTGGGACTCCATAGTTTAACTTTGCCTTTTATTATATTCGACGGTAGTTCAGCTGACTAATGCAGCTCTGTTGGACCCGAAATAATGTGTATTGCAATAAAACAATAGGTACATTTTGAAAAGGATTTATGATTTGTGCCAAGCCTGTGACAGTTTGGGAGGCGAAAATTTCATCTTGTTGTATATACCCTACATAAATCGATAAACACAGTACTAATCCAGTAGAGAGGAGTTCAGTTTAAGGGTTAGAACAGGGAAACTGAAATTAAGTCAAAAGAACTAAGTGAGAGAAAGCTACGATAGTCGCATCAAACTCAAATATATATATATAAGGAAAATATATAAGGAACCAGACTGGTAGGAAAAGAGACGAATTTAAATGCGACATGGCTTTCTAGTGATGAACTGCTCGACTCTAGAACTTGTGTACAACAATTCATCATCAACGGATGCAGCGGTGGCAGGTCAGCTTGCAGTGAACTTCATATGCAATATATTTCAGAGGAGGACGATTTACTAAATAATACTTTGATAAAGCTATTAGCATTAGATAGCGAAACGCCAGTAAAAACACTGTCGTTTTAATTTTCATTCACTGGGAAATACAAAAACCTTTATTATGAGGACGATTTACACTTGAATTCGCTTCGACCCCCTGATTTCTACTAATGTTATCCTGATTGAAATTATGGTTCCTTCGAGGTGTAGCGCAATATCTGCGCATTAAGTTACCTCTGGTTCATCTGCAGTGACAGCGTTTATTATTATTTTGTTTTCTTGGTGTTACGAGTGAAACACAGGGCTTAAACATGAACTCTCCCTAGTTGGTCCCACGGTTGCCCATAGGCTCTCGTCTCCTCCACGTTACCTGCAAAACCAAGCCCAACTTGTGGTTTCCCATTCGGGTTACACTCAAGCCACAGCCTTGCACTTAATGTCACTGAACGGTCTCCTGAGAGTGTATTTAGTTCATCTCCATTTCCTGCAGGTCCTTGATTGGCTCGTCCTATGAGTTTCTTGTTTCTAATTCTTTCCAGCTGGTTGTCTAATATTCAGTTTCGAGACAGGGAATTCAGATTTTGATGGAATTCTGGCGTTACCTTTTCGACAAGTTTTTCACATTACTCGAAATCCCTGCCCCATATAGGCGAACTGGCTTAAATTATTTTTGGAAATCCAAATTTTGTTGTCTATGCTGATTGCATTTTGATTAATACTCTACCATCAGCGCTGTCAAATGCGCTTTTAAAGTTGGCGAGGATGAATTAGAGATTTGATCGCCATTCTGCGCTCTTTTTGACGATTATCCGTAGACTTACAATCTGATCTGCATTGGATTTGATTTTCCTGAAACCAGCTTGTTCCAGGCAGGGTTCTGCATCTAGAACACCTTTAACTCTCTCCAAGATGACGCCATTTAGCATTTTAATTGGCGTGGACGACGGCATTATTACACACCAGTTCTTGCACAGGCTTAAGTCTTTCTTCTTGGATAGCTTGACGAGGTAGCCTCTCTTTCAATCAGTAGGCACTTTTCTTTCCCACCAAACATTTTGCAATAATAGAGTGAGAACGTCTACCGCAGCCTCTAGGTGTGTTCTCAGTGATTCGGGAGGATTCCGTCTGGCCCTGCTGCCTTTCAAGCCTTCACCAGCTTGATTGCATTCAGAATTTCAGTTTTGATTGGAATTGGTATCTACTGGCAGGCAGTCGTGTGCGTGCTGGTGGTGGTTACTGTATTTCTGGCCGAGTTGCAAGTGATGGTCGATTCAAGATTCCCTTAAAGTGATCAGCTCATTGCTTTATTTGCTTCTCCTCCTTGGTGATCTGGTTCCTTAGAACATCTTTTACGAGTCTCATCATCTGCATTGGTTTCTTCGCGGATGGCAACCAGCCTGTTTATCTGATATAATGTTGAGAGGTCCCGCTTACCTGAGGTATGCCTGTTCTGCTTCACTAGCTGGCCAGTGTGTAGTAGAATTGTCTTTTGTCATCCCTAGTACTCTTCTTTGCTGTTTTATTCAGTGCAGTGTAAACTGAAGCCAGCTTCTACTACTGTTGTCCATGCTTGCATTGAGTCATCTTCTCTTTCACCCTCCTCCTCTCTTCTATTAGCATCCAAGGTGTCCGTTGAGAGCTATTCCTTGTCGTGTCTGTTGTTTCTTCTTAGAACATTTGTGCACGTTTCCCTGAATATCAACTTCAGAGAGTTATAATATTATTCCATGCAGGTCTCCTCAGCAGTGCCACGTAGAATTTCCGACTTTGCTCCAATCCGTAGTGAAGGTATTGTTTGTATTTTTGTCCTTCAGAGGTTAACACTGTACCACGGACTGCGTTTTGAGAAGCTACAGCATTTACGCATGCAAGGGGTTCTAGTCCACCTTTGTGTGACATTTCTAATTTATCAAATAGGTAAAAATCCAATAAAACAGTGATTTGCTAACCCCGTTGCGGAAACGTTACTGATAGGTATTTCATGAGGTGTCAAGTCAAAGCCAGCCGTTAAGACTGGAAAGTGACACAAACTGAAAAACTTCTAACCCAGCCTTCTGTTTAAGTTGCCATTTCAAGCTAGGACATACCGATAGAGTACGATCGGTATTTTCCGCAGTCATATTGATCTCCTTGCTACCATTTACTTGCCGATATTCGACTGCTTAGGTGATTTTCAGCCTATATGAAAAACCAGTCACGATGTGGTTTCCCGAAAGTATATTGTTTACTTCTGAGCATTATAATGCTTGCTAGTACTTTACCAGTTTTTGTAGAGTGTGGAAAGATGATTTTCCGCAGTTTCTATCGAAAGCTAAAAAATGATATTCCTCCCTTTCAAGACATCGTGCATATCCAGTGTCTGAAATAAATCGTCGTTTAGCTTATCTCTACAAGCTTTTTCGAGAAAATGTGGGAAATACAATACCAGTGTGTTGAAGAGTATACAGCCAGTCGTAAGCCAAACTTGCCGCGCTTCCGTTTCGAAATACTTGGATAGGTATTATGGAGGCATTCATTTACGCTGTGAATCTTCTGAGGTAGTTGTTTCTGTATTATGGATCTAGAGCAATACTGTAATCATATCAGATGTTACGTTTGAGCACTGTACATGCAATCTATCAACTTTCTTACTCAGTTAGTATATCTGTTGTGATGGTTGTCACACTACGCGTGAAAGCACCTCGCGATAGCTTTTATTCACACTCGTTAGCAAGCACGTTGTCTTTTCTCTGTGTGTGTGGTTGCTTGGTTGTCATTATAATCCTGGGTTGTATCTTTCATAAATTGAAGGAAACTCACTTCCTTGTCCATAGAAGACGCAGCAAAAATCGGCAAAAGCACATCGAAGCAGAATCACTGAAATATAACACGTGAGAATCTTTGAGTATTGTTGTTAAATTTTCAGACAATGGACCTGATATAATTGTACAGTAACTGTAATCTTTGATAATTTATTATCCCTAATAATCATGATGGAATGTTGAAGTATCTCTTATTGCCTTGGCTTTAATTTGATATCTAGCCTTGAGGAGTACTCCTTCGGGCCATGAAGTGTAACGGTCGACACGTGAGTATGTAAATGCGCTTGTGGAGGGGGTCCAGTCGTATATATATAAACGTGGTCAAAGCGTGCGAATGGTACCAATAGGGCTTTCACTGTGTCTAATTACTTTGTGCTTTCAGCAAGTTAGACACGTATGAGCCCAGTGGCTTACTTGTTTGTGCTAGACCAACCAAACCAACTAGTATTTAACTTCAGACTAGTACAGATTCCAGATGAGATAAGGCTTGTAACACAGCAAAGATGTTACACCGATAGCCTTTAGGAGCAATACAATGTGGAAATGTTACAATAGATGGTAACCTCACTGATACCTAGCTGTTCCTCCTGTAGTTCCTGAGTAATTCTTGACAATTCTTATTGAAGCTTGACATTCTCTTCTTGATGATGACCCAGTTTTACAAGCTCTATGCCATCGGTATCAATGAAGAAAAGAGTACCAAACAAGCATTCGTGAAAATGTTGCTGGCCAAAGATAAGTGACGAATATCCCTAATAAACTGTGAAATGGAATCTGACTGGATTGATTTCTGTGTTGAATTTCTGCAGTGACTTAGAGCGCAGTGCCTAAATAGAAGTTCCTCGCTTAAGATACTGTCCTTCATTTCCACCGTTTATAGCTATCTCGAGAAAAAGACAAGTGGTTGCCACTAAATGTTTGCCAATTACTACATTACCGCACCTACCGCAATATCACATGTGTCAACTTAGAGATGTAACAGTACCGTTCGATGCTGATACGTGAATGAGGTGCAATCCGGAATGACTTTTGGGCTTGAACGAAAGTGTTCTTAGCGGATGCTTAGAGGTCTCACACTTGTTATTCCTTCAAGGCAGGTATGTGACCGACTGGATTAAAGTGGCACACTTCGGAACGAACCGTCAACAGTAGCTCACCAAGCGATTTAAACTGAGTTGTTTTACCGTTTATGGCTCTGAAAAGTTCTAAACCACTTTTATTTTGCTGGCTAGTGCGTGGATATCCTTGAGTTCAATTAAATGACAAAGTCAGGTGATTCCACCAATATTTGCCACCTGTGAATATTTATGCTAACACTGTGTCATAGTAACCTGTCGAAAGCCAGTTTCAAGTATCGAAGATGTATCTTCTTATCTGGACTTACTGTGGGACTGTATAACAGTACTTGAACGACTAAGTCAAAACTGAGTAGTACCTAGTTGACAAAGTGTTAGAATATTTGTGCAGTATTCCTCAGACTAAGTGGAATATGTGAGATTTCAAACAGCCCGAAAGATCAATCATATCTGCTTTTGTAATTTCTTAATGTAATGTTCTTTCAATATTTACATACTTTATCTCCCTGCTGAGCGTAATCTTCTATATACCTCCTGGTTGAGGTCGAACAACCCAACATCTAAACTGAAATGACCATTTATGTAAATTCAAACTCAAATTCCATGAACGATCCGATGCAACCACTTGAAAACGCTGGCTAACATTCTGTACAAGGAGTATTCTCGATCTGATATAAAGAAACAAATGGTTTTCAAGCAGTTTTCAATGTATTACTCAACTTACATGTACAGTCTGCCATGCTGACGCAAATGGCGCAAATGGATAGTTCTAGAATTGACCCCATTTGATGCAGTAAAACAATCTAACATTACCTTATCTAATTTTCGTATCAAAGATCAAATTTCTTTCCTATTATAAAACTACGATAAGACTGCTGACAAAAATGGAATAAACACATTATAGAATCAAAATAATACATCAATCAACTTTATCTCACGGATGCTGTTCACAACAAAGTTTTATAGGAGAATTGACTTCAAGCTTTATTTTTCCCAGATATTTGTATTACATTCATCTGAAGTCTGGGTTTTTTGTTAATGCGAAGACAATATTTCTATATCGCTTTATGTGTTACACAGACAGACTATTTTGCAGAATGTTTTGACTGACTCTAATGTTCGATTGAACAAACAAACTGTAATTTATATAATAACTTATCCATGCCTGTACAATTGGTATGTTCCTGCATAAACAGGAATAAATATATATATATATCAATCATATCTGCTTTTGTAATTACTTCTGATGCCATCACAATATGGTTGAGGGCCTTAACCACGTCTTTTTCCTAAAAAAGTGGTCACAGTTGGTCAGTTGCCATGATCCCGTGCATTTGTGACAGTAAGTGGCAATCTGGGGTAATTTTAGTGCCCAGTCACCAGTAATCATTATCATAGTCATCAATCATCGCTATTTCTACTAGGTACCTAATGAAGTGGAGATGCCCATAGGTTATTTGACGGTCGGAAAGTTCCAGGATAAGTCTGAATCTGTTTTTGACTAATCACTGCCGTTCAATAGCTAGTCACAGTGCCCTGAGAGTCACAGGTTGTCCCGTGACTGCGACATTATGCCCAGTACTATTTGTAATGCATGGCAGATCGTTTGTGGGGCAGTTTGTAGTGACCCGTTTTATTACTCATCATCGCAGTATACTTTCACTATGTAATTGGACTTTGATTTGTTTATTACTCTAAATCTTGCATGTCAACAATTGATACTTTTGTGCTCGCCCGATTTTTGAATTTTGATTGCTGCAATAATACACTATCGTATTCCTTCGCAAGTGCCTTTTGAATTACGTTGTGGATGTCGAGTAATCGCAACGTTAGGACACAATTGTAAACGCGAAGAAGTACTAAGATATACGTGGACGATAGTTTAGTCAAAATATATCAGCACAACAAGTTAAGCTCCAGACTTCTATTAACAACCTGCTGAGAAGTCGAGTCAGCTTTCGTCTTCTAAACCGGCCACAAGTCTTGGCCCAAGTAGGTGATTCGTCTAATAGACGGTCTGGCAGTATCGTCTATAAGTCATCGAGCATCTGCAAATGGTGCGTGGCGGTTAGGTAAACCCATGTCTATGGTAGGTATTATAAGTTTCGCTGAAACTCAACTGCATCGATTAGTTTTCCGGGTATCTGGCACCGTCAGACTCATATATGTTCCCTGCTGATGGTTTTGATTTTTCGGAAGTTGCTGTTGTTAGGAGCCTTATGGTCCTGAAGGTCATGTCATAACATTATGAAAACGGTATGGAAGTCAGTCAGATGAGTTTTCTAACCAGTTTGCAGTTTTATTGGTATATTTACTGCACTCGTAAGTAGACTGATGCCGTTCATTTAGAAAATATTACTATGTTCATCATTCCACCATTTTAGAAACGATGGAAAGAAACTAAATAAAACACCAATTCAAATCATAGCATAATGTTAAAATACATAGAAATAAATTAACTTTTATAGCTGAATTGTGGTTCTTTGGGTTGGATAATGCAATCGAATATAAGTCGGGTAGAGTAAAAGGAACTCAAGATGCAACACTTAATAATGATCATATCCGTCATGGAAAAACCTATCTTTCTACATAAAAGTCAGAACTTCTCTGGAATGAGAGTCTAGAAGAATTTCAAACCTCAATGTTTTACTGTATTAAATCTGTTGCAGTAAATAATCCCCCAAAATTATTAGTTTACAGCATTCTTCACTCAAAATTTGATATTGCCCTTCCCTGTTTAAGTCGATTCATTAAGCTGAAGGTTCATGGTCAGGCGTCCACGCCATCTGGAACCCGATCGTGTAACTCTCGTTCGTTCATGCCTGGTCTCTGGGTAGCTTAGCAACCACCGTCGCACTACAATTCTCATCCCTAAATATATCGCTTATTTTGGACGATCAGTTTTCTGCTTTGATTTGTTTTCGGTCTAAGCAGAACAAATAATATAGGAGTTAGGGTATAAGAACCTTCGTTTGTATATATCTTACTTCGCGTAAACGTCAATATCCCCTCATCTCCTGAACACAGATCATTGATAACATCTAGCGTAGATCGCCAGGAAATATAGAAACACATTAGACGCACCGTCCACTACATTAAGGAGATGTATGAATCCCTCAAGGGGCTGAAAAGAAAAAATATATTAATTTTCTGAGTGATAAAGACGGGCCTACATTAAGAGATTTCGAGCCCTGCTAATGATCACAGAATTATTATTATTATTGTTCTCTTGGGTTCCTAGTGGAACATAGGGCTTCAAATGCACGCCTCCTCTTGCTTCCGTCTTCTCCTGTACTTTTCACAAGCATCCATGTTAGTCCATACTGTTTCAACTCTTCTTCACACGATCTCCTCCATGTCACCCTTGGACATCCCACTCGCCGCTTCCCTTTCGGGTTCCACTCGAGTTATGGCCTGACGCGCGACGTCACCCAGTGGCCTCCTCAGCTCAGTGAGTGTCCAATCCATCTCCAATTTCTCCTGCATATTTGTTGGGCGATTGGTTCCTGTTTTGTTTGTTCCCATAGCTTCTTGTTGGTGATTCTCTTCGGCCATCTGATCTTGAGTATAGAGCGAAGACAGTTGTTGATAAAGGTCTGCAACAGACTGTCAGGAATATTCTTTGTGACACACTGGACAAGTTTCTGATCCGTATACAAGAAGTGACTTGACGTTTGTATTGAAAATCCGAATTTTGCTGTTGATGCTGTGTGACGAAGATTTCCAGATTGGTTTCAGGTTGATGAATGTGTTTCTCGCCTTCTTGATTCTCGATTTGACATCCTCGTCCGTTCCTCCTGTCGTTGAGACGAACACTCCACGTCCCCATCCTTATTTTTGCTTTCATCGAAAGGAGGCACGTCGGCTGACTGGCTTCCTGAAGGCTTTCACCAGCCTGCGTCATTTCACTTCCCCGATTCCAGCGAAAAATTAGGTTATTGTTTGTATTTTTAGTATTCTTAATATATTTGTGTGTTGAAGTTTCTGTAGCAGCTTGGTTAAGTTTTGGGGGTGGAGTTGCTAGCACCACGCCCCAACCCTCCCTATTTATCCGGGCTTGGGAGCGGCTAGAAAACTAGGGAGCTAGAAATCTAGGCGAGGTTATAACAGAATACTAGCCAATAATAAAAAAATCCAACTGGAATGTTTGAAAGTGATATAACTAAAAAGCAAAACTATTTTGTCAAATCAAAAAAGATTATAAAAGGATATCTCTAACGAATACAACTCAAGAAAAACAAACAACAAAGCTTAATAATGCAGGATTTGTTAGATTAATTAAATTTCGGTAAAACTCAGCTGAATACTCTACATAAAGGGATATACATATGCATACACCTTTAGAATTACCTTGGGAGATATAAGACTGATAAGAAAATAAACTACAGTGAATCAATTATGTAAAATGACAGGTGTGAATGTTTTACCAGACGTGTTCACACGAATAAGGGGAAGGGTGTTTAAGAGATTAAAATTAAGATTACATTGTATTACGGACAGTTACATCATTTAAATAAACAGTTAGTTATGAGACAAAGGATTTGAATACATGAAAAATCGCAAACTGAATAATATTGGTAATAACAGTAATGGTAACAATGATATTAATAATAATAATGAAGCGAGTTAAGATAATGGTACTGATAAAAGATAGTTTTAAATGAATCAGGAATAATTATGTGAGGTAGGTAAAAATATAGAATAAAAATATTCATACTAATAACAACTAATGGCTAAGACGTTTTTCCATGGTAGATTCAGAGTGACCACCATTTCCCAATGTACACAGAGTCCTGATTTATAAACTCTAACAGCACAAGCTTCCACAATAGCAAGCATCTTCCTATTTGTTTGTCTGTTGACGTTGTCAAGTGAATATATTATACAATAAGTTATCTTTATGCGGTGGTAGCTTATAAATGTTACCAGGTATCAGAATTTGGTGGGACAATGTTTTTTTAAATCGTGGAAGATACCCGCGAGAACATTCGAGTGAAAAGAACAAGAATTTCGGAGACTTCACTTTGAAAAGATATACAATCGCATTCATATGCATAAATTTACTTGGAAACAATTATTTTTCTCTAATTCCATATAGTAACGAAGGATATTAAAGGTGGTAATAATGTTCAGCCTGATATGAAAGTTCAAAGGTTTGAATATATTCTACAAGGGGCTTAGAAACGAAATTATACCTGATTAGAAAGTAGTTGCGTAATATGCAAATAGTTTTTTAAACAAATACACACGTGAACAGTATGAGAATGGAAATAAATTAGAGCAATAATTTCTTTGATAACTGAAAATGAAAAAATGAAGGTAATGAAAACGTTTTTTGAAAGTTGTCATTGGATCAGGTTAATTTGAATAACGCAAGAACAACAGCGATTTTGCAGAAAAAAGTGGTACCATCTTTTATTTCGTTGCCTTCTCATCAGCTGCTTACAGGCAAAGTCACTATTAAATAAATCTACAGAAGCAGTTTTAACATACTTGCACAGAGTTCATTTTAAACAAAAATTATTTAATCAATATATGCACACAGTAATAATACAGATATATATGTGTAATATTAAACACCATTCCGAACAATAATGATCATATACAATGGAAACTTTCGGCATTACGTATTAAGATGAAAGAGCGATGAAAATATCCAGTTACTAGGGAAACGAAAGACTGATAACTGTCTCTTTATGAACGCACAAATCGGGTTTCAGGCGCTTGATGGAGATAGCTTCAGTAAACTTGAGGAGAATTGAGCTCTTTTGCCTATTGATAATTTTGAACCACTTTTTGACGTCCACCTCATGACCCGTGTCAAGGGGATGACTGGTGATGGCAGTTTTCAAAGCATTTGTTCCATTTAGACTTAAGCTTTTGATATATGTTCAGAAAATCGTAGATATACCCTTCTTTCTGTCCTTCCAATGTAACTGCTCCCGCATATACATGTAAATTTGTATATACAGTTGGAGTTAACATGAGAAGGATATCTATCGATTTTTGATTGCACCAAAGAGCAAGTGGTTCGACACACGGGAACGAGCTTAGCTGCAGCATAGGCTCTGGTTAGTGAAGTACTCAGTCTTCTCTTGACCATTGCTTCAATGTTTTCACCTTTAAAATCAAGTTGAATGTAGATTGGCTTTTTCTTCACTGTTATTTGTCTTACATTTGTGACTTCAGATCTTCCATACTTGTTAGTGAATCTTTGAGGGTAACTATTGCTGTTCAACATCTTTTCAAGAAACACAAATTCTTCCTCTAATTTCTCTATAGAGCATATTCTTCTCGCTATTTGGACAAAAACTATTAAAATGTAAATATTGTCCTTTCCAAGCAGACTTTCGACAAACTGACTTCTGTAGAATACCGTCTTCTAGGCGTTGCATGGCCATGCTGAGGAAGTGGAACTTTCCATCACTTTCAGGTTCCATAGCAAACTCAATATTAGTATGTGCATCATTGAATAATCTGAGTTATTTCGTCGATTGCATGCTTCAACTTTGTGCTTTCAAGGTTGGACATAAGAAAGCGGGCATGAGACTGCGTCAGTGGCACAGTGGTAGGATGCTCACCAACCACACAAGTGGTTCGGGTTTCGATCCCCGACCAACGCACTCCTGTACCTCACTAAGTCAGAAATAAGACTGGTAAAGAGGGGAGGTGGGGCATGAGGCTAGCAACCCCATCCCGTAAAAAATAAATACGACTGCTACTAAAATTTCAGGCCTCTAGCTTACAGCCGTATATTCCACTGGGAACGTAAGGGAATAAAAAAATAATAGTAAAGACAAGTATAAATACACAGCCGCATTATAAATAAGTCAGTTAAAATGAGTTGTCAAAATAATGTAAGCGAAGTGGTGCACCTTTTTGAAATATTAACTGGAAAGTAACTAGTTCTCTCTAACAGTGAACCTCTGAAGTGATTGAATAAGACGTAAGCAAGAAAATACGTATTTTCGGTAAATTCTTACCAGGCTTTGCAATCACACTATAAAATATCAATCAGTTATAGACATTTAAAACAATGTAGATCAGGTAAAATTTTACCTGTTTACGATGGCCATAGCAGGGACAGGGGTTGGACGTATTTCTTTTGGATACAAAGAGTGGGTTTGAGTTTTTGGATAGCTAACGCCTCAGCTATGCCCAAATGTCTTGATTTCACTCCCTTTGATAGGTTTGATTGAATCTTGTAAATTACTTTGAAGGACTTTTCGAAAGGCGCTGAATGTCCTGAGTTGACCAGATGTTCTGTCACTGAACTGTATACACGTTTTTGCTCTCCTTTTACCAGCCAGGCTGGGTAGTGTTCACGAGCGCGTTTTCCAAGTTGGCGCATGGTACGGCCGATGTACTCAGCTCCACAAGAGCAAGTGAACTGGTATATGCATGTTGAGGTGGCCCAATGCGACAGCTTGTCTTTCGCGTTCTGGTTGAACAGTTTCTTGCAGGAAAACGTCAGTCGTAGGCTTGCGGTGAAGTATGTTTTCCTCAGCGACTTGGAGAGGCGTTTGCGAAGGATTTCTGCTTCGATATCACCTTTGAATTATAGATTAAGCAGAAGTATTTTCTTTGGGACGGATTGGACTTGTTCAGAAGTCTTCTGCGGTTTGAGATTCTTGTCTATGAACCATCGCCTTTCTTATCTAAACTTCCTGTTTATTCATGTTATTTTAAGTTTTCTTAATCCCTGTCTACACTAACATATTTTCATATCCACACTTCCTGTTTATTTTGTCATTTTATTATTTCTACATATTTAATCCCTGATTGCATAAACAATTATTCACCACACTAGTTTCTTATCCAAACATCCTGTATATTTTGTTATTTTTACATTTCTAACCCCCAATTGCACAATGTCAATCTTCTTAGTTATTATGCTACTTTGTTCGAGTTTTATCCGCCCCCCTGTTTATGATGGCATTCTAATTCCTAATTGTAATTTTTATTAATTTAACCCCTAACCAGAAATTGTTCTGGAACTTTCCCATCCATTTGATATAAATACACGAATGTACAGCCTAGATGATGACTTCGTCGAAAAGAAAATTTTCTTCGCTGCAACTGTCTTTCTATTCCCTATGAACAATGTAGATCGATAGAATCAAATATAATCAAGGAGAATGTAGGTAGAGTAATTATAATAAATTGTGAAACCAAGATCAAGATATGAAACTATAAGTCAGTATGATACTGACAATGATGTTAGCAGTACAAATAAAAATAATATTTACAGTTATCTGGTGTCATCCTGGTAAGTGTTCTAAGTTAGGCTTGAAGGCCACGCCATGGGAGGGTGAAGGATTGGATAGACCTTTTCTGAACACAAAGATTGAGCTGGAAAATTTTTGTGGCGACTACCTTGACTATGCTTGGTAATCGAAGACCTGCAAACTTGGAGAATTAATGTGGCACCTTGTATAAAAATGTAAAGGCTGACCGTTTTTATCAGTCTTGTGGTCCATATCCACAAGTTGTACTAACATGGAACTCCTGTCTGACTTTACTGCTGCTTTATCTAACCACGTTGGACAATGATGAAGAAGGTGACGGTCGGCTCGATGAGTTGTACTACCTATGCATCTGTCTCCAAATGAACAGTTAAAATTTTTAATGTACACTGAGGTGGTAAGACTCGGTAGCTTATCCTTCACCTACAACGACTGGTGAATTCTAAGCATTGTGTTGCAGCGAAGAATGTTTAAGCGATTATTTTTCGGAGTTTCGATGCCAGTAATTCAGTCGGTGTGTATCCCTATATTTTCCTTGATTATATTTGATTCTATTGATCCCCATTGTTTTAAATGTCTGTGACTGGTATTTTATTATGTCACTGTGAGGTCTTATGAGAATTTTCCGAAAAAAAGTATTTTCTTGCTTAAATCGTGTTCTAAAATTATCTTAGTGGGTATAATTGAGTAACTGATTGATATATAAGAAACTCTAGACAAAAGTAACAGTGTAAATGTATACGTAATTTAATCTCGACGAATGAATGTGCCTGAGACACTACAAAACCATTTACTGTGGACTACTGATAAAAATCAGTTTAGGTAATGCAATAACTTTCACAGTTGGATGCCGATACATACAAAACGAAACCTGATCCATTCATTGAGCCATAGAATCCGCAGTATTTGCAGCCCTGATACCTTAGAAGAGGAACTAAACACTCTTAAGAGAATTCTCTCAGAAAGCGTCTACCCAGAACGTTTCTTCACAAAATCTATGATACCTAAACCACTAAAACCGCCCACACTCTCTGCTCCCAAAAAACCTCGCTACATTAATCTACAATTCAGTGGCGACTCATCAGCAGAAATACTGAGAAACCATCTGTTCTGCTCATTGGAGAAAACTCCGTCTAACCTTCTCTACGAAACCAATGATTTGCATGACCATGAAGGATAAGCTACCACTGTGGGCCTCATCAGTGTGCATCTACCAATTCGCCTGCTTGTATGTCGACAGCACCGAGCGTTCGCTATCTAAACGTAGCATCGAACACTTACCTTCATGATTTTATAGAGGAGAGAAAAATATTCTCGCCCCCACAGATCTATCTTGGAACACCTTATTGAATCTACACACCTAGCTAACCCATATACTCACTTCAAAGTCGTCTACAGAATACGCGAGAATTTAGCTAAAAGAGTACGAACCAAACTTTTTCAAACCGCAGAAAGAATGGTAATTCACATGTTAAGTCCTGAACTCTACATACAAAAGAAGCTTGTTCAATTATTAAATCTACAGTGGAACTGATATCCTGATATCAAATACCTAATTTTTGTTTCGTCTTTTTCTTGCTTGTTTGTTTTTTAATCGTAAAATATTTCCTTCTCCAACCTCTTATTAGATCTCTACTCCTTACTACCACTGTTGTTTATCCATCATTTGTTCAATTTTAATTTTAGCTGGGCTCTACTGAACTCCGTCAGTTAGATAACGCCACCCAACTTGCTTATTTAACCTAAATTTTACAATTCTAATAATAATAACAATAATAGTAATTATAATAATAATAAGCAGTGGCAATTCACATATTGAATCCTGAACTCTGCATACAAAAGAAGTTTGTTCAGTCACTAAATCTATAATGGTCCTGATCTATCTAAACACCAAATACGTAATTTTGTCTTACCTATTTCTTCTTTGTTTGTCTGTTTCTTAATTGCATTATTTTCTACCCCCACCCTCTATTAAATCTCTACCCTCATGACGACTGTTGCTAACTCCATTTTCGTTTATTTTCAAGTGAATTCTACTCAGATTATTAACTTGACTCTCATTCATTTTTCATTGAACCCTATCAATTAGATTACGTCACCCAACCTACTTTTGTAACTTTATTTTAGTTTCTAACCGATTAACGCCTTCTAAATTACGTAGTTTGCTGTCAAAAATTAACAATTGCATTAACACATCTTTGAAATATTTATTTTGTTGCTAAGAGAATTAACTACATATATATGCGGTTGTACAGCTTGAGAATAATATCACCGAAAGGAGTAACTCTTCGCGGAACACCTTTTCTTTCATATGAATCAGTAGGAATTTTTACGTTGCTTAATAACAAGATGTCAGCTGAAATTACATGAAGAGCCTCACAAATGATGAGGTTTCCGAAAAAAGACACGCAGAAAGCAAAGAGATGAGAGAGTATATAAAGGAAGACCACATTCTATTTAAATTGAACTTTCAGTGTAAAGTTTGCATGTTTTATCAGCACTCAATGTAATTCTCTTGATATAAACACTCTTTAAACTGCGTCGCAAATATTTTTTTTAATATCACCAATGAATTTGGATGACGTGTTCACTTATTCTTGGTACCATGGATCTGTGTAAATATTTACTGATGATATTTGATACCTTAGTATTAAAATTAAGTGAATAAAAGCAAAATCAATAAAGAACAAATTTGATACTCTTCTTTTCGCCTGAATCATTATATTAACAGTAAATATATAAGGTGAAATAATAATTACAAATATAATCTTATGAGAGAAACCCTAGGAAAAAGATGAGTACCTTGTTCTGCCTACTAATCTTATCCAGCTTACTATATGAAAATGAGTCAGGAAAGCGTAAGTTCCAAGATATTTTGAAATAAATATAAAATCTCCCACCTCATATTCTAAGCTTTTATCGAGTCAAGTAATGCAACATCATGTACATGATTCAAAAACCAAAAGTCAAACGGCAGGACCACTTAAACAATAAGCTGAGAACAGCTTAATACTGGAAGCAACATTTTATTAATCAATAATATGGCTTACTAAGAAGTAGTTCAGTTAAATGTATACTTAGCTTAGAATGCTTCCTAATATTTTGAGCTGTTAGCTGTCATTTTTCCGCTAGAGTTTACTTTTATTCCTTTTTTTGTATTCCTTTACATTTCAAGGGGAACATAAAGCCACAAGCGCTGAAGTTTTAGTAGTGGTGGTATTGTTTGTGATGGGGTGAGGTTGTAACTTAGCTTCACTCCCTACCTTCCCTCCTTTCTTGACTTACTGACATTTAGTAAGCTAGGTGGGGGTTAGGATAGAGTCGGCTAGAAATTGAATTCGGATATGCCACGTGACGGGCAAGCATTCTGCTATTGAACAACAGACGTAGAAGAGTTTATCACATAATTTAAAAGTGACAATGAATGTTAATAAGTAGAGGTTAGAGAATATTGATATGGAATAATAGTTGTATTATTATTATTGTTTCCTTTAATTACTAGAGGAAGATAGGGCTTCAGCCACGCGTCTCCATTGCGTTCGGTTCTCTGCTAGAGTCTTCATCTGGCTCCATGTCTGCCCACACGCTTTCATCTCCTCTCCACATGACCTCCTCCAAGTCAGCTTCGTCCTGACAACCAACTCCCCGATTCTCGTTCGGGTTCCACTCGAGCGATGGCTTGTCTAGTGATGTCACTTGATGGTTTCCTCAGAGTATGGCCAATCCATCTCCATTTCTTCCTGCCTATTTGTTTCACAATCGGTTCCTCCTGGGTTGGTTCGCTCCCAGAGATCTCTGTTGCTGATCTTTTCTGGCTGGCCATCTGATCTTGAGTATTGAGCGAAGACAGCTGTCAATGAAGGTCTGTAGTTTGTTTGAGATGCTCTCTATGACGCGCAGTGCAAGTCTGTGGTCCGTATAGTAGCAGTGACTGACTTCACATTGGAGTTGAATATCCGGATCTCATTTTTGATGCTGAGTGCTGTTGACCTCCACACAGACTTGAGAGTAGTGAGAGCTTGTCTTGCTTTTTCGATTCTTCCTTTGATATCCTCGTCAGTTCCGCCTGTAATTGAAACGATGCTTCCCAGGTAGGTGAAAGAGGTTGTTTTTTTCAGGTTCCTCCCATTTATGTTGATCGTTGTCTGTTGTTGTTGCTGTTGCTGTTGCCAAAAGTGCTGAAGTTTTAGTAGTGGTGGTATTCTTTTTCATGAGTGAGGTTGCAAGTTAGCTTCACTTCCTACCTTCCCTCCTTTCGTGACTTATTGCCATCTAGTAAGCTAGGTGAGGTTGAGGACAGAGTCGGACATGCCACGTGACAGGCAAGCATTCTACTGTTGAACAACAGACGTAGAAGAGTTTATCACATCATTTAAAAGTGATATTGAATATTAATAAGTAGAGTTTAGAGGATATTGATATGAAATAATAATTGTTATAATAATCATATATTGAATGATTTGGAAATCTTGACGAAATCACTCATATCCATAAGGTGTGTGTTGATTGCATTTTACGACTATCTGTTTCCTTAGAGGCGTATGTTTGTTGGGATAGGCTCAGAAAAAGAGATAAAAGTCTTTATTTCTGTCCCTTCAATGTACTTGCTGTCGCAAATGCACACAAATTTATGAAGGTGATCGTAGGTAACATTAGCAGGGTACTTATCCCGTATAGTTTGGCTCATAGAGCATGTGGTGCTGTATAGTGTTGCGAGCTCACCTGAAGGGAGGCTTCTTTTTATTGCCCCTTCCATTTTCTTGTCATCCTTTTGTGATACTGCTTCTCCCTTGAATTGGAGACAAATCAACACTTTCTTCTTTTCAGCAGCTGGGTGCTTCATTTTCTCATCACTTTCTTTGCTGTACTTTTGGATAAATCCCTTTGGATATCTTTTTTTCCCTAAGGCACTGTCGTACTCTGTCTTCGTTAATCCATTATGGATAAGATTTTAATTTGATAAAATCACACAGTGTTGCTGTACAGTAATATTAACTGATGACGTTTCGAGCATAAACTATTGCTCATAATCATATTAAGTTACTCACACAACTTCTTTCCTTCATTTATATACATGTGTGGAATCGATTAGATATTGGAATAAAATTCAATATGAGATAATGTACATTCAGAAATAATAATACGAGTGTTACTGATCAATTACAATTAGAAGGGAAATAAGACGAGTGTTTCTATAGTCATAATAAGTTACTTGTTAGAATGTTTTGATTTGTTTGAATTGAAGTAGAATTTTATGATTATTTATTATCCTCCCCTGATATGACTGGTGGCAGTGATACGAGGTCAAATTTTTGAGAGAATACCACCCTTGATTTCTATAATTCCACGTCTATATAGTCTCCTGAAGGTGAATAAACAAAACGTAGAACTATATGTCATATGAAATATGGTCTTCCTCTACGAAGACTTATCAATAAACTCACTCGACTTTCACGAACTGAAGCAAGATATGAAAATCATCGTATTTTCAACATTCGATGCTGGAATAAAGCAAATTATTATTATTATTAAAAAATGAAATCATTCCTAAATATTTACGTCTACGAGCTCCAGTTCCAACGGACAGAGTTAGAAGCAGAATAGAAGGCCTACAAAAATTATGCCTCAAAGAAGAGATCCACAGAATCGTTAAAAAATTGCAACATATCAGATCTGAAATTGAGCAATTACAACAAAAGCTAATGGGAACAGTTGCCAATGTAGATTATGATCTTATAACACAATCCTTCAGTAATGCAAAATCAGAAACTTTCAAAAAGTCAAAATATAGTCAAATCAAAAAGTTCAACAAATTATTAGAAGAGAAATCTTCATTTCAGAATGATGAAGTCAACAATCCAAAGTCAACGGCGATTGGAAAAACGTAGAACTGTATCCAGTTTATAGTATGAACAGCTCACATCATCCGACTATTACCGAATGGCTCACAGAAGCGCCTATATCATTTAGAAGTCATCTCAGTCATCATAAAGGGTGTTAGATGCATTCTCATTCGTCAATGTATATCGAGTCACAATGATGTTTTTAGACGTTACCTGTTTCTTCAGTAAAATCCCTTTCACGGAAAACTGTTTACTTTCTCTGTATCTTCATCGTTAATAATAATCTAGATGTGTCTTCCGATCCACTATTTCAAAGAACTCTTGCTGAAATGAAATTTCAACATTCAGTTCAAGACAAGATGATGGAGTGGCTGTAGGATTACCCTTCGGTTCTCTAATTGCATATTGCTTCGTGGCAAGTCCTAAAAATGGCGTTTTAGGATGCACTACTAAGAATTTCCATATGAACAAAACATTAGTGGATGATGCATTTGTAATATATGTAAACATGCCGACATTGAAGCAATTATGGAGTTAAATAACTACTGTGGTTGAGTCAGCTACACAACAAAATCCAAGATATAACCATGAATATCATTTTGCTTACTTAAATGTTTTCAATTTCATTTTTGAATATTTCGTTTGAAAGTAGATCTGGGTGATTAGTCTTACATCACACTGACGTGGAATAGTTATCACATGAACTCCCTCGATTGGATCTCTTTAAGTAGAAAAAGAGAGATCAGACTCATTCTTTATCTTCAATAATTAGAAGAATCTGAATGAATGGTGCCATCAGTGACGATCTAGAAAGACTGTAACAGTCCAGAAGAATTCTCACAGCTGTGGAGAAGTAGCTATTTATGAATGTTGAACTTTTTCGTTGAGATACAGTAAATAATCATTGGATGCGTGAGAGACAGCATACGCTTTAGAAATCTCTTCAGTATACGTTTACAAAGTCACTTGCTCGTGCAGAGATAGTTGTATAACAGAGACACAAAGCGTGCGTTTTAAAAATGCATTTCACAAAACTGTCCGGTATTGTCATCAAGAGAATCTTACAAGTGAAGCCTCGTCTCTATTGTAGGGCATATAATGAATTCAGATTACTCAACTCCATCGGAAACCACTTTTAAAATTTCGATAAAGAAAGGAAGACGAAATTTGCAGTATAAAATGATATCATTCTATTTCACAGGTTCTCATCAGCTGCAGACTACCTGAAATTACAATGGTTATATAAATGATAATAACATACTTTAATGTTTGATTAGTAGTAGAGAAGAGATAAAATTGACGCATCCAAAAAAGAATGAAAGCATTACAATTTTTAGTTTAAGTTATCATCATCAATTTATACACTTTCAGAGTTGAAAAGAGGGGGTAGGGGTAAGACAGAAAATAGAAAAATTGATTAACAGAAGCAGTGTTAGCTTGTAGGTTCACATGGCAACTCCAAAAAACAAACACATTTACAGTTTATAAGATTGAGATATGCTCAGAAAGAGAGTGTGATTAACCTCTCACTCCCTTGGTAACTAAATTTTGATTTTGATTAGTCATCAGTGATCTCAACTCACTGAGCAAATCTCAATCTTATAAACTGTTAATGCGTTTGTTTTTTGGAGTTGCCATGTGAACCTACAAGCTAACACTGCTTCTGTTAATCAATTTTTCTATTTTCTGTCTTACCCCTACCCCCTCTTTTCAACTCTGAAAGTGTATAAATTGATGATGATAACTTAAACTAAAAATTGTAATGCTTTCATTCTTTTTTGGATGCGTCAATTTTATCTCTTCTCTACTACTAATCAAACATTAAAGTATGTTATTATCATTTATATAACCATTGTAATTTCAGGTAGTCTGCAGCTGATGAGAACCTGTGAAATAGAATGATATCATTTTATACTGCAAATTTCGTCTTCCTTTCTTTATCGAAATTTATCAAGGGAACTTTTAAAATTATCGATAAAGATGAAACAAAACAAAAGGGTATTAGGTTTCTACACGTGTGCATAGCGATTTGTCAACTCTCTAACTAAAAACTGTTTGGAAAAGCCCTCCTCTACGATCTAGCCACAGGATTTATTCCTACTTTGACGTTTCAATGAACAATGCAATTATCACCGATTTTTCTCCTAGACTATATATGATTATTTTAACATTTGAATATCACATGTTGACTTGATTCTTATTATTTGTCTATTTTCCCATTTATTCTCCATTTCTAATGTTTCTCTTTGTGGTTGTATGTGAAATGATAGTGTGTTGAAAGATCTGATGGTGTTTGATTGAGTAAAGTTCATTTCTAACCTTGAACTGTCCACGGTTAGCGTTGGTGTGCTATTCTTGTGGAGAGAGATTTTGATCCCAACGTTTTGGGAATATTCTGCTGGATTCTAAGTACTTGTTCTGCACTTAGACTGTACTATATAGCTGCCTAACGGCACTGTTGAAGTAATTTTGAGTATTCGTTGTTACTACCATTTAATAGAACCGCAACATTATTCTAGAATAATCGCCCTTCCCCTATCTTTGGAGCAGTTCGTGACTGGATGTGTCTTAAGGAAGCTTCTCCAGCTATACAGTAGGATGTAGAGAAGGGTTTTCGGAGCCCAGACTGTGACGAACTGGTTTTGCACACAACAAGCTCAAAACCGAACTCTTAATGCACGGAAGGTGTTTTTTACTGAGTCTTTTTCTGCTACGGTTTTAAATTCCTCTTCTGTTTTTGCTTCAGTTTTTAGTCAGTAATTCAATATTATCACTCTAATACTTTGTTTTTATACTTTTCATCAGTTATATTCCTCTCACTTTCTTCATACTCATAAAGTGGACACTTAACCACCTTGGCCCTCTCTCTCTCTCACAATCCTTACTTCCACTATGTCGTTGATTATTGGGTAATGTGTTTTCTTATCTTTAGAAATCACTTCTGGGTACCATTCAGAAATCACTCACGAGGTGTGCAACATAGATGGCACTGAAATAGAAACCAAGTCGGAAATCAAATACCTAGGCGTCAGTCTATCTGCTGATCTTTCCTTGTCGTCTCATATCTTGACGATTTCTAAGAAAATATTCCGTCTTACCTTCTACATCAAGAAGTTAAGACATTCTGGATTAACCCAACCCATACTCCTACAATTCGTTAACTCTCGCATTCTGCCAATTATTCTCCATTGTTCCTCCTGTTTTTCCCGGGCTACTGAAGAAAGAGTGTACCTTATCACGCAGGATTTTAAAGGTTGTCAGCAGGGTAAGCAACGTGCCACTTAACCAGCTTGTTAATATTCTGATTGACAGGCACATGGACTCATGTGAAAAATGGGCCAAATCCATTCTGTCTAACTCACACCACCCTCTTCACTCACAACTCTCCCCTTGTATCTCATCAGGCAAAACCAGAAGCCTATATAGAAAACTATATGCTCACACCAGCCAGTACAAAAACTCAACCATACCCTACTTAGCTCGTGTTCTGTGCGATAAAGAAAGCATTAGGCATGACACCTATAACTTATTAAATAGTCAGTAGTACAACTGGACCTCATCTTTCCAACTCATATCATTTATAGGTACAACATTTTCTTTCTTTCTTTTTCAATTCTCTCTCTCTTTTTTTCCGTTATGTGCTGCTCTATTTCTTTATTCCACTCACGCCAGTAAATATGATAGCATCTACTTTTCTAACACCTTCAAACACTGTTCAACTTTGGCTTTGCTATCGACATGGCAGTGTGTTGTTGTCATAGTGAACTTAGATTTCCTTTATCTGTGTAGAATTTTATTTATCGATAATGTACTAACTGGATGCAATACTGTAGTGAAATGCAGAGAATTCCATTCTGTATCACAAGTACTGTTTTGGAATAAAGCAAATTATTATTTTTATTATTAATCATCTCGGTCATTATGCAGTGTCAGGCTCATTCTGATTCGTCAAATGAACTACTTATGTCACTCCATCCTATTACTCAATAAGAGACTGTTATACGTTTTAGTAAACACAAATACCATTGTACAGCCTTTGGAAATCACTTCATCGAGGACGAAAATTTTCTTCACTGAGTTGTCTTCTATTCCAATGAATTTCATTACTCGCCATCATTTGCCGCATAACACCAAGTTTAAATCAAATACATCGCTGAAACATTCGTTCTTAAAACCGATATGCTGAAAGGATAAAGAACCATTTCGGTCCAGTAGAAATAAGTAATGAGAAATACTGCCATTCCAATAAAGCTGGCGAAAAGCGGCATTTATGTAAGAAATCGTTAGCTGAACACTAGATACACATGATGAAGTGTGTATACTGGAAACACCAAAAGATATTTAAAGTCACTCAGTTAGACCTACCTACAAGTTACTTGAAACAATTAAAAGCGACTGACTGACTGGTTTCAACATAGAACTTTGCACAGATATGCAGCATTTTGATTTGTCACAATCCACGTAGCACAGAAAGCAAGAGAAGAGAGTAGAGAGAAAGTGATTCGAAAAAGAGATAATAAACAGAAACACGAGGCAAAACGAATAGTAATACAGAAGAACAATAGAATTTTACTGGATATTATAAATCACAAAGAGGGAATGCATCAGCGCTATTGAGAATGAGGATTTTGAGCCATGTCATCAACTGTCTCCAGCCTTTATTGGTTTTACCAACCCGAGGATCCCAACCAGTCAGGAAGTCTACACCTCCTCACGTGACTGGCTGGTTTAAACTAACTGTTGTGGATTTCACTGACTGATGAAGCCATCTTTCTGTTTGACCATCATTAGCTCCTTTCCAACCTGATCCTATGTCAGCTAACAGTGCCTGTCGAGGGAGGCAATGGCTAGGCATACGTAAAGCATATCCTAGGCATCTCAATCGATGTAGCTACACAACCTCATCGACTGGTATTTCTTCCTTACCTAACAGTCGACGCCTAATCTCAATATTACTAACCCTATTATACCATCTATGACGGGAGATAGAACGCTGGCAAGTAAAACAGGGTTAGTATTTAAATATGGTATTTTGTTAAGTATTATTCAACAGGTAAAAGGTTAGAGAATGCCGGTCACAAGCTGAGTTTTTACCCTATTTACCTACCGTTTAAATTATAAGGATAAAATTGATCTGCACCCATAAATACCTAGTCATTCTCAATTTCTAATTCAGCAAAGAAGTATGTAAATCGTAAGTGGAAATGATTTTATCATCATTACATTACTTAAATATTAGTCTTCTTACATAAATAAATGTACGAGTTTTTTTTAAAATTTTATCTCAGAAATTACATTTTGGTACTTTGATGAAGTAACTGGATGGATTTAAAAGCTTTCCATCAAGAAATTGGTGGAATGGGGTAGTATTTCATTGGGACGTCTTTGATCTTGGTATCTAACAATGCGACCACATAATTTACTGATGTTTTACTGATTTACCTTAATACTAGTCATCAGTCTTTCCACTCGTAACGTCAATCATACCAGCGTATGTTTACTTAAAAAGTGTAAAATTTACCTCTTAAAGTATTTAAAAGTTGTCCAACTCCTAGAAATAGAGCGTCGTAAGGTTATCTAGAATGCTGAAATTAATACCCCTGTATTACTGGAGAGAAGTAAAGAAACTGAATGTTTTCAAGAGTTAGTTTTTAGGGATTAAATTTGTTTTGAAGTTTGACCATGGCCTGATATCAGTTAGACAACCATTGAAAACCAACAAGACGTACTTGATAACTATTTCGTCATACTTTGGGATTCGTCAGCGGTACGAACCCACCGGGTACAAACCCAAGAATTTCTGGTTAAAAGGAAAGCTTGTAGACCACCACTCACCCACTGGGATCCGATCCAGTGGCCTGTGAATTCCATTTTCTGCCAATTCTTGACTTTAGCACAACCATTAGCCAATATTATTGGTGAGTATTGGACTTCTCTCCCGACCTGATGGACTCAGCTTCGTCCTGTAGGCAGTCACTAGCGAGCAGCATGGATCATTGAGTCAAGTCCTAGCGGCTGAATGGTTTACCAGCTTGACTTCTAATAGGAAAGTACTAGGTCCCAACCCCAGTGGGTGCATTGCTGTGCTTTACCAATCTGCTTAGTACTTACTCCTCACTAGTAATGGTTTACGTCATGTGAACCCATAGTCTTCTCAGACTATGATCATCATTGTTTATTGTGTTTGGCGTATATTACTATTATTATTATTGTTGTCTTGGGTACCTAGTGGATCGTAGGGCTTCAACTACACGTCTCCACTTGCTGCTGTACTTTCACTTGCATCCATGTTAGTCCATACTGTTTCAGCTCTTCTTCATACAATCTCCTCCATGTCACCCTTGGACGTCCTACTCGCCACTTCATTTTCGGGTTCCACTCGAGCTATGGCCTGACGCGCGATGTCACCCAGCGCGATGTATCCTCAGCGAGTGTCCAATCCATCTCCACTTTCTCCTGCATATTTGTTGGGCGATTGGTTCTTGTTTTGTTTGTTCCCATAGTTTCTTGTTGGTGATTCTTTTCGGCCATCTGATCTTGAGTGCAAGGCAAAGACAGTTGTTGATAAATGTCTGCAACAGGCTGTTGGAAATATTCTTTGTGACCCGCCAAGTTTCTGATGGGGGGGGGGGTTGTAGGGTAGCGATAATATGCTTGTAACTCAATTTAGATAAAAGTACTAAGATTTACAAACTGTCCTAAATATATTCACTTGTGGATAATTATATGTACTCCTTGTTATTTTTGAAAAATAAAGTATTAGACTTAAATTCAGTATTCCTACCATTTAAGTATCGTACTCACACATTAACAGTCAATAAATTTATTGCAAATTTTAGCTATACTTCAGAAAGGTAAGCAAAAGTATCTGGCTTTCTTTTTGGGTGTTGTGTTTATGAAGATTCGACTGATTTGAGGGCAGATTTCTTCGAGAGACAAAAATCAATGAAAGAATCACTGAAACACATGTTTCGTTCTAGTTTGCGAAGCTTCATCGGTACTAACCCGTAATCCCACCATCGTTCCAACCTAGAAAACATTTGGGTCAACAGAGACAGACATAATACCATTCAGCCACTCGGTGATAATTCAATGGCTCGGGAATTCTACTTGTTATACAAGCTTTTATAATTAGTCCCTTACTTAACTGATTTTTTAATTTGATTGGACGCTGGTTAGTAACTAGTGTAGTGTGTCTGGTCTTTTGTTTGGTGCAGACTGAATTCTGTCACAGTCAGGTTTGCAATGTGGCCATCACGGTTCACTTTGAATTGTTGGAGGCAATCGACAGAAAGTCTCGTATGACCTAGGTTTCTTGCTAGTTGGAACTCGTCAGCAAAACGTATCTGAAATATTGATAGAATTCATATCCTTTCTGAGATATGAAGCCGAGTCACGGTTTTATAGGCTATATTCAACTTATGTTTGATAACGACGAGCTTTCCAGTTTGTACAACACATTCTGCAGTGCTATAGTGGTTTGTGTTGCTATGATATGAAATCCCTGACAACACAATGTGATTCATTCTGTTTCGTTGGTTAAAAAAATTATTCATTTTTCATACAAACTCAATTAGTCTCCTATATTCACAGGGTTTATTTTTTGAAGTATAAAGACATCACCTTAGAAAGTCATACAGCTTTCTTGAGTCATGATTTCAATTTCAAAAGATCCATCCATTTTTAAAAGGCTACAGTAATATAAAGTGGCTAATAAAACAAAAATTACTCTGAATTTTAAAAGAATTTGTATGTGGTTAAAAAAAAATTAAGCCGCTTCTTTTGAGTTGCACTCACTTGGATCACTTAAATGAGTGGGTATTCAAAAGTGCCAAAATAATCTGTAAATTATTAGTAGTTGAACTTTTGGATATTCTTTTGTTTTTAAATGTGTAGAAAGAGAGTTAAAAGGTGAGTCATTAGAGTTATATATATTTTGTATGTTACAACTTGAGCTATATAAGTGTTCTACTGATCATACAGTAAACTGATCATGATCACTGCTACAGTCTGTTTGAATCGAGGTCGATAATTGAAAATTAGTCAGAAATATGATTCTTATCAATAACTTTACTCTTACTTAAATTACCTGGGAGGAGTTTGTTGAAATTTGTGGTTAGTGAGATATCTGTTTATATTATAACTCAGAGTACGCAGAAACTCATCATTACAAACTCAGCGTAGTGGTTTGTTGTTTTTAATCATTCAGACACCTGAAGTTATTCATCAATACTGATGCAAACTTTGCGACTTTTAAGTTTGTATTTATATATGATTTATCAACTTCGCTACTACGGGGTGCCACCGACAATTATACATCTCATCCAACAGCTGTACGACAATGTCTCATGCCAAGTAATCCACAACGGGAATCTTACGGAATCCTTCGAAGTAAGCACAGGGGTAAGACAAGGCTGCCTACTGTCGCCAATGATTTTCCTGATTGCAGTGGATTGGATAATGCGACGGACAGCAGGCAATGAGGAAACAGCCATAAAATGGACTCACACGAAAAACTTGGAGGATATGGACTTCACCGATGATATATGTCTGATTTCCCCACAAACTGGAAGATATTCAAGCGAAAAGCAACAAGTTGGCAGAAGAAGCATCAAAGATAGGAATTCAGGTGAACACACAGAAAACAGAGGCGATGAAGATTCCTGGTCAAGAGCAACAGCAGTAGCAACAACAACAGAAAACAATCAGCATAAATGGGAGGAACCTGAAAGAAACAACCTCCTTTACCTGCCTACCTGGGAAGCATCGTTTCAACTACAGGCGAAACTGATGAGGATATCAAAGCAAGAATCGGAAAAGCAAGACAAGCTCTCACTACTCTCAAGTCTGTGTGGAGGTCAACAACACTCAACATGAGAAATAAGATCCAGATTTTCACCTCCAATGTGAAGTCAGTGCTACTATACAGATTTGCTGCGTCATAAAGAGCATCTCAAACAAACTACAGACCTTCATTAACAGTTGTCTTCTCTCAATACTCAAGATCAGATGGCCAGCCAGAAAAATTCAGCAACAGAGATCTCTGGAAGCGAATCAACCAGGAAGCGAGTGTGAAACAAATAGGCAGAAAGAAATGGAGATGAATTGGCCATACTCTGAGGAAACCATCAAGTGACATCACTAGACAAGCCATTGCTCGAGTGGAACCCGAAAGGGAAGCGGCGAGTTGGTCGTCAGTGCGAAGGTGGGGTGGCTTGGAGGAGGTCATGTGAAGAGGAGATGAAAACGTGTGGGCAGACATGGAGGCAGGTGAAGACTCTAGCGGAGAACCGAACGCAATGGAGACGCACGGCTGAAGCCCTATTTTCCTCTAGGAATTAAAGGAAACAATAGTGATAATTATATCAGCAGCTGCCTTAACCGACTCCATACAGAAGATCAGATAGCTGGCTGGCCAGAAAGAATTAGCAACAAGAAACTCTGGTAACAAACCAACTAAGAGCCGATTGCTCAATGAATATGTGGGAGAAAATAAAGATGGACTGATCGGACATACGTTGAGAAGGCCATCGAGTGACATCGAGCTCAGTACAAGCCATCTCTCGAGTGGAATCCCAATAGGAAACGACGAGTGGGTGACATGTAGGAGATCGTGTGGCGAGGAGGAGATGAGAGATTATGGACAACCGTGGACCCAGCTGAACAGGACAGCATCAAATAGAACAAAGTGGAGATGCGTTGTTGAAACCCTGTGTCCCATTAGGAACCCAAGGGAATAATAATAATAGTAACAATGTATATATGACTTACTGATTCTACCCCGCAAAACGTCATCCGTTATTTTTCTAGTCATATTTGCACTAATCTAACTCTAGAAGGTTATTCAAAAATCATATTCAATATCTTAATTTAATGAGAAATTAGTCAGCCAAATGAACCGCATAAAATTAAATAAATAGGTTTCACAGTGATTTACCTGAGAGTGTAAAATGAGGTTGGACTATTTTTAAAATCATGTAAATGCATGACTAAAGTTTAGGTAAGCACTTGCATGTCTGTTCATACATTAATCTGTGAACCACATGCAATAAATGTCAGGGTAAGAAAAACATTTTCGCCTTTTCCAGTCACAATGCAAGTACCTTCTCAACAGTCTTGAGTCTAACGTAGAGAATATTTCTAAATAAAACTTACTCTGAATCCTGTCATATTGTTATTATTATTATTCTCTTCGGTTCCAAGTAGAACATAGGGCTTCAGCAGTACGTCTTCATTTTGTCCCGTTTTATGCAATCCTCTTCAGTTAACTTCACGATTGCCCATAAGCTTCCATCTTCCCCCCACAAGATCTCTTCCCTGTCACTCTCGGAAGCCTGACTCAGCGTTTGACACTCAAGTTATACTGGAGCGATGGCCAGGTGCGCGATGTGACTCAACGGTCTCCACGGGATGTGTCCGATCCATCTCCGTTTTCTTCTAAATATCTGTTGAGTAATAGGTCTTCGGTTGGTTCGTTACCAGAGTTTCTTGTTTTTAATTCTTTCTGGCCGGCTATCTGATCTTCAGTGTGGAACCAGCAAGGATAGCTGTAGATAAAATTCCTCATTCGTGACGTGTTCACCAAGTATCTGACCCATCGACTTAATAATGGTGTTGAAAATCTGAATCTTGTTGTTTGTGCTGAGTGGAGCAGACTTCCAAACTGATTTCACACTGATGAAGCCCCGCCTTACCTTTCCGATTCTCATTTTGACATCCCTCATTGGTTCTGTCGCCTGTAGTTGAAACGATGTTGCTTGGTCAAATAAGTGAAGGAAGTGACCTCTATCGAATTTATCCAGTAACTGGTGTTTGATACTATTGTTTGTTTGTTTGTTTGGTTATCTTCACCACCTCTATTGTCTCCATGTCCACTTGAAGTAGTATCTTCGCTGGCTGCTGCGCTTTTGTCAGTTTGTTAGTTTCAGCCCGTAAGTCGTCGAATTTATATGACATTAGACGTCAGTCGTCGGCGAAGTCCAGATCTCCTACAGTCTTCTTTTCATATAGAAATGAATTAACGCACCTAGTAAAGTATACAGAAATATCATTTGTATTATGAATAACTGTAATTTGTAGCAATGTTTAAAAGCTGTAAGTTGAGTTTTAATTTATTAAGCATCTTCAAACATTTGTTCCCATCTGCAAAGTATATATATATATGTCTATATATAATTTAGTCAGTTTTTAGTTGGATTTCATGAAATCGCAGGAAATTTCGTAAATTTTTTAATGAAAAAGCGTATAAACAAATTTCTGAGTACAACTCCGCTATGTCGATAAGAAACTTTGAACGATAGAAAAACAGTAGAAAGTACTGTACTACTGTAACAACAGAAGGCAGTATACGGAAGCTGAGGTATATTTTCAAGTGATCAAACCACTATTTATGTAAATATACGGTTTTATATTCTCTAACCAATCACTGAGCGTGTGATTTTGGTTTACATTTGAGAACGTGTGAAAGAGAATGTTCAAATACATATATCGTATTCTGTTGCTAATGCAGTATTAAACTGTGGGAATATGTGAGGATAATAATCTGTTGGAACAAATTGTCTGTATCACACCACTACACTACTATAATTTATTATTTTAATCCTCTAGGTTCCGAGGGGAATATGGAGCTTCAAGCTTGAGTTTTGAAGTTTCAATAGCAGCGGTGCTTAGGTTTTACGGAGTGGGGTTGCCAGACTCATGCTCAGCCTCCCCTCTTTATTCGGTTCACTATTGTTTAAGAGAGGTAAGGAGTGCTTCGGCCGGGGATCGAACCACAGACTACGTCTGTGACTGGTGAGAATTCTACCACTAAACCACCGACTTACCTAATGTGGAAAAAAGGTTAATTTGTTTACCTGAGCATCAGTTCCTGTACCTGTCGCACGGTAAGCGAGCACTCTAGCATTTCAGCTAGTACCCGTGCACTTAGTACATTGAATTTATTTTTATCAAAGACAATCAACATTGATCACGAATTTAGAAGCAAGTAAGTTTCAGTGTAAGTGTTAATACTCATAATCATATCAGTTTAGTTACACGTCTTCACAGTTTGTCATGGACCATTGGATTGGGTTCTAGTGGCTTAGTAGTGGTCTACGAGCTGGCCACGTAACAGAAGGTGCCGGGTTCGGACCTCAGCAGGTGTGTAGTGATGAAGAGTCTCGAACTAGGACGAAACCCTTTCCATTTCTCGTAGGTTTGCCAATGGTCCTCCAACCGACGTCAGTTCACGACAAAATTCTTGAAACCAACACCTGATTATATATATATATATATAATTACTGGTTTAGTCTATGACTGTTAATTTTAATAACTTGCGATATATACGTCAATGAATTACAGGTGAAAACAACTCATTCGAAGTCACAGCATCCGTTACAATGACAGCGGCCTGCTCAAATCCTAGGCTACCAAAATGTTCCATCATTATTTTGCGTTCTTATTCTTCATCTTGTTTAGTTTGCCTTAATCTATTAAAATATGACTTCTAATAGTGTTCTGTACTTTTGCGAGTATTAAAAATATCTACAGCCAGCTGATTCGATAGTTCCTACTAATTTAAAACAAGCAATAAAGGTTAATAAAGCAGGATTTAATGAATTCATCAAATTTCGGTAGAATCGTCAGCTGAATACTCTAAATACACGGATATATACTTTTGAAATTACATTGGGAGATATAAGACTGATAAGTAAACAGGTGCGAATGTTTTTCCAGGTCATGTTCAAACATATAAGGGGAGAGAAAGTATGAGAGATCAAAATTAAGATAAGTTGTATTACGCTTCAATTATATCACTTAGATAAACAATTAGACATTAGAGAATATAACAAAAATTGCAACCAGAGTGATGTCAATAGTACTAGTTATAATAATAATAATAATAGTGTTGAAGTGAGTTAAGATAATGCTACTGATAAAGGATAGTTTTAAATGAATCAAGAATAATAATAATGAGAATAATAATAGTAATGATAAAAATAATAATAATAAGAGGTAGAATTATAAGTAAAACGTTTTACCATGGTAGATTCAGAGTCACGACCATCTCCTTTTGTACACAGAGACCTGGTTTGTAAATTCGAATTGCACAAGTCTCTGCAATTGCAAGCATCTTCTTGTTTCTTTGTCTGCTGACAATAGTGAATGACTTGACCGCGTCGATATCATGTCCGTGATCCACAAGATGCTTTGTTATTGAGGATTTCGGCACTTTGCACTCAACTGTTTTCAACCATTTTGGCAAATGCTCCATCATGCGAGTAGACAGTCGCCTTTCCGTACGACCTATGTATTTGCTTTCACAAACACACTCAAACTGATATACGGAGTTTTAAGTGTCGAGGATTGGCGACTTGTCTTTCCCAGATTGTTGAAGCACTCGCTTAGTGGTGTTAAGGAAAACAAGTTTTGCAGCATAATAAGTTCTTTTGATGGCTTCGTCGAGTCTTCATTTGACTACTTCCTGTACATCATCTCCTTTGAATGGCAAACTGATATAGACAGGTTTCTTCGGAACTTTTTGGATTGTTTTGCAGGGGCTAATTTCTTTAGAGTATTTACTAATGAACTTCTCAGGATATCCATTCTTAGATAAGATATCCTTCAGGGATTTTATTTCATGCTCAATAGTGCTGTCAGAACAAATTTTTCGTGCTCTATTGAACAGTGTTCTGACTAAGTTCTTTTCATACTGGACTGGAACAAAACTCTTGAAATGCATGTACTGTCCTGTCCCTGAAGGCTTTCTAAATATAGATATAAGTTTGTTTACTTATCGGTCCTATATCTCCCAATGTAATTTCAAAAGTATATATATATCCGTGTATGTAGAGTATTCAGCTGACAAGTTCTACCGAAATTTGATGAATTCATTGAATCCTGCTTTATTAACCTTTATTGCTTGTTTTAGGTCCCTACTAAATTTGCGAAAAAAGCATAATCGTGGGTGGATTTACAGTCAGCTAATATTTTAAATGAAGATCCTGGCTGGACAAAGAGAAAACATAATGCAACAATTTCCGCTGAAAATTCTGTACATGATAATAAATACTGTTTGGACTAATGCGATTATTACTATTATTATTATTATTACTATTAAGATATCTACGAGATATTGCACAAGTTTACTACATAAACATTTATTTTCAACCTGATTCTTAAAATCACAGTTCAAGAAAGTGGTGAGCCTAAAGGTGAGTAAATCTGTGTTGAAGTTATTGATGACATTTTGACATCAGTTTCGTCTTTTAATAATTTTAGAAGCAGAATAAAAATATAATTAAAAAAAAGAACTAGTTGGATTTCCTCTGTCCTAACGAATTTATATATATTAAGACAATTTAATTAATTTCATTCTACTAACTAACGAGCAAAAGTATCCTCCTTCCATATCTTGATTTTTATGATTTTCTCTCAACTGATTGATTTTATTGCGAAGCTTTCCTTGTCCCCATTCTAGACAACATCTTCAACTCAGGCTTGAATATGAAGTAAACTTGTTTAAATTCTCCACGTGAATGACATAATTGTATCTCCTGACAACCATTGGTGTGATTGCTTGTTAATTTTCATCTGTATTGATTGGTCATTTGAAATTTTAACTTCCTTGTCATCTGATTTATTTTTTATTAGTTGGTAAATTGATGTGTTTGTTAATCTCTAATTCATTCGAGTACCAGGCTTCTCTAAAACTTCCCCGACAGATCTGACGTTTCCTCTGATTGAAACTTCTGGATTTTTCCAATCGAATTGGTGTCCGAAATCAGCTGAATGCATCGGTATGAAAAAATACATATTGTGTCTTTTCTCAGTTGTTTTCTCATCTTGGATTCTAAATCAACAGGGACGCCCACTTTAACCAATGTAGTGTTTATTGCAGTTTATGCAATTTACTTTGTAAATGGTATTGATCTCGACTGGCAATGTTAGCTGACATGAGGTCCGGCTGGAAAAGAGCTAGTGGCGGTCAAACGAAAACATGGCACCAGTCAATGAAATCTAAAACAGTTAGTCTAAGCCAAGTATGAAGGTGTAGACTTCCTGGTAAGGGTCCTAGGAACGGTAAACATCAGTGGCTGGAGACAATCGGTGATATGGCTCAAAATCGTTCTCGATGGCTTGTGCAGACACATCCACTCCTTGTGACTTATGATTTCCAATGAAACTATATTGTCTTTCGTTATTACTATTCCTTTGTCTCACACCTCGGCTTACTGTCTCTATTATGCATTTCTTCTCTTGCTTTGTGTGCTACATGGAGTGTGGCAACTTGAACTGTTGCAAATTGGTGCAAAGTTCTATGTTGAAAACAGACAGACAGATCGATCTTATCTGCTTCTGCTGTTGGATCCTTTGTTCTGCACAATACATAATGAAGTAACTGTATTGGCCTGTGGGCTATGTCTGTTTCTAATTGTTCTTGTATTCTAGGAGTGATTTCAGAGATATTCTTCATATATATGTGTAACACCTCTTTGAATTTAAACATTTTTTAAAGAACCTGAATGAGTATTCATTCTTCTTGAAGACACTCGGTAGATGTTTCTCACCTATTCTCTCTTCATTGCTGGGGTGCTACAGTGTACGTGAACTCTTTTCAACAATGACAAGAATCTTCAAATACCAAGTCAACAATTATGATCATAAGGATGTAAATTTACAGCCAATCCCAACAGTGATTATTAAGAGATAAAGCTTTATCATTCATGGAGAATTCAAAAAATCAAATCAAAATATTAAAGCTTTTGATGTGAAGATGTTGTTTAGAGGGGTAATGAAAGCTTTGCAATTAAATCAACCAGCTCACAGAAAAAAAACCAAATCAAAATCGTCCAACTGAGCTACAAATCTTCTCCATTATTTCAAAATACGTATTGCTCTAGCAATTCAGTTCCCCAGCGAATAATGCTTAGGCGTTAACAGGACGGCTCCTAACTTTGATTTATCAAAGAAATAGTGATGCATGAAAAAAAAAGATTTAGAAGATGAATTTCAGAGAAAAGGTAACGTGTTTCTTGCCTTCCATTGATAGACACAAGCTTACACAATCATGTATATATATATATATATAAATATATAGACATATATATATAGAACCGGAACAATCTGGATTCAGGAAAGGAAAATCATGCTCTTACCAAACTGCAACTCTACGCATCATCATTGAACAAAGCATGGAATGGCAATCAAACCTCTACCTCAACTTTATAGACTTTGAGAAGGCCTTCGACAGCGTTGACCGCGAAGTAATTTGGGAACTACTCAAGTACTATGGCGTACCCCAAATATTCATCAACCTTATTCAACTGCTGTACGACAATGGCACATGTCAATTGATCCACAACGGAAAACTCAGCGAGGCGTTTGCAGTAAACACAGGAGTCAGACAAGCGTGCTTATTATCATCAATGATATTACTAATTGTGATGGACTGGATTATGCATCAGACAGTGGGAAACGAGAAGATAGGGATATCCTGGACCGACGTGAATAACCTAGAAGACCTGGATTTCGAGCGTGGATGATTTATGTTTGGTGTCACACAAAATCGAAGACTTACAAGCGAAAACCGACAAACTGGTCGAAGAGGCTGGCAGCAAAGACAGGACTGCAGGTGAACATAGACAAGACGGAGGTTATGAAAATAACCAACCAACAACAACAACAACAACAGCAACATCCAGCGCCAGTCACCATCAATGGGGGGATTTGAAAGAGGTTACTTCATTCACTTATCTAGAGAGCATTGTCTCAACTACAGGAGGAACGGACGAGGATGTCAAATCGAGCGAGAATCGGGAAGGCGGGAAACACATTCATCAACTTAAAACCAATCTGGAAATCTTCGTCACTCAACTCAGCATCAGCAACAAAATTCGGATTTTCAATACAAACGACGTCAAGTCAGTCAGTTCTTCTATACGGATCAGAAACTTGGCCAGTGGGTCACAAAGAACATTCCCAACAGCCTGTTGCAGACCTTTATCAACAACTGTCTTCGCTCTATACTCAAGATCAGATGGCCGGAAAGAATCACCAACAAGAAACTATGTGAACAAACAAAACAAGAACCAATCGACCAACAAATATGTAGGAGAAAGTGGAGATGGATTGGACACTCGCTGAGGAGGCCACTGGGTGACATCGCGCGTTAGGCCATAGCTCGAGTGGAACCCACCGAAAGGGAAGCGGCGAGTGGGACGTCGAAGGGTGACATGGAGGCGATCGTGTGATGAGGAGTTGAAACAGTATGGACTAACATGCATGCAGGTGAAAAGTACAACAGAAGACAGAAGCAAGTGGAGATGTGCAGTTGAAGCCCTATGTTCCAGTAGGAACCCAAGGGTACCATAATAATAATAATATAATGATAAAGTTCACTAGAGTTATACAGTGGTGTGATCACAGCCAATTCGACACGGTTTACCATCATATTCAGCTCATGATACATTGCAAACAAATACAGGTCAACCTACTGTTTTAATGGCAGAAGAAACGAGAACTGGTAACGGATTAAGGAAAAACTTGTCGTATCTATGCATCTTAACCACTTCAAAAGTCGGTTAGGTCAGTGGGCAATACGCTGTTCTGAATGGTTGGCGACCGGCCCAAGGTTAAACAATGGGATGGAAAGTTGTCCAGTGGGATTAATTCCGGACCACAACGTAAACTAGATACAGGTGTGAAGAATAAGCAGTTCTACGTCTTCATCCAACCACTGACTTACAGTGTTGATTTCTGTCTGAATCTATATATCACACACTACACCAGTTTACAAACTTACATTGATTTAATATAGTCTGGCGGCGAATGTTGGCACTCAGGATCTGCATGCTGTTTTCCTTTTATTAGATTAGTCAGTTGGATGTGTCTTTTTATTTTTCGGCGAATTCACCGAAAAGAGACTTTTCGCTGAACTACCGGTCTTCTGTCGATTTACTTTTTTTTTAATCGTATTTATGAAATTTTTGTGTATTAATTTCAGGCGAATTTCAACCAGAAGCAAACAGGTGAGAACTTTGAATGGAGTGTAGTGGAAATTTTATTCACACACACACACACACTTTAGAGACATATTCCTTGTCAGCATGGTTGATTATCTAGTCAAAAGAAAATTGTTGGGTGCGAATACAAAAATGTACAGTGTTATTTTAATGTCTAGTCAAACTGACACTAGACCAGAAATGCATCCAGCTATGACTGTTTTACTTATTGAATCACTGTTCACAAAGTTGGTCTTCTCATTAATACGTTTCTGATCAACTCACGGAGTAAAAGGCTGTTAACATTGTGTGACACTGTAGTCGGTTAGAACTTAGTTACCTGGAAATGTTGTTGTTAATTACAGTGGACTGGATTTTGCGGAAGACTGTGCTTGGGGGCGAGAAGACAGGAACTCCAGGTGAACATAGAGAAGACAGAGATGATGAAGAAAACCAGCTAACCAACCAAACAACAGTAACAAACACCAGTCACTATCAACGGGGAAATTCGAAAGAGGTCACTGCATTTACTTATCTAACCAGTCAGCATCGTTTCAACTACAGGCGACAACATGGAGCAGGATGTCAAAACCAGTAGGAATGGTGAAGGTCAGATAGATCTTCATCAGTATACAGTCAGTTTAAAAATCTTGTGCACTTCACCGAAGCATAAACAGCAAAATTTGGATCTTCAACATTATTGTTAGGTCGGTCAATTCTTTGATATGTTTCAGAAACTTGGCGCAGGCGGTTATGGACTTTTATCAAAATCTGCGTTCTCTGGAGCCATACAGAAGATTGGATGAATGACCAGAGAGAATTATCAACACGAAACTCTTTGAGGAAATTCCATTGAAAACTCATTTGTCTACGAGTATTCTGAAGAAACTGGAGATGGTTGGGTACATACTACGGAGACCTTTGGGAAACATCGCACTTGTTAGGCTCTGGAGTGGAACTCGAAGGGGAGAGTGTCATGGAAGAGATTGTGATAGGAGGAGATGAGAGCTTATGGGCAGTCGCGGAGCCAGCTGAAGGGGACTTCAGAGAACAGGACAAAGTGGAGGTGTGCAGTTGAAGCTGCATATGCCACTCGGAACCAAAGGGAATAATAATAAAAATATATAACAGTTACTTGGAATTAATTTTTCGTATCTCCAGTTACGAGTTACACCAATTTTGTTAACGCTAATGATGTTGCAAAAGGGCTAAGGCTAAAGTGGGTTGGGTATCATTCGAACCCAAAACTCACTGATTAAAAGTCAAGTCCCAAGCCCAGTGAGCCACACTGGCCCGAAGATAATTCGTCATTTACTGGGATTGTGTACCTGTCGAAAACAATTGTGCAACTAGAGTTAAAAGGGAATTCAAAATACGCTTGACTAGTTTTGGTCATTTAGATAAAAACTACACTTTTACTTGTTTTGACCTAAAACGCTGATTACAGTTTTGATCAAGATTTTACATCAGTTAGAAAACCACTGAAAAAACCAGGGAGTCCTGAACAGCTATCTGTTTCGTCCTAGTTTAAGACTCTTCAGCAACGTGTGACTCAATTCCCTCAATTTACCTGATATTTAGTTCGGTGTTATATTAATACATATTATTTCTTTCTTACTGATGCTCCCTTTGAAATCGACATTCTTGATTCACTGTAATTTGAGATAGCATTTATAATTATTATTCCCTTCGGTTCCGAGTTTAACACAGGGCTTCAACAACACTTATCCACTTTGTTCCATTTTCAGCTGTTCTCTTCAACTGGGCTCACGACTGCCCATAATCTCTCATCTCCTCATCATTTTACGATCTCCTACACGTCATCCTCGAACCGACGAACCACTCGTCACTTCTAATTGGGATCCCACTCCCGCAATGGCCTGCACTGAGCGCGATGTCCTTCGACGGCCTCCTCAAAGTATGCCCGATCCACCTCCATTCTCTCCTACATATTTGTTAAGCAATCGGCTCTAGGTTGGTCTGTTCATTGCCAGAGTTTCTTGTTGCTAATTCTTTCTGGCTGGCCTGCTGGTCATTCAGTGTTCCGTATGGAGCCAACGAAGGCAGCTGTTGATAATAGTCTGAAACCTGTTGAAAATTGTCGTGATGCTTCGGCCAAGTTTCAGACCAGTGTAGAAGAACTGACTATCTTAACTTTTGTTTCGAAAATCCAAATCTTGTTGTTTATGCTGGCTGAGTGCAGTGCCTAAGATTTCCAAACTGGTTTTCGGTCGATGAAGGCGTATCTTGCCTTTCCGATCCTGTCTGACTACCTGTGGTTGGAACCATGTTTCCTAGATAAGTGAAGGAGGTAACCTCTAACAAATATCTCCTGTTGATGGTGATTGGTGCTAGTTGTTATTGCTGTTGGTAGGTTGGTTATCTTCATCACCTCCGTCTTATTTATGTTCACCTGGAATCTTGTTAATAAGAATGTTTGTTTAATTTATCGAAATGATTATTGTTCATTAATCAGTCTTTTAAATTTTTAATAGGCATTCCCAATGAATTATAAGCGTTCCACAGAATGGCAAAGTAATACGCCGTGAAGTGGTTGAAGCCGATCGGCAGGCAGTCCTAGACTTAAGTCTTTTGCTTGTTGACAGTTGTCAGTAAGGTGTATGAGCAACCTTGAAGGCGATAATGTCGCTTATGAAGTTAAGCCATGTGTTTATTACACCCATCTTGAGGAGAGGTGTTGTGATAAATGAGACACATTCACTGTGATGGAAGGTTTGGCTTTTCTTATCTTGATGAATATAATGGATATATTCAGGTGAATAAACATGTATTGCTGAGGCTTACATTGCTCAACTTATTGATCAAAAAGATTTCTTCCCCGCCTTTTTCAACCTACACTTAGAAAAACTGCATTACGAATAAGCAGTTCTCTTGGTACATCTAAATAGCTAGTTTTATATTACGGTTTATTACTCATGCATTGATTTTCCTGGCGGAATTACAAAAGAGTTTGATTTGGTTCCCATGGCTTAACAGCCAAAAACACAGAATAGCAATCGCTGTTATCTGTGAAGAACTTTACAGTCGCCTTATTTTCTAAATCCATTCGTCTCAATTATCCTTACACACTGCCCACTTATTTTAGCTGCCAATGGTTAACTAACTGGCAATGATTGTTAATGTTGAAACAGTCGGAGAACATATTTATGGTTACGTAATCTATTACTGTTTGCGTTTAAAGTTTTTGGTTTTGATTACAGTAAATATTTGTTAAACAGCTCATATTACTTTTTAAATTTATTATCAGCACAATATTGAGCAAACTATGGTATGTTGAGTTATTTTGACCATTAGCAAGTCTAAAATTTCCTAAGCTTAGGAAATCATCAGGCAGTTTGCTTATTTAATTACATTCAGGAATCAGATTTGACAGTTAATCACAATAATTAATTTTATTCCATAACAGTGCTAATGATACAGTGTGGAATATTCAGCATTTAGTACAAAACTGCATCTAATTTGCTTGCCAACATCAACACCAAGAAATTATACTACGGGGTATATTATTTATTATTGTTTAATTTAATTCCTAGAGGAACATAGGGCTTCAGCCAAACGTCTCCATTGCGTTCGGTTCTCCACCAACGTTTTCATCCCGCTCCACGTCTACCCACATGCTTTCATCTCCTCTTCACATGAACTCACACTGACAACCAAATCGCCGACTCCTATTCGGCTTCCACTCGAGTGATGGACTGGCGTGTGATGTCACTCACTTGATGGTTTGTTTTCTCAGAGTATGGCCAATCCACCTAACTCCATTTCTTCCTGCATATTTGTTGCACAGTTGATTCCTGCTGGGTTGGTTCGTTCATTGCCAGAAATCTCTGTTGGTGGTCTTTTCTGGTCGGCCATCTGATCTTGAGTAGTGTTGAGCGAAGATAGCTGTTGATGAAGATTTGTAGTTTTTTCAAAGTACTCCACATAACGAGGCGCGGCGCCAAGTCTCTGATCCTTACGAACAGTAAGTAACACTGACTTCACATTCGAGTTGGAAATCCGGATCTTATTTTTCATTCTGAAGAGTGCTGTTAACCTCCACACAGACTTCAGTGTAATGAAACCTTGACTCGGTTTCCCGATCCTCGCCTTGATGATATCCTCGTCAGTTCAGTCCGCCTGTAGTTGAAACGATGCTTCCTAGGTAGATAGGTAGGCAGGTAGGTCGGTGAAGGAGGTTCGTTCTTTCAGATTTCCATCATTCATACTGGCTGATTGTTGTCTGTTGTTGTTGCTACTGCTGTTGCTGTTGGCCAGGAATCTTCATTATCTCTGTCTTCTCTATGTTCACCTGTGGTCCTATCTCCTCTGGATGCTTCTCCTGCCAACTTGTTGCTTTTGACTTGCATATCTTCTAGTTTGTGGGAAATCAGACATATATCATCAGTGAAGTCCAGATTCTCCAAGTTTTTTGTGTGGGTAATCAAAATTGATAATAGCGTCTTTTCGGTATTAATAGTGATAACAAAATCAAAAATGTACAAAAGTTATGAAGGGATAATGATTATATTAATAACGAAAATTATAAGATAACCGAATCAGTGTCACCATTAAGTACAAATAAGAGAAGATAAAAAAGGCATTTATTTTGCTAATTAAGTTCGATTACTGTAGCCTGTAGATTGATGCTGATTGAATAACCCTCAAATTATCATATGCCAACTCAACAGTGATGAACCATTTCCACTCAGCTTCTAACTTATTATTATTTTGCGAATAGTTAAATTGGAAAGAAGGACGCCTATCTGGTGACAGACGCGGTAATCATGAGTATCACTTATCTTCGCCAACAATGCATACAACAGCTTACCGCTCTCTCAGACCATAACTTAAGCGAAATCACATAAAAATGAGACGGAGCAGTATTTACACACAAAAATGTATAATTCAAAAACTCAACAGGGAAATTGGTTACAGGATTTCATCATGAGCTGACATTGCTTAGAGAATCATTGGAAAACCTGAGAGTACTGCAGAGCTGTTTCGTCCAAGTTTGGGACTCTTCACAGTACGAACCCAGGACCTTCTGGTTACAAGGCTAGCTCGTAAACCATTAAGCCACTGGGACACGATCCAATGGCCCATGAATTCTCACTTCTGCCAATTCACGACATAGCGCGACCGCTAGCCAATGTCTTTGGCGAGTATTTGTCCTCACACCTAACCTGATGCACCCTACTGGTCATGACTTCCCACTAGAACCCCAGGTAAAACTACCTACCTGCATAGGGCCAGTCGCCAGTGCGTAACTCATTGATATTCAACAGGGAAATATTAATTAGTCTGTAATCATAATCAATAAAGTAATGGGCGTAGTCTTTTAGGTCAATTCTGATTGGTTTATTTTCAGACTGGACGCTGATCATCATATCACACTTACATTGGAATTTATTGGTTTTCACTGTTACTTACTCTTTCGTCATGGTCTGTAACGCAGAGACAAAATTTCCATTTCCTCGTTTCTTAATCTTCACAAAGAAGACATCATAAAGAGATTGCTGAAAATAGATTTGCGTTGTATTTATTTGAAAAATAATGTTGAGAAACTTAAAAGTATGGGAATAGAACTTGTGCACTGTGGTAGAGGATAACTCCATTATGGATAAGATTTTATTTTGATAAAGCCTCACAGTGTTAAACAGTAAAATTTACTGATGATCACGTTTCCAGAACAATTTATTGCTGCTCATAATCATATCAAGGCACTACTCACACAACTTTCCAACTTCGTTTATATAATTCCATTATTATTTTTCATCGTTTGACTTGATTGGTAGTAGTATTTTCCATATTTCTAGTATGAGTGATGAGTCATTCCTATTGCATGTGTTGGGTGTAGACTCGATGAACAAGGATTCAGTAATCAACCTCCCTCTATCTACACCTACTTATTTACATCTTAGAGTTTTAACCGTCTCCCACCCTATTGTGCGGTTGTGTGTTAATGTATGCAGTGCAATCGATGAGCTTTTTCTAAATTACTTATCTTCTCGGGGTCAACCATTCTTACCTTACCTAAATTCTTATGTCCCGACAATATGACTACCTCCAACCTACTAGTTTGACCTATGTAGTTGACCTAACTCACAGTCATTGCAAGATATTTTGTAAATTGTATTATTTTGTCTAATTGAGTCAACTGGATCCTTTAACCCACAGATCTTGTCCTTGAGTGAGTTTGTAGGTTTAAGTGTCACCACTCTAATTTCTGCATCTCAAATGTCCCGTCTTTATACAGTATAACTGTGGATGACTTATTTTCTTTCTTATTTATGTTACCATTATTAGTTTCCCCATTATTTTTTATTTTGCTTTTGACCTTTCTTGATATTCCTAATGAATTTTATAGGATAGTTATTTGACACCAACGCTTCTTTTATCTGTTTTATTTCGTCATTTAGGTCTTTTTTTGTACTGCTTAGTGCTACTGCTCGATTTGTTAGACACTTAACTAAGCCTGCTTTTACAGATAACGAATGAGATGAACTAAAGTCTAAATATTGATTACAATGCGTTTTTTTTAATAAACGCTAGTGTTTTATTTTATTTTATTTTATTTTACAATCTAACATAGCTAATTCTCCTAGTTCATTTTCCAATTCAAATGTGAAATTTATTCCCTTTACTAGTGAGTTTATTTGTTTCAAGAAGCTAGAGATAATGTTCCGTTTTTACTGAATCCTTGTCCATGGGGTCTACACCCAACACGTGCAATAGAAATGACTCATCACTGATACCAGAAATATGGAAAATACTACTACCAATCAAGTCAAAAGATGAAAAATAATGGTGGAATTATATAAATGAAGTTGGAAAGCTGTGTGAGTAGTGCCTTGATATGATTATGAGCAGCAATAAATTGTTCTCGAGACGTGATCATCAGTAAATTTTACCGTTTAACATTGTGAGACTTTATCAAAATAAATTTTACTCATATGGAAACCTCAAAGTAGCCACTATCATGCTTCTACGTTTTCACCGTGATTAGCTGTAAAATCTTCAAAGCCTACATATATTTCTTCTTAATATCAGTTTGAGTAAGCAGAAAATACGTGTTCAACTGCCTTCCAAAATCTAGTTGTCTACTGAGAGAAAATCATCTCTGTTGTAGTATTAGGCAATGGAGAAAGAAAAATTAATAAAGTGCATATGGATTGTGATAATTTTTCAATATTTTCTGTCTGACAGTAGTTTCTTTATGATGAGAGAAAATGTATAATTGTATCACACTAGAGAAATTTTTAAAGTACTTGCAAAGGTCACACAATGTCAATTATCAGGAAACTTTGAAAGTAATAAGCACTGCCCAGGCAGTCAGACAAAAAAATGGGAGAAGAATGGTTAAATAATGTTTAAAATGGGCATATATCAGACAAATGCCAAGAATTTAGTGGACAAATCCTGGTTAAATAATGGTGAAAATTGGGAAATATTGCTTAAACCATCGTCAATTTGGAAAAAAACTTTGATAAAGTTTTCAAGTATTGGTTTTGTAGGAAGTTTTGTTTGACTGGTTGAAGGATTTTATCATGAGCTGACATCATTTAGAGAACCACTGTAAAAACCTGGGAGTACTACACAGCTGTTTTGTCCTAGTTTAGGTCTCCTCAGCAGTACGAACCCACCGAGGGTAGAACCCAGGACCTTCTGATTGCAAGGATATCTCGTCGACCATTAGGCCACTGGGACCCAATCCAGTGGGTAATCCATGAATTCCAGCTTCTACCAATTCACGATTTAGCGTGAACACTTCGCAGTGTCTTCTACAATGATTAACTGTCCTCACCTTCAACCTGCAGTAACCTACTTTGATAAAGTATTGCTTAAATTGTGGGTAAATATTGGTCCATTTATATTAAAATAATGGTTAAACAATGATCAGAATTGCAAAGTACTGGTTAAATTTTAGTCAAAATAGGAAAAATTATGTCATATAGCCAATATTCGCCCATTTTTTCCTACTATCCGCCATGCCTATTATTTGCCCATTTAACACCCCTTTTTGTCCTATTGGGTGCTCAAAAATTATGCCTATACAACCTATACACAAATGTTCAAGTTTAAACAAAATAGTGCTTGAATACGTTGGAAACGACAAAGTGCGGATGACTTAGAGACAAGTAAATGATAGTTTGCGAAAAAACACTAAATCCATCCAAATGTCATATTGCTGATTTTAGTTTCAGATGTGAAAAAGGCTTGCATGGACTGACTGATTCTTACGATTTTCGTAATATTAATGGCACTGTGATAAGAGGCAAATCGAATACCTCCTATCTCGGCATCAGTTTCTCTTCAAATCTCTCTTCGCCATCTCATATCTTGTTGATTTCTTATTTCATAGAGAAGTTGAGATTTTATGACACATCGTCTCCTCATTCTTCTTCGTCGTTATTGACTTAACTAACTGACATTGCTGTCAACAGGTACATTATAATTCTTGCAGGCAGTTAACTAAAGTTATCTTGTCTGATACCAAACGTCCTCTTTATTATTCTCAACTTTTTCCTTGTTTCTCTTCGGGTAGAACAAGAAGAAACCTCACAAGCATTTAGGCTCTTATGGCCAGTAAATATAAAAACTCAACCATAGCATATTTAAGAAGGGTTTCGTGTGAACAGATAGTTGTCAGAAAAGAGTTTATAAACATTTTAAATCAGTAGCTGAACTGAAGATTATAACAAGAATAACTATTACATTTACTATTTATTTACAACGAGGAAACAAGCATAAAATGGACCCACACAAATAACTTGGAGAATCTGGACTTCACTGATGATATATGTCTGATCTCCCACAAACTAGAAGATATGCAAGTCAAAAGCAACAAGTTGGTAGCAGAAGCATCCAGAGAAGATAGGACCACAGGTGAACATAGAGAAGACAGAGGTGATGAAGATTCCTGGTCAACAGAAACAGCAACAACAACAACAACAGGCAACAATCAGCCAGTATGAATGGGAGAAATCTGAAAGAACGAACCTCCTTCACCGACCTACCTACCTAGGAAGCATAGTTTCAACTATAGGCGGATAGAACTGACGAGGATATCATCAAGGCGAGGATCGGGAAAGCAAGTCAAGCTTTCATCACGCTGAAGTCTGTGTGGAGGTTAACAGCACTCTTCAGAATGAAAAATAAGATCCGGATTTCCAACTCGAATGTGAAGTCGGTGCTACAATACTGATCAGAGACTTGACACAGCACTGCGTCACGAAGGGAACTTCGAAAAAACTACAGACCTCCACCAACAGATGTCTTTGCTCAACACTACTGAAGATCAGATTGCCGACCTAAAAAATCAGCAACAGGGAAATCTGGCAATGAACGAACCAACCAGGAACCGATTTTGCAGAAAATATGCAGGAAGAAATGGAGTTAGGTGGATTGGCCATACTCTGAGAAAACAAACTATCAAGTGAGTGACATTACACGCCAGTCCATCACTCGAGTGGAACCCAAACGGGAAGAGGCCAGTTGATTGTCAGTGCGAAGCTGATATGGAGGAGGTGATGTGAAGAGGATATGAAAGCATGTGGATGGACGTGGAGCGGGATGAAAACGTTAGTGGAGAAGTGAACGCAATGGAGACGTGTGGCTGAAGCCGTATGTTCCTCTAGGAATTAAAGGAAACAGTAATAAGAATAACATTTATTTATTGTTCATTATTTTCCATTAAGTTTCAGTTTTGTGGTTTTGTTATTTTTTAATACGTTATGTATTAATATATTTATAAAAAGAGATAAATTGTTGCAGTGTGTATAATGCTGAAAATTCCATTCCGTATAATTATCATTACTGTTTGAAATAAAGTGATTGTATTATTATTATGCACTTGAGAAGAGCCGGAGAAATCAGATGACATCTCATTATTCAGCTTAGTTTGTTGTCCTCAACATCTTTCTGATTTCATCAAGGCGAAAATTACATAAAACTTGTCAAATCACTTTTTACCGTTTTCATATAGCTTTTTTCCAACTATTTATTCGTAAAGATTTTATTGGGTTTACTTTGAATTTAGCTGCAAATAAACATCATTTTGAGGACTACTGAAAATTAGAGAATACTGGATAGAGCTGTTTCTTCATTCTTTCACTTTTTTTGTGTCCATTGTCTGTCTGTCTGTTTTCGACACAGAACTTTGCACATATATGCGGCAGTTCAAGTCGCCACACTCCCTCCATGTAGGACACAAAGCAAGAGAAGAAAGTAGGAGAAATGCATATTAGAGACAGTGAACAGAGGTTTGAAACAAAGGAGTAGTAATAACGAAGAACAAAACAGTTTAATTGGAAATCATAAATCACAAGGAGTGGATGCATCTGCGCCCGTCATTGAGAACGATTTAGATCCATATCACCAATTGTCTCCAGCCATATGTGTTTACCGTCCCAAGGACCCTAACCATTCAGGTTGTCTACACCTTCCTACGTGGCTTAAACTAACTGTTGTAGGTTTCATTGACTGGTGCCGTGTTTTTGTTTGACCGCCGCTAGCTCTTTTCCAGCCCGACCTTATGTCAGCTAACATTGTTCGTCGAGGAAGGCGATGACCAGGCATACGTAACACATGTCCTAACCATCTCAGTCGATGTGATTTCACAGCCTCGTCGATTAATTTCCCCTCCTTACCTAGCACTCGACCGATGCCTAACCTCAATATTAATCACCTTATTATACCACTTCACACGGGAGATACAACGCAGACAGCTATCATCAAAGACAGCTAATCTTTTCATGTCTTCCACTCTCAATGGCCAGGTCTCACAGCTAGCCATAAAGGAGGACGGAGCGGACTGATGAGCATGTGTCCATTGGCTTGTAAATTATTTTAGCAACAATATAGTATTTATTTATGCAAAGAGTCAGACAATTTATGTGTAGCAATACCTACCTGTCCATGTGAAGAATCACGAATAGGATGAAATACACTGCTGATAACTATTGGGTGCATGACACTAAAATACTCGCAGCCTTTCATGTATTTCGTATGAAGAGTAGGCCAAACTAATGGAGTTTAAGTTACCAGTTATCTCTCAAAGGCTTTATATATATATATATATAATTATCAGAAGTTTATTGACCATCATATTTCCTAATATAGAAGCAGTTGAATGTGGGTTAAAAGTTCCTACTGTTTCACATGTCAATTTAATGTCTTTATTATATGTATTAATATACATCATCAAATTATTATATCAAAATAATGTATTCACTTGAAAAGTATTCAGTGTTTATTTGCACTTCTTTTTTGCAGGCAGTTAACCAATCACTGTTTCCTAACATTTAGTAACTTGGCTAAACTTATACAAAACGATCATGCACTGAAATAACTGTACAATTTATAAGTAATTTATTTGAACTAAACTTTCTATTTTCTTTACGTTTTCTGTATTCATTGTTGAGATGATCTGATACAGACTGATGGTGACATAAGAATGTTAATTTTATTTAGGCAATAAATACACTTCTAACTGTATTAAGTTTTAAGGTTTTTAAAACAAATCAGGTGATTACGAGAAGGTGTAACAACAAATATCAGTAGTACAGCCCTATCCCATTTCGTACACAGTAGATTTTAGATTAATTCACATCAGGGGGACGAATGGGTTTTCTTTATAGGTACTCGAAGTGCTGGTAATCGCTGTCGATAAGCTTGTTTCGTATATTTGTCACCCTGACCTACCTCAGAATGAACGCATCATTTCTGACCAGTCTTTGTAAATATTTTAAGTGAACTTCTCACTGCTGTTCAGTCTACTCACTTTCTTCAGAAATAAACTATCTGTGAAAACTGGTGGCTATTTCTGAGGCTCTCCTTATTGTAAAATTAGCCATATGGCATATGCTACTGACACGATTTCTAAGTAGTATGTTGATGTAGAATCTTCGAAAGCAGCTAAAAGTGAAATCAATATTTTAAGTCAATGGCTGCAGAGGATTAAGTGTTCATTCCTTAAGTCTGGATTGAGCTTACAACGTAGACATGAAATTACCTCGTTGGACAACTTTTCGTCTCATTGTTTGACCTTGAGCTAATTGCCAACCAGTCCTCTAACCTATCCGATATATAGTGTGGCTGCAAATGTGTAAATATGATGTGGTGATTGACATTTTCTATCTCTGTATTGTTTAAATACTTAGTTTTGTTTGTTAATATATTCATTACATGAATTAGAAGAATTTCGCCAAATACAAATTCCTCAATTCATCCCTCTCTGTGTTTTTGGTTGAATTCCTTTAATTCGGTCATTGCGAAATACAAATACTACTATTACAAATAATTATAACATATGATTTGTTTTGCTTAATAAGGGTCCATTACCAATTCTCTTATCTTCTTCCGCTAGATCCGGTTTGGAAAATTGTGGCTAATAACTTTTAGGTACACTGGCAACCATATCAGTCAGTTTTTATGGACAGAAATGTTGCTTTTACTTTCCTATAGGCGCTTCTGATAAGTGTGTAGTTTACATACCTGACACCAATTATAAACTCGTCCTCCCTCTAGTGTATACGGAAGCCAGATTGGCAACAGGTGTATTTTGCACTGCAGAAATAAATAATAGAATTCTTACGGTTTGACGCGTAAACCTGAACCTATAGTTTTTCGCTTCATGCCATATATACAACGAAAGACTACTAATTTGTACTTCAACTCCCGAGATTCATGGTTCCGTATGCACTTCTTCATTACATAATGTGTATGAGTTGCCTAGGAATACTCTGCCATATATATATTATTGATTCTAGCTGACTCAGGGCATCTTCTACTTCAACCCAACTGGTATACCGGTGACTAAACATAATTCCGTCAAAATTTTTTTTATGTCCACTGATATAGGAAGGGCAGGTTGGTTGCCATTGTCTCCAGATGCCAATGCGTTCATTGGGCATCACTGTAAATGAAAAGAGAAGCTTTTGAATTAAAAATTCACGAACCGCCAACTTGAAAGGGCCAAGTTAAACTTTAGACACCAATAACTACCAATCAGCGAACGACGTCGAATTATCCAATGAGATTCACGAACGTAGTTCAATATTGTATAGCGCTTGATTCATTTCAATGCGTGCCCTTACAAGGTTGCGTTTGCAATTTCGAGGAGGATAGTGTCTTTCGGTATTGCCTGGACTTAGGCTTGCTTCTAAAGAAGAGAGGTTGTTCGTGTGGTGGTGTAATGACTCTAAAAAGCTATACTAGGTCAACTGATGGTTTTGTACATCGTTGTGGAATATGCTGGAAGCTAGTTAGTATTAAAGGGTAATATTTCGTAGGAACTTTTTCTGCTAGGTCGCATCTCTCCCTAACCCATATTTTGCACATTTGCAGTTACTAAGTACTGAAACAGCCCGTGAGAGCCTCTGCTGCCGAGATGGAGAACAGCCTCGTCTCAACAGTTCAGTGGTACCAGCATTGCAGAGACGACACGTCCCTCCCAAAAGGATTTGTTGAGAGAATAGCAGACAGGAAGGCGACTACTCTGGTACCTATTATAAAGCGACTCGTGAAACCGGGATCAATTGTTCATACCGACGAGTGGAAAGGCTATGATTCATTGTCATCCCTGGGATACATTCATCACAGAGTGAACCACTCCAGTGATTTCGTGGACCCAGTTACAGGGACTCATACAAATTCCATTGAAGGATTTTGGGGTCGATTGAAAAATAGAGTAAGGGCTATAAATGGACCTCAAAAGGATCTCATTTATAGTTATTTAGATGAACATATATATAGAATAAGGTGTGACTTCTCTATTGACAGTGCCATGCTGAATTGGGAAATGTTTCTCTCCCATGTTCGGGAAAAATACCCATTGTAACCGTTTTATCATTTTTTTTGTGCATTTTTTTATAAATATACGTTTCCGCTTATCATGAACGTCTCTTACGCGTGATTGGTCCGTCCAAGGTCGTTTGCTGATTGGTTGTTATTGGCGTCGAAAGTTTAACTTTGCCCTTGGAAGTGACACTGACTTGGAAACTGTAGCGGAATTCCTTACCATAATTACTGTTTTGGATAGTTCCTGATTATAGCCAAAAGCATTTACTAGAACACTCGTGAACGACAAATATGGACACAAGCGATAATACGAAGCTCTGCAGAAATCATTGAGACGCCACAAACAGGAGTTAACACCAAGGATTTTAGGTGCACCCTATAATTTTTGCATGAACCACATTCTCAACCATCCTCCTGCACGGTAAATACCTTCAGGCTTAGCGACAGCTTTTGACGACAATTCTTAACGAAATCAACACAGTTCAAGCCAAATAAAAACCAGAAACACGTCAATTGCAGCTACCTAGATCAAACGAAGCAAATCAGCCAAACTCAAATCAGCTGGACCGCGCAAATGTTCTCAAGGTAAAGGTGGAGGCGCCACTTCAAACAGGGGATATGCCATATCAGTGCAAAAATACAACTAGAACTGAAATAATTAGATCGAAATGAATCATCGAAACAAACTTCGTCTCTCTTATGCCTAAGGTGTTTCAAGTTGTGTTTTTGTAAGCATTCATCTGAGCGGGCTCTGAATCCATTTTTTACTGGCTAAGGTGCACGTTCTTACGGTTCATTGCTCAGTCACATTAGCCAGGTAAACGTAGTAAAATGTTTATCCGGAAACTACCCCCAACTTTATTCTGTTTAAATATATTTATCTTTCTGGCATACGTCCAAGAAATTCAGTCTCTTCGATATTATGAAGAATCGAATTTAGTAAGGGTGATTAAGTTTTCCATACATAGGGAAGCGAATATTTTATGAAAAAATCATTGGCGATGGCACTACTGTCATGAAATTTGTATATCTGATTGCAAGAGGCTCAAATCAGAATCGACATTCTAAACCATTTGCTGAAAATGTAAGGGATTTCTTTCTTCAATTTCGGATCTAAGGTGTTGCGTGCATATGATAATTTCACTGGATAATCACTGACCTTCTAAAATATTCTTGATCCTACATAACTAATCAAATTAATTTGTTTAACCACTAACCTCCCGTTTTACATGTGTCGGAAGTGTATGTACATGATATGTTTTTGTCAAATAAAGTTGTTCTCACAGTCACAACCCAGACTTAGTCTTCTAATATCTTCTTGGCTCAGTGAGTCAGAAGGTGTGTTGTGTCCCTTCCACTGCACTGGAATAAGCCTAGAGCTAAGTTGAATGGATCAAATTGAATCAGATTGCTATCGACTAGTTAAACGTCTCCCCTCTGTTGATGCTTTGGGTGTTTTAAGTACTATTTTAACGGAAACTTATCTGATCGGCTTCGGGCACCATTTTACACTTCCTTTTTATACCGATAATACGCATATCCTTAGCTCAGCCATACTAACTGGATAAGTTCTAAGATCTTTACTACCTCAAAGTAGCTTATACATTCCAATCTGATGACCTAGGGTACTTCCAGAATGTTGTACAAAAAGAACTAGATAAAGTGACTGCTTGGTCGTCTTTATGGAACCTCCAATTTAACCTTAAAAAATCTGGCTGGATCTGCTTCGGTGCACCCTCAGTCGACATGAAGTTAACGCTTCAATCGGCTAACCTAACCAAACTCCAAAGTGTCGTTGACCTAGGTCTGAGGTACTCGAGTAACCTAACATTCTTTGAGCAAGTGGCATCACAGACTCAAAAGTCGAGGATGCTCTTAGGATGCATACTCAGGAACTTTCAAGACAATGAAGCAAAGCTTATTCTGTACAAAACCTGTGTGAGGCCACTACTAGAATACTGTCCATTTATTATTAGCAGCACTCACACACGTGAAAAGCTAAGAATTGAAAGTATCCAACGATATTTTACCTCGAAACCACTTGGCTACGAATGTAAGAAAGACTACATCTCACGGTGCATGATTCTACAACTTGACCCACTCTGGACAAGACGACTAATTATAAACCTAGTATTCTTCTATAAGGTCCTACGCAAAATATCATTCTCAGACATTAAGGACATACAATTCGCACAAGAAGGCTCTTACGATCTGCGTAACCAAAATTGCACAGTAACAATAAAAGCCTTTAAGTCAACACTCCGCGAAAACTTCTTCACAGTCATGTATGCTAAAATATGGAACAATCTGCCCATAGATGTCAGGAACTGCAATACAGTTTTAAGTTTCAAACGCTCTCTGTACACACTATTTCACTCTACCGACTATATAAATAAACTATTTATTCCTAGAACGAATCAACTATTAGTCTACTACAGTACCTGAACGCGCTTAAATACCCTTACTTCTCTAAAGACTATAAATAAACTAGTAGCATAAATGCATAAAAAGACATAGTAGAAACAGATTTTTGTTCATCAAATTACAATGTACAACGAATATAAACAAATATTTCCCAATCCACACACTTTTTCTTTGTCCTCTGGTACATTTCTGGTGTATTTACTTTGTAGTACAAGTTGCATTGATCTACATTCCGACTGAAGCTGAGAAACAATTGAAGTCACTTACTCATATATTATCCCTCAAGGTTTGGCTAGTAATGGCTCAGCATCCTTGGTGAAATCCACTGTCACCATAACTAGACGCTGTACAGCATCTTATACAAGCACTGTCAACGATCTAAAATGGTTTTTATATAGCTTTCTACGTGTTTATCAACTTACTCGTACGGAGCAACCATGCAGTGACAAATGGCGGGCTATGGGTGACTTGAGTGCAGTAAAATAAATCTGCTTGACAATAACCAATATTAATCTGCATTCAGTTGAACTCACATCTGGTATTACTTGCAAAAAAATGATGTCAAAATCATAAAAATGAATCACTCATTTTAAATTAATACCCAATTTGAACATAAAACAAGATACGATGCCGCACACAACAAAGTTATACGGAGGAATTGAATTCAAGCTTTATTTTTTCCCAAATATTTGTAATTTATCCGACACATACTTGGGTGTTTTTTGTTAATGCGAAGACAATATTTCTGTATTTCTTTATGTGCTCCATTGAACGACTAACTATCAGAATGTGCTCACTAACTGATATCAGAGTGAACAGCAACCATGTAATTTCACCATAAATCAAATTCATGTAATTTAAATAATACTTATCCATGCCTGTACAACTGGTGTGTCCTACATTAATAGGAAAAATATATTATTGGTATTTCATACTGTTTAGATATATCGCTCATCTAAGCGAATTTAAAAATAACTTAGTCATTTTTTATTCATCCTTTCTCATCAGGGTATATGGACCAGGTACAGTAGTGGTCAATTGGTTATGGGGTGTATTACGTATAGGAATACTAGTATAGCGTAGCATATCAATCGCGCAAGCAGAACCTTATGAAAGCATTTGAGAGAGAATAGTTGTTTGTTGCATTCCACTGTCGTCACGCCCATGTATTAGCCCACTCCAATATAACAGTGCTTTAAACGAAATATGAAGAATCCCATTCATTTAGAAGTTGGTGACTTGAAAATTTAACCAGCACTTTCATTTTCCCTACAAGTAAACTCAATCTGCTGTTAGGGTATTGGGTTGCTCACGGTTTTCGGCCTTCATGTAATCTAATCCTAATAAGATTTTGCTACTGATATATTGTAGATGAAAGAAGGGAGAACTGCTGATGAATAGCGCTAGACTACGATGTACACTGGCCCTTGTAATTTGTTTACCCCAGTGTCTTACAGTTTTTTCATTTTTGCTAATAAGCTAATATGTATGTATAAATAAATATACATTCAGAATTTTTATGTTTCACTAAGAACTCAGATGATTTACAGGGGTGACCGTAACTATGTAGACTTAATACTGGCGTGTGTGATGAGCAGTTAACTAACAGGATCTACACATGCAAAAAGGTGCTTTTATCCGTCAAGGCTATTTATTGTTTGGTAAGCTAAGCTCGGCAATATTTGGATTATCTACCTCTATTACTTATAATAATAAGATGATAATGGTACTTATTTCCATATAAACAAATAAATTTACATGGAAACCATGTCATTCCCACAGGCGCGATTAAACATGAAATAATTTAAATTCGTAAAATATATATAAATCATTACTGTTTTGATATTTTAAGTAGCTGACATAGGCTATCAGGAAAGAGTCGTATAAATGCTAATTTGTAAAGCCGTCATCAAGGTTGAGTGGGCAACTCAAATCCCTTTTCGTTTTCTACTGGTGACTATACTAAGACAACAACCAACCAATGGTCAGGTAACCACTACATCCACCTGTAGTTGAAAGCTATGTCAGGGAGGGAAACACGTTCTGTGATACAGTAAGGCAAAATAAAGTCAGGAAAAGGTATCAGATGATTTGAAATACATTTACGTAAGATATACAAAGAAGCGCTATGCAATACGTAGAATGAAAATAAACATTTTTCATGTATAGTGCTAACTATATTGGTTGAAACTGCTATAGATTCAACGAAAATGTAATTTCGCTCAGGCAGATTGTTGTTTTCTTTGCACAAGTAGACTCTAAGGGAGAAGGGAATACGAATAAAATGAGTGGCAGGAAAAGCTTGAATAGAAAAGGTAAATCAGAATGTTGGCGCTAAAGTGAAAAATTGTTATGGAGTATAAATTATGGTTTAGTCAGAAGGGGAGACCAAAGATCTAGAAAAGAATAACACGCTGACTTACAAGATGTCTCATGGACGTGTGCAGGATATTCGGGATCATAATATAATGCAAAGTGGTGGTACAATTGTTACAAGAACGAAGTAAATATTCAGTTAACAAGACATCCTGCATATAACACAGACATCCTGCTCTTATTTTCTCATGATCTTTAAAAGTGAGCTCGTGTGATGGATAAGCGAGAATTGTCATTAAAAATCTTTACTCCATCAGTCAGTCCACTTTGTTTGTGATCTTCCTGTCTTATGAGTGGTAATCACATGCTTCTGTCACAAATAAAGAATTTTTCAACCTCATGTAGCTAGTCCCCAGTGTTTTTGAACAGCGTTGATGTTTGCATAAAGTACTGTGTCTACTGCTCCTATCCCTCAACTCCCATACTGCTTGTTCTAATTAGAATAAAGATATATCAAGACACTTAACTGGTCGTCTGAAATACAAGGTGTATTTCGTGGTCATAATCATAGCGCGATAATTGCTTAGCCTTTTAGGGACCGTACAAGATCGAACGTGACACGACAGCATGCTGGGTGGCATGGATGCTTGACTGCGTAAATGGTGACAGTCAGCATCCGATTTTGAGTGAAGAATGCCGCAGACCAATAATTTAGGAAAATTACTTGATGCTACAACTGTTTAAAACTGCTGGTAGCTGCTGATCACAAAATGCTTGGGGTGAACTTGATGTTTTGATAGTCAAACTAATTCTTATTCACATTTTGATCAAAGGCCAACAGATACACAAGTATGTGTTGATTAAAGTTTAGATTGATGTACTCTGTAGTCATTCGTTGTAATCGGTTTCTATTTGTTTTCAATAAATAGTAAAAACAATCTTGCCGAGTACATATGTTGAACATCTGTTCTTTCAGTGCTGTTGTCTATTTTAGCACTATCCAGTCACTGCTGGCAAATTATTGCAAAGAATTTTTAAAATACCACACCATGGTCCGGAGTTCGATCGCCTGCCGACGCACCCCTGATATCTATGGTTGACCTACGAAATTTGAGCTACCGATATCACACGCTGAAAATTCCATACTTGTACCAAAAAATACGGCGTGGAATCAAGCTGTAATAAAAAAAATACTAGAACAAATAATATATTCCTATTGGAATAAACTAGCGTTCATCTGCCTACTTAATTAAACAGAACTACAGGAAACGAAGGAGTAGATATCTACGGGAATCCATCAGAGACTGAGTACCAATCAGTATCACTGAGTAGCTCACGCCGAGAAATCATGGGCTCGATACCAGCTCATCATGACAAGAATGGACATAATTCAATGAGAAGTGTTTCGCTGTCAACTCAGACCATGGCTTCTCCACAGACAAACACTTCCGGCCTTCACATTTGCGAATTTCATAGCATCGACTTCAAGTTTTATCCTTGGTGAATTCTAGACACTTAGATTTTTAGGATGTCACATTGTTATACTGATACACCTTGTATTCGAAATTTAAAAGTGAACCCTGATACGAACTTTTTTGCAGATACCCTGATAAGTTTAGGCATGAAATCAGATTTGTTTCTTAGACAACCAATGCAAGTGAGAAATAAACTCTCTGCATACAGCATGCACAATATTTGTATAGCCATTTAAAAACGCATTTCTTGACTAGCTTTATATTTTACATTCTCATTGAGGCTTCAAGGTCGGTAAATTAACGGTCTTGGCGTCTAACTTATTCTCCGCTTCATTTGGGCTCTTTCAGATTTCTCGTGGCTTAATTGCGTCCATTGAGCTGTGGAAATGTGGTGTATCAATTGTGATATGATTATGAACAATAAATTTTGTTCGAAACGTCACCCAGTAAATAATACTGTTTCACTGTGTGATATACCTAATAAACAAACTAATATGGAATTACTTACTACCACAGTGCCCAAGTTTTACACATATATTAATATGACTTATGGTCTTCCTGTACGAAGACTTATCAATAAACTCACAATTGATATGATTACGAACAATAAATTTTGTTCGAAACGTCACCCAGTAAATAATACTGTTTCACTGTGTGATATACCTAATAAACAAACTAATATGGAATTACTTACTACCACAGTGCCCAAGTTTTACACATATATTAATAGAACTTCTCTATTACCTGATCACATTATTTCCTGCTAAAATACTGCGAAATTACAAAGCATATGGACCTAAGCTAGTCATTAAATCACAGGCTGCTACAAGAGACTTTTCCCTTATTTCAAGGTAAGAACTATGAGAACTCACGTTTCCTCTACTCGCCTGCACAATGGATGGATGTTTGGTAATAACTTCACTAAGGATGAAGTTTTGTCACTTTTCTCATCAAAATAATTACGGGGTTTTTCAACCGATGGTGCACACAAGATAAGGAGACCGCAATCGGCGTTTAGCGTGTACTTGGCATGCTGACCTGCAAGTAAAGTGGAAAGTGTTGTGCAATACACAGACGGGAATTAATCAACTTAGAGAAGGAACATTAGAACTCATAAAGAGGGTACTTTACCAATCTGTTATTTCTCTCGTCTGTTCGTCTCCGTGATTACTGACCACTTACTCGGTGATCATAGCGTTTATAATGCATCCTCAGTTTTGGAAAGACCCTGAGAAGTGCATTAAACCTAATATTCTGCTATTATTATTATTACTTCCTTGAGTTTCGACTGGAACATAGGGCTTCAACATCATATCTTCACTTTATTCTATTTCCGCCGTCCTCTTCAGCCAGGTCAATTATTGACCATAAGCTCTCATTTCCACCTCACACGGTCTTCTCCATGTCACCCTAGGACGATCCACTCGTTGTTTCCTATTTGGATTTGAAGGCGGGACAAGTGCGATGTTTTTCAACGGTCTCCGTAGTGTGTACCCAACCATCTCCATTTTCTTCTGAATACTTGTTGACAAACAAGTTTTTGATTGGTTCTTCACCAGAGTTTCTTGTTTCTTATTCTTTCGGGCCAGCCATTCGATCTTCAGTAGGAAGGCAGAGAAGGCAGATGTTGGTAAAGTCATTAGCCGCCCATTGGTAATGCTTTCCCTGATGCGCCAAGTTTCCGAAACATGTGGAAGAATTGACCTACCTAATATTAGTGTTGGAAATCCGAATTTCGCTGTTTACACTTCACCAGAGTGCACAAGATTTCCAGAGTGAATGTGAAGTGATGAATATCTGACTGACCTTTGAGATCCCGACTGGTTTTGACAACCGCACACATGGTGTCACTTTTGGTTGAAACGATACTGACGGGTTAGAAAAGTCAAGGGAGTGACCTCTTCTCTATATTCACCTGGAGTCCTGCCTTGGGTGTCTCTCTCTTCTGCTAGATTGTCGGTCTTTGTCTGTAAGTCTTCGAGTTTGTGTGATATTAGACATAAATCATTCACGCCCGAAATTCAAATCCTCTAGAGTTTTATTATTGGTTAAACTTATTCCTGTCTCTTCACTCCCCATTCACTGTCTTTCGAATAATCCAGTCCGCCAAAATAAGAATATCATCGGTAATAATAGACAAATAGCCTTCTCTTATTACCGTGTTCATAGCGAACGCTTGGCTATGTTTTCCGTTGTGGATCACCTGATACATGCTCTGTGAGAATGGTTGTTGGTTTTTCGGAGATCGACTAAGAAAAGGGAGTGTGGACTGAAATAACTTGTGAGTCTCGATCCTGACATGTTCCCTGGCCGCGACGAATTGCACACAGGCACACGAAGGCCGGTGGCCGAAATCATCGCTGAACCGTTAACGATACTGTTCAGCATTTCAATGACCGAGTCGAGGTCTCCTGGTAAATAAATAACAGCAACCGGATTGTGGATAATTATATTAAAACCAAAAGTAGATATCATGATAGTAAGACCTATAAGGGTAGCATTATACATTGCAAATGAACTTTGTCAGGCTAGGGATTATAGTCTCCCACTGTATTTCCTTTATGAATTCATCTATTAATGATACATTGCACTTGCCTATTTCATTACACTTTAATGATTCACCTTAGCACCTTTACTTTTCTAAAACAGCTTACTATCCCTTGTAAACGTTGTACTTACCTCAATATTGGTTGGTTATCGTATGCCTACAACTACGGGTTGAAAACGAAATGAAGTCAATATTCCCGCGCAACCTGGAGGACTACTGTACAATTCAATAATGATACGGCCTGGGTCAGACAATGAGTGTATTTATATCAAATATTTAGCGTTCAAAAATTATTAACTTGTAGACAATCTACTATTTGACATTATATCATACTTGATCGTGCCTGTAAAAATGGCATGTATTTTCATGTAAATTTATGTTCATATGAAAATTTACGTTATAATTACTATTAAACCTAAGAGGTTTCGGAATCAATAAAATGACGAAAGATAATATTCGGAAGTTCCTCAGTGCAGAAGATGAAGATTAGGAGTTAGCATGATTTGTTCAATATTGAAATCTTTCAAGATCTGCACTCCACAAAATGAAGAATGTCACAGAAAGGTTTCACAAAATTCACTGTCAGGCCCCCTTTTTATGTCAGATTATGTAAATGAGACACCATCGGCAACTAAGTCATCCACTCTGATGTTTGCCCGTGATCTTAAGCTATGCAAGGATTAGTGCACTGATCGCAATCAACTTGTCCTGCAGAAAATTCCAAACATACTGATTTACGGATGTATGCTTTGGCGTTTGAAGATTAATATTAGGGTGAGTTCGGTTATGCATGTCTCTCGTAGCATAACAATCACTCGATAAATTATAAGCGCTAGGTTAAACTTAAGATAGACCTCAAATAACCACACTTACTAAAAACTTCGCCGCTTTATAACCTTAGCAGTACTCTACCTACCGTGTAATTACTGACAAACGGAATCAGAATAGAAAGACTTGAGACGGAAAGTGTGTCAGTGACGGAGTTTTACTTTACACAAATGAAATATCAAATTTAATAAAAAAAGGTGTTATACAACTTATCTGATGCCTCGAATTGTGGTAAGCTCGAAGAGTGCGCTGAATGAAGGCACAGCTAGGGCGCGAACTGAGTATGTACAGTCGCGTCAAAAATCAAAGGGTGAAGTGGTGCCAAAAACTGGTGAATGCGTTGGAACAGAAGTCCAAAGGTTCAAGGTACACTACAAAGTGATGTTACTCTATCAGTGGTCACTGAATGGAAGTATTTGTCGCTGGTTGTGTAGTGTAATCTGAAGCCCTCTGTAAAGTGTAGAGCAGCGTTGGAAATAATCTGAGGTTGTATGGGCTCTCTAGAAGCACTTTCTGAGCTGAGGTTCGTATATATTGCCCATCACATGATATTTGAAATGTGAGATTCAGTCACCAAGTTGATATTTGAAATGCGAAGCAGGCAGGGTAGAAAAGCTTCAAGGGTTGGAACTAAGTTAATTAAGATACTCAAAGTTTGCGTATGAGCTGTTGTGTCTACTAAACGTATACTGCAATGCCAGTGGTTGGGATTTGACCTTACTCAGTATCCCCTGACTTACGTCGGAGTGCTTAAATATCCTCTTTATTTATCCTGGCCAAGTTAAGCTTTGAGCATCACTTACTACCAATTAGTAAATGAACTTTAACACAACAATCAAAGGAAGGAGGAAACCTTATATGGAAACCATATATTTATAAAAATTAGAGAAACTGTTTGAAAATGTTTCATAGGTTATACTTTTCTGACATGTGGTAAAAACATCTCCCAGTCGAGGATAGGAGTATCAATCAGAAAGTTACACCACATTGTATACATACATTCATCTAAATGACTATAAACGTCTTACTTTTGAGATCCATTAATGGCCCTAATCCTGTTTTAAACCTTCTCCAAAAGCTTTCCATAGAACTGATGTGTGTCCCTGTAATGGGATGTACAAAATCGTTAGATTAATTCACTCTGTGGTGAATATATCCAAGGGATGACAAGTAGTTATAACGTTACCAATCAGTCACGTGTACGATGACATCTCCTCCTAATAACGAGGTGATTCTCTCCATTTCCCATGACGCGATATCTCTACAGTGCTGGTACCACTGAACTGCTGATAGAAGACTTTTTTCTCTGTTTGAGGAGATACTCCGGTCACTAGATGTTCTAAAACCCAGTAACTACAAAAATGTAAAATCTGGGTTAAGGAAAAGTGGGACCTGAGTAATATTAATATCATCAGCTTACCCTTCCTGACATTTAACTCAAATCAAACGGAACAGACTCTTCAACTGACTTTGATGAATCGCACTTGGCCATTCAAGGTTATTCGCTGATTGTTAGTTAGTGGTGTAAAAGGTTAACTTGGCCAGAATAAAGTTCCATTCCAAATTAGGAGATCACTTACTTACTAATTAGTTACTTAATAGTTCAGCCAGACACTTGAACACCGACCCATTGAATTTTTCGTCAAAAGAAAGCGGGTACTTCGAGTCTCAAGGTTAGTTCGGGTTTTTTGTCAGTGCGGCAGCTGTCTGTTGAATCGGATAGTGAGAAAGGAGGTTGTAGTTCAAATAGGCTTGCTCGTATTAAATAACTATGTAGCTGGTTTTACTTGTGTGCACTTTGGCGTCCTTGTTATGCCGTAATTACCACTACTGGTAGTGTTTCAACCCTCATCTGTGTTCTGTTTCTCATTTATAGTTTGCTGTGTTTTGCTTGGCTTCTGAATGTTTTTATTGTCTGTAACAGGACACAGGAAGCGTGCGAACTACGTTTAAGATGGTATATAAAACAGTTATAAATCTGCTGAAAGTATTTCCCCTACTACACACCAGGAAAGAAGGCTCGGTCTCACCGTCTGTAGCTTGGGTATGTGCCCACTGTTCTTGACTCAGACTGAGAGACCAGCTAAAGCTGATATGAAGGGGAAGAGTTGGGAGACAAGCTGTTTGTGGGCCTCTTGGGACCAGCTAGTGACCATGAGTTGTATTTTCTGTGTTCAACCAGGTCCTAATTATCTTTAGGAGGGTTTTAGTCCCTGAGTCGTTCGTAACTGCGATTTTAGGTGCATTACAACTGGAAGCACGCCGGGATTGATAAAATGCTGTAAACAACTACTCGACGTTATTAGTGTCCTCACTAGTGGCACGACGTTCGAGACTGTCCGTGGGTTTGCGACATTTAGTAAGTTAAAAAACCCACAGGGAAAAGCTAGAGCACCACTTAGTAATATGAGTGCTGGATATCCGTATGAAGCAGTTGGCGTGGACACTTTAAGACCGTTACGAGACTGCTCGTGGGAACAAATACATCGTAGTTATGGTCAATTATTTTACAAAAGTGGGGTGAGGCTGTACCCATTTATCAAATCGATGCTTCTACTATAGCTAAATTTATGTTTGATTTTTGGATTGCCCGCTGGGTGCACTAGAAAAACTGCTTTCTGACCAAGGAACAAATTTCGAAAGCCTTTTGGTCAGAGAGATTCGCCATATACGTATTATCTTAAAGACAACGGATTAGAACATCGGAAAAAGGCTCTGTTGTGAACATTTTTGGAAGCGGAGTAAGAACTGGCCTGGGACATCTTGTTACTGTGGTGCCTGTAATCAAACAGAAGAAGCACACACATGTCAGCGGAGAAGACACCTCACCTGTTGTCGACTGGTCGTGAGTTACACTTTCCCAGTGATACGTTAGTGATGCCTCAATGGGGTGGCCCATTGACCGTATCAGAAATGATAGTATGATTGCTAGGAGACATAGCTAGGTACCATAGTTGTGCACGCGAAGAACATGAGAGAGCACAACAGAGACAAACAGTACCACCATAAAGAGGTGGGGAGCACTCATAGATACAAGTGATAGAGTGTAGCTGCGACAACCAGGGGCTAAAAACAGGAATCGAAGTAAATCCCAATTACAGTGGGCAGGCCCGTATGTGGTGAAATACAAGAAGATGGGCATACTGATACGGAGAATATGTTAGCGCATTTCAACCGGTTGAAACGGTCTAAACAAAACAGTCGTCGAGTGTTAATCTTTCTTCTAATAATAGTCATAATAACTGGGCACGCATTTCCTTCCTTAATTTCTGAATAGTAATCGTTACGGCCATTTGATTTGTCTTTCAGGGCTATTGGTGCTCTCTATCAGTTAAGGTGTTGTGGTGTGATTTGTCCTTGCTTTGCGAGATTCTACAAGACTATAGATTATATCACTGCCACTACTGCAGGCAACTTTGGTTGGGATTCATTCGTGAGGATCTTTTTGTAATTTATGCAAGTTTCTGCTATCAGCTAATCAGCAACTTATTAATGAATTAACTCGTCGGCCAGCAAATCAAACATTTTTGCTGTATGGGCTTGTTCTATATTCCTCAGTGTACAGTTAGTCATGGCAACAAGTTCACTGTTTATACAGTAGGTACAAATATTTGAATTCTTTAGCGTGTTCTAAATTATCCAGAAATTATTCGTTTGATTCACTCAGCAACTGTAGCTATCATTTCAAAAAAGTCCTGGCTTCAATTCTAAAAGTAATCATGTTTATCCGAAAAAAAGTACTGATAGCTGACTACTGAACCGTTTGGAAGTCCAGTTCATGGGTGTTTCGAGCTTATTACATTAACTAGTTCGGTAGAATGAAAAATCGCACTTCGGTGCTGTCTTAGAGACGGGATTTATTCTTTACTCTACATTGTGGGGTTTATGCAGAGGATACTTGCTATCTGATAGGATATATGGTATAGTGTGTTAAAATTTGAAGTCTACAAGTGTTTCGTATTTAATAGCTGATTATCGTTGCCAGCTCAGTCGATTGACAAGGTAGAGATTTTAGCAGGCTTTACATCCCTTAAGGTGACTGGAATGTTTTATTTGCTTGTCACTTATGTTCAAAATGAATGAATTTGTTTTCTGAGTGCACTACTACAATAATTAGGATTGCTATTTTCCAAGGTATCAAATTTTACTGCATATTTTTATCACAACTAACACGTTTACTGCTTGTTGAATAAAGAACTTATCTATTTTAGCTATTTCATAAAAATGCAACCAGTGGATGAAGGCTTAGACTATGCCTCACAAGGAATGATGGATGAGGTAGTTTCTCGTTTATATATTACATTCTAATAGGACATTACTTGTGGAGTATCCAGCGAACGTGCTCCAGAACCTCATGCCGATTTCAGACGAGGTAATTGTATTCTTCAGTAAACAAGTGGCTTTATTAGATTTCGGTTATGATCCATTTGATGACGATGATTTAGACTGATGATGATGATGTGCTATCACAAATATATGTTTCACATTTCAAACAGTTATTTTTCATTTAGCCTAATAAAAGATGTGTTTGTATGCTTGATATTTTTCATTGTTTCTATATAATACAGAGATTTGTCTGAACTCATAGTTACTACTGCTTGTTGCCTGGTATGTTACTGTGTAGTCAAGTTGGTGGACGATATAGTCTTAAGTTGCTAGAAGTTTGAAAGGCCTGCGATGTAACTGTTTGGATTTCAAAAACACTATTTAGATCAATTGGCTTGGACTCACTTTGGTTTGAGCGACTAGATAACCCTTATAATGCTGTTGGTACAGGCCTGGTTTGTTGTTCGGTATGAAAAACTCAACATCCTGTGGGAGTAATATTTATGTTCTAAGAAATGGTACGTTTATTTATAAAACCATAGATGAATCGTGCAAACTGAGTACTTTTGATTTGCACTAGGTGAACTGAAAGTTGGGTAAAAGTGATAGTTCTGGTCACAGTTTGGAAAAGACGTACGCTCAAAAAATTGTGAACTAAAAGATCTACCATTCCGAAAGAATGGGCTTCCATGACCAGAATGGCGGTGGATTAAGGATATCATCACTCTCTGACAGATTCTGGAACATAAGCTTACCTACTGGTTCCCAAAAGTCGTCATATTTCTTGACTTGAAGGCAGCATTCGACTTCGTCGACTCTATTCAAAGCACTGTACGCAAACTCGTGCAGTCGTCTAATACTTTATCGGGGGTTGTTTAAAGTAATGAAAACCAGTGATGTCCACCAGAAGTGCTCGTTGTCTCTATTTTGTTACCAGGTAACAGTGTGGTCGACTTAAAATATGCAAATGACGTGGTCTCTCTAGATGAAGACACTGAGAACATAGTATTCCAAACACCTTGAGCAGAAATCTTAGTATGTTTGGCGTGCGATTTGCACCACTCAAATGTAAGATGATGCTACAGGACTGGTCTGAACTGACTCCTAGTTTAAAGATAAGGGGTGGAATAATTGAGTGTATTGACCGCTTCATTTATCTGGAAAGTTGCATCAGCCCTAATGGACTAGTTGCTGACGAAATATCAGCGCAGACACAAAATGCTGGTGTGACATTTGACATCTCACATTATCCCTGCTGTAGACGTGGCATCTAGCTGCTGATGAGAGGATGTATGCATTGCACAGCATCTCATTCTGTCTTTTACAGCTATGAGACGTAGCTGTTGAAAGTGGAAAACCTGAAGGAGACCAGCTGTCTTCGACCACATGTTTGCATTCTATCTCTCGTGTTAAATGACACAGTATGGTGGGGAGTATTGAAGTTGGGCATAGAGTCCTTGGAATGCTAAGAGCCATGTCCATGTTATTATTCTTTCCCACGTACATTTCTGCTCATTATAGTGTATATAATTGCGACGACTCGACAACTGGACTGACTGAGTTTCAACATGGGACTTTGCATAGAAGTGCAGTGCGTCGGTGGCACAGCGGTTAGGACTCTCGCCGACTATGCATATGGCCCGGGGTTCGATCCCCTGCCGACGCACAACTGATATCTATGGTTGGCCTGCAAAATTTGGGCTACCGATATCACATGCTGAAAATTCCATATCTGTACCAAAATATACGGTATGGAATCAAGCTGTAATCAAAAATAAATAAATAAATAGTTCAAGTTACCACACTCCATATCACACACAAAGGTGGAGAAAAAAGAAATTCAACAAAACTATGATGAGCAGAAATGTACGGAAGGAAGAACAGTAACATGGGAAAACATACGGACTCAATGGATGTGGGATATTACAAAGAACGAATGCATGTGTATCACAGAGAACGATTCCGAGCCATATCACCAATAGTCTCTAGCCATTGGTTCCTAGAATCTCGAAGACCCCAAGCAAGCAGTCTACACTTTAGTACGTGGCCCGAACCAACAGTCATGGATTGGTACCAGGTTTTGATTTGACCACCCCTAACTTTTTTACAACCCGATCCTGTCAGCTAAAATTGCTCGTTGAGGCAGAAGGTGACGACTTGGCCTAAATAACGTGTCCTAACCGTCTCAATCTATGTGATTTCATAAACTTGTCGGTTGATTTCCCTTCCTTACACAGCACTCAACGCCTGACCTCACTACTACTCTACGTATTATGCCATTTAACACGGGAGGTAGGATGCAAGACTGCATTGACTGGGAGTCGAACCCGGACAATGTGCGCCGTTTGGCGAACATCCTACCATCTTTGAACCACTGTCGCCGAGATGGAATATTAAAAATAAGCAGCTTATGTAATATAGAACTGCGAAAATGGTCAGTATTTAAGCGGCTAAATGAGAAATTCGAACTTCATAAAGTGAAATTAATGAAGTCAGCTATCATTTCCAGTCATTAAACGTCCTCAAATAAATGATGTTCTTTGCTGTAGTGTTTTCCTCCTACATAATTGCTAAAGTTTAAGGAAAAGTCAAAGGTTATGCGTCTTCGATTGTTATTAAAGCACTACTCTAGCATGCTAGGGGGGACCGTCACGTGACCTGTGTGTTGTTGGGAATCACTAGTCGAAGGATTTCAGTTATTTGAACCTGTAGAAAGTGAAGTGGAGGAGATTACTAGCTTTTACCTTCGAGCGCTGTTATGTTGCTTTGAAGATGTGGAAGATCTTTTCCAAAATGTGTATGGACAATCCCTATATGATGCTAATCAAGATCACACAAGGCAAAAATAACAGACCTCTTTTCATAACTTCTCACCAAAGTTATGGAGGGGTTTATGTGTACAGTGTTAATAACCAACAGAAGTCACAGACTGTTGTTGGTTAGCAACGTGGATGGATCCAAGTGTATGACAGTTTAATGTGTAACTGAGAAAGTGTACTGTTAATTAGTCACGTGGTGGTGGATGGTTATTTCTGGATGATTGGTAGGAAATACACGAACTGCAAAAATTTGAAGCTGGGGCACAAAGGAAATCACACATAATCAATGATAAAATAGATCAAGAAAATAAAATTGATACTAAAACCAAGTTAGTTAGGGTTTTGGCTGCATGAAGAGAGTGTAAGCGAAATCCTTTTGACTGGCTTGATTATTCTTTCATATCTAACTTTGAATGGAGTCTTTGCTGGTGTTTTACGATCAGAAGTAATAATATGCTGCTGTAGAATTGATCTGTTGGTTGTTCTACATCCTTCTTCCGACTACCATTCTTCTAAGTGTTTTCGTGAATGCATGTACACGTGTAAGCAGGTGAACTAGTAAGTATATATTGAATTGGTCAACAGTGGGGGCCTGTCTCTAACATTTTGGTGAATAGGAACATGCTTAGAGAAGATGAGGCATAGATATGCAGCAAAGAACTTTGAACTAATCTTGATTTAGAATGAAAACACTGAATGGCACCAGAGTAGATTTAGAAGCTTTGTGTATGACTTTACAATCAAAGATCAAATAGAACTCGCTTTAGTTAGTATTCAATAAAAAGAAATGCACTCGAATAGATTTGACTAGTATTTTCTTTTTCTCTTGAGCTTTAGCATTATTGATATTTTGGTTTTTCGAAAAGTTAGGTTAGTGACTGTTGAATTTAATTTTTCGTACCTAAGTGTATGTGTACTACTCAAGATAACATTTGGACTAGTTTTTCGTATTAAATTGTGGTTTGTAAGCGAACATGTAGATAATCGTTCGTAAACTCTACGATATTTAGTATATTTAAAATAATTGTCTAAAGCATTTAATCGAATTCTAGATTTTCCCGTCGATTAATTGAACCGAAGTGGTCGGTCTCATGTTGACTTTTCGGCTTCTTATGCAGATGCTTCGACGATGTCTAGGCATTTCACTGGAATTCAATTGGTGGATGGTGACTAGCAGTGGAATCCAGCATGCGCATTTCGTCCTATTTGGGACTCGTCATCTGGATGTGCCTGCATTTCCCAGTGAGTGATGATGGTCCCATCGAGGCTCGAACCAAGTGCCTATAGTTTCAAACGCCAAAGCGTTATCCACTAGACCACGAGAGCCACCTCTTGTGCAACGGTTCGATCCTCGGTGGGAACATCACCACTCACTGGGAAATGCAGGTACATCCAGATAACGAGTCCCAAATAGGACAAAATGCGCGTTGTCCTGGATTCCACTGCTAGTCACCATCCACCAATTAAATTGTCTGAAGCAGTTTAAACTATATCCTTAATGAATTATGTTTTTATCTGCATGTCATATTTGTGAGCTTTGAACATTCTGTAAGTACATTTGCGTAAAACTATATATTACTGATTAATTGGGATGAGTAGTAGTGTACCACCACTCATACCAACCAGTAGTGCTTGCCAGCTAGCCAGATCATTGAGGTGATCTAAACACCGGACGACCGTTCCCTTCGTTTGGAGTCCATCTCATCAGAGGTGTACCTGGTCTAACCAATCTAAACAAGCAAAACGGTCGCGTGGTACTTAGATCACCTCGATGATCTGGCTAGCTGGCAAGCACTACTGGTTGGTATGAGTGGTGGTACACTACTACTCATCCCAATCAATCAGTAGTATACAAACAGTTTCATGCAAATTTGCTTGCTTTCTTGACTGGCATATGTGGTATCAAGCAGCTCACATAATGTGTGTGTATGTATTTGTTTGTGCTGAGATTTCACCTCTTCTAACTGTGTAAATTACGAATTAATTTCCAATCGATAGATTTGATCTGATTCCGTACGTATTTCATGAGGCAGTCTTTGAATTCGTTATACACCGGTAGAAGTCATTTTTCTTTACAATTAATGCATGTGTCTACTTCAAATAGTCCTAATTGTTATATAGTGTCTTCGAAGACCAAATCTGTGTTTTACAGAGGCGTTCTTGTGGTATGTCTCACTATCACGCACACCAAAATCGTTTTTTTTTTATCACCTGCATTTCACTCGATAATCTGTCTTCATCAATTCACTTTTTTATCATCACATTTTAATTTTTATTGATAGCGCTATTAACTTCTGTTAGCATTCGTCATTTGTCTCAAGAAATAATTTCCTTAACATATATATTTAGTCAGGAGTGACGATTAATAGGGTGTGTGAGATTTACTTACCTAGTTGATATTGCGTGATATAGTTAGTTCTATATGGCGTTACTTGGAGACTATCAAAATAAGCAATCTGTGTTTTACATTACTGTCTACGTTTTCAGCTCTGTCAATCTACTATATTTATCATACATCCTTGCACACTTTTCTTGAACTAGTAGTAAGTAGGAAGTCAGTTTGATGTGGATGTCCTACTTTTCCTGTATCTTCTGTTTGTGAACGATACTCACATTAAGATCTTATGTTCTACAAACTTTCAAAGGAGTGTTTATTGAACAAAGAATAATCTTTTCGATAACTTCATCATCATCAGCTTTTACAGTTGTATATGCATAATGGTGGATGAATTAATGTTATTAATAATATAAATGTTTAAAGCAATTAAGTTCCCTTTATGAATTCCCACAAAACAATAAGAAGACGTACTTCATATGAAACGTGTAATGTATTTTTGCTCAACACATTTCGGACATTCTGATCACACACGTACTTGTCATACACAGTTTTATAGAAGGCATGAATCATTGCAATACAGGTCAGATTGTGTGCTCGTCAAGGTCACAAATAATGGGTAGGGAGATGATGCAAAAGTATGGGTAAGAAAGGAAAAACAAAGCAAAGAATGGGTTGAAAATGTTATGAAGTAAATTGATCCTTGGTTCTAAATTGGATTACCAAGGCAGGTTTAAAGTAATAGCAATTGACTCCATTATAGATAAGATTTTATTTTGATAAATCACTCAGTGTTGTACAGTAATATTAACTGATGACAACGTTTCGAGCACAAACTATTGCTCATAATCATATCAACCCGAATGGTGACTTCCACTGTATGTCCAAACACACGCTGCTGAACCTCAGAATTAATCACACGATAGTGACATCGGTCGTAAGCAATTCTATAGAGACAACGATGGTCGAATACACAGAGTCACACACGCACACTTTATTATTCCTCAGATTTCTTCAAAAAGACGATTGTATGTGTACTAGTTGGAAGGAAGTTATTTCTTTGATTGGACTCTAGGTAATGACTAGCGTCATGCGTCTATTCATTTGTTTGGTGCAGACTGAATTCTATCGTCAGTCAAGTTTGCAATGTGGTCACCATCCTAGGTGGCTCACCATCACGGTGCACTCTGGATTGTTGTTACTAGATGGTTGGCGGTGGGGGGTGGCGATCAGAAGGAAGCCTTGCTTTACCTTGACTTCATGCTTGTAGGCACTCGTTATCAGAAAGGTGTATCTGAGGTCTTGAAGAAAGTTATTTCCCTTCTGAGCTTCGAACTCACATCACCCATTTCTGTGGTTCAAGACGTTACCACTTAGTTATTCAGACTCGCGATTGACCTCCTGTATTGGATACTTTGATCGGACACCAGGTAGTAACTAGCGTCATGAGTGTCTAGTACTGTGTTTGGTGCAGACTGGATTCTATAAGTCAAATTTGTAGCAGCACTGAGTGACGCGGGTTCGAAGCTCAGAAGAGAGGTGAGTTTCGTCAAGAATACAAACACGCCTTGCTGACTGGCAGGTGCCAAAAAGCACTTAAGGAAGGCTTTCGTGCTGATTGCCTCCAACCATCTAATAACAGGAGCTCAGGAAGTTATTTCTGTCGGTGATTTCCACACCACCGTACCGTAACTGATGCAGTCTTGACGGAGTAGGCATTGAAAATTCATACAAACAACCGGAAAAACTTCATTTATTTTACGCATGGCTTTCTTATGGCATAGAGAGAAGGAAAACTGTGCCTGAAACTTCAGATATGCCTTATGTAGCGTACACATTATGTCAGTTGTGGACAAGCAAATTGCTGATTTTGAAGTAAATTGCCGTATTATGCTTGTTTCTATCTGCATACCTATATCTGTACTGCTTAATCACTCATGTGTCATTTTTTATGCTTTTATTTTATGTAAACACATGACAAGGAGTCTTGTTTCCTATCCTGAAAATAGTATATTGTATAGAGCAGCTAAGTATATGATGTCACAGTGTGAAAATGACTGTTTTTAGTGCCAGTCAAGACTACGCCCATGTTTATCTGATCATTGATGGACTACAGTTGTTTTTCCTTTTTTTGCATGGAATTCTATGCACAACGCATTTTATTATAGATTGTATTAATCTCATAGATATGTGAATAGTTGTAACGGTCTTAATTTTCCCGCCTCAATATATTTATATGTAATATAGTGTGTGTTCACTGGGGGCTACATGCCACGTGGATGCATAAATCGCCTTCATTCTTCCCTATTGGCTAAACGTATTCATCCTGAGGATGTTTGGCGCGTATTTGTCAATCGGATTCAGGCAGATATTCAGGCCAGCAAGAATAAATTATCTTTATCATCTCTTGGTCTTCCTCCTACCAATTCACTAATCAGCTGTTTATCTGTGATGAGTGGCTCACAACCTCAAGTTGACAGGCAAGACTCTGTAAATTTGATGAACTCTGTCCCATTGGTTGTTAAAGACAACTTTTGTGTGAATTATCAAAAACTACCGCTGAAAACAACATGTGCTTCGAAATCATTGGACAACTTTTGTCCACCGTATGATGCTGCTGTAAGCTTATACTTTTATAAACTTTGGTTCCTACTTGTGCATATTGTTTGTTTTACTGCAGTAGTGATTTGTAAAACTTTCCTTACTTGTTATTTGTTTTTAAATTAATTTTGATTTTCCCGCTCATCGATTGGACCGAAATTTTCAGTCTCGGTTGACATTTATGCTCCTGGTACGGACACTTCTCGATGACGGTTGAAGATTAAGTTGAAGTGATTTGATGGATGATAACATTGCAGTGGAATTCAGGATACACACACGTCCTCCTATCTGAAATTCATCAGATGGATGTACCTGTGTGGTGGTGAGTGCTACTTATAATTAGATTTAAGTAGTATATCAGCAAACAAATTCAGAAAAGTGACAATTCATTTTGGGCACTAGAAAAAGCAACTGAAGAAGAGAACTGCGAAAAACGTTAAAAACACTGTGCAGGATCCAACAAGGTATCGAAAGTGGTGATATTCGACCAATTTGCAAATGATGTGCTAATAATGACTTAAAGACAAGGTATACCGAATGTGTGTACCTATGTAACAACCGAAGAGAAAATCCAGGCAACAAATCGTTTATTGAGAAAATCAAGAGATATTTATATATTTTTATGTACATTTTTGTCAGCGGAGAAGTAACGTCTTCTGATTGTTTGTTTTCTTGCTCACGGTTTGACCGTTTCTCAGAACGTTAAGCCATATATCTGCGAATCCTATTTGTTGCCTGCTGTGATTAGTTGGTGAGTTCCTCAAGGTTAAGCCTTGTTATCGTTTTTCTCATGACCCTGATTTCTGACATAACACTGACGTAAATTGTTACAATTTTGGCTTGCAGCCAGCTCTCGCCACACCTACAATGCGTTTGGCCTAATAAACATGGCCTTCGAGCCTCATCAGTCTTTCATTCTATACACCTGCATTTCCCATTGAGCGGTGGTGTTGCTACTGAGGTTCAAATCCAGAACCCATCGCCAAACTATCATCAGCTGAACTACTTGGGCCACGAGAGTCAGCTCTTGTGCCTCTGCCATCAGTTATTATTTGTTACTAATTCAATTTTGATTTTTCTCTCGATTGATTAAACAGGAATGTTCAGCTTCAGTTGACATATCAGCTCCTAGTATGGACGCTTTGACGATACCTGGTGATTAAGTTGAAGCAATTTGATAAATGGTGACTAGCAGTGGAGTCGATGATGTGCATTTCGTCCTGTTTGAGACTCGTTGGCTGAATGTGCCTACATTTCCCCATGAGTGCTGAATTTGAGTCTCAGTGGGAACAGCATCACCCACTGAGAAATACTAGTACATCCATGTGACGAGTCCTAAATAGGACGAAACGCATTGTTTTAAAAATAGATGCAAAGTTCAAAGTTTAATAAATTTGCTAGTCAGTAAATATTCTATAAGCCAAAAATGCTAGGCAACATTTCTAAGTAACGCTTTCTTTTGTTTTCTTTGCCTTTTACCCAATGACTACTATTCATTACAGGTTGTATCGTGTCTTCTGAAATCAGGTGCTTTCATCATGGGAAAATCTAATATGGATGAATTCGCTATGGGTTGTGGATCTGTTGACAGTGCACTTATTGGTCCTGTTGTTAATCCATGGTCTTGTAGACTACTTCCTCATAATAATACTGGTTATATAACTCAGCTTGTATCCGGTGGAAGTTCTGGAGGTAGTGCAGCTGCTGTTGCTGCTGGACTTTGTCTAGCTGCTATCGCTTCAGACACTGGTGGTTCGGCGCGATTACCTGCTGCATATTGTGGAGTTGTAGGCTTGAAGCCAACCTATACGTTGATTTCTCGTCATGGTCTTATCCCGTTAGTGAATAATCTAGATGTTCCCGCTATCATAGCTCCATCAGCTAGCGATGTTGCTAGTGTTTTAGCGGCTTGGTTATCACCAGAGGATGTTTCTGCAAGAACAGGTGATGCAACATGCACTCAATTACCTCAGTCTTTCTTGAAACGGATTTACAGTGAATTACAAGATGTTGCCAAAGGTTGTGTGCAATATAATAGTGAAACACGTCCTCTTCGGATAGGCATTCCACTGGAGTATCATGTTCCTGGTCTCAATGAAGAGATATGTGTCATGTGGGACACTGTGGCTAGTTGGTTAGCTGATCAATTATCATGTTCTGTCAAACTGGTCAGATTACCTCATACTCCTGTGGCTACAAGTGTGTATTCAGTACTGTGTGCAACTGAGGTGGCGTCAAACATGTCCAGGTAAATTCAAATAATCTTCATTTATTTATTATTTTTCATTCTTTTACGCTCCCAGTGGAACATAGGGCTTCAAGCCAGAGGCTTGAAGTTTCGGTTGCTGTGGTGTTTTATTTCTACAGAATGAAGTTGCTAGCCTCATGCCCAACCTTCCCTCTTTGCCAGTCTTATTACTGGCTTGGCTAGGTTTAGGAGTGCTTTTGCAGCCGGGAATCGAACCCCGGACTAAATGTATGGTCAGCGAGCATTCTACCGCTGTGCCACCGATGCATCTTTATTTTTAGAAACAGTATATTTATTACTTACAATCATTCAGTAAATATGTTTTATTATTTTTTTGATTATAGTTTGATTCCACACCTTATATTTGGTACAGGTATGGAATTTTCAGCATATGATAACGGTAGCCGAAATTTTGCAGGCCGACCATTGACATCAGGTGTGCGTCCGCAGGGAATCGAACGCCTGACCATGTGCATGGTCTGCCAGAGTCCTAACCTCTGTGCCGCCGACGCGTGTACATAACATACATAACCGGTTTAAACCAAGTGGTCGGTTGATTATTTTGTATACAAACTGCTTATATAACTTGATCTCAATACTTAAGTTTCTTCTCTGTTGCTTTTGTACTTTTATCTTTTTCATTGCAGATATGACGGACTGAAGTACGGGTTTTCTTCAACAAAAACGTGTAATAATGGTGGTAAAAGTCGAACAGCAAGAAATACAGTAACACAATATTCTACTACTCGTTCAATTGGCTTTGGTGATGTTGTCCGTGGTAGAATATTTGCTGGTAATTTCTTCCTTCTACGCGATCAACAGTGTCGTCATTTAGAAGCTGCAAGACGTTTGTGGCGTTTAATTAAGGAGGACTTTATTAAGGTAGTGCTTCTTCTTTCTCTCTATTATTAATATGCCATATTATATTATTGTTCCCTTGGGTTCTGAATGAATTGTAGGGCTGCAACAGAATATCTTCATTTCGCTCTTCTCTCTGCGGTCCTCTTCAACTGATCCCACGATTACCCATACGCTTTCATCTTCTCCTCATACAATCTCCCCTATGTAACTTTCGGACTCATGCCCAACTCGTCGTGTTCCATTCGGGTTTAACTCGAAGGGCTTGGCGCTTGATGTCGTTTGACAGTCTCCTCAGAGTGTGTCTTATCCATGTCTATCTTATTTGCCATATCTGATGAGCAACAGGTTCTTGATTGGTTCATTCCCACAGTGTCTTGTTGTTATAATTATTTCTGGTCATCTGATCTGTTAAGTATAGGACGAAGGTAGTTGTTGACAATGCTCAGGAGAAGTTCCTGGGTTATATAAAAGAACTGACTAACTGATTTAATATTGGTGTTGAAAATCCGAATTTTTTTCATTATGTTGAGTGCAACAGATTTCCAAACTGATTTCAGAGTGATGAGGGTGTGTCTTGCCTTTCCGATTCTGGTCTGCTTTGACGTTCTCATCCGTTCTGTCGTTTGTGATTGAAATGGTACTTCCTAGATAAGTGAAGGAAGTGACCTCTTTCAAGTTTATTCCGCCGATAGCGATTGGTGCTGGTTGTTATTGCTGTTGGTTGGTTGCTTGGTTATCTCCATAACCTCCGTCTTCTTCATGCACACCTGAAGTCCTGTATTTGCTACCTGCTTCTTCTTCTAACTTGTTGATTTTCACCTGTAAGTGTTCGAGTTTGTGTGACACCAGACATAAATTATCCATGTGCGAAATCCAAATCTTCTAGGGTCTTCTTATCGATCCGACGTATTCCTGTCTTCTCGCTCCCTATGCATGGTCTCCCGTATAATCCAGTCCACACCAATTAGGAATACCGTCGGTGATATTAGGAAGCAGCCTTATCTTACTCCTGTGTTCACTTCAAAGACTGAGTTTATGATGTACTACCTGCTATTTTAGTGTACATTTTTAGAATAAGATTTAAACGTGAGGTCAGCCTTCATCCTACTGATACCGTGTGACGGTTGATCATCACGACAAGTATAATTATTGTTTCCTTTAGTTCCTAGAGGAACATAGGGCTTCAGCCGCACGTCTCCATTGCGTTCGGTTTCCCGCCAACGTTTTCACCTGACTCCAAGTCTACCCACATGCTTCCATCTCCTCTCCACACGACCTCCTCCATGTCACCCTTGCACTGACGAGCAACTCGCCACCTCCCGTTCGGGTTCCACTTGAGAGAGAGTCTGGCGTGTGATGTCACTTGATGGTCTTCTCACAGCATGACCAATCCACCTCCATTTCTTCCTGCATATTTGTTGCACAATCGGTTCCTGCTGGGTTGGTTCGTTCATTGCCAGAGATCCCTCACTATTGCTGATCTTTTCTGGCCATCTGATATTGAGTATTGAGCGGAGACACGACAAGTAACTGCTAGGATTATTGATAGGCCAAAAGATGGAAAATATAGGCAGAACTCAGATTGTCTTCCTTGCTATCCGGAATATTCAGTTCATTGTTTTCAAAAAGTAAAGCCAAATGTAAATATAAGGCGTATTTGTGTTTCAAGCATTCGTATCCAGTTGTGCACAGTCGACAATTTCTAGTCAATAGATATGATAAATTCAGTTATCTCACAGGCATCACAATGCCCAAGTTGTTATCCTTATGTCAAGAATGTCTTTTAGTTTACAACTATTAATATGCAATTCATGAGTGTTCACGTCGATCGTACAATTCTTCGATATCGTCTACAACTTGCTCTTTTGTGGATTAGAACGTGAAAGGAAACTGGATGAGAACAAGCGATAGCTATCTATGCATTATTGAACATTTGATATTTAATTATATATATATATATATATTGCTTTCGGTTTTCCGCTACACGTCTACCCACATGCTTTCATCTCCTCTTCACATGACCTCTTCCATGTCACCCTCACACTGACAACCAACTCGCCGCTTCCCATTCGGCTTCCACTCGAGTGATGGACTGGCGTGTGATGTCACTCACTTGATGGTTTGTTTTCTCATAGTATGGCCAATCTATCTCCATTTCTTCCTGCAGATTTGTTTCACAATCGGTTCCTGGTTGGTTCGCTCATTGCCAGAGATCCCTCAGTATTTCTGATCTTTTCTGGCCATCTGATATTGAAGTAGTATTGAGCAAATACATCTATTGATGAAGGTCTGTAGTTTGTTCCAAGTGTCCTTCGTGACGTGGCACGGCGCCCAGTCTCTAATCGGTATAGTAGCACTAACTTGACATTGAAGTTGAAAATCTGCGTTTTATTTTTCATGCTGAGTGCTGTTGACCTCCACACAGACTTGAGAATAATGAAAGCTTGCTTTGCTTTCTCGATCCTCGCTTTGATATCCTCGTCAGTTCTGCCCGCCTGTAGTTGAAACGATGCTTCCCAGGTAGGCAGGTAAATGAGGTTGCTTCTTTCAGATTCCTCCCATTTATGCTGGTTGATTGTCTGTTGTTGTTGCTCTTGCTGCTGGCCAGGAATCTTCATCACCTCTGTTTTCTCTGTGTTCACCTGGAGTCCTATCTTTGGTGCTTCTTCTGCCAACTTGTTGCTTTTCACTTGCATATCTTCCAGTTTGTGGGAAATCTAACACAAATATCATCGGAGAGGTCCAGATGCTGAGTTTTTTGTGTGAGTCCATTTTATGCCTGTTTCCTCACTGCTCTCTGTCTATCTGTCTGTCTGTCTGTCTCATTATCCAGTCTACCGCAATCAGGAATGTCATTGGAAGTAGTAGGCAGCCAGCTTGCCTTACTCCCGTCTTCACTCCGAAGTATTCCGTGAGTTTCCCGTTGCTGATTACTTAGCATGCATATATGTATATGTATATAAATAAATATTTCTTTTTTAAGCTCATGAATTTGAATTTCTATTTTCTAGGCTTTTGAGTCAGTAGACTTCATCCTGACACCAGTTTCACCCAATCTACCAATAAGTATAGCCGAATTCACAAAATTGGATAATCGTACTCGCACAACACTTGATGATGTGTGTACAGTAGCTGTCAACTTAGCTGGACTACCAGCAGTTGCATTCCCTGTCGGCGTATCGCCTACTTTTGGTTTACCAATCAGCCTACAATTGATTGGACCGTACTTCTCAGAACCTCAGCTGTTGTCACTTGTAGCAAAGATTGAAAATTTGGCTAATTTCCAACCCTTGGTTGATCATCAGTCTATTATTGATTCTATTTAAGTGTGTTCCCCTCTGAGTGTGTGTGTGTAGACAGAGGAGAATGAAGCTGTTGGCAATTGATATGGATCTGTTTATATTTACTTATTTTGTTTGTACACAACAAACTCTGATCTTGTTTCTTTGTAATTAATTTTTCCTTAATCTAATAAAACTGATCGAGCATTATTCACCTGCTCTCAGTAAATCTCTGTACATAACCTCAAAATACAGCAGTATCGATCTCATCGTATGGTTTCAACCTTTTGCATTGCGTGCTATGCTGCAATCAATCAGTGAATGCAAGCACGGCATATATGACATTGTTTTGACTATAATATTCGTTGTTTTAAAGAAAAAAAATGGAATTCACAGCTTCTGTAAGCAAGTGTCAAAATGAAATTTGTACTCGATTTCGAACTTTTTTAAAAGTTATGAAGTGCGTCGGTGGCATAGCGGTTAGGACGCTTGCCGACCATGCACATGGTCCGGGGTCCGATCCCCGGCCAACTCACTCCTTTACCTCCCTAAGCCAGTAATAGAACTGGCAAAGAGAGAAGGTTGGGCATGAGGCTGGCTAACGACCCCATTCTGTAAAATAAACACTGCTACAGAAACTTCAAGCTACTAGCTTGAAGTCCTATGTTCCACTGGGAGCGTGAAGGAATTAAAAAAAGGCATCTACGAGTAACCTGTACATCCTGCCGATGATTATTAGAGTGTTTTCAGTAATTTTCTATGAATTAGTCTCAGAAACAATCATTATTTCTGCTGTTTTTTCTTGTGAATAAAGCAAGAACAACAGTTTGCACGGAATAAGGTGGTACTATCAGCTGCATAAAGCCGGGAGAAGTTGTTAAGTTTATGTACAGAACAATTTTTAACATACTTGCAAAATGTTACATGATGTCAGTTAACAGGAAACTCCAAAATTAATAAAAAATCCTCAGAAATTACACTTACGTAGCCTATACCCAGGATATTCAAGCTTAAACAATAATAAAAGCTTGCATGTAATGACAAATGAGTTACGTAATAAGGGCAGGAGTTGAATCAAATGATGATTAGTAACTAATAAACTGAATGACAGTGTGGTCAGACCAACTGAAATCATAGAAACACGAGACAAGCAAAGTTACATTATATCAGAGAAGGGAGAGGTTAAAGCCAAAGACTGCGTAATAGAGTAAATACATCCATTTCCCAGTGTAAGGAAAGACTAATGACTTCTTTCTTAATACATATATCGGATTTCAGTCATTTCATAATGACTGTTTCTGCAAACTTGGCGATAATTGAAATATTATGTCTACTGATAATTTTAAAGGACCTCGCGATGTTCACCTCGTCACTCTTATTGCAAATGTTTGTTCCCTTGAGATGCAGGTTTTTTTGGTACATGTTCAGAAAATCGAAAGTGTGGCCTTCTTTCTGTCCTCCTAAGGTAACTGCTACCGCAGATACAGGCATATCTGTATCTGCAGTTAGAGTTAACATGAGGAAGGTATCTGTCGACTTTAGATTGCACCGAAGAACATGTTGTCCGATAAGCGGGAACCAACTCAGCTGCAGGATAGGTTCTGTTTAGTGAGACATTCAACCTTCTGCTAACTATTCCTGTGATATTATCATCTTTAAAGTTGTGTTGAATGAAGAAAGTCTTCTTTTCCGCTGTGATTTGTTTGGTGACCGAGCCTTCACATCTTCTGTACTTGTTGATGAATTTCTGAGGGTAACAGTTGTTTTTCAATATCCTTTCAGGAATCAGAAGTTCTTCTAATTTGTCTGTAAAGCCTATTTTCCTGATTCTATAAAACAGAGTTTTAACCATTGATCGTTTATACCTATTTGAACAAAAACTACTAAAATATTGTCCATCCATGTATGCTTTCGGTGAACTGATCTCTTGTAACTTCCAGTCGGTGCATGGTGATATCTTTCAACTGAACATTTTAGTGGGAACAGTTTCAGAATCAGCTTTTTTTTAGCCAACTGATTATCGGTGTATTCTATTACTAAGTTATGGAATTTACTTCAATTCATGGAAGCTTTTCTAATTTTTTTATTCCTTCACGTTCCCAGTGGAACATAGGGCTTCTAGCTAGAGGCTTGAAGATTCTGTAGCAGTGTTTATTTTTTTTACAGGATGGGGTTGCCAGCTTCATGCCCAACCTTCCCTCTTTACCAGTCTTACTACTGGCTTAGCGAGGTGAAGGAGTGCGTCGGCCGGGGATCGAACCCCGGACCATGTACATGGTCGGCGAGCGTCCTAACCGCTATGTCACCGACGCTTTTCTCATGCATTTAGTCACATATTAGACAGCGGAATAGAAATAAATTCTCTTTTCCCAACAAAAGTTGTTCTTCTTTTGATAAATTTATTGAAGGGGAATAATTGGGAAAAAATAGGTTTGATTAATATGCGATCATAACTTAGTCAATAGAACGTATTGGAATCAATCTTTTGTCATTTGTATCATGAAATCCACAAATGAACTGATTAAAACAAGATATATATAAGCGAACAATATTGCTGTTTTCAATTAGATCTTCAAGCTTTACTCTAATTTACACAGATTTATATATATAAAACAAAGTTTAACCAATGTCAGATAAATTCAGAGTACTTTGGTCCAAATGGGCTATCCTAGTAGATTTGTAAGGAGACACTTGAATACCGTGTATAAGAAAGGGAAACTGACTACGGTTAGTAAAGAAACAATTGTTCCTGAAAGTGCAATTCAGTGGGGATGTAGCTAGTGAAGTTCTACATCTAGAGCCACCCTTTGTTTGTCACTTTTCAGCCTATCGATTATGACTGCTCAAGCGAAAGATAAGCTGTCTAGCTGTGCCACTGTACATTTATGAATTTAGCTGTTCTCACCGAGAAAGCTATATAGGGCAAACAACTAGACAGCTCTACAAATGCATTACTGAGCATCTTCCTTTATGGCTCAGAAAAAAGGCCAAAGAGAATCTATAAGAAGTTCTTTTTTGTCTTGCTTGATTGATAGCGATCACCAGGTGGACAAATGAAGTACCTTCAAGGTTATCTATTGCATTTCATCGAAAATTTTGAACGGAATTCGAATCCCGCCTTTTACACATAGCGGGAGCTATTCAAATTCGAGAGAACAATCCTAGTCTTTGTATACAGAAGGAGTTTGTTCTACCTTCCTTTCTCCCTTGCTCTATGCAACTTTGAATTAAAAAGACCTATTGGATTTTCATCATGAGCTGACATTAGTTAGAGAACCATTGGAAAACCTGGGAGTACTGGACAGCTGTTTCGTCCTAGTTTGGGACTTCATCAGTACGCACAAAACGGGATTCGAACCCAGGACCTTCTGGTTACAAGGCGAGCTCGCCTGTAACCAATCAAATCCCTACAAACCAACACTTGAAGAAAAAGACCTATCCTTTCTTAATTCCCATTTCTTTCGTACTTTTATGATATTTATTCACCTTCAGTATTACGTAACTTTTGAGGTTTGACCTAATTTATATGTTGCGTTGTTTACAAAAACATGCTACCTTCATTATCCTTATCGCCACCTGCATAAACTCCTTGTACTTGATGTCATTACAATCATCGTTATTGCCGACGTTCAGTACATTCCACATTTATTATTATTTTTGATCCACAAACTCACCGTCATTGGTTAAATTTTTACATACAAAGCTGAGTACACTAAAGTTTGAAGAAGATCTACCTGTTTGCTAGCATGTCTGGTTTTAATTTCAACAATGGGAACTGATACTTCATAGTGGTTTACTTTACTAATGAGTTGCAGTGGTGCTATATTGGGAATTACCGGGAGCTGAAAGTTTAATTTTGAACAAGCTGCTAAATAGCTTTGAGCTTAACTAAAACAAAAAGTTATGGAAAGTTGTATGATAAGAGAATGTAACTATTGTGAGTCCCTTGACTTCATTGGTTTTTCTAGTCGATTTGAGGTGTATCATAAAATTAATGAAATCCCCAAACGTACATCACTTGACTAAGAGATATTGAAAGTACCATTCAGACTGTACACTGAGACATTTCACATATTTCATACTATTGAGGTTTTACTTTTACGTCTTAATGTTAAATAACTATAACTACAGTAATAACCATAGTAACATAGAAAACTTATTCTTCGCTGAATTCGGAGAGACCAGATGAAAGCCTTCGGAAAGCTAGTTGACCTACGTGTCCCCTTTCGATAAAAGCAAAAATAAGCATAGGGATGTGAAATGTTTGCTTGACGTACGAGGCTTGAAAGGTTCTCAGGTTGCCAAAAAAAGTTGGAAGATATGGCATAAAAGTGCTGGGAGTCTGTGAGAGCAGGTGGTATAGACGTGGAGTGTCGAAATCGCTAACTGGAGAGTCAGTAATCTACTATGGTCTGGTCGTCCAGACGACAACCACGGACACACTGAAGCAGTCAGTACCCTAATGCAGTGGGAACCAATCTCATCCAGGATCATGGCGGTGAGATTCAACTCAGAAAGAAGGAAGGACGGTCAAAGTTATCCAATGCTACGCACAGTGTTACAAAGATTTCTATAGACAACTGCAAACAGTAATGGACAACATCCCAAGTGATGACACCAAAATCCTTATGGGCGAAATGAAAGACAACTGAACTGGGGTCAGATAATACAGGAAGAGAACTCATCATGGGTCAAGGGGCTATATTATATATACATATATTCACATGTCTAATCAGCCTGTTACTCATGTATATAAACGAGGTTGGGAAGTCGTTTGAGTACCTTGATGTGAATATAAGCAATAAACTATGCTGGAAACGTCATCAACAAACATTACTGCATAACACTGTCAGATTTTATCAGATAAATTCACCCTACAACGGAATTGCAACCAAGGATCTATTGCCCAACAAATATGCCGAAAGAAACGAAGATGGATTGGACACATGCTTGGAAGATATTTAGGTGATATCACGCTCGGTGCAGGCTATCGCTCGACTGGAACCCGAATAGGAAAAGACAAAGATAACATGGAGGAGATGGGCAATTTTTCAGCCAAATAAAATGGGCTTCAAGGAACAGGATAAAGTGGGGGGGGATATGCTGTTGAAGTTCTTTCCCCTCAAAACCCAAGGGAATAATAGTAATCATAATCATAATAATAATAGGTTTAACTTGAGAAACGATGAAGCTTAAGAAAGTATTATACACTGATTTGAAGAAAAGAATCCCTTTTATCTGATTCTCTAAAACAATTTTATGCACACAAGAGGATTTACAATAATCCTCAACTCATAGTGATAACACTTGATTTAAAAAAAATGCTAATTTTAGCAATCTTGACATCGACATTACTTATATGTAACTGCGTATCCTGCTGATCATATCTGATGATAATATTCACTGATTTCATCTTCAATTTTTTCAGTCAAACCTTAATTAAAGGTAGAAAGAAAAGTCAGGTATAGTTGACACTAACTGGGGCACAGTTAATTATATATACATCTATATAAAATCACAATGCAAATGATAACGGTACTATTAAAATACACAGAACAACAGCTATCAGCTATATCGCTTTTGCGTTTGTTTCTCAACTTGTCAATGATAACAAGGGAATAATGATTGCAGATTTGACAGCCACTTGGAGTGGCTACAATTTGAAGGTTCACTTTAATTAAGTAAACTATTGTTTTATTGAATGATAAGGAAACATGTTTATCTAGTGTCATATGAATTAGTAGATTTACAAGCAACACACGCATGGTGAATGTACAATGGAATATCTGTAGGTGTATAATTTAAACAAGAACTGTAGATAAATAAGTTATACTGAATAATAATCAAGAGAAAGATAAATATTCTGTATTCTTGATAATTTTCAAGATAATATTGTCTTTGTTAGTATGCATCAATATGACAGTTAGTTTAGTTAAACTATATACTACTGATTAATTGAGGTGAGTAGTCATATGATCACTCACATAATAATAATTTGCTTTATTCCAAAACAGTACTTGTGATACAGAATGGAATTCTCAGCTTTTTTACTACAGTATTGCATCCAGTTAGTACATTATCAATAAATAGAATTCTACGTAGATTAAGGAAATCTCAGTTCATTATGAAAACAACATATTGGCATGTCGGTAGCAAAGCCAAAGTTGAACAGTGTTTGAAGGTGTTAGAAAAGTGGGAGCTGTCTTATTAACTGGCGTAAGCGAGAGAAAGAGACAAAGCAGCACATAACGGAAAAAGAAGAGAGAGAAAAGGAAAAGAAAGAAAGAAAATGTTGTACCTATAAATGATATGAGTTGGAAAGACGAGGTCCATTTGTTCTACTGACTATTTAATGAATTATAGGTGTCACGCCTAATACTTTCTTTATCGCACAGAACACGAGCTAAGTAGGGTATGGTTGAGTTTTTGTACTTGCTGGTGCGAGCATATAGTTTTCTACATTGGCTTCTGGTTTTACCTGATGAGATGCAAGGGGAGAGTTGTGAATGAAGAGGGTGGTGTGAGTTAGATAGAATGGATTTAGCCCATTTTTCACATGAGTCCATGTGCCTGTCGACAAGAATATTAACAAGCTGGTTAAGTGGCACGTTGCTTACCCTGCTGACAACCTTTAGCATCCTGCGTAATATGTTATAGTCTTTCTTCAGTAGCCCGGGAAAAACTAAGGGGGAACAATAGAGAATAATAGGCAGAATGCAAGAGTTAACGAATTGTAGGAGTAAGGGTTGGGTTATTCCAGAATGTCTTAGCTTCTTGGTGTAGAAGGTAAGACGGAATATTTTCTTAGAAATCAACACGATATGAGACGACCAGGAAAGATCAGCAGATAGGCTGATACCAAGATATTTGATTTCCGACTTGGTTTCTATTTCAGTGCCATCTACGTTGCACACCTCATGAGAGCTGACCAGTTTGTTTAGGTCAGATTTATGCCTAAAGGTAAAATTGACTGTTTGGCATTTGGAGGGGCTTAAGGTGAGACTGTTTTCCTTTGACCACTGGCTGATTTCTGATAGAAAGCTATTTAGTTTAGAACAGTCACTTTGAAATTTGACAGGCAAAGATACTGTTAGGCCGTCACCATATTTGACAAAATTAATGTCATTTGAAGATGGTAAGTCATGTAGAAAGAAAGAAAAGAGAAGTGGGCAGAGTAGAGCACCTTGGGGGACACCAGCTTCAGTAAGCACAGCAGAGGATGATTTACCTTTGTATACGGTGTACTGCTTTCTGTTAGAGAAGTAGGAATGCAACCAGTTAGTGACCCAGGACTCAGTTTTTGTCATAGGGAGCTTATTTAGCAAGCGATATCTAGGTACAGAGTCGAAAGCAGAAGTGAAGTCGAGAAACGTGCAGCGGACGTATTTGGCACCTTTATCTAATGATGAGACGATACTGTTGTGTAAGATGGCTGCAGTGTCTAAAGTGCTCCTGCCCTGTCTATAAGCAAATTGTTTGAGGTCTTCAAAGCTTTTAAGGGAGGGTTCAAGTTTAAGAAGTACTAGTTTTTCCATAAGCTTTAGAAACGGGGAAGTGATGGTAATGGGTCTGAACTTTACGTTCTCGCTAATGCCAGGTTTAGGGACAGGGACTATTTTAATGTCTTTTCATGCATCATGTGTGACATTTTTGGAGAAAGAAGCATTTAGGATGTTAGTTAGTGGAGAACAGAAAGCATCTACACATTTTCTTTAGAACACATGCAGGTATACCATCAGGGCCAAGGTTACATGAGGGCTTAAGCGTTTTAAGACATTTTAGAACATCGAGAGCATTAAAGTCATGAAAGTTATCAGCTACATGATTAGTAACATTAGAAGTAGTTATAGTAGAACGACAGCGTATAAAAGACTGATTAAGAGCATTAACATCATAAGAAGGAAAAGCATTACAACGCTTACTATTGCCAGTAATTTCATTAAAACGTTTCCACTTGTTGATAGGAGATTTGCATGATACAGGTGTATCGTTATAGATAGCATTAAGATTTTTGATTTCAGATTTGATTTGAGCATTGATCTTTTTAACTCCTAACTTATCTTTGGATTTATATAATGTTTCTTTTTGCCTGCGAAGTTGTTTGAGACAAGGAGACGAGAAGCGGTCGAGGCGTTTGAGTAGTGTTTGTTTGGGACAGCATATATCAAGGCAGAACTTAAGATAATCCGTTATATTGGCAATTGTGTCATCTAATGTACTTTCATGGAATAAATCCCAGTTAGTATTTTTTAACATGCACCTTAGATTGAGTAAGTTGTCAGATGAGTAGAATCTTTGTTGAGCTTTCATAGACAGATGTGAGAAGACTTTAATATGTGTTTTGCTGTATATATTTGGTAAAACACAAACAATACAGTGATAAGAGTTAAGTATCAGTGCACCTTTACGTGTTTCATATACTCCTTTGTCGTTAGTAAAAACTAAATCGAGTGTTTTGTCAAGTCGAGTGGGAAATTTGACTATGTTTGTATGACCAAGTGCTTCAAAGAAGGAGCAATCTGAGGAGTTGAAATCACCAGTAATAACAGACAGAGAGTTGTCGAAGTTGGCAGCGGCAAACATGGTGAATTCGTCAGCAAAATTCGAAAGATCAGATAGTGAGCAACTTGGAGAAATGTACATGTTTGTAAGAAAGATATGTTTATATTTGGGTAGATGTTTGGGACGACATTCGACGGTGATACAGTCTATGAAGTCATTTGAGAATGAGAAGCAAACATTATTAGAAATAGACTATTTGGAGTGAATAAAAGTAGCAACTCCGCCACCACTTTTCTTATTACAACACTGTTGGTCTTGTCTAAATAGGATGAAGTCCTTTAGTGAGATGAGATTGTCATCATACATCTCATGTAACCATGTTTCTTGTAATGTGATTATCGCAGCATTATGATAAGTGTCAGTGGACATCCAGGATTGTAGGTACATTATCTTGTTAGGCAGAGAGCGGCAGTTAGTGTTCATTATGACAGGGACCGTAGTTAGGTCTATCGGTGTACGTTTAAGAGCTCTCTGCCAACCACTACGATGCTTCCTCCTTGATTTCTTGGGAATATGAAGGTCATTAGGTCGTAAATGATCCTGCTAGAATTCATATTTAGGTGATAAATAAAAATGAGTAAACGGTAGATTGGATGCACTATGTAGATATTATAATAGCTGGCCCAAAAATTCGAACAGGCCGCCAAGGTATGTATGTTCCCATCAAGCGGTAGTGCTTGCTAGCCAGGCTGAAGTGATCTAGGCTCCGGACGACTAAGTTTCAGACAGATTCTGCTGTCTGAAATGAGTCAAAACTGGATACACCGCTGATGGGATCGACCGCAAGCGAGAGAAACGGCCGTCCGGTGTTTAGATCACCTCGATGTGGATTGGATAGTCAGCAAGCACGACTGGTTGATATGAGTGATATAAAACCACTTGTCTCAGTCAATCAGCTGTATGTAGTTTCCCACGTCTATGCTTACGTTCTTGATTATTACTTATGGCATCAAGCAGATAACGCACATATTGTGATCTGAATAATTTCGGTTTCCAAAGGAGACTGTTGAAATTTCACCTTCTCGAACTGTGTAACTTGCGAACTGTGAATTCGATCCAAAACGGTTAGATATTTTCTCTACCTCAAACGAAATATGTTTGATTTAACCGGTAAGTCAGCATACTGCTGCTGAGCTATTCAAACAATTCATGCTCTTGGACAAAGAAAGAATAAAAAAGTACAAGGATTGATAATATTGGCCCCTCTTTTTGTTATTTTGCGGTTTTAATTTTTCTTTTTTAATTTTTTAATTTTTATTTACAGCTTGATTCCACACCGTATTTTCAGTACAAGTATGGAATTTTCAGCATGGATATCGGTAGCCCAAATTCAGGCCGACCATAGATATCGGGTGTGCGCCGGCAGGGGATGGAACCCCGGACCATGTGCATGGTCGGCGAGAGTCCTAACCACTGTGCCACCGACGCACACTGGCTACGTTGTGAACAATACAAAAAATTTGATGTGCATTGTCGACGAGATGAGGTAGTATTCAGCTGCCTATAGCTTTATTCAGACATTTGAGAAACCAAGATGGAAGGTTTTCGGAAATTCGACAGTGGACTTACCCAATGTAACTAACTGCACACGAGTAGTTAAACTGGTAAATAAACATGGAACAGTCGAAGCAGGGTAGTTTGTCTTTATTTCTCGAACTGACTACTGGTTGGCTTGTAAATAAACAGCCTAATTTAATTGCATTAAAATTCGTTTTGAAGGCTGAGACGTTGTGATAAAATCTCACCATTAGTATCTCCCGTGAATCGCAACCTTAGGAAGACTGATTTTTTTCAAAACTGTGAGCACTCTCAGCTGTATACTTACTGAGACCGTATGTTTATTAGGAAACTTTTTCGGATATCCCTTTCCACTTCGTAGATCACAAATAACGTCAAGTTCTTCGTTCAATGTTTCATTTGAACAAGTAACTCTAGCCCCGTGAGACAAACATCTAAAAAAATTACGTTTGTATTGAGGAAGGATGAAACTCAGCAAGTAAGTACATTGCCCAGCTGATGTAGGTTTCTCATACAGTCGTCTACATATTGTTCCAACTTTTAATTGTTGCTGTTAGATGTTTCGAGGCAATTGGAAGGAATCCTTGTTTAACCTATTTTCTGTGCTTGTTGGCACTCGTTATCAGCAAGGTGTATCTGCAGTCTTGAAGCAAGTTATGCCCCTTCTGAGCCTCGAACTCATATCACCCAGTTCTGCGTTTAGAGACGTTACCAATGAGCTGTTTGGGCTCGCGATTTACCTCCTTTTGGACTGTACTGCATGCTTTCATTGCACACTAGTAACTAGTGTGACATGTCTAGTCTCAGAAGGGACATGAGTTCCTTCAAGGTTGCAGATACGCCTTGATGAAGATTACCAGCTAGCAAGAAACCTAGGTCAAGCAGGGCTTCCTGCCGATTGCCTCCAACCATCTTACATCAACAGTTCAAAGTACACGGTGATTGGGAATCACCTAGAATGGTGGCCACAATGCAAACCTGACTGATAGAATTCAGTCTGCAACAAACAAAGGACTAGACACATCACACTAGTTACTAGTGTCCAGTCAAAGTATCGTTTCACCTGCTAGGAACAATATTTGAACCACTGTCAACCAGTACTCAGTTCAAAAAATAAAGACAAACCACCCTGCTTCGACTATTCCATGTTTATTTACCAGTTTAACTACTTTTGGGGAGCTAGTTACATCGGGCCTACGATCACGTAAGTTCATTGTCAAATTTCTGAACACCTTCCATCTCGATTTGTCAAACGTCTGAATGAAGCTGTACTTAGCCGAATACTAGCTCATCTAGTCGACTGGACATTAAGTTGACTCTAACAAAGCTTTCTAAGTTATTTTTCCTATTTCGCCCAATATACAATTGTAGACCATATAAAAGACTTGAAAATGTATTTTCCTTTAGCGATGACACAGAGTAATTGATAGGAACTAAAGGGAACCATGGGTCCGGATTGATGTAGGCTGTTAAGTTATAAAGTGCTCAGAGGGTTGACTAATTATAGGATATTTAGGTGAATATTTTGGACAAGACATACGGCAAAATGTTTAACTAGTAAGAGTTTAAGAGGTGACCTGACTACTGAAAACGCGTTTTTATAAAATTACAAAAGCGAAATGAGTTGAGCAACGTTCAGATGAAACCATAAACTATTTATTATAGACAGAACATCATGTACAGTAGAATACATGATGTAACATAAATTGCATGACTTTGTTTCGTACGTTTTGTCACTAAAAATAGTGCAAGACTTACTACTGCCTCATTACGCATTCATAGATTCGGTTTTAACCATTTAATGGCGATTGTCTCAGTAAAATGCATCTGTGTAGGTCCCTTTTGAGATAATAGAGAAGATTTGTAGATCAGGTGAATACATTTGATTCGGTCGTGTTTTCTAAGCCGGTTAATTTAAATGAAGAGCTTTCGTTAACCTTCTACAAAACATCATCGGCGAAAGTTTTAATATAGAGTGAATTAATTTGGATTCTACATGAATGATATAACTGTATATCCTGACAACCACCGTTGTGACTGGCTGTTAATGGACATCCTCATTGATCAGTTTTATCCCCTTTCTAGAAATTGGTCATGGGATTTCATCATGAGCTGACATCGGTTAGAGAACCAGTGGAAAACCTTGGAGTGCTGGAAAAGTGTTTTGTCGTAGTTTTGGACTCCTCATCAGTACGCACCTACTGAGGTTCGAACCCAGGACCCTCTGGTTACAAGGCGAACTCGTATTCCAATAAGCCACCAGGATCCGATCCAATGGCCCATAAATTCCAACTTCTACCAATGCAGAAATTCCCTGAGATTTTAGGTGTTTCCTCTGTTTAAAATTTCTACATTATTCCAATGGAATTGATGTCTATGATTGTCTAAGCGCATCGATATGAAAGAGTAAATATCGTGTCACAACTAATTTATGTTCGTAGATTTATTTTTTTAATTTATTATAGCTTGATTCCTCACCGTATTTTCGGAACAAATATGGAATTTTCAGCATGTGATATCGGTAGCCCAAATTTTGCAGGCCGACCATTGATATCGGGTGTGCGCCGGCAGGGGATCGAACCCCAGACCATGTGCATGGTCGGCGAGAATCCTAACCACTGTGCCACCGACGCACTTGAGGGGGACCCCCACTTTGACCGTTGTAGTATTTATCACAGTTCATGTTGTTGGATCCTTTGGTTTGCATAATATGGAATGAAGTTACTATGTTGGATTGTATGCTATGTCCGTTATCTCTGAGATAACCTTCAGATGTGGTAGAATGATGCATTTTCTTGTCAGTTTTGAAGATGGTTTCTTGGTGGTATTTCAATTTGAGCCTGAACATCTTGCTAAGAAATTGTATAGGTATTCATTCTTCTTGAAGATAGCTGCTGTTGTCTTCAGTGTTGAAGTTCTACAGTGTCTTTGAACTCTCTTGGACAATGTGAGTCATTAGGTCGTTGCTACTATAGTTGAATATTTGATCTGTGTGTTCCAATTTTCTGCATACTTATGTTTCGAAATTTTCTATGTTAGTTTTCTTGACTAAGCAATCTAAGAATGGAATTCTGTTGCCTAATTCTTCTCATCCTGTGAATTTAATGTCTTCAAATATGTTTTTGATTAATTTGTGGATGTATTTCAAGTGGTTCCTTTCAAGTGTTGCGAATGTCTCGTCAATAGAACATACCCAGACTTTTGGTTTAATTATAGGTAGGGCTATTAATTCTAATCATTAGAGTAGCGGCTTCAGGTATTAATCCTGATATGGACTATCCCGTTGGTGTTCCTTTTTCACTTCGTATATCAGATGATAGAATTTCAAATATAAGGCATAATTCCATGAGGTTTATACAAGTTGAACATTGCGCTGTTTGTGTCTTCTATTGGTTTTGCCATTGTTTATCATTTCGAACGCCTTCAGATTGCCCACAATATGGCCAGGCGTGCAGTCTAACTATTTTTAGGTATGTCTTCAGAAATGTGGAAACTAACTCTTCTCTCTATTCTTCCAATGTATTTGCTTCGAAACATATATGTGAATTAGTGGACTCAGTTAGAGGTAGCATGAGGTGGGAGTTTGACCATTTTTGATTATTTTAAACAACTGCTTGTTTGATATGCACAGATAAGCTTGATGGCTAGATATGTTCTTTTAAGTGAATCGTTCAAGTAGGTACAGGGAAGAACTGTTTGAAATATATGTCCTTCAACACCGTTAGAATATGCCACTAATCATTTGTAACCATAATACAAAAAACATACTTAAACATCTTTTTAGTCTAGATTTACAAAAAATATCATCATCAATCTACAGAAAGCCAGAATTTCTCACTACGCTTAATAAATTTATTCAGATGTTTACTCATATCACTGAATATCACCAGGAATATTGCTGGTATATTTTCACCAGTCTAATTATCTTTCACAGGTTGTACTAAAATAGTTAATGAATAAAAGTATATTCTGCCTACAAATGTAACTGTATACGGATAGTGTAAAGAAATTAAACTGAAAGCTACAAATACTGGGAGTTCTTGAAGTGATTTTTTTCACGACTTACTGCTTTCGTTTCCCACAATTTTGGTTCCCATAGAAGTGCGTAACTGGTTCATGTGTAAACAGGACCTAAAATAACTGCCATCGCGTCGGTAGCACAGAGGTGGAATGCTCGCCAACGACGCGGGTGGTTCGGGATTTGATCCCCGACCTACGTACCCCATTACCTCGCTAAGGCAGTAACGTGACTGGTAAACAGGGAAGGTTGGGCGTGAGGCTAGCAGTCCTATCCAGTAAAAATAAACACCACTGCTAACGAAACTCCAATGCTGCAGCTTGAAGCCCTATTTTCCACTGGGAACGTAAAGGAATACAAAACAAATAACTGCCGATATGTGTAACTTACTCAATTCCTTCCGTTTTTCTCCCTCTACGATCTTTTGAGGCTCAGTAAGCAAACTACTGGCAGAATCTCCGAAATCCACCCCGTTAAATATTCATGGAACCATCAGGTTTAAATATTATTTATTTGAGGTAAGTTAAATCACACTGTAGCGTGATGCAGACTGATTGGAAGCGGCCACAATTGAAAGCAGCACTTTAATTCAGCGGCTAGCTATAGAGGTGGAAACATCTATTCCTCAAATCTGGGTTCGGAATACTTTGGGAACATGAAACAGCTACACTAGACAGATTGTTTAACCTTGGGCCAAGTACTAACCTTTCGGAACATTTTGTTCTCCTCTTACTTAGCCAGACTTTAATATATCTAAGAATGTATAAATATGGTGTGTTTTTCCTTGGTGAAGATCCGTTGCCAATTCTCTTATCTTCTGCTGTTACAACAGTATATGAAAGATACCCAGAAAATGAAAAAGCGTGGAGACACATGTCCACAATACATTACGTGATAGGTAGAAAGAGTAAATAAAGGGTTTGTCAAGAAAATGATGTTACTAAGATGTCATACAAAAGGTAAAAAAATCCAAAAAGCAATCCCAAAAACACTATTCACAAAATAGTAGAACTTGGAATTTTACTCAAGGTAGAAGGAGGGTTAGGGAAGTTTCTTCTGTGTACATAAATCTGAGTTTTTTATCCGGATCGCTAAGGCCTCAGCGATACTGAGTATACGGAGGCTTGCCGTTTTCGAGCGGCCTCTTTTGATTTTGTAGGTAACTCTGAATCAATCCTCCTGAAATATTGATTGATTGGTGTTGAATATATGTCTAATTATAGTGTTCCTTATTGATCCGCCGTTACCTTTTATTAGCCAAGTAGAATAATCTTCTTTGAATCTTTTAGATATACCACGCATAGAATGACCTATATATCTCGCTCCACATGAGCAAGTAAATTAGTAGATACACATGGAGTTGTTGAAGAACAATGGGCAGTAAGAGAAAACCAATCGTAATGTAGCAGCAGAGAACGTTCTTTTCAGGATTTTAGATATTCTCTCCCATAGCATGTTGACTAGAGTGTCGCCTGTGAAAGCCACAATTATGTACAGCATCTTCTTCGACATATGGATGGGTTGGACTTTGTTGTTTTTCAACTTTATCTGTTCATCTATAAAGCGTAGTGGATAGTCATTATCAATTAATGTCTTCCTCAAAACAGTTATCTCTTCTTCTACTGATTCGGTGGTACTGCATATCCTAGGGATTCTAGTCAAAAGTCTACGTGGAACGGTCAGCTGACCGATTGGGTACCCATCAGTCACAAGCGGAACCTGGTAATATCTCTTGCGACCAGGACGGTCTTTAACAATATTTAATAAAATTTTCCCAGTTACAGTTCATTTTTGGGCCGTCGAGGGGTGAAATTTTGAGTATTTATAGAAAAATAGAAGCTTATGAAATCCCGTAGTGTTTTGCTTTTTAGATGAAATTTGATATCTCACTAAGAATATTGTCTGCTTTATTTTCAAATTAGTAAAGAATAATCGATGTTTTGGTATCGTGACGAACATAGACAACACCATTTTTGTATCCATTTTAGGCGCTGAGGTATAATACTCCTGGAGATTTCTCATTTAAGTTTGGATAAGTAAGCAGATATAGATTCTATTCTAGTTGAATTTATGTGTTCTCTGTTGTAGACTGTTTCGACTGCTAGGATGCCAATAAAATTAACGACAACATTAAGTAAAAGAGGTTTCAGCATAGCGAAAATTCCTATTCAGACACTAAGAAGACAAAATAAGGTTCGAGCTTGACAATTATATATATATATATATATATATATATATATATATATATATATATATATATATATAGTAATAACCAGAACTAGTCACTATCAGTGGGCAAAATGTGAGAGATGTCACTTCCTTCACTTGTCTAGGAAGCATCGTTTCAACTACAGGTGGTGGCACGGATGAGGATGTCAAGACTAGTCAGGATAGCACAGGGAAGATACAACTTCACCACTCTGAAATCAGTGCGGAAGACTTCGAAACCCAGCATAAACAACAAAATTCGGATTTTCAACACCAACTTTAGGACAATCACTTCTTCTATATGGTTCAGAAACTTGGCTCACTCGTAACGGAAGAACATTTGCAACAGCCTGCTGCAGACTTTTATCAACAGCTGCCACCTTTGCTGGCTCCATATTAAAGATCAGATGGCCAGAAAGAATCAGCAGTAAGAAACTCTGAGAACAAACCAAAAAAGCTGTTACTCAACCAATATGCAGAAGAAAATGGAGATGGATTGGTTGCGCGCTGAGGAGGCCGTTGGGAGAGACTTTACTCAATGCAGGACATCGCCACAGTGAAACCCGAGTGAAAAATGACCGGTGAGTCATCCGGCGGTGACACGGAGGAAGTCGTACAAGGAGATCAGAGACTGTGGGCAATCGTGGGGCCAGCTAAGGAGTACCACGGAGAATAGGACAAACTGCAGACGTGCTGTTGAAGCTCTATGTTCTACTAGGACCCCCACCCAAAGAAAACAATAATTATAAAAAATATATATGATAAACTAGAATGGTCGTCATTAACAACATTGATGTTTTCCTAAGTGATATCAATTTGTAAAGATCAGTGGAATTACAGTTGAAGAAAGATACGTGAGTTATAAAAAGCATGAAAAATATAATGCTAAATAGAATTTCAGATAAAAATTAGGAAAATTTATGCAATAAGTCAAGGAACGCCCTTATCTTTCATTTCAGTTATCAGATTCACGTGTGAAGAAGAAACTCAAGGTAAGATTGCATTTCTAGACGTCCTAATAACAAGAAGACCAGATAGGTAACATTAAAAGGAATTTGCATAAGAAAGGCACTTCGATCGATCAGTATACACGTTTTCACAACTTTGGTCATTTACGATATAAAAGAAATTTTGTAAGGACCTTTACATACAGGATCAGAGCTATTTGTTCAGAAGATGACATTGAAGACGAACATAAGGTTATACATGATTTGTTAACTGAAAATAGCTACCCTGAATAGTTAGTTGGTTGTTAAACACACACATGGCTAATTAGGTAGATAAGAACTCTTCTTTATCTGTTAATAAGAAGTCTACAATTCAAAGGCGATATACCGAGTGAAATATTAACGAACAAGTTGAGAAAATCGATTCGAAGAACGTTCAATGCCTGTAAACTGCAGATTATATTTCCATACTTTTTCTCCTTCACGTTCCCAGTGGAACATAGGGCTCCAAGCTAGAGGCTTGAAGTTTCTGTAGCAGTGTTTACTTTTACAGGATGACGTTGCTAGCCTCATGCCCAATGTTTCCTCTTTACCGGCTTTGAATTACTGGCTTAGCAAGTTAAAGGAGTGCGTCGGCCGGGGATCGAACCCCAGACCATGTGCATGATGGGCGAGCGTCCTAACTGTTGTGCCGCCGACGCACCATATTTCCATATACTCGACTATAATTCCGAAAGTGAAAGATGAGGCATCTAAAATAACCAACTCTACTTGTATCTGTCAATTCAACTGCTGCGTGTGCGGGGTTAGTTATATTGGCCGTTGCTCTAGCAACTTAGTTCTGCCTCTTCGGGAATATCTAGCAGTATTGTTGAATAAAGGCGTTGTTAAAGCTGTCAACATTTCTATATTAGATCACCTCGTCAAAACAGGCCACAGAGCTAGCATCGACTTGTCTTTCTCTATCATCTTTTGGGTATCAAATAAATTGCCAAAGGCCACTAGATACCACATACTCCAAAAAGAAGAGACCACTGAAAATCTCCTAAACTAACTGAAGCTCTGAGTGCTAAAGAAGCAAGTACAGATACCATTGCTACTCTGACATGTTGTCAAACCTATAAAATCATAAATCCAGTGTTAATTCCCCCTAATTCATCTGATATTCGGTTTAGTGTTATACTGATGCTTTTGAAATATGACCCATTGATACAATTGATTCAATGTAATTTATTATTACTATTATTCCTTTGCGTTCCGAGTGGAACATAGGGCTTCAGCAACACATCCCCACTTTCAAGTGTTGGTTTTTAGGGATTTGATTGGTTACAAGATTTCATCATGAGCTGACATTGATTAGAGAACCATTGGAAAACCTGGGAGTACTTGGCAGCTGTTTCGTCCTCGCCTGGGACTCTTCATCAGTACACACCCACTGGGGTTCGAGCCCAGAACCTTCTGGTTACAAGGTGAGTTCATATACCATTAAGCCACTGGGACCCGATCCAATGCCCATGAATTCTAACTTCTGCCAATTCACGACATAGTGTGACCCCTAGCCAATGTCTTTGGCGAGTATTTGTCCTCACACTCGACCTGCTACACCCTACTGGTTACGACTTCTCACTAGAACCCCAGGTAACTACCTACCTGAATTGAGCAAGTTGCTAGTCCAGTACTCCCAAGTTTTCCAATGTTTCTCTAACCAATGTCAGCTCATGATGAAATCCTGTAACCATCTCCACTTTGTTCTGTTTTCTGCCGTCTTCCTCAGCTGCGTCCACTATTGATCAAACTCTCTCATCTCTTTCTCACACGATCTCTTTCATTTCCCTCCCACACCGACGACCCACTCATCGCTTCCTATTTGGATTCCACTCGAGCAATGGCGTGGCGTGCGATGTCATTCGGCGGCCTCCTCAATGTATGCACGATCCATCCATCTCCATTTTCTCCTACATATTTGTTGAGCAATCTGCTCTTATTTGGCTTGTTCCCAGCCAGAGTTTCTTGCTGCTAATTATTTCTGGCCATCACTTGATTTTCTGTATTGAGCCAGCAAAGTGGGCAGTTGTTGATAAAAGTCTGCAGCCACCTGTTGGGAATCCCTTCCCTATCACGAGCGTCAGGTTTCTGACCTGACTTTGACATATTCGCCCGTTCCGACTGCCTTTAATTGAAACGATGCTTCCAAGAAAAGTGAAGGAGGCAACCTCTGTCAAATCTCTCCCGTTGAGGGTGATAGGTTCTGGTTGTTGATTGGTTATCTTCGAAACCTCCGTTTTTTTCTATGTTCACCTGCAGTCCTGTTTTCGCCGCCTCTTTTGCCAGTTTGTTGGTTCTCATTTGTAAGTTTTCGAGTTTGTGTGACATAAGACATATATCATCTGCGAAATCTAGATCTTCTAGAGTCTCCTTATCATTCGACAGCGTCCTGACTTCTCGCCCCAACAGTCTGACGCATCCTTTATTCTCTTCAGGATGATGCGAGTTAGTATTTTACTTGGCGTGGACAAGAGCATTATTGTACGCCAGTTCCCACGCAGGCCTAAGTCGCCCTTGTTTGGCAGTTTGACGAGGTAGCCAACTTTTCTTCCAATCAGTAGGTACCTTTCCTTCTTTCCAAACGTTTTGCAGTAATGGAGTGAGAACATCTGCCGTAATCTTTGGGGTCGTCTTCAGTGCCTTGGGAGGAATGCCATCTGGTCCTGCTGCCTTCCCGGACTTCAGTAGCTTGGTCGCATTCAGGATTTCTTCTTTCGTTGGAGGAGTGGTGTCCACTGGCATTTCCGTGTGTGCTGTTGACGGTGGTGTATTTCTGGGCGAGTTGCCGGTGATGGTCGATTCAAGAGTCCTTTAAAGTGATCAGCCTATTGTTTGATTTGTTTCTTCTCCTTGGTGATCAGGTTCCTTTCACCATCCTTTATTGGTTTCATCATCTCTTCCCGGATGGAGATTTGATTATCTGATATAGTATCCTGATGTCTCTTTTGCCTGTGGCCTGTTCTGCTTTAGTTGCTCGCCAGTTTGTCGTAGAATTGTCGTTTATCTTTTCTAGCACTCTTCTTCACTTCTTTATTCAGTGCAGTGTACACTGAACTCAGATTCTCCTGTAGCCCGTCTTTGGATTGAGTCATCTCTTTCACAATCCTCCTCTCCTCAATTATCTTTTAGGTATCCGTTGACAGCCATTCCTTGTCCTGTCTCTTCCTTCTCCCTAGAGCAGTTGTACATATTTCCTTAAATATCGCTTTCAGAGAGTTCCAATGTTTTTCCACGCGGGTTTCTTCCGTGATGCCACGTAGCGTCTTTGACTTTGCTCTGATCTGATCTGTAGCGAAGGCATCCCTTGTAGTTCTGTCCTTTAGTTCCTGAGTGCTGAGCTTGAACTGTGGCCTGTCTCCATTTGTTTTCATGGATTTCAGCTTCACCTTGAAGGTTTCTTGAACTAGATGATGGTCTCAGCCCACATCTGCTCCCCTTCTCGACTTTGTATCAAACAGGCTGCGTCTCCACTTCCTTGAGCGACAGTGAGATGAAATCTATTTGGTTTGTGGTGTGTCCGTTTGGCGAAATCCATGTTGATTTGGGGATATCATTGTGTTTGTACACGTTCCCTTCAATCACCAAATCGTTGTAAGAGCAAAAGTTTGCAAATAATTCTCCGTTCTCATTCATTTCGCCGAGTGACAGCCTCTTGATCCATGATGAGTTCTCTTCCTGTATTATCTGACCCCAGTTTGGCTTGCATTCATATAGCTCATAAGGATTTTGATGCCTCAGTTTGGGATGTTGTCCATTACTGCTTGTAGTTGTCTGTAAAAATCTTCCTTCTTTTCTTGTTCCACGTTTTTCTGTAGCACTGTGCATAGCACTGGATAATTGTGACCTTCCTTCCTTTGGAGTTGAATATTGCTGTCATGATCCTGGATGAAATTGATTCCCACTGCATTTGGGCTTTGGTTGCCACTGGTAACATCATGATAACCACTCACTCCCTCAGTGTTCTCGTGGTTGTTGTCTGGGTGAGCAGACCATAGTAGATTACTGACTCTCCCGTTGACAATGTTGTCAATCTACATCCATTCCATCTGCTCTCGCAGATACCCAGTATCTTCGCATCTCTTTGGCTACCTGGGCACTCTTCTCAGTCTCGTACATTGTACGGACATTCCACATACCCACTCTTACTCTTGCTTTCATCGAGAGAAGACACATCTGGTTGCTGACTGGCTTCCCGAAGGCTTTCACCAGCCTGCTGTGTCATTTCGCCTCTGGGATTCCAGCGAAGATTGAGACTGTTATTATTTGAAGTTTTTGTATTTTAAATAAATTTTCTGTGCGTTCAAGTTCCTCTAGCAGTTTGAGAGATTTAGTGGTGTGGGGTTGCTAGCCGCACGCCCAACCCTCCGCCTTCACCAGGGCTTGGGACCGGCTAGAAAACTAGCGAGCTAGTTAGCTAGGCGAGGTTCAATGTAATTTAAAACAGTATTAATGTTGCTAATAAGAAAGCCCTTAAATTATCACTACTATAAATGAAGAACCTTATGATGAATTTATGGAGAAAGGAGAATTCTTTGTTCATTAATCAGTCTTTTAAATAAAGGATACTTAAAACATTATGGCTGTCAATATATATATATATAATTGTAAAGCAGGAAGCGGAAATTATCTTAAATAATATTCTTTCCTCAAACTTTCTTTAGTCTTTCCTCTAAAATTGAAGGTGTAACATATGAAATTCAAAAGAAGCCATAGTTCTGAATATTAGTCAATGTTGAACAAAAAACATGAAAAAAAGAATCCATTTCAATAGTAGCTGCATACTACTACAGAAACATTTTGACTGAGGTAGACTACAACCAGCATTACCGCCTTAGGATCAGATTGACAGAGAACTTATATCCTCAATCCATCTCAGATACTTTAGTTTTTACAGTAGGAAGTCACTATATCATTTTTTATGACTTGTCCGATAGAACAGTGTCCCTTTTTCAATCAAATAATTCACGTATAAAACAGCTAGTGCGAGAAAAAGTATTCCCTATCCCGTGCCCTCCCACCTCACCAGCCTGCCTTAAAACTATATCGAGTATGAAACATCAATAACCAATTCTCTCTCATTTTTTTTTGTTAAACATTGAGTGATGCATCGTTTCATTTATTTTGGATACATTAAAGTATCTTCCCGTCAGTCTTCTCTTTCAATATATGGTTATCGTTGAGTAGTATTAGTAGTATTAGTAGTAGTATATATTAATTCATGACAATAAAAAAACACAACAACAAATATATTTGAATAGGCTCACTGCTAGGAGGAAGCACTAAGAAGTATCCTAGCCTTAAAAGTCATAGAAAGTCTCATTTAGCATTTATGAAGAAGGAAGAAGTCTAAACTAAAAACCTCTTGGGTTGATTTGTTTAGTGAATACCAATTTCCTGTGTTTAACCAATGATGATACTTTTTAGGAGTTTTACTCACAATTAAACATTCTAAAGACAGGTAGGTAGGTAGATAGGTATAAAAGTGTATTTGATAACACTGTACAACTGTTTTTTTGGGTCTTAAAGAGTACTCAAGTGACATTGAAATCATCAGTCACAAACTGAGTGTATTCATTCTCAATAAGTATTTTACTAACATTATATGTATAAGTATATATACTTTAGATTGAATTTTTTGACCATAAAACTTTTGAGTACCATTTAAAAATGGGTTTTGAGATTAAAAGTGGGTTTAAAATTGAAAGAGGAGTTGAGAGTATGTTCTTAACTTATCCAATGCACTGTGTGGTTTTCTATGTTTATGCGTGTATTTGCGTTTAATCTCTATGAAAACCTTTAAAAGCTTTATTGTTGTGTTCAAGATTGCTTAAGAATACCTCTAGAATTGTGAAATTTCATATTCTTATCAAACACTTTATTAGATTCACTATCGTTTATGGTACTGTGAAAGTGATGTCTTCTTCCTAAACGCTAGTAAAAGTTTGGTGGTAGTTAAACACTTTGAAAATTGAGCTCATGTGAACTAACAGAAACAAATGCGGATAAGATAGGTTTCCATCATATACCTACTAATGGCATGGCAAAGCTGACGTCTAGAGATATTATCTGTCTAGGATTGCATAACGTCTTACCTTTAGTTAAGTAAGTCTTCTTCGACACAAACTGAGTCCCGGGCTGTTAACTAGCTTCATTCTCATTTCTCGAACAGAATGCAGTATATCGTCTGTACAGGCAAATCTTCTGCCTGTCTTACTCAAGCCGGTGTCCCTAAAGATGCTGTTCTTTTTGCCCCTTCTCCTCGTCTCTCTTTCTTCGTATGTAGCTGCACTCGTCAGTACCAAATCAACTTTGTTAAATGTGTGTCTGACCTGACTGTTTCGCTACCTGTTACCTCTCCAGTCTGAATGTTCCAAACTGAGCAGCTCTTTGACGAACAAAGACCAGTGGTCCAGAATAATGGTATTAGGTTGAACCCCTCAAAATGTGAGACAGGTAACAGCACCTACAAGCATAAATGTGATCTACACGAAGTGATTCGTCCATAAGATGCTTGTAGCTGAGAGGGCATTGAAACAGAAACTGAGTCAAGCGTTAAACGCATTGGAATAGTTGGAATAGCTGTGCGCATCCTAAATAAGTTACGAAATGGTGTCTGAACATACTTTTTACAATGAATTCAAGATACAACCGGAAAATATAGGCGACATAATTTTAAAGATGATTTAAGTAGACAATTATTTATTGTTAGAAGAATAACAATTTATAGAGTAATTAGACAAAGGGGTGGAATTCAGATTTCGCCTGGAAACAAGGATAGACTGGAGACAATTTGCGAGATAGAACAACAGAGGGAATTTAGACATATTATGATGGACATTTGAGGAGGTTGGAGGTGAATAGTAAAGTATAATTGTAAGATAGATGAAATAATTTGTTATATTTGGAAGCTTAGTAGTGAGCATAACTTAGTAAGTGAAAATTAAAATCAAAATTAAGTGGAATGTTATGAAACTGAACAAAATACAAAAGTACATGAACAAAATAATTATGGTTACCAGAATAGTGAGATATTAGTCACACTACGTTTCTGTATGCATAAGTTGGATCGAAGACTTCTGCGAACCGGAGTAGCCATGTTTTTCTTTGTATATTGATTATTTTACAAGCCTGAATAATTTCCAGTTTATGTTCCGTGTCATTTAGGTGTTTGGCAATTGCACTTCGGAAAACTTTACTGACTTTCACAATTGGACACTTTTAGGGATATGCTCGGAGAATCTAGTAGATGCTCTCCTCTCAGTCGTTCCTATGTACTTGGCGCCGCAAGTGCAGGTGAAATGGTAAATGCAGTTGGAATTGACACATAGAACAGGATACTTATCTACTTTTAGAAAACAGAAGGATTGAGCGAAGAAATATTTACTTTTCAATTAGATCCTCATCTCTGTCTCTACTCTAACATACACGTATAGCATTTTTATTACACTGCACAACAGTTTGCCAATCAAGCGGCACTGATATGTTTGTTAACAAAAATTAATCACTGTCAACTTGTCAATGGGGTGATAATTAACGAAAAAAATAAATAAACACAATTAAAAGGTAGAAATGGTTACAACACGTGGATTATTATCATATATATTATTATTGTTTCCTTTTGATTCCTAGAGGAACATAGGGCTTCAGCCATGCGTCTCCATTGCGTTCGGTTCTCTGCTACAGTCTTCACCTGGCTCCAAGTCTGCCCACACGTTTTCATCTCCTCTTCACATGACCTCCTCCAAGTCACCCCCACACTGACGACCAACTCGCCGCTTCCCTTTCAGGTTCTACTCGAGCAATGGCCTGTCGTGTGATGTCACTTGATGGTTTCCTCAGAGTATGGCCAATCCATCTCCATTTCTTCCTGCCTATTCGTTTCACAATCGGTTCCTGCTGTGTTGGTTCAATCCCAGAGATCCCTCACTATTGTTGATCTTTTCTGGCTGGCCATCTGATCTTGAGTATTGAGCGAAGGCAACTGTTAATGAAGGTCTGTAGTTTGTTTGAGATGCTCTTTATAACGCGCAGTGCAAGTCTCTGATCCGTATAGTAGCACTGACTGACTTCACATTGGAGTTGAAAATCTGGATCTTATTTTTGATGCTGAGTGCTGTTGACCTCCACACAGACTTGAGAGAGTAGTGAAAGCTTGCCTTGCTTTTCCGATTCTTGCTTTGATATCGTCGTCATTTCCGCCTGTAGTTGAGACGATACTTCTTAGGTAGGTAAAGAAGGTTGTTTCTTTCAGGTTCTTTTCATTTATGCTAATTGTTGTCTGTTATTGTTGTTCTTGTCCAGGAATCTTCATTACCTCTTTTTTCTCTATGTTCACCTGAAGTCCTATCTCCTCTGTATGCTTCTCCTGCCAACTTGTTCCTTTTCGGTTGCATATCTTCCAGTTTGTGGGAAATCAGACATATATCATCGGCGAAATCCAGATCCTGCGAGTCCATTTTATGCCTGGATTGCATCGTGCATAATTTGAGAAAAATGAAGCGTAGTTAAGGAATAAGCGTGTGCACAGGTCGATTACGTAACAGACTGTTAAAGAAAACAAAACGATTTGAACAATTATAACTTGTAAATAAGGGTTCAGTGGTCATAAGAATAACTATTTTACAAGGATAACATGTAATTCAAGAGAAGTCGGAAAAAATAGAATAATTTGGACAACTTTAATATTAATCGTGATGTGACATGGGTTTTCACTTCATCTGTAGTAATCACACATAAAATCTTTTTGAAATAATTTCAGGAAGAAGTTAGTTTTGTCTAGATTATCAAACTGCTGTACATGTTTCCTGAATGAAAGGTGTCGGACTTAATATGTCGGGATATTTAGCTGAAATATCGTAATTTCAAACTTCAGTCACCCCACTGCACGTTGGTGGCACAGCTGTAATATGCTCGCCGAGCACGTCTCACATGGTTCGGGCTTCGATCATCGGCCACCGACGCACGCCTTTGACTCGCTAAGCCAGTAATAAGAATGGTAAAGAGGGACAGTCAAGCATGAGACTAGCAACCTCATTTCGTAGAAACAAACATGACTGCCACCGAAACTTCAGAACTGTAGCCTGAAGCTCTCTATTCCACTGGGAACGTAAGGAAATAAAAAATATCACCCTTTTCCAGTGATGTCAATCTTCTCAAAAAAAAACTATCCCTATTAGTCTAATCGGTTTCTCTTACCATTTCTTCACAATCTAAAACTGAGAACTATTTGAACTATGAGTGTAGAAAAGCCAGACAGGCGTCTAATGTCATGATAAAACATACAGATAAAGTGTAATGTCAAGGAAACCACTTAGTATTCCACCTAATCATATGTAAACTATCAGAAAATACAAATGAGGTTTTAGAAAAGATTTTGCGGGATTATCCTAGGATTTAAAACACAACAGAAATTCCCAATACGTAGTAAATAGTATTACTGGGATACTACCACCGCGAAATTATTAATAAATTAGGAAAGGAAATCCAGTTAGAAGGTGAGCAATGAATTTACCTCAACTGCTTATATACAAATTTGTTTTTCATTTAAATTTTAAGACAGTAGAATATTTTCTTCTTCATTTCTCCTTTTTCTAATGATTACTTTATTTTTTTATTTTTTTTTGTTTACAGCTTGATTCCACACAGTACTTTCAGTAGAAGTATGGAATTTTCAGCATGGATATCGGTAGCCCAAATTTTACAGGCCGACCATAGATATCGGGTGGGCGTCGGCAAGTAATCGAACCCCGGACCATGTGCATGGTCGGCGAGAGTCCTAACCACTGTGCTACCGACGCACAGGGGGAAGTATTTATAAACATGAAGCGAAGATAATGTGAATTTGCTGACAGTAGCTTATCCATTCATAAGCAATCTGTCCAGTTTTACAATTTACAATTTCATAAGAAGGATTAAAAGCACTTTCTTTTAAATTAATTTATATCATAATCCCTTTGGGTTCCGAGAGGAACATGGAACTTCCACAGCAAATCTCCACTTCATTCTTCTCTCTTCATTCCTCTTCAGTCGGCTCTGCGACCATCCCAGGATTCTGTATACTTCGAATACGATTTCATCCATTTCACCCTTGGATTCATGTAAAACTCGTTGCTTTTTAATCGAATTCAATTTGAGCCATGGCCTAGTACGTGATATCTAAATATGTCTTCGACATATCTATTAAGCAATACGTTCTTGATTATTTATTTATTTATGATTACAGCTTGATGCCACACCGTATTTTCAGTACAAGTATGAAATTTTCAGCATGGATATCGGTAGCCCAAAGTTTGCAGGCCGACCATAGATATCGGGTATGCGTTGGCGGCGGATCAAACCCCGAACCATGTGCATGGTCGGCGAGAATCCTATCCACTGTGCCACCAACTTTCTTGTCGCTTATCCTTTCTGGCTGGTCATCTGATCTTCGGTATGGAGCGTAGGAGGCTGTTCATAAAAGCCTGAAGGCAGTTGTTGGAAATGCTTTACGTCATGCCCCAAGATTGTGAGTCATACAGAGAAACTGACTGACATGACACTGATGTTCAAAATCCGGATGTTGTTGTTTGTGCTGAGTGGAGAAGCTTTCCAAACTAGTTTCAGAGTGATGAACGTCAGTCTTGCATTCCAAATCCTGGTTGGCATTGAAATATCCATCAGTTTGGTCTACCTGCAGTTGAAATGATGATGTCTGGATTCGTTAAGGAAGTGACCTCTTTCAAATTTCTTCCGTTAATATTGATTTATGCTTGTTGTTGTTATGGTCGGCTGATTATCTCAATTACCTCTGTCTTCTCTATGTTTACTTAAAGTATTGTCTTTGCTGCTTGCTTCATCTACCGACGTTTTGGTTTTCCAGTGTAAGTCTTCGAGTTTATATGACGTTAGACATACATAGTGTGTGAAGTTCAAATCTTCTATTGTTTTCTTGTCATCCTAACGTATTCTTGTCCTTTTGCACCCCATGTACCGTGTTCTATACAGTCCAGTCCATCTCAGGTAGGAATATCAACGGTGGTACTAATCAGTCTTCTCTTCCTCCTGCATTCACTAAAAAGTCTTCAACGATTTTACCGTTGTGAACCACTTGACATGTGGGATTTTCATGTAGGTGTTGAATGAGGCTGATAAAGATTTGGGGTGCTGTACTGCGTAGTGTTGAAGTAGTTTCCAAATTACTTCGCATTCAAAGTGGATGAAGTTGAGGTTTCGGTTTAGCTAACACTCTATGCTCTGTCTGATGATGATGCTGAGTAGTGTTGCAGTTTGATCAGCTCATATGATCTGCTTTCTGTGAATCTAGCTTTTTAATTATTATTATTGTTTCTTTTAATTCCTAGAGGAACATAGGGCTTCAGCCATGCGTCTCCATTGCGTTCGGTTCTCTGCTACAGTCTTCACCTGGCTCCAAGTCTGCCCACACGTTTTCATCTCCTCTTCACATGACCTCCTCCAAGTCACCCCCACACTGACGACCAACTCGCCGCTTCCCTTTCAGGTTCTACTCGAGCAATGGCCTGTCGTGTGATGTCACTTGATGGTTTCCTCAGAGTATGGCCAATCCATCTCCATTTCTTCCTGCCTATTCGTTTCACAATCGGTTCCTGCTGTGTTGGTTCAATCCCAGAGATCCCTCACTATTGTTGATCTTTTCTGGCTGGCCATCTGATCTTGAGTATTGAGCGAAGGCAACTGTTAATGAAGGTCTGTAGTTTGTTTGAGATGCTCTTTATAACGCGCAGTGCAAGTCTCTGATCCGTATAGTAGCACTGACTGACTTCACATTGGAGTTGAAAATCTGGATCTTATTTTTGATGCTGAGTGCTGTTGACCTCCACACAGACTTGAGAGAGTAGTGAAAGCTTGCCTTGCTTTTCCGATTCTTGCTTTGATATCGTCGTCATTTCCGCCTGTAGTTAAGACGACGCTTCCCAGGTAGGTAAAGAAGGTTGTTTCTTTCAGGTTCCTCCCATTTATGCTGATCGTTGTCTGTTTTTGTTGTTCTTTTCTGGGAATCTTCATCACCTCTGTTTTCTCTGCGTTCACCTGAAGTCCTATCTTTGATGCTTCTTCTGCCAACTTGTTGCTTTTCGCTTGCATATCTTCCAGCTTGTGGGAGATAAGGCATATATCGTCAGAGAAGTCCAGATGCTGAGTTTTTTGTGTGAGTCCATTTTATGCCTGTTTCCTCATTGCCCGCTGTTTGTCATACATACCATTATAATAAATCATGAACTTCTTCTTTTGGTCATCAAAGTCAAATTAGAAGTTGTCTTATAAATAAATCTATGTCATAACTAGGCATTCCAATACCTAGTACTGATGTTATTAGCTGATGAAGCCAGAGTCTTTATCGTATATGCTTTCAGGTCATAAAAGCACCAACAAGGTTGAGATTTTTCATAAACTTATTCTCCTTTATGCATTTGAATAATGCAAAAACAAAACAAGTAGTTCAGTGAAGAGTCTCTTTTCGGCGAATTCATTTTCTTAGCTATACAATCACATATATATAGGCTATTTTGCACGTATGTGTACATTAAGTTTATCAAGCAAAAATACAATTGGTTATGGTTATTTTAACTAAACAGGTGAGAGTTAGTAAGTCTTGGTTGGATTTACGTAATTTAATAATTTCCACTGTAGCATTAAGAACATGATGTTCAACGAAGATACTCTTTTCAACGAATTAATTATCAAGCTGTACAATCGTATATATATGGTTTCCTTTTAAGAAGTTATATCCGGGGAGGGAATTAGATCAAAGGAGTGGATACATGAAATAATAGTAGTATGAAATGCAATTAGAATATTTGTGATTATAATCACAGTTTAATGTCAAGTAGCAAAACAATCAATGTCGTATATATAATAATACATCAGGTGTATAGATTTTGGAAAGGGGTACATAGTTATATGATTAGTAGACGAATATAAAATGTTACATAACATGGTGTGAAATTCGATGAGATAGAATTCAAAATTGTAAAACTAAAAAATAAAAATTAATAATTTTTGGTTTACAATGACAAATGGAAACAATTCAGAGTGGGAATGGTAATAATAATGATAATAATAATAATCGTAGTAATAAAGGAGAAGTACATAGAATAACTAAATAAACAAAATAAATAAATGTCTATCCCTATACGGCCAAGGCAGAAGTAGGGATTGTACATACTTCTTTTGTACACAAAAGTCTGGCTGGCTTAAAGTCATGAATTGCCAAGGCCTCAGCTGTCTTTAGAAGTATGTAACGAAGAAAACGCGGGAAGTTAGCATGGATTCTGTATATGATCTTAAAATCATGGTCAGGGTTGATAGAGTAATAGAAGTTGATCAGGTGTTCCAGAATAGAGCTCCACGCTCACTTCCTTTCTCCCCTGTAAAACCATGCTGGAATATGTTCTCGTATCCGTGTGGAAAGCGTCCTCTGACCACGGCCAATGTACCTCGCTCTACAAGAGCAAGTAAACTGATAGATGCACAAATGTTCCTTATTCTAAAGCAAAGCGAGTGAATTAGGTTCCTTTTCCTGGAAATAGGCACCCAACTATAAAAATTAGTTAGTTGCCCGTTCCATGTACGTTTCCGGTGGATAGATCTTTTGAGAGATCCGTCATTACGTCTACTAAGGCACACATCAAGAAACGGAATACTTAGTTCAAATTCCTTTTCTATGGCGAATTGTGAAGAAGGATGGCAGTTGTCGAAAGCAAACAAGACATCATCAACAATTACGTTATTATCGCAGATAACGAAAGTGCCGTCTACGTATCTTTTATAAATGTCAAAATGACCGATAGTCTGAATAAGTAGAGAATTTTCAAGCTTTGCCATAAAATAATCAGCCAACAAGGGACCTAGTGGTGATCCCATGGCAATGCCACCTCTGTCTAAAAATCTCATTATTGAAGGTGAACTGAACATTCAACGTGCATCTCAATAAAAGCTCTTTGAGGTGGATTGCCAGCAACCCTATTTCTAAACTATTTGTATCAATATAATCACATATATGGCAAACAGTTTCCATTAGAGGAACATTGGTAAATAGTGACGTCACATCTAATGAGAACATGAATTTGTCTGAGACATTGAAATCCTTAATGTCATCAATAAATTTAAACGTATCATCAATGGAAAACTTAGATACTTGCCTTCTAACTAGTTCCAGTATTTCAGCTAGCCACTGAGCGATTCCGTGATAAGGAGAACCCGCCATATCGAGGATTGGACGGAGGGGTAATCCTGTCTTATGAATTTTCAGTAGTCCATACAAACGAGGTATCATGAAGCCTACTGGTCAGATTCGTTCATATATTTCTGAGGAGATTACCGACTTATTCCTCATGTTCTTTAGGATATCAGTCAGTTGATTTTCAATTAGATGTGTCTTGCTCTTTTCACCATCGGGTTTGGCGAATTTCAATTGGTCGGAAAGGATCGCTGCGATTTTATCATTATAATCTTGGCGATTCATAACTACAACACCCCTACCTTTGTCTGGACGGCATATAATAATATCACCATTCTTCTCTACTTCTTTAAGTTGGTCTATATGCTCTTTAGTCAGAAGATTATTCGAGCTAGGATTTGAACTAGTAAACTGATGACAGCAATCAAGAAGTGTAGATTTAAAGTGTTGGGATTCCTCAGGTAATGTGGGCGTGAGGTCGTTGGTCTGATTAATAAGATTTTCATACTGCTCTTGAGAATGCAATCTGTTGACTTTGGACGAACTGTTACAGAATTTGGGGCACAGTGACAGGGCTTATAGTTGAATTTCAGAAAGAGTGACGGGAGAATAACTAAATACATATTTATTGGGATAATTCAGAAATCTCTTTTCTGCTACTACCTACTTGAGACTGTCAAGATGCTTGAGGTTAGCAGACTGGGACTGTTTCTCGATGACAAGAGAAATGTAATCCTCGTATTGCTGGCGTTCACCAGTTGAAAGTTCAAACAGAACGTGACTTATCAGAGATATATTGCTGTTTAGCTCTACAACACGAGAACAGATTGCATCAATACGATTCAGTGTATGGTGCTGTAATGTTTTGGCATTCAAACATACACGGTTACGCCTAAGCGCTTTCCAGAATACATTAGGATATTCATTTTTACTGATACAGCTTTCAAAAAAGTTAATCTCAGATTTCAGTAACGCAATTTTGACAGAATAACGTAGGAACCCGTTAAGTTCCTTCATCGTCATTGGGTCTTTGCATTTTTTCAATAATTTAATAATTCCCATTGTAGCATTAAGAACACAATATTCAGCGAAGAGACTCTTTTCAAAGAATTTATTATCAAGCTGTACAATCCTATATATATATATATATATATATATTGTTTTTTTAATTTTTAATACGTATGTAATACGTAATACAAAGCGGTCAAGAAAACTGGGTTTTAATGAAACTGGTGTAATAACGAAGGTGGTGAGTTTTCACAAACATTTGTTCAAAGGGAGTTAGGTAATAATATGAATAGATTGATGATTGAGTTGTACTCAGAATACACATAAGAACAAAGAGAGAGTTCTAAATGAATACAAGAATTATAAGCAATTAAAGATATAATTTTTTTTGTTTTCTCTGTTTCGACAGATACTCTTTTCACGTTAACTATAGCGGCGGATACAAATTCACGTGTATCTGAGGTAGCAGTTGCATTGGGTGGACAGAAAGAAGGTCACATCTCTGATTTTCTGAACATGTACCTAAAAACCTACTTCTCAAGGGAACAAACGATTACAATAGTGCCATTGTCAAATATCTCGTCAATAGGGTTCATGTGGTGGAAATTGAAAAAATCATTTAAAATTATCAGTAGTTAAAGTAGTTCATTTCTCCTCAAGTTTGCCGAAGCAGTCTCTATCAGACGCTTGAAACCTGATTTATGTGTTCGGAAAAAAGCAGTTGTCAGTGTTTTCTTACTGTCGTAACTGAATGCCTTTGTCTCACTCTTATATGGTTACGTATTCTCTAGCCTAAACTTCTTCTCCCTTGCTATAATGTAATTCTGTTTGCCTCCTGTTTCCATGATCTGAGTTGAACTCACAACAGTGTTACTCAACTTACTAGTTACTCATCACCAACTTGTTCACCCACCTATTGTCTTTAGTACCCAGCTTCTGTTCCATTCTATTGAAGCATTTATTTTTGTTTAAAGCTGTACTTTCTGGGTAAACACTAGGTAGTGAAATTTCTCAGCATTGTTTATTGAGTCTGAAGTCTCTCCTGAATAACTGACATTATCTAATATTTCCAAGTAAGTTAAAATTGTTTTATACATAAACTTAATAGCTTGTTTAAGGTGTGCGAAGCTGATGAGAAGCCGATGAAATAACTAATGCTACCACTTTATTCTGCTTGCTTTATACACTGCTGAGATGACTTTAGACAAGTGATTGATAATCTCTGCGATAACCTGTAGCATTTTATCACTAACAATTTCACATAAAAGCCTGGTTCTCATTGGATAGAAATTGTGGATTCAGTGCAGTTGCATTGATTAACACATAAGTGGTTCTTCTAAGACTCGATAAACTGAATTTGTGATTTCAACAGGCAATATCTTTCAGAAGGTTAAACGAGACTACTGAAAAATAAATTTAAAAACAGTCAAGTAGAAATAATGAATTAATGACAATCTTAAAAGAAGAGATAAGCAGACAAAATGAAGAGGCATTGAATAAATTATATAGTCTGGTAATAATTATTTCTGTACATAGACATTTTTTGTTAATATCTTATTATTATTATTATCATCTACTTTCTTTATTCACTGTAAGAGATTAATTCCCTTGGGATAAATAACTTGTTTGATTGTTGTCGTGTATACTATTATTATTATTACTATTGTTATCTCATTCCTAACTAGTTTATTTTCCCTATCCTTGGTCTCTGTGTGTAGGTTTGTGTACGTCTGCACTTGTGTGCTATTCAGTGTAGAGATAAATAAATATAGAGTGGAAGATTTATAAGCTTTCGAAAAATCAAAAAATGATGTTTTCACTAAATATTTTAACAATGTAAGATAGTCTACATAAAGTCATACTGTTTCTCTCTGTTTCGTATTTAAATTGTGGCAGGTTTTGTGTGCTTGTGTGTGTGTTTGTGTCGTATTCATTGCCTTTACTCGGTGGGGATGTTCCTTACAGAAGTGAATGGATAAATGTGAATGTCTGGTGTTTACAGCTGGACTTTGGTGGACATACTGGGCTATCCGTCTACCCTGATTGGAAATAGGAAGTGAAGTGGTAGAGCACGCTGACCGCTTCACTCACTTGGGAAGTACCATCAGCCCCAATGGGTTGATCTCCGACGAAATCTCAGCACGAATACAGAGGGTTTGTTTCGCATATGCCAGTTTACGCCATCTCTGGCGTAGACGTGATATCTGACTATCGATCAAAGGGCGTGTGTACTGCTCAGTGGTCCTCTCCGTCCTCCTTTATGGGTGTGATACCTGGCCATTAAGAGCAGAAGACATGAAAAGGTTAGCTAGCTGTCTTTGATCATAGGTGCCTGCGTTCTATCTCCCGTGTGAAGTGGTATAATAAGGTGAGCAATATTGAGGTTAGGCGTCGAGTGCTAGGTAGGTGCGAGGGGAAATCAATCGACGAGGCTGTGAAATTACATCGACTGAGATGGTAAGGACATGTGCTACGTATGCCTAGTCACAGCCTTCCTCGACCGATGGGCAATGTTAGCTGATATAGGGCCAGGTTGGAAAAGAGCTAGCGGCGGTCAAACCAAAACATGGCACCAGTCAATGAAATCCATAACAGTTAGTCTAAGCCACGTAGGAAGGTGTAGACTTGATGGTTGGGGTCCCCGGGACGGTAAAAACCAATGGTTGGAAACAATTGGTGACCTGGCTCAAAATCGTTCTCAAAGGCTGTAGCAGATGCATTCACTCCTGGCGACTCATGATTTCCAGTTAAACTATTTTGTTCTTCATTATTACTATTCCTTTGTCTCACACCTCTGTTTACTCTTTCTAATATGCATTTCTCCTAATTTCTTCTCTTGCTTTGTGTGCTACATGGAGTGTGGTGACTTGAACTGCCGCACATATGTGCAAAGTTCTATGTCGAAAACCAACCGACCGACTGATTGGGAACCTATAGGGTACATGGGCTTTAATATAAGAAATGATCGGATGGCATGTAAACCTGTTTGATCACCGGCAACCATGGGCTGGGAGCTCGTGAAGCTACTCTACTACCTTGAGGATTAGACTTCAAGTAAAATGCTTGGGGTTTAGTCCCTTAAAATAATGTTCTACCTGAGTCTGGCTGTCGAGGCAGTATTCCAGCCCTTGCGTGGTGCATCTGTTGGTGTCCACACTGTGTGTGTGTACTTGTATGAGACTAATTTAAAAGTGTTTTGCGTATTAACAAGAGCGAGTTAATTTCAATAGGTGTATGATCACCCTATGGTTTCTAAGCATAATGTCGCTATTAAGAAAGGAATGCAAAGTGGAGTTTAGAATACCATCAATAATAACAACTGTCATCTCATGGACTGTCGGGCTAGACCACATTCTGTCAATCCTAACCATTTTGAATTAGAAAGTGTGGAGTAGGATATTAAGTGATTCTGAGACTGAGATAGCCTTAGGTTGGTAGACTCCTGTGCTTTTAATGCATCATGAGGTGCAAGTGATAAAGCGCCCGAATAACGATGGTTAGGAGACTGGTAGTTCGGAACCTGCAGTGTCTTTAATTTCAGTTTTAGTTTATGTCACCAGCCACCAAATCAATAGCTATGAGCCAGACAAGGACTCTCATTGGATAACTATTCAGAAAATCTCTCCTAAAGTATGTGTTTACGATACTGGCATATCATACGTTGAACTGAACCTAGTTATTTGTCTTTGTTCCTGTTTAATCTCTAATTTTAATTCTTATCTTCATGATTGTGTGATGATACTGATACTGTGTTACGACTGTGTTTGAGTGAATCAAGGTTATTCTGATCTTCGGCTGTCTGTTGGTATATTGCTTAGTTTGTGACTGAGAAGAAATTTGATCTGTATTGCTGCCCAACAGCACTGTTGGAGCACTTTCGCCTTCTGATATATTGTTATTTGTTAGACAGTACGTTTTTAGTGTTGTCGGGGAATTTTTGTGACTGAGAATAAGTCAAGGAAATTTCAGTCAGCCATACAGTAGAAGGCAAAGGTCGTTCTCTTGAGTTTACATCACAATACGTAGGTTTCGGTCGTTACAGGGGTTTTCTCAGACAGTATTATTCACTGTGAACCACCATATTTATTGGTGATTATCTCAAACACAAAATCGCGAATAGTCAGAAGCTAGAATTTGTGGGCGATTGGGTCCCATCACAGTAGCCCAATGGTATATGAGCTAGCCTTGTAATCCATAAGTCGCGGGTTCGGCAAATGATGGGGTTACTGGCACGTACCGATGGCGAGTGTTAAACATGGACGAAACTGCTGTCCAGTACACGGTGGTTTGCAGTGGTTCTCTAACTGAAGTCAATTCATGACTAATCTTGAAATCAAATCGAATGATTAAGATTTGGTTGTACTTTGGTTGATTATGTGCGGCAACGCTGAAAGTAACTAGCAAAAGATTCTGTGACAAACATTATTGAGGAGTATCTGTAGTTTGTAGGATGGGTATTACTCTTGTGAGCAGTGAATAACCATGTCTTTGATTATAAGACAATCAATTGGCTGATCGCTCACAAAATCTCGGAATGGACACAAAAGGTCCATGTGGTATTTGCCGACTTGCTGCATCTCTTGAGTAGACTTGCTATCCTGAGATTGATCAAAAGAAGTGTACACATATGCATGATCGTATGTGTCTGAGTTCTATCCCCCATGTTAGGTGGTGTAATAGGTTGTGTAATATTGAGGTTGGGCTTCAAGTGTTAGGTAAGGAGAGAAAGTCGATCAATTGAGTCGTGGGACTACATCGACTGAGATGGCTAGAACATGTGTTACACATGCCCACCCATTGCCTTCCTCGACGATGGAATATTAACTGACAGAGGATCAGGTTGGAAAAGAGCTAATGGTGCTTAAACCAAAACTTGATATCTGTCCATGGAATCTTTTTTAGTTGGTTTGAGCCACATAAAGAGGTCTGAGCCGCCTGGTCGGAGTCCTCGAGATTGTAATAACCATTGGCTAGAGAAAATTTGTGATATGACTAGAAATATTTATCAGTCTCTCAGGTGCATTCACTCCTTGCAATATTCCATATCCATTAATCCCTATAGTTTCTCCATGTGTACTATTCTTTCTCCCTCACATTTCCGGTTACTGTTTTCTTTTCGAATGGCTTTTTTCCTCTCTTGGTATGTGGCATCTTGAACTGGTGCACTTTAGCGCAAAGTGATATATTGAACTCAGTCAGTCAGATAAGATATCGTCAAATTATAAAATAAGATGAAGTATAATATCACATGAGCGCATACAAAAGGGTGAAATAAAATACTCAATAAAAATACTCATACAGTAGAGGTGAGTTATCACTGAGATTAGATACGTATTCGTTAACGCTTGAAAGCTTTTCTTCTCAATCTCAGGATGCTTTTTCTAAGGTTTTCGTTTTCGGAATTACATATCTATGCTAATTAACTATTCTGAGTGTATAGACATGACAAAGTTTACTTTAAGCGTTATCAGTAGAAGTGGACCACGAAAAAAAAATAGAATACTCGCATGCTCATAATTGTGAATGACATAATAGCAAAGAAATGAGGAAGTTGCACCCATGGGATCGATAAGCAGTCGCTTTTTTATTGACTCAGATGTAGGATAAAACAAGTTAGGTAGCCTTCATCAAGAGGTTTACAAAACTGTCTATCAGTTTTGCAGATTTGATCTGTCTGTATCTCTGTATGTTTAGCGTCAGACACACAGTTCTTCCCTAAAATAACTTTCCTAAAGATTTGAAATTTAGTCATATTCGTTATTCGTGTGAATGATTACCTTCTTTGTTATTTCAAATTTTTAAAAGCTGTCTCGCCAATTCTTCAACATAAAATGCTGAACATTAGGAATATATTCAAACTTCCAGTTAGGTTTTCACATTTTTCTTGTGGATTATGGTTTTCGTTGTAGTTTGATTGATTTTCCGGGGTAGGGTCGCCAGCCTGACGCCCAGCTCTCCTTCTTTTCCCGGGTATGGTACTGGCTGGACAACTAGCTAGCTGGTAAGCTAGGAAAGGAAGAAGAAAAAAAATGGATTGGGCAAACGCTGAGGAGACCGTCGAATGACACCGAGCGCCAGACAGAACCACGAGTAGAACCCTAATCGGAAATGCCGGGTGGGGTGTCTGAGGGTGAAATGGATGAGATGATGAGAGGAAAAGATCAGAGACTATGGGCAATCGTGGAACTAGCTAAAGAGGGCGGCAGAGAACAGGACAAGATGGTGATGTTCTGTTGAAGCCCTATTTTCCACTCACAACCCAAAGGAACATTAACGGTAATAACAGTTAAGGGCACAAGTATACACGAATGATAAGCTTTTAAGATGAAACTAAGCTTCACTGATATGATATACTTATTGAGCTGTGTTTTGTACATTGAGATAACCATCTTTCACAGTTGACAAATGACTGACGAAAATGTCGTGGCTATCATTTCACTGCCTTATTACAACGACATAAACTTAAGCGTTTAACATAGAAGCAAGCATAAAAAGAAACTCTCACTGATTCCTCTAAAGAATAATAATATTTGTAAATTTGTGGCCTCACGATATGCCATTCGAGCACTGATACTCATAATTTTAATCAGTTGTTACAGATATTCAACAACCGTCATCCAACGATAAAGTTTACTCTTGAAATAGAAAATAGATCTAAAATTTCTCTTCTCCATATTTAGCTTAAAAAAAGAGCAGATGGAACTGTGAGAAAGTCTATCCTTAGGAAACTCAGACGGGTGGGCCAACTGACAGCTTCCTACATTTGGGTACCAACTGGTTATAAACATAACCTAATCAGGTCTCTTGCAAATCGTGTCTGACGCATCTGTAACCCTGAAGTTCTGGAAGGAAAATTAGACTTTCTGAAAAATCTTTATGCAAAGAAGATATCCACCAAGAATTATTGACAATAACGTCAAGATGAAAATTGAAAGACAAAAGACATCATTCATGTCAAAAAAGAAACTTTGCACGAACCTTGTTTTCAAAGGTAACCCACTCAGTGATATCATTTCGTCTTCTTTAAAGAAGGACTTTCTTCTCATTGATGCTAAGAGTAGTGTTCTCCAATCGCCCACCAGTCTACAGAAGCCCACACGACAAGATCTCGCAACTGACCACTTCTTTACACATATATCAGTTCACGTGCTCTTGTGGAACCCGGCGTATTGGTTGTTTGACGCGGATGCTGTAGAAAAGGATTCAAGAAAACTATTTGCATGATTGATGAAGGAAAGCGGTGGCTCTATAAGGAGTGCAGTAATTGAACACCTTGTAGATACTGGCCACACTATCTCAGCAAATTCCTTCTTCAAAGTGACCTAAAAAGTGAAAAGTAATCTGCCTAAGACGATCCACTTTCACCCTCCTTGCATTGCTGAAGCTCTGGCCATACATATAAAGAAACCGGAGCTGTAAATACAAAAGAAAATCTTTCATCCTCTTCTGTTATCATGGTAAGGACCCTGTTATTTTCAACCGAAACATTTTACTTCTGAGTCTTCTATCCTCCTGAACTCTTAGTTAACATAAAATCTCTTTTTTTTTGTGTGCACACTGATTGCAATTCACTTATTAAATTATTTGCCTCATTACGTAATTCTGTCATTCTTACTTAACTTCCCACATGAACTAATTATTATTAGCAAGTGTTCTTCAGAATTTTCATCCCTTTCATTCTGTTAGTTTATGCAAGAAGAAAATTGTATATAAATACGATTGTATTGCTAAAGAGGAAGGTAAATTAGCTAGAAAGAGACTCTTCGCTGAACAAGTTGTCTAGCATATACATAATATACTAACCTTTTCAAGCCTTCTTGGTCTAAACAGTCAAAATGTTGAGAACGCTTAGGTTATCAAAGGTATAAGTAATACAGTGATAACAACAGTTTATGATCTTCCTTTGGTATTTCTCGATATTTTTATAAAAGAACTCCGCTTAAATGCTGGGCACAAATCAAACAACCGTCTAGTTTATTAAATGACTGAACACGTGGTTGCCAGAAGTTACTTTCTTCATTTATCCAGCCAGGAAGCATCGTTTCAACTACATGCGGAACGGATGAAGATGCCAAAAGTAAAGAAAGGGATTTGACAAAAAGTTTTTAAATACATAATTTAGGTTTTTGTCAATGAATAGCTAGAGCTTCTACTATGCATAACTGGAGAAAACGTAAGCTTTTGGAGTGAATGGAATTGGTCCTGTAGATAACTTTAAAGGATAAATCGTGTGGGGCTGAATGACCTAACTCGAGGTGTTCACAGATTGAAGACTTTGTCGTCCTTTGCTCACCTTTCATTAACGAAACCGGGGAGTGTTCAACTACGCGTTTACTGAGATTACGCTTACCACGTCCAATGTGATCAGCGCCACACGAGCATTTGAATGAGTATATGTACATAGAGATGGAAATAACCGGTGGTTTATCCTTGTCGAATAATATTTCGGCTGGCAAATACTAAACACCGTTTAATACATTTAGATAAACGAATTTTAATTACTTCAGAAATAATGTCACCTTTGAAAGCGAAACTCATAAACAGTGTCTTCTTCGACACTGTGATTTGCTGGGGATGGTTTCTTTCTTAGTGTTTCTGTCGACAAACCTTCTAGGATATACCCACCTTTGTGCATCGTTTTATTTGTATTTATTCTTATCATATGTGCAGCATCGACGGAGCAATTTCTAGTGCCACTTAACGCCCTTTTCCGTAATATAAATACGACTGTACAGCTTGAAAATGAAGTCGTTGAAAAGAGATATTTCTTCGCTGAACAAAAAACCGTTTTTCCTAATAAATCAAAAATGGAAAAAAATTGATGCATCCTGTTGGATGGAGATTCAAGTAGCTCAGCGATCCAAACAATCCGCCAAAGGACTTAACAAAAGTGTGTCTTATCATTTCATCAGAGTTAGAAATAAGAGTGGCGGGTAATTCGGTCATCAACAACAAAACACTTGAATAACTAGTTTCTAGATTTTTGGTAGAAGAAGCTTTTTTGTCGTTGATTTGTTTTTACAGACGAACTACTTTGTTGAATAAAGTGTTACTTACTTAACAAGGACAGAAACTTATTTGCATAAAAGAATTTAATTAGAATTTTGATATTAGTCAAAATGGACAGTTCTATAAATGGCAGAAACAGACAATGTGCAGCCTGTTTCAAGCCTGGGATACCAAAATACTCTATTATTAAATTACAGAAAATTTTTCATGCTTTCCTGCCTGTCTTAATCCACTGAAATATGATCTCAAGTGGCGTTTTCTAATCTCGTGAGTATTCCAAATGTCTACAACCTGCTGTTTCACAAGTTTCTACTAAACTTGAGAAGAAGCAAAGTTGTCGGTGACAACGAATCCCAATACATGAGATAACTGCTCCTGAGATTCTGAGTAAAAACTATCACTACCTGAGAAACAAAATTAATTACCTACTGTGTTCAATTATTCAGCTATCATTCAGTCGATGGGTCAAACAATATACTCCTACACCCTTCTTAATTGGCCTTCAACCAAATGTTGAGCATTTCTCGAAGGAGGAAGACAAAGAAGAGGCATCATGAGGGATTGGTTTTCGTTTCAGGGGAGACAGCAGTGCGTCACGTGATTTGCTGTCAATTGCTATTTTAACTGAAGGTCACGGAAAAAGAGAAGTTATTATGTAAAAATTTCTACTGAAAATTCTGTCGGTTGAATAAACACTGTTTAGAATAATGCTATTATCATTATTATCCAACTGCTTTTGCATTTCATGAGCTGAATTATTCAATTATGACGTTTATTGCAAATGCCGAAAACAGTACCAACAGGAATTTCTAAAAGTGCGGAAGATGGTCTTTGGATCTTCTACAAATGATTTATTTATCGGTTTAAACACAGAACCAAAAGGGTTCAGGATTCTCTGTAACTTACTTCATAATTGTTTCAGAAAATATCCCATCATTCTGACTCGAATATAAGTCAAGAAGCTGCGAAGTTCCAGCAGCGATGGTGTTGTTATCCTTGACTGGTTGCAGCAAGGCAGAGAGCTGCCAGTTTCATGACCAACATTTCCTGCTCCCCGGGCTTCTTGCCAGATGGTAAATATATACATAAGGAGAAAGCTCATCAAAAGACAAATAGAACCCCATCAATCGTAGTATGGCCATTTTGACACCTACCATCACCTAGGAAACCAGTCTTCCGATTAAAAAACACCGATATGATTTCTGAAAACCTGGAGCTGCAACTGGTAACTAAATACATAGAACAAGGTTGTTTACTACCACTGATTATATTCCTAATTATGGTAGACTAGATTATACAGAACACCGCAAGTGGGGAGCAAAAAGACAGGAATACGCCGTATAGATAAAGGATTCTAGAGTGTCTGGACTTCACGGATGATTTACGTCTCATATCACATAACTTCGACGAATTACAAGCAAAAACCATCAAGTTATCAGAAAAGGCTATCAGCAAAGACAGGACTGCAACTGAACATTGGGAAGATGGACGTGATGAAACATCAATCACTATCAGTAAAAAAAATTTGAAAGAGATCACTTCTTTCACTCATCTATGGAGCGTCGTTTCAACTACTGGCAATATCATGGATGGCGTTGTCGAAACAGACCAGTAGAGGAAAGTCATGACAGACCTTGATCATTCTGAAATCAGTGTAAAGATGTGCTTTATTCTTCACAATGAACACAATCCGGATTCTCAACACCTATATTACTGCCATTACCTGAGAAATAGAACTATTTACCTACTATGTTCAATTATTCAGCTATCATTGAGTCGCTGGGTCAAACAATGTACTCCTACACCTTTCTTAATTAGTTTTCAAATGACCTACCTTGATGAAGGCGCTGGCATTGTCCTGATGGATTGCCAAGAATACATCGATAGAATGTTGTCAGTCATGTCAGATAGAAACAAATTTTCAAAAGAAAGTAGCAGAAAGACCAAACGAAGCAAACTGAAGGAAAGATAACACAAATGCTGAAGAAGATGAAGAACGAATCGATTATCGGCTCTGAATTATTCGAGCAAATACGACCCTCCGGTTCCGTGATTCCCCGTTTATATGGTCTGCCGAAAGTGCAGAAAGAGAACGTGCCACTACGTCCAATCTTGGAAATGACAAATTTCCCATATCGTGCTACTGCCAAATGGTTCGCAGACATCCTCCTACATATCAAAAATAACCTGTGCAAGCATAGCGTATCTGATTCATTTGAGTTCGTCGATTCAATAAGTGATGCTAGTGTATCCGGGACGAAAATAATATTCATGGATGTTACTTCCCTTTTCACCAACGTTCCCCTTGCTGAAACTATTTGCTTTATATGCAAATTCATTCAGAATAATAATGTAGACGTGTATCTACCGATCCACTACTTAAAGGAACTACTATTGAGGTGCACTCTAAATGTTCAATTCAAGTTCAATAACACGATTTGTAGACAAAGAGATGGAGTGGAAATAGGGTAACCATTGGGTCATTTACTCGCAGACTGCTTCTTGGCAAGTTTAGAAAATAATATTTTACGGCCTACTATCGGCACCACTGGGGAACCATCCACTGAGGAATCATCCGTAGAAGACCATTGGAACTCTCTGAAGGTGATTTTCAACGAAACGTGTTCAGCGGTTTTAGGAAGAAAGAAGAGACAAGACAAGGAATGGCTCTCAACGGACACTTGGAAGCTAATAGAGGAGAGGAGAATGGTGAAAGAGAAAATGATTCAATGCAAAGATGGACAAGAGAAAGAGACGCTGAACTCAACTTACACAGCACTGGACAAAGAAGTGAAGAAGAGTGCCAGGAAAGACAAAAGACAATTCTACGACAACCTGGCTACTGAAGCTGAGAAGGCAGCAGGCAAAAGGGACCTGAGGACACTATATCAGATAACCAAGTCTCTATCCGGGAAGAGATCAACACAAGTGAAACCTATAAAAGACAGCCAAGGGAACTCAATTACCAAAGAAGAAAGACAGATTAAACAATGGGCGGACCACTTCAAAGGACTCTTGAACCGACCACCACCTACAACCCTTCCAGAAATACCAACAACAGCACGTACACAACTGCAAGTTGACACCAATCCTCCAACGAAAACTGAAGTCTTGAATGCAATCAAGCTTCTGAAAGCTGGAAAAGCAGCTGGACCAGATAGAATACCCCTGGAAGAACTGAAAGCGGACCCAGAAACGACAGCAGATATGCTGACTCCATTATTGCAAAAGATCTGGAAAGAGGGAAAGGCGCCTACTGACTGGAGGAAAGGTTACCTTGTGAAACTACCAAAGAAGGGCGACCTACGACTCTGTGAGAACTGGCGAGGAATCATGCTCCTGTCGACGCCAAGTAAAATCCTGAGTCGCATCATCCTGGAGAGAATAAAGGACGCACTGGATACAGAACTCCGACCAGAACAAGCTGGATTGAGGAAAGGCAAATCATGTTCTGACCAAATTGCAACTCTAAACATCATCATCGAATAAAGCATGGAATGGCAATCAAATCTCTACCTCAACTTTATAGACTTTGAACAGGCCTTCGACAGCGTTGACCGCGAAGTAATTTGGAAATTACTCGAGTACTTAGGCGTACCCCAAATATTCATCAGCCTTATTCCATAGCTGTACGACAACGGCACATGTCAAGTGATCCACAACAGAAAACTCAGCGAGGCGTTTGGAGTAAACACAAGAGTCAGACAAGGGTGCTTATTATCACCAATGATATTCCTTATTGTGATGGACTGGATTATGCGTCAGACAGTGGGAAACGAGGAGACAGGGATATCCTGGACCGACATGAAGAACCTAGAAGACCTGGATTTCGCGCGTGGATGATTTATGTTTGATGTCACACAAAACCGAAGACTTACAAGCGAAAACCGACAAACTGGTCGAAGAAGCAGCAAAGACAGGACTGCAGGTGAACATAGACAAGACGGAGGTTATGAAAATAACCAATCAACCAACAACAACAACAGCAGCAACATCCAGCTCCAATCACCATCAACGGGAAGGATTCGAAAGAGGTTACTTCATTCACTTATCTAGGGAGCATTGTCTCAACTACAGGAGGAGCGGACGAGGATGTCAAATCGAGAATCGGGAAGGCGAGAAACACATTCATCAACCTGAAACCAATCTGGAAATCTTCGTCACTCACCATCAACAACAAAATTCGGATTTTCAATACAAACGACGTGAAGTCAGTCAGTTCTTCTATACGGATCAGAAACTTGGCCAGTGTGTCACAAAGAATATTTCCAACAGGTTGCACACCTTTTTCAACAACTGTCTTCGTTGTATACTGAAGATCAGATGGTCGGAAAGAATCACAAACAAGAAGCTATGGGAACAAACGAAACAGGAACCAATCGCTCAACAAATATACAGAAGGAGATGGAGATGGATTGGACACTCGCTGAGGAGGCCGTTGGGTGACATCGCGCGTCAGGCCATAGCTCGAGTGGAACCCGAAAGGGAAGCGGCGAGTGGGTCGTCCAAGAGTGACATGGAGGCGATCGTGTGAAGAGGAGTTGAAACAGCACGGAATAACATGGATGCAAGTGGAAAGTACAGCACAAGACAGAAGCAAGTGGAGGCGTGCAGTTGAAGCCCTATGTTCCACTAGGAACCCAAGGGAACAATAATATAATAATCGGCAGTTTCCATTTGTACCAAAGATAAATGGGTGATACGTTCATCATGTGTGACGACAATACCAAAATTGAATTGATAACTAAAGCGTTCAACAGCTACCGTCATGCCATCCAGTTCACGTCGGAATCAGAAATAAACTCGGAATTCCATTTTTTGGACGTTTATCTAAAAAGGAGATCTGATATTCCTCTTCAAAGACCGATCTACAGGAAACCAATATGGAATGGTCAGTGCACAAATTATTCATAGTTGGGTCCCTTTGAGAAGAAAGAGAAACCTGATTCACTCCTTATTCTTGAGGATAAGGAGGATATTTTTCAGTGATACAATCGATGGAGAACTGGGGTGACTCAGACAAGTCCTCATAGAGAATGGATATCCTCCAAGATTTATCGAGAAAAACATGAAGTTAAGGAAAAAGCCTGAAAGAGTCCAGACGGTGCCGAAGAAACTGCTATTTATGAGTGTTGAATTTAAAGGTGATACCGCAGCTGAGATCCTGAAGAATCGCTTATGCAGATCACTGAGGAAAGCCTTCTTTAATGCTGAGCTACGTATCAATTTCTACAGCCGACAAATGATCAATGGATGTGTGAATGATAAACTGCCACCTTGGGCCACCTCAATGTGTGTTTATTAATTCACCTGCTCGTGTGGAGCGAGTTAGATTGGCTGCACAAGGCACACGCTTTCCAAACGGATGTCTGAACTTTATCCGGCATGGTTAGCAAAGGGACAATGCAAGGCAATACTAGCTCAATTCTCGGGCATTTTGTGTTCCACCAGAGTCTTATTTCAAGATAATCTACAAGGTGAGGCCAAATGGTAAAAAGGGCGTCAGGTTTCGGCTTTTGTGTATGGTGGAGGCGCTGGCAATTCGTCCATACAACCGTGAACTCTGTATACAGAAAAAGGTTGTCCAGTCTCTTATTCTACCTTCGTCTTAACCTCTTCACTAGTTGTTCCCTGTAAAAAAGGTTTTGATTTTTTCTTTTCTTTTTTAATTTTACTTTTAGTTTGCTTTTACTTTAATAATTAATTCACTACTATCACTATCTTATGCTCCTTTTGTACATTTTCACAACCTCTTCACACTTGTTAAATAAACACTCAACTACCTTTATTCTCATTCAGTAGCAATTTTAACCTTATCAAATTTCTGACTTTGTGCCATTGAGTATTGCGTAATTTACAATTATTATTTTTTACTTCTAAAGCCAGTTCCGAGTAATTATATGAATTATGTCACCCCCTATTACTCAGTAATAGACTACTATACATTTTTGGTAGATGTAAATACGACTGTACAGCCTGTGAAGATGATTTCGTCGATAAAGAAAATTTCCTTCGCTGAATTCGTCTTTTACTTTCTTCATGACCAAATTTTGAGCACTTCTTGAAAGAGGGAGGCAAAGAAGAAATATAATATGAGGGATTGGTTTTCACTTCAGGTGAGACATCAGTGTGTCAGGGGATTCACTGTCACTTATTATTTTGCTTGAAGATTGTGGGTAAAGAGTAACTATTATGTAGTAATTCTTGCTGAATATTTTGAACATTTCATAGTCACCGTTTAGAATAAGGTGATTATTATCATTACCTTCTTATAATCTGCATTACCCTCAAATGGGAAAAATGTTTTTATTTGGTGTCCGTCACTGTGCGAAGTGCTACAGTTTGGCGTACACTGATACCTGTCACTTGATTGTTAGCTCTGTTTTAAATTAAATCACTCCGAATTAGATGTTATATAGATTTTGATGTGGCTGTGTTCTCTGAGCTGGATAGGTAGTGTGCGCAAACTAAATATCCAGCTCAGAGAACACAATCACATCAAAATTATGCACCTGAGCTACAAATCTTCTCCATCATATGTTTTATAGATGCTCTGCATATGTGAAATGCAGAATTTATTATTGTTTTTTATTGAAATGTGACGCATTGTTAAGGATAGAATGAGAAGGCAATTAGAAAATGTATTAACTTATTCTGCTTTGTAAACCTGAGTAAAACAAGAAGAACAGTTCTTGTGGAGAATAAGACGCTACCACTGGATTCTCATCAATTATGGTACAGCCTAAACTAATAAGTTGAGTAGCAGTGTAGTAAGTTCGGCTTAATTCATAGAAACAAGAGACAAATGAAATAGCAATATAAAGAAGGGGAAGAGGATAAAGGCAAAGACTACATAGTCAAATAAAAGCAAGAGTGTAAAGGCATTCAGTTAGCAGAGCAGAGAAAGACTGATAACTGCTTCTCATAAGTTACTCACCACTGTATCTACCTGTTTTTCTTTTTACACAACTCCTTAACCATTGTTTTTGTAAGCCTTTATTCTTTGCTTGGACTTGAACTTTCTGGATATTAACTTTATAAGTGTGAATTCTGAAAACTTTTTATTAAGCTTATGAGTCACTGGTCACTAATTACACGGGTACACTTGCAATTATGTTGAAATTGTTCTGTAAATAAACGAAATATTCAAGTTTCGGTTCTTAGAGATTTGACTGATTGATTACAGGACTTCATCATGAGCTGACATCAGTCAGAAAACCATTGGAAAACCTGTAGGGAGTAATGGGCAGCTGTTTCGTCCTCATCTGGAAGCGCACTGATGAAGAGCCCGAAACTAGCCTAACGAAACAGCTGTCCAGTACTTCCTGCAGATTATCCAAAGGTTCTCTAACCGATGTCATCTCACGATGAAATCCTGTAACCAATAAACTAAATAATTTCTTCAAGTTGTGAGATGGTTGATGAGAAGCCAACGAGATAAATGATGGTACCGTCTTATTCTATACAAGAACTGTTCTTCTTGCTTTATTCAAACAGTGGGAAAAATGAACCCCTGTGCCTCTCTTTTCATTACGGTGATAAACTTCTAATCCAGTATTTCAAATCCGTTTATAGAAAGACTTCTTATCGGTTTTTTTTACTTTCTGACTGATTGAAAAAGTTTCGACCAAAAATCTACTTCAAAAAGTAAATACGAAGACCTGCTTTTTATCATAAACAACAAGTTAATCGAATCACAGTGTCCCACTTTCTTAACAGCATTTATCTTCTTCATTTCACTTTCTGACACGCACACACACAGGAAAACTGAAGATTCTCATTAATATTGATTACTTCTTGTACGTTGAGAATTAGATTTGTGCGAGTATGTGTCAACGTGTTTCGCCTTCTTCCTTCTCTTTATCCTTCACATATTTATTTATTATTCATTAGATCTTTCATTGTTTTCCAATGGCATCAAAGTTAAGCTTGTTAAGTGTACAAATAAGTATCCATCAACAGAGTGGATGGGTTGGATGGTTTGAAGGCACAGACTGTTCTTTCTTTTTATTTTTCTCCATTGATGTTAGTTATATTTGATTATTTATTTATATATTTGTTTATTTACACTTCATTTAATGCCAGTATTACTAATTTTGTGAGAGGAAGGATATGGAACGAACTGGAAAATAGTTGTAGTATCTTGCCACTCTGGTGAAATTGTGATGACAAGAAAACAAGGTAATTGATTTTGGTGTGGAAGAATTTATTTCGCGTTAACAATACTACTACTATTATGACTACTTACACTACTAACAATAGGAAAAGTAATAATGATAATAATAATAGTAATGTTTATGAAATAACGAAATCAGCAGTAAATTATAACATTCATAACCATCTATACCCACTGGTATTGTGTACATCAATTTCTACATTTAATGATGTAATATAATTTGGCGTGTTTGTGTGTCTGTCCTTGTCAACACATTCCTGAGCTTATCAACACGCCTAGAAAATGTCATAAAAATTTGGCAAAAATATATTTTCCCTACTAACTGCTGGAAATAAACATCGTTAATTCCAACACAGCTTTCTGGGTGGTAAGTGTACAGAGTTATGGTAAAAACGGAAGTAATTCAACGGCTGAAGCCTAATTTATAAAATAAGGAGGGATTTTCTAATCCACTTTATATAAACTTGATAATTTGTTGTTTCTTTATTTACTATTTTAGTATTTGTTCCTGTAGTAGGCAAATTGGGTTCGAATCCTGGTGGATGCATACTGCTGAAGAGTCAAAAACTAGGACGAAACAGCTTTCCAGTACTCCCAGGTTTTCCAGTGGTTATCTAACTAATGTCAGCTCATGGTGAAAACCATGTGAGTAGACAAACTGTTTGGAAAGTCCCTCCTGGACGATCTGTTTATAACGCCTGTAGTTACTGAGACATTTCAACAAAGTTTTTAATTATTGTACATATTTCCTCTAGACTGTGTGCCAATAATTTGACATTTGCGCATGACATGTTGATTTTCAACCTTTATTATTTGTCTTTGTCCTTGTTCCGTGTGCTGTTTCACAATATGAGTTTGTTTTATTGAGAGAAGGACATTCTGACCTGGGACTGTTTGTGGTGGGAAGCCTTAGCGTGTGATTTTTATGGCAGAGCTTTTGATCCCACCTTGCTGGGAATATTCTCTTTAATTCTAAAATACTTTTTAAGCTGAACTTCAGTTAACTAAACATTTGTAAAAATTACATTTGTAAAATCTCAGCAAAATTGAAATGAGTTATGGATTTTACTAATTCTCCAACCTAAAACCTCTCTAAATTATTATTACTATTATTGTTTCCTTTAATTCCTAGAGGAACATAGGGCTTCAGACACAAGTCTCCATTGCGTTCGGTTCTCTGTTAGAGTCTTCACCTGGCTCCTAGTCTGCCCACACGTTTTCATCTCCCCTTCACACGACCTCCTCCAAGTCACCCTTGCACTGACGACCAACTCGCCGCTTCCCATTCGGGTTCCACTCGAGCAATGGCTTGTCTAGTGATGTCACTTGATGGTTTCCTCAGAGTATGGCCAGCCAATCCATCTCCATTTCTTCCTGCCTATTTGTTTCACAATCGATTCCTGGTTGGTTGGTTCGCTCATTGCCAGAGATCTCTGTTGCTGATCTTTCCTGGCTGGCCATCTGATCTTGAGTATTGAGCGAAGGCAGCTGTTGATGAAGGTCTGTAGTTTGTTTGAGATGCTCTTTATGACGCGCAGTACAAGTCTCTGATCCATCCGTATAGTAGCACTGACTGACTTCACATTGGAGTTGAAAATCCGGTTCTTATTTTTGATGCTGAGTGTTGTTGACCTCCACACAGACTTGAGAGTAGTGAAAGCTTGTCTTGCTTTTCCGATTCTTGCTTTGACATCCTCGTCAGTTCTGCCGGCCTTTAGTTGAAACGATGCTTCCCAGGTCGGTAGGTAAAAGAGGTTGTTTTTTTCAAGTTCCTCTCATTTTTGCTGATTGTTGTCTGTTGTTGTTGTTGCTGCTGTTGCTGTTGGCCGGGAATCTTCACCACCTCTGTTTTCTGTACGTTCACCTGAAGTCCTATTTTTGATTCTTCTTCTGCCAACTTGTTGCTTTTCACTTGCATATCTTCCAGTTTGTGAGAAATCTGACATGTATCATCGGCGAAGTCAAGATCCTCCAAGTTTTCGTTAGGGTCCATTTTGTGCCTGTTTCCTCTTTGCTCGATGTTTGTCGCATTATCCAATCTACTGCAATCAGGAAAATCATTGGCGATAGTAGGCAGCCTTGTCTTACTTCTGTCCTCACTTCGAAGGATTCCGTAAGTTTCCAGTTGTGGATTAGTTGGCATGCGTCACTGTCGTACAACTCTTGGATGAGATGTATAATTGCCGGTGGCACCCGGCAGTAGCGAAGTAGTTGCCAAATCACCTCTCGATCGACGCTGTCGAATGTCTTCTCAAAGTCGATAAAGTTGAAACAGAGAGGTGACTGCCATTCCAAGTTTTGTTCAATGATGATCTGTAGTATTGCGATTTGATCAATACATGACTTATTTCTCCTGAATCCAGCCTGTTCCAGTCGGAGTTTTTCATCCAGGGCGTGTTTGATTCTCTCCAGTATGATGCGGCTTAGTATTTTGCTTGAGATGGACAGGAGAATAATTCCGCGCCAGTTCTTGCATTGACTTAGGTCTCCTTTCTTTGGTAGTTTGAATAAGTATCCTTTCTTCCAGTCCCCGGGTACTTTACCTTCTTTCCACACCTTCTCCATTAGTGGCGTCATCAAGTCCGCAGTTGTCTGGTTTTGACAAAAACTCTCCAAATACATTTATTTAATTATTTTTTCACTATTATAACTTGATTCCACACCGTAGTTTGGTACAACTATGAAATTTTTAGCATGTCATATTGGTAACTCGAATTTAGCAGGCCGACCGTTTAGTAAAAAAAAACCAACACTAAGGAGTTGATGTATGGCAATAGTCACTACCCAGGGGCCAATCAAAATATGCAAAACAGTCCTACAGGAGGCCAATCGCAAGCTTGAATAGCTCAGTGGAAAATTCTCTGACTGAAGAACGGGGTGAGGTCAGTTCGAATCTCAGGAAAGACATGAGTTCCTTGAAGGTTTCTATTACGCCTAGCTGATTGATGTGTGGCAACTAAAACGAAATGAAGGTAAAGCAAGACTTCTTTCCAATTACCTCAAATCACCTAATAGGAACTAATATACCTTTATTATGCAAACTTTATTATCATGATTGGTGAGTACAACTAAAATGAAAGCAGACTGTAATGAGATCCCAGGTTAAATGTTAACTTCCAGATTAGAATAAGCTTTAAACATCATGATGGGTTTTTCAGTATGTCATCAATTTATGTCCAGAGACAGGATCGAATAGTTGGTTCATGTAAATCGTTCATTAAAGTTTGTAGTGTTCTCAATTAATTTCATACGAATAATTTAATTTATAAATTTTGATAATGATAAATAGAAACAAATACTGTGAATGAATTCCTTTCACTTCGTGTGTCCTTAATCTTCAGTGCATGAACTAAGTTATAAACTTGTGTACAATTTGCTATTTTAAGATATTGTTGTCCATGACAAGTAATTTGATATAGTTTAATGAGAAAATCAACACAAAACAAATCTTTTTATAAATGCACACCAGTATGTGAAGTGGTCGATTACCTGATCCATGAAATACAAATCATACTACTGATTCGGTCAAGAAAACGAAATAATAAGTCAATATATTATAAGATAAAGAGGTGTGATTAGAGCTCAAGCTGGTAGAAAATTTGATTTAGGAGAGAGCAAGTAAGATAAATCCCCTCTGGTGTGATAAGAAGGTGAAACGATGATACAACAATACAGGATATACTCAAAACTATGAGAAGAAGGCACAGTGTCTAAGGATGGTGAAAGAGTAGAAGAAATAACCGAATGGCAAATTATTTCTGTACTCATGAATCAGAGTTCGGCTGGTCGTTTGTTAGTGTATCTGTATAACATAACAATCTATTAATACTTTGTGTTTACAGTACACAGAGCTGTTTGAATCGAGAATGTTTATTAATAATAACATTGCTAGACAGGCATGAATCTCTTAATGACAACTTTTTTTGACAAATGTTCAGATATTTTCGTCGCAAGGACTCTTTGTCTCCTCCCAGCGTGCATTTACCACAGCTATCGCGAAGCGAAAAGATGAAACTAGTGGTAAATGTGTAGATCTCACATGTGCATGTTCTTTGTGTTATTATTATTCCCTTAGATTCTGAATGGAGCATAAGGCTTCAAAAGCATATCTCCATTCCACTCTGTTCTGTACAATTGCAAATAAACTCTCGTCTTCTCCTCAACGGATCCCCGCGTGTTACTGTCGAACACCCAACTCGTTTGTTTTCTATTCGGGTTGCACTCGAATGCCTGGTATGTCATGTCATTAAACAGTATCCTCAGCACAGGTCGAATCCATATCCATTTCCTGATGAATATTTCTTAGACAAATGGTTCGTGGTTGCTTAGTTACCAGATTTCTTTCTTACTAATCCTTTCTGGCCATCTAATTGTGAGTATGGAGCCAGGGAGCAGATTTCCATAGTGATTTCAGATTAATGAAAGTGTGTCTTGCCCTTCCCATCCCGTTTCGAGCATCTCCATGCGTGCCATCTGCCTCACTTTGAAACGATGCAGCCTAGATACCTGAAAGAAATGACCTCCTTAAAGTTGTTTCAGTTGAAAGTGGATGATGTTTGTTGGTGTTGATTAGGTATGTTCATCACTTCTGTCTACTCTATGTTCAGTTAAATACTTGTGTGTTATAAAATCAATATGAACGAAGAATATTCTTTTCAATAATTTCTCCTCTTCAGGTTCTTACAATTATAAAATATATAATATTTGTTGTCGTTACAATAATGGCCAGTTATGCGGCGTATACATTTTTTACGTAGAATAACAGATTAGTTATGGAATGTCAAAATAAATAGTCGTATTTGTTTGATAAATGTGCTAGGCTGAATTCGATTACAAAATATTGTAAAACGGGAGACAATGGTGATTAATCATAATAGATTTGTAGAGTGTGGGGTAGGAAAATTGATAAGTCAGTTCAAGGTTATAAAAGGTGTCAGGTGAGTGGCCAGTACAAAGTGGTCTCTGTTAAACAGGAGATAGTAAGACTGCAATGGGAGGTTCATAGTGAGATAACGAATATGTGAAATGAAACAGGTGGAGGCATATACTGAGAAAAGAGATAATATCACTAATAATAAGTTCGGATAGTATAAACGAAAAAATTCGATAGTATTGAGAGAATTGTATGGAGGATTTCATCATGAGCTGACATCAGTTAGAGAACCACTGGAAAACCTGGGAGTACTGGACAGCTGTTTCGTCCTAGTTTGGGACTCTTCAGCAGTACGCGGTGGGCGCGTGATGTCACCAACGGCAACGAAGGCAATGATACAATGGGAGGCGATCTCGCCCAGGATAATAACCGCCAGATTCAACTCCAGAGGAAGGAAAGTGTCAATTATACAATGCTATGCACCAACAAACAACGTAGACCTCGAAAACAGAGAAGAATTCTTCAGACAATTTCAGACAACAATGGACAATACTCCAGTTGGTGACATTAAAATACTAATGGGAGACATGAACGCCAAACTGGGATCAGACAACACAGGAAGGGAACTCATCATGGGTAGAGAAGCTCTCGGAGAAATGAATGAAAACGGAGAACTCTTCGCCGACTTCTGCGCCTTCAATGAACTAGTGATTGGTGGCAGCGTATACAAACACAAGGATATCCACAAGGCTACATGGGTGTCACCAGATGGGCGAACTAAAAATAGGTTTGAACAGACAGGTTATTATTGATCAGCTGGATGGTGACTGAAACTATGATGAAAGCACTGATCTATGAAAGTCATCGAGCCAGCAGCTTTCGGTTCGATAACCTGAGGCTTTGCCGACTGGACTATGAAGTTCAGATTACTGTTTTGTTGCAGTCCTCAAGCAGTATAATCAGCTGTTTAAGTCTCAGATAAGCATTTTGCCCACTTACACCCACTGTAGCCTTAATGGTCATCACATTTAGTGCCACTACTAGTTAACTAACGACTGTCCTTTGTTAAATAAGCTTTCATTGACACTAACCGAGTCCTCGGCTATTAACTGGTTGCATTTTTAATTCTCGAACATTATGCAGTATGATGTATATACAGGCAAATCTTCCTTTGCCTTGTTTACTGAAGCCGATGTCCCTAAAGATGTTGTTCACTCCCTCCTTCATTTTTCCACTTTCTTCATAACAGCTATTTGTTGGACATCAGCCAGTTGTCTAAGCTAAATGTTCTTATGTTGAATCCTTCCAAATGTTATATAGTTAACTTCATATGTCAGGAATAAACGTGACCTACACGAACTTGTTCGTGCAAGAGATGCATTTGGGACAGAGGGTATTGGGATAAAAATGAGTCGAACATAAAATAATTTGGAATACTTCTATCCCCTGACTTTCCTTGGTCATCCCATATCGTGTCATCTCTGGAAAAAATGTTCTAACTGCCCTTCTACATCACTCATCCTCTACTTTTACAACTTGTTAACTCTTGCCTCCCACCTACTGTTCGTCACTGATCCCGATTAGTCTTTCCTCAGCTACTGAAGAAGGACTTTGTCATATTGCGCAGGGTATTAAAGGTTGTCGGTAGGGCGAGTAGTATGCCACTAGGTCACCTCGTTAATACTGTAGTCAACGGACACCTGAACTCATATGAGAAATGGTCTGACTTTCAACACCATCTTTATTCACAACGCTTTTCACCTTTCATCTCATGAGGAAAGACTAGAAGTCATTAGAAAAGAAAAGTAAGTACAAAACTTAACGATGCCCTATTTGACACGCGTTCTGTGTGACAGAGAAAGTGTTAGGAGTGAAACTTATAACTTGTTATGTAGTTATCGAAATAAATTCACACGATATCTGGCTATTACTCCTGATGACTGCATTCAAACGATGACCTCGATAGGAGCTGAGTTGAGTAGTTTACCTGGGAAGATGGTCAGGCTAGTAATTCAAAGACCACTGATTCCAGTTATTCCATCGGTCATGATTATCCCACATTCAAGAAGTGTATGTACATTCTGCTTGTTATTGTGTGTGGTTGTACTCACCGGAAATCTAGTTCAGGGGAAATATACCAGGCAGTCATACAGTTTACAGCTTCTTATTATAATGTATAACTGTTATACCTTAAATTATTTATCAAAATCAGTTTACAGGAAAATTAATTAAAGCAGAGTAGACAGAGATTAACTCTTGTGATCGATATTCATTGGAGTGGAAACCAGGTATCCTGCACATTAAGCTTTTTGTTATACCCTTAAATAAATTAGAGAAGAATAGTTGCTTTTTACAGAATCTGAGAGACAGATGTTCAACAGAAACTTTTTCATTATCCAAAAGTAATGAATAATCAATACTGCCACATTTAATATCCATTTTACAAAAAAATCGATGGATGATTAATGAGAGAGACGATATGCCGCATAAATATATATATGTATACTTTAGAGAGTAAATGACTCTGAAGACTTTGATAAAGTGGAACTAGCACTGACAATGTTTTCCGGAAGGAACAAAGAAAGCTCAGTAATTAAACTATCCAGTATAAAGAATACAATAAACAAAAAATTGATTAAATGACTTTTGAACAAATTAGAGTGAATATTCACTTATTGCGCAAACTTTGTATCCGGAATACTCCTATTTATTTACTTAACAGACACCACTCCAGAAATTATATTATTTATTATTATACGCTTCTGTTCCGAGCAGAACAGAGGGATTAAACAGAATATCTCCATTTTCCTCTGTTTTCTGCAGTTGGCTTCAGCTGGCCCCATGATTGCCTATAAGCCTTCATCTCCTTCTCACAATATCTCCTCCAAGTCACTTCTCACTTCCTACTAGAGTTTCACTCGAGCGATATGCTGCACTGAGCACGATGTTACTCGATGGTCTCCTGTGCCTATGTTAAATCCACCTGTATTTTATTCGACACAACTGGTGAGCAGTAGATTCTTGATTGGTTCGTTCACAGAGCTTCTTGTTGCTAATTATTTGTGGCCAGCCATTTGATTTGAAGTATTTAGCTAGTGAAAACAGTAATTCATCAAAGAAGGTATTGCCAAGTGGTCGCGCTATGTAATGAATTGGCAGAAGTTAGAATTCATTGGCTGGCCATTTGATCGGGTCCCAGTGTCTTAATGGTTTACGAGCTCATCTAGTAACCAGAAGGTCCCGGGTTCGAACCGTAGTGGGCGCGTTATGTTGAAGAGTCCCGAACTAGAAGGAAACTGCTGTGCAGTACTTCCAGGTGGTTTTCCAACGGTTCTCTAATCAACGTCAGCTAATGATAAAATCCTACAACCAATCAAAAGCATAAAAGTCTGAAGCCTGTTGGGGATACTTTTGGCGACGCTCAGTCAATGTTTCATATAAAAGAACTGACTAACTTAATATTGGTGTTGAGAATCCGAATTGTGTTCATTGTGGAGAATAAAGCACATTTCCACACTGTTTTCAGAATGATGAAGGTCTGTCTTGACTTTCCTCTACTGGTCTGTTTTGACAACGCCATCCATGATATCACCTGTAGCTGAACCAATACATCCTGGATATGTGAAGGAAGTGATCTGGTTAAAATTCGTTCCATAGATAGTTACCGGTGCTTCATAACCTCCATCTTCCCAATATTTATATGAAGTCCTGTCTTCGCTGACAGCCTTTTCTGATAACTTGATGGTTTTTGCCTGTAAGTCATTGAAGTTATGTGATATGTGACATACATTATCTGGGAAGTCCAGATACTCCAGAATCCTCGTATCTATCCAATGTATTCGTGTCTTCTTGATGCCCATTTTTGGTGTTCCGTATAATACAGTCCACCGTAATTATGAATATCTTCGGCGTTAGTAAAAACCTTGTCGCAGCTCCAGGTTTTCAGAAATTATATCAGTGCTTTTTAATCTGAAGTATGGTTTCCTAGGTGATGCTAGGAGTTGAAATGACTGTACTATAACTGATGAGGTTCTATTTATCTTTTGAAGAGTTTTCTCCTCATGCATATTTAATAGACGGCAAGAAGCCCGGGAAAGGGGAAATGTTGGGCGTGAGACTGGCAACTCTGATCCCCCCGCAACCAGCCAAAGACAACAACACCATCGCTGCTGGAACTTCAGAACTTCTTTCCTTATATTGCAGTCAGAATGATGGAATATTTTCTGAAACATTTATGAAGTAAGTTACAGAAATTCCTAAACCCTGTTAGTTCTGTGTTTAAACAATTGAATAAATCATTTGTAGAAGATCCGAAGACCACCTTTAACTCTTTTAGAAATTCCTGTTGGTACTGTTTTCTGTAATTTTGTTCATGAAATGCAAAGGCAGTTGAACGATAATAATAGCATTATTCTAAACAGTGTTTATACAACCGACAGAATTTTCAGTGGAAACTATTTCAGAATAATTTCCCTTTGTCCACGATCTTCAGGTGAAATAGTAATTGACAATAAATCACGTGACACACTGCTGTCCCCCCTGAAGTCAAAACCAATCCCTCATCATACCTCTTCTTCGCCTCCCTCCTTTGAAAAATGCTCAACATTTGGTTGAAAGCCAATTAAGAAAGGTGTAGGAGTACATTGTTTGACCCAGCGACTCATTGATAGCTGAATAATTGAACACAGTAGGTAATCAATTTTATTTCTCATGAAGTGATAGTTTCTACTAAGAATCTCAGGAGCAGTTATTTCATGTATTGGGATACCTTGCTATCGATAATTTTGCTTTTTCTCCATTCTGGTTTAAATTTCCCATTCACTGGGTTGTAGACATTTTAAATATTCACGAGAGTAGAAAACACCATAAGAGGTCATATTTCAATAGATTAAAACAAACTGTACAAAGGGAATTATATGAAATATACTGACGGAGGCTTTTGGTAGCGCAGGTTTAAAACAGGCCACCTAAATCCTTCAGAAATTTTGTTTTAATGGTTTGGTAAGTTACTGAGTTTAATTTTTAAACTTTAAAATAGAGATAAAACAGGTGTTGTTCTCAGAGGTAGAGGAGATTGTAGGTAATTAAATGTAACCATGCGGAAATACCTCAGTGTTTGCGCTACACTGCTGATAAAATTAGAATTGTATATTGTTGATAAACTATATCTTTCTTTAATATCGGAAGTGAATACTGGACCCATTGAAAACATTTCTTTAGTGAATTGTTTAAATAGGCGCCTATTTAAAAAAAATGTAAATTCCTTCTTTTTTGGAAATTCATTCCAGTTAATTAATTATTAATTTCATTTGTAGTTTGTGGTATTGTTTATTTGCAACAGTGATTTAGTTTCTGTTTCAAGATAACTGAAATTCAGTACTGCTGGTCGACCTGTATAAGAATCTTTTTGATTCAAAAGAAACTATGCTGTATCACACAAGATGTACAACTGAATTTATATTTACTGGAGACGCATAGCGAAATATTGTTGTTTTGTTACATTGAGATTAAATTCACACTAAAGTTTTGAAGAAAATACAACCAAGCACGTAATGTGAAAATGGAGGAAAATTCTACGATACCTCAAATGTGGTAAAGATGTTGAAAGTGTGGGGAAATCAACATGGTTAAGGCAGACACTAGAGGTTTGGGTGAAAAGGGTACAGAGAAATCTAAAAAATGAAGGGCTTGCTGGAGAAGATTATCTAGAATGAATTGCTAATCGTAGAATCTTCGGATTTCTGTGGAAGGTAATACCATAGAAAAGTGAAAAATGCAAGAAACATCTCTTCAGTTTATAATTCCAGCTTTGTCAGAGTCTTTTTCATGCGCTAGTTTGCGGATATGATTCGAAACTCAGCAGAACAGTCTTTTTCAATGATTTGAATGATCCTGAGAAATTCTGGAGCCAAAGTGTTTCATAAACAGTCTGTTTAAATCGATCATCAATAGCTTTTATCTGTACAAAAGGCATGTTGATGATACTTTTATCATTTGTGATAATAAATGTGATCTCCACGGTGTTCGACAGCGTTGACCGAGAAGTAATTTGGAAACTACTCCAGTACTACGGTGTACCTCAAATATTCATCAACCTCATTCAACAGCTGTGCGACAACGGCACATGTCAAGTGATCCACAACAGAAAACTCAGCGAGGTGTTTGGAGTAAACACAGGAGTCAGAAAAGGGTGCTTATTATCACCAATGATATTCCTAATTGTGGTGGACTGGATTATGTGTCAGACAGTGGGTAACGAGAAGACAGCGATATTCTGGACCGACGTGAAGAATCTAGAAAACCTGGATTTCGCGGATGATTTGTGTTTGATGTCACACAAAATCGAAGACTTACAGGTGAAAATAGACAAACTGGTCGAAGAAGCAGCCAGAGAAGACATGACTCCAGGTGAACATAGACAAGACGGAGGTTACGAAAATAACCGACCAACAACAACAGCATCAACATCCAGCGCCAATCACCATCAACGGGAGGGATTTGAAAGAGGTTACTTTCACCTATCTAGGGAGCATTGTCTCAACTACAGGAGGAACCGATGAGGATGTCAAATCGAGAATCGAGAAGGCGAGAAACACATTCATCAACCTGGCACCAATCTGGAAATCTTCGTCACTCAGCCTGCATCAACAACAAAATTCGGATTCTCAATACAAACGTCAAGTCAGTCAGTTCTTCTATACGGATCAGAAACTTGGAGGGTCACAAAGAATATTTCCAACAAGTTACAGACCTTTATCAACAACTAACCGTCTTCGCTCTATACTCAAGATCAGATGGCCGGAAAGAATCACCAACAAGAAACTATGGGGACAAACAAAGCAAGAACCAATCGCCTAACAAATATGCAGGAGAAAGTGGAGATGAATTGGACACTCGCTGAGCTGAGGAGGCCGCTGAGTGACATCGCGCGTCAGGCCATAGCTCGAGTGGAACCTGAAAGGGAAGCGGCTAGTGGTTCGTCGGTGCAAGGGTGACATGGAGGAGATCGTGTGAAGAAGAGTTGAAACAGTACGGATTAACATGGATGCAGGTGAAAAGTACAGCAGAAGACAGAAGCAAGTGGAGACGTGCAGCTGAAGCCCTTTGTTCCACTAGGAACCCAAGGGAACAAAAATTATATAATATACATGGTGTCCTGAAAGTTTTCAATAGTTGTCACACTGATATCAAGTTTGCAGTTGAAGCAGAAACTGAACAAACGATCTCCTTTCTGGACATTTGACCAACAAAGAAGGCTGATGGGAAATTGAACAGATAAGTGATATAGAAAACCTGCGTGGAATGGCCAGATGAAAGACTTTTACTGTTGGATACCCATAAATCTCAAGTAAAAACCTTATAATATCTCTCGCAACGAGGAATTAAAGAATTTGCAGTCCTGAGTTGGTAGATGAAGACATCATTCCTTTGTGGAAGACACTAACTGAAAATATTTGCCCTCCCCTTACGCTATACAGATAAACACATAAAAACCAAAACCAACAAAGTAAACTTAATATCTGTGCCGGGGAAGATGTTGTACATCAGTGTGGTATTCAGTGGCTACGTGCTGGCGAAGAATAAAAAGAAGAGAATAGGAAACGCACTCAAAGTATCATTATTTGCTTCTGCATTAAGATTTGAGTTGTACTGCCACCTAGTGTTCTGCAGTAGTTCTAAAGTTAAACTATCTCATTTGACCACTTCCATCTGCATACACCATTTTACTTGCTCCTGTAGGGTGTAATATTCAGGTCGTTTGATGCCTGTTTTATCTTAAAGAGTCAGGGAACGTTATCATGCTTGGCTACAGAAGGGTAACAGTGAAGCAATAAGCAGTGCTATAAATGAAGGCATATCCAACCGTGGTCACTCATTATGTATGGAAAACTAATAGTTAAAAGTTATCTACAAAGTTAAAAGAAGCCTTCCGAAAACTTTATGCTTCCGAATACTTTGCATCACTGAGGTCCTAGCGATTTGGATGGAAACCCTTGATTTATGCATACATAAGAAACCTGGGTGTCCCCTTTTTCTATCTTGAGTATAATTACAAGTTGGACAGTTATCAATACTTTGTTAGTAAAACTGTTTTCTGCATTTTTTGTCGTATGATATTTGTAGACATTATTTTCTTAACTAACCTCTTATCGCTCTACATATTATTGATTGATTGGAATGCATAGTTGTAGGCCACGAGTAATGCTCATTAGCTAAATCGTGTTGACCTAAACACTGGTCGACCGTTCTGTTCGTTTGGGACCACAGTAGTCAGCAGTGTACCCAGTTTGATTCAGTTCAGAGAGCTAAATCAATTCAAACCATCCGATACCTGGCTAACCATTTGTGCAAACCGGTAATACCATAGATTGATAACTAGTTTGCATATAGTGAATTTCATTCTTTTTACACATACTTTATTTTGACGCTTATCTCCAAGCTCTTCCATTAGTATGGAATTTTGATGGACGTTTTTCGTATTACGCAACCTTAGCCAAAATATACTTATCTTCAACCCCTCACCCTTAGTAAAAATTTGATTGATTGGTTGGAGGATTTCAACATGAGCTGGCATCGTTAAGTGGTCACGCTATGTAATGAATTGGCAGAAGTTAGAATTCATGGGCTGGCCACTGGATCGGGTGCCAGTAGCTTAATGGTTGACGAGCTCGCCAGAAGGTCCTGGGTTTGAACCACGGTGGGTGCGTACTGTTAGAGAGTCCCAAACCAGGACGAAACAGCTTTCCAGTACTCCCAGGTTTTCCAATGGTTCTCTAACTGATGTCAGCTCATGGCGAAATCCTCCATCAAATCAAACAACATTCCCTATAAAACCAATACACAAAAAATTTGGTTATTCACCATTGTTTCGAAGTATTTTGAAGATATACAACGCTATCACAAAGATGTCCACTGAACATCAGTCAAATAATTAAGAGCTTAAAATTCTGTCTAGAAAATAATTATTTTACATTTAAAGGGAGTTTATATAGACAGACAAATTGTGTTGCTATGGGTTCATCAGTCTCCCCAATAGTCGCTGACCTTTTCATGAATAGATTAGAAGATAACATCTTTTCAAGCATACTCACTACTAAAATATGGTTAAGATATGCAGATGATACTTTTGTAGTACTAAAACGAAATCTACACAATTGATTCCTGGAGAAAATAAACTGTATCTCCCAGAATCCAATTCACTTCGGAAGCAGAATCAGACGTCGGTGAACTACCATTTCTAGACTGCCTAGTTAAGAGAAGCGAAAACAGACATTTTAGTATATCCATATTCAGAAAAGAAAACCCATTCAAATAAATATTTAGACTTCAAGTCATCACACCCCATCAGCGTAAAGATTTCATCTGTTTCAAGTCTTCTTGGACGAGCACACTCTCTGATAACCGACGAGAAAGAAAAAGAAGAAAGATCAAACATTACTGAAACTCTCAAGAAAAACAACTACCCATGGAACTTCATCAACAAAATCAACACAGATATTAGGTATGGCCGAAGACGCATTCCAAAGATATGAACCTCAATAGTCGTCATTCCATATAGAGCGGAGACGTCAGAAGATATCAGAAGAGTACTCAATCAGCTCGACATTAGAGTTTTCTTCAAAACATCAGACACACTTCAAAGCAACCTTGTTCATATAAAAGACCAAATCCCTGAAGATTCTTTATTTAATTGTGTCTATAAAATAAAATGCTTGGTATGTGATGCGATATACATCGGACAAACATTTCGAGAAATCAAAATCAGAAGAAATGAACACCATAGAGCATCTGTTCGACCATCGAGAAATCCGGTTGAACTAGAAAAACTTGAAAAATCATCAGCCATAAGTCTACATGCTATAGAATCAGGCCACAAAATTGATTTTGACAATGTTGAAATAATCCAGAAAAACTTCAGAAATCACAAAGAACGTCTAATATCAGAAGAACTTCACCTATTGAATGGAATCCAAATTGCCCGAACAGGAATGATGGACTAAAACAGAATCTGACCTGGTTACAACACCTTCCTCCCCTCCCCTATGAAGTGACAAAATCAACACGAATCTGATATGCAGGTTCACTGTGTAAACACACACTACTTTTATAATTTTACACACCGATCAAATCCAATAATCCACATTTGATTTTGTTATCTTTACCAATTGACCAACTTGATAACTAAAAATACCCCCACACAGACGAACGATAATCAAGTTAGTAAACTTTATTTTGATACCATAACAGACGTACTATTACCTTTGTTATTTGGTTTAGTTATCTTCATTGCTATTTTTACTTTCAATATGTCCCTTTAACTTGACCTATGTCTATTTTCTCACCCCTTAACTGTTTGTTATATATATGCTGAGATTTTGTAAATTCCGCTTTAATAATACTTTGATAAAGCTATTAGCAGTAGCATTAAATAGCGAAACGTCAGTAAAAACAATATCGTTTTGTTTTTCATTCACTGGGAAATACACAAACCTTTATTATAATGAATATAAGCAATAACCCAAACTAATTTTTTCCTTGTTCTATGTACACACATATACAGGAGTAGTTACATATAATTGCGATTTTACAGTGAGGTGAATGAATTCGCCAAAAAAAAGACTTCGCTGAACTGATTATCCTTATTTCTAAACTAATAAATCCCATTTTTCAGAAAAAACAACATGTAGCCTTCTAGTCTTGTAGCGAGACGAAATGAATAAGTGACAGTTTAACCTAACAGTCAGAGGATAATTTTTGTAGAAATGTAAGTTTAAAACATACAGTAAAATAATTGATAGTTTGCGTGACAAAAATTAAGAAGAATAAATTAAGTAATCAAAATGTTTGGTGTACATGAATAATTAAGGGTGAAAATGAACAAACTAATCAAAATAATGATATGAATGTATAATTTGTGAAAAAACTAGCACCTTTTAGAGATCACTGAAAGTCAAAGAACTGTTTCATCCTAATTTGAGAGTCTTCAGTATTGCGCGACCATGTCCCCAAAAGGGATCGAATCCTGGACATTCAAGTTACGAGGTCAAGCTTGTCAGTCATTCAGCTGAAATCCAGTGACTCATGAATTATAACTTCTGTCAATTCATGATATAGAGCCACTGTAAACGGACATCTTCGATGAACACACACTTCACCTTGACATGGTTAACTACACTGATCAAGACTTCTTAGTACAACTTCAGGACATCCATCTAGTGGCCACCATTGAGTTGAAGATTGATATTTAGGTTGACTTTTTGTAAGAATTTAAATTGATTTCAGTGTAAATTTCGATATGAACCGACATCAGTTAAAGTACTTTAAAAGCTGGATAGCCATTTTGTCCTAGTTTCAAACTCTTCATCAGTTTGCACGCCAGAACCCACCAAGAATCCAACCTAGAGACCTTAGGTTCAAGTGGCTGAATGGTCACCAAGCTCATTTTGGTATTTGGTGTGATTCCTATCAAAACTGATAATTTAAAATTAATAATCATTTGTAATTAAGGTAGAATGAAAGATGAATGATCATGGGCCAAGTCAAACTTTAAGCGGCAAAGGAGTGCGACCGCACCAGCGACCTTGAACCGAGCAGTCCTATGGAAAATTGGGGCACATTTCTGTCATGTGTCAGAGAAAGGTATCCTGCGTAACACTTTTATGCCTTTTTCATGTATTATTTTCTTAAATATATCTGCCTCTATGGTCATTGATGAGGTGGCACTCCTTCGGGACTTAAAGTTTAGCTTCACTTTATCATACTTGTTATTTAGTTGGAGGCAATTCACACAGTGCCCTCAACCGAGGTTTTCTCGGTTTGCGGTTGCGGATAAATCACACTGATGAGTGCCAAAATGCATGAAAATTAGCTACAGAGCTTCCTACCGGTTGCTTCGTATTACCTAACATCAATTTGAAAGGTACTGCGATAGAAAGTTCCTTTGTGACAACTTTGTAAACTTGACTGATACAATTCAGTCAGGAGCAACAATGTGATTTGTACATATGAAATTAGTTACTCCCGACTGAACAGCGAATAGGTCATATTTTTTAACAGTTTTCAAATACTAAACTGTGTGAATTTTAATGGCAGAGAATGCAGCGGTGAAAAATGCTTTTAAACATACTGGTTTGATTGAGTCTAAAGGCTTTTTGTGTCAAATTTTAATTAAGCGTCAGCGAAATGTCTCAGCATAAAGCTGCAAACCAAGTTTGGGCGTATTTATGTAGTGTGTAGTTGTGATTTTTGCTACATATTCCATTGGTTTTTAAACCAAGAACCTTCTGGTTACAAAGCAAGCTCGTGTATAATTCAACCACTGGCACCCGATTCAGTGGCCGATGAATTGTAACTTCTACTAATCCGTGGTTTTAGTGCGAACACCAGCCAGTGTCATCGGTGTACTGCCGATGAGTCCCAAGCTATGACGAAACAGCTGTCCAGTACTTCCCGGTTTTCAGTGGTTCTCTAAATGATATCATTCGTGGTCAGACTCGAACAACAAATCAGATCCTCTCAAATCAACTCTTGAAGACATATTCCATTTGTCTGAAACTCAAGTTTGAAATAAGATACCCTTCAAGCTATGAAAAATTCCAATTCTATGTGATTAAGAACATATGAGTCAGGAAAGAGATCTCTTTTCGAAACTTCACTTTAAGGCTGTACAGTTATTTAGGGGGTTTATATATGCGATTTAGATTGACAACAGAGGTTAAAGATTATTTATTGTCAAATAATAATAAAGTAAATCAAACTGTTTGCGTAATAGCCATGTAAGGAAAATTGAGAATACTCTTACGTAACCAATAGGGTTGACAACTAATTACCTGAGCACTGAATAATCGTTTGGAAAGATTTGACAAGAGACAAGATTACAAAGGATTGGAAATGAGTTGCAGAGGCATGAAACGATCTGCATAGACCTTATTATACAGTAAGTTATTCAGGAAGACAAAGAAAAAAGAAAACGAAAGAAAATAGGAAATAGTACTAAAGCGATGGTAGTGAGAGAGGTTCGATAAGGCGTTAATGAACACAAAGTTCAGGTTTCATCTTATGAACAGCTAAGGCTTCTGCCGCATTAGGAAGATGTAGGCAGAATACTTTCGAACGCCCCAGTCGTACTTTATAGATGACTCTGAAATAAGTCTCTGCTGTGGTTGTATGATAAGAGGCAATAAAATACTCCAGAGTTCAGCTGTTGACTTTTGTACTTTCTTCATCTGACAGTAATGCTGGTATATATTCATAGGCGCATCTACACAATGTCCTACCGTCAAAGCCTATGTACTAAGCTCCACAGGGACAGGTGATTTGGTAAGTGCACATTACAGTTGACAACATTGAGACCTTGTCTCTGGTGTTTTGGTGCATAAAAGCATGTGAAGGCATACAGATGCAGCGAAGAGCGTTCGTCGAATTACTTTCGAATTGCTTTGATATGCGGCTTGTGAGAAGCCTAATAATTATATCTCCCCTGAATTTCGGATTTACGATTATTTGTTTCTTTGGTGCATTCGGGTTTCAAGGAGTACAGGTCCTTATTCAATGGGTCTTCATCGCATATTCGGTTGATTCTTGTAGCAAGAGACATGATGAGATTTCTCTTTCTGATCAGTGGGACAAAACTATGATAGTTTTTCATCTGGCCATTCCATCTTCGCTTGTGACAGATTGATCACTGTAGGCTGGACATCCTAGGAATGATAATTTAGCTTCTGATTTCGCTTCAGTTCCGAATTTGATTGACTGGTGAATGCTGTCGAGGATTTCCAGGATTTTGCTTAGGTCAGTATTTTCATGGTAAAGGTGTCATCCGTATACCCTTTGTAAACTTTGAATCGTTTAATTGTTGGCAGGTGGATATTCGACTCAATGCACGCCACGAAGCTATTGCTACTCCACCTTTCTGTCGGTGAATTTGACCACTGAATAAACCAATGAACAAATAGGAGTTAAATTTGTTTGTAAGCGGGTTTAATCATTCATTATCAGCTTTTATAAATCTTCATATCAAAAGCTTACCATCATCGAACACTATGCAAGTCAGATGTGAAGGGATAATTACAACATTAGTGTGAGACGATTATAATGTCAATACCAACTTGTGAGTTTCATTGAAGAATAGGACAACAGCTTAAAGTTAGAGGAGGGAAATTAAAGCTAATAAGACAAGAAGAAGAGATCATTTCGACTCAGCGAGCAGGTGAAAAAATAGGTTTCGTGTTTGAAATGAATGATAGTCACAAATCATGATGAGCTTTGCAAGTTACAGTGGATCAATTAAGATCTGATTGACTGTTTGACAGGCTATTCATCAATGTGATTTGTTTGGTACAGAAATACTCCATTCAGTGTATAACTTCTCATGACTAGGAGTTCCAACTCGTTGTGTCACTACGGAGGGCTGTTCTGTCAAAAGATATTGTGTTTGGTAAGTTTTTTAGGTTTGTATCAGTTTGTATGACAGATAAGTTTGTAGGATTATATTAGCAATAATAATGATAATAATTTTCTTTTACTCGACATTTGTAAGGACAAAACGTCAGGAGAAATCCTCAATAGAATAACCATGTGGAGGAGTACATAGACCTTTCATAAAAAGACAACAATAATCTGATTACAGAGTCACTTATTATTATTCAGAGATGTAGGCAACATTATCAAAAATTCACAATGTCAATGACAGAAATAACAATCGTAGTGAAAATAATTACTCAGAGAAGAGTCATGGACATTAGACAACATAGAGTTTGCTTAAAAATTACCTAGTTTGCTCGTTGATCCTAAGTTAGGGAAAAGAAGTAAGGTTGGGCGTGAGGCTAGCGATTCTATCGCAGAAAATTAATCCAGTCGTCACAGACGCTTCAAAGTACAAGAAAAAATATGAAAAACAAATAAATGACAGCCAAATCCCTACCTAAACTTCATCGACTTCAAGTGGAAAAAAAGAAGATGGAGGTGATGAAGATAACCCACCACCACCACCCCCACTAGTAACAACAAAAATCAGTCGCTATCAACGGAGTACATTTGACAGACCTCAGTTCCTTTATTTATCAGGGTAGCATCATTTCAGCTACAGGCAGCCAGCACGGATAAGGTTGTTAAAGCCAACCAGAATCCGGAAGGTGAAACCAGTTTGGAAGTCTTCTGCAGTGCAGTGAGCATAAAGAATAAAATTTGAATTTTCAACATTACCGTTAAGTCATTACGTTCTTATATGGGTCAGAAACTTGACTCATGCATCACGAAAAGCATTTTCAAAAGACTACTGCAAACTTTTATGGATAGCTGCCTTCGCGTGTGTCATACTGAAGATTAAGTAGTGAGAAAGAATTAGCAACAAGGAAATCTGGGGTCGGACCTATAAAGAAAATTTTGCTCAACAAATATGTTGAAGAGAATGGAGGTGGATTGAGCACACTCTGAGGAGACCACCAAATGAAATAGCGCTCAATGTGGGCAATCATTTGAGTGGCATTGGTGGAATCTGAGTGAAAAACGACAGGTTTTGTGTGTGTTTGAGGATGGCATATAGAGAATCGTACGAGGAGGAGATGTCAGCAATTGTTTTGCATCAAAGTGTGTGATAAACTGAACAGCAAGTGAATTTTCCCGCATTTTCAGTAAATCCCCAACAGGCTTTACAATTACATTATAGAATATCTGCCACAGAAATTTGAAACAATGTGAACCAAATGAATGAAATATAATTAAGGAGAATATAAGTAGAATGACCATAATGAATTGCGAAACTAAGATTAAAATATCCAACTATAACACAGTATGATACCGATAATACAGTTAGCAGTACAAATAGAAATGAAAAAAAATTTTAACAGTTATCCGTTTTCGACGGGATATATGACTATTCTAAGTTGCGTTTGCAAATCATGGGAGGGAGAGGGATTAAACGAACGTCTTCTGATCACAAAGACTGGGCTGGGAAATGTTTATGGCAACTACCTTGGCTATATTCAGCAATCGAGGGGCGAACAAACTTAGGGAATTGAGGAGAAGTCTGTGTAGAATTATTCCTCAGTTTTGTGATCCGTATCTACGAAGTGTCTCGACTGACTTTCCGAGTCATTTGTCTAACAACATTGGGCAATGTTCAAGAAGGCAATGGTGGGCTTGCAGAGTATTTGAATGTTATGATTATTATTCCCTTAGGTTCCGATCGGAAGATAGGGTTTCAGCAACATATCTCTACTTTGTTCTATCTTCTACCATCCTCTTCAGCTGGGTCCACTATTGCCCATAATCCCTTATATCCTCCTTCAACTCAAATGATATCCCCCACGTCACCCCTGCACGGAAGACCCGTTGTCTCTTCCCATTGGGATTCCACTCGAGTGATGGCCTGCATTGCGCGTGATGTCACTCGACGGACTCCTCAAAGTATGCATTTCTATTTTCTCCTACATATTTGTTGAGCAGTCGGATCTTGGTTGAACTGTTCGCCACCAAAGTTTCTTGCTGTTAATTCTTTCTGGCGGGCTGGCCATCTGATCTTCAGTATGGAGCCAGCCAGAGAAGGTGGCAGCTTTACATGACATGCAGTGCAAGTTTCTGACCCATATAGAACAACTGACTGACTTGACATTTGTGTTGAAAATCCGAATCCTGTTCCTTATGCTGAATGTAGAAGATATTAAAACTGGATTCAGGTTGATGAAGGCGTATCTTGCCTTTCCGAATCTGGTTGGCTGGCTTTGACTTCTTCATCCATTCCGCCTGTATTTGAAAGGATGCTTCCTTGCCAGACAAGCGAAGGAAGTAGCCTCTGTCAAATCTCTCCAGTCGATGGTGATTGGTGCTGGTTGTTGTTGTTGTTGCTGTTCATCGGTTGGCTATATTCACCACCTGAAGTCCTGTATTTGCTGCTTGCTTGCTTCTTCAGCCAGTTTGTTGCTTTTTACCCGTAAGTCTTCGAGTTCGTGTGACATTAAACATAAATCATCCACGTGCGAAACGCACATCCTCTAGAGTCTTCTTATCGATGGTCCAACGTGTTCCTGTCTTCCCACTAGCATAATCCAGTCCACCACGACTTAGAATATTATCCGTGATAACAGACAGTTGGCCTTTTCTTACTCCTGTATGCACTTCGAATGTTGGTCTATCGGTATTCTCTCTCTCTCTAAGATTATTTGTTGTCTTTTTGAGGCACCATAGATTTCCATCCCTATATCATCGTCTACCTAATATATAAGTATGATTTGCTCATAAAACGTCTTAATTTTTCATTCATATACGTCAGTAATTCATTTGTTACTGATTGTATACAATAGCATGAATTGTTTTTCTAAGGAAATGTTTTTTCAATGTTTGAGACAGGAAAGATTAATCATCATAATTATTGTTATTACTAACGGTAGTAACGCAAATGACTAGTATCCATTGTTTTTGATTAAACATCTTTTGATACATCTATACTATAAAGAAGAAGAAGAAGAATGAATACATCTCAGAACTGTTTAAATCATTGTTGGGCAAGATGTCTTTTAATTAAAAAAAAGGGACATTTGAAGAAAAACAGGAGAGACAAAAACAGGCTTTCATCGATATGTCGTCAAGTTGTGTATGCATGTGTGTATGTAGGTGTCTACATATGTATGTGCGTCTGCTTTATTTTTTTTGCCTGCTTTGTGACGTGATGCGAATTAAACCGTCATGCAACCGACAATGGTTAACTTGGAAACAGAATAACAAATTAAGAAAAAACACAGTTAAAACAAAATGATGCGATTCAATGATGATGATTCATGACAGAAGAAGAAATAAGAAGAAAATTTAAACGTAGGGAAAGAAGTCATCAAAATTTAAAGAAAACTTTAAATAGATGGTCAGTGTATTCAAATTTACGAAAATGTCGATTATTCATGTACATAGTTTATTTGAGAAGGCGAAAAAACAGAAGCATAATGTTGTTACTTCATTCTTCATTAGGATGTAATTACAGGTTGTGTTGCAGATTACAGATGAGTTAAGTGTAGGTTGTTAGTTGTCCGGGTTTTTTTCGTCTTCTTCTGGTAATCGACAAAGTCAGTCAGTCAGTCATCAACACACTTGAGTGGATTGCTTTTCTGTATGAGTTATGTGAATGCAAAAGTTGATCAGTGTTCATTCATTTGAAGGTGGTTAACTTAAAATCGAAATTTTAGGTTATCACGAAGATCAGTTAAACAATTTTCAAATATCTTCAGAGACTATCTTGTATATTCGAGCTGTTATTTAGTGACAGTGACATATTCGGATGTTAGGTGCAAGCCTGTGGTGAGTTCTAATGTAGGTCTAGACTACTTTAGCTGAACCACAGTGCATACGCTACTGCATTCTCTACTTAGAAACTTTGTTAAGCATAAAATACCGTGGAACGCCCCTTTCAAATAATTTCTCTTGGTCATCCCATATCTCGTTAATTTCTAAGAAAGTATTCCATCTAACTTGCTAAATTAAGAAAGTAAAACGATCTGGGATCATTCAGCCTATAATTTTACAGTCTGTTAACTCCTGCATCTTACCTTTTGTTCTTTGTTTCTGCCCATCATTCTATCATGGGCTACCCAAAAATGACTACATCAGATTTAGAAGGGTATTAAAGGTTGTCAGTAGGGCAAGCAGTGTGCCACTGAGTCACCTAATTACCACTGTAGTCGGCAGACACCTGAACTCATATGAGAAGTGGTCAAAATTCACATTGTCTAACTCTAGACACACTCTCTCTATTCACAGCTCTCTGCACTTTACATCTCATCAGGTAAGACTAGAATTCATTAGAAAAGGTTAAATGCTTACCCGCACAAGTAAATAAAATAACTCAACGATACCCTACCCGGCCCACGTTCTGTGTGATAGAGACAATGTTAAGCATGAGATTTAGGACTTACTATGTTATTAGCAAAATAATGGGCTCTTTGATCTCCTATTTGTAATCTGCGGTAAGACTATTTCAATTAACTCATAATTTTAAGTACTCATATTAATATCGTCATTATTTTACACTTTTTGTATATTTTGACATTTTACATTTGAATAAGACATTAAAAAACAAATTTCGTGAAATGATGTCATTTCGTAGTTTCCTTACAACCGCTTTGAAACTAACGTGGTTAATTTTCAAGTAATGATTTTGTGGGGCTTTAGTTTGATTGCATGGAGGATTTCATCATGAGCTGACATCAGTTAGAGAACCACTGCGAAACCATCTGGGAGTACTGGATAGCTGTTTCATCCTAGCTCTTCAACAGTACGCATCCCCAGGGTAAGAACCTAGGACCTTCTGGTTTCAAGGCTGGTGAGCTCGTAGACCACTGAGCCACTGGGACCCGATCCAATGGCCAGCCCATGAATTCTAACTTCTGCCAGTTCACGACAGAGCGCGACCATTTCGCCACATGGTTAACAATAATAAAGTAAAAGGCGTGACAATTACTCAGTCATATAAAACAAAAGTACATACTGATGACCAATCACATTTAAATAGGTCAAGTAGTGCATGGTAGGCGAAGGTTGAATTCTGTTGTTTTCGTACACATAGTTTAGAATGTATGTGATTAATCCAAGGTGCTTCTATCACTCTCAATAACCTCGAATTAGAGTTATGTGAAATAATTGTGAAACAGTCACTAATATTGATTTTGTGACCTGACATTAATAAGTTCTTTGCAATGGATGATGCTGGATTTCTATTCAGATTACCCGCATTGGGATTTTCTATATGATTTAGTAGCCATTTTGGAACATATTCTTTTAGACGACATTGGAACATTCTGTTGGTTCTACCTATATAGGTGTAGATACAGTTTGAAGTAGAGTCCACAGAATTTCGTCCTTTATTCGTAGGTACAGGAATCAAAAATTTTCGAGATATGAGGTAAAGAGATGCCTCGTAGAATGTGCGCTTGATGGTTGACCGAAGTCCTTAGGCTGTCAACTGAATAATTTGATCACCATGGAATGGCAGGTTAATAAAATAGCTTTCTATGTTACAGAAGGTGTCTTTTCAAGATGTGGTCTATCCTTACTGTGACAACTGATAAAGCTTTCTGAATAACCATCAGCTAATAAAACAGAATGTATATATTGAAGCTCATCCATCAGTGTGTCACTTATACATATTTTGCGGGCCCTTGAAAACAAACATTTCTCTAGGGAACTTTTATACTGGATAGGAACAAAACTGGCGAAATGAAGATATTGTCCACTCCACGTCCGTTCACGAAGAATAGATCGCTTAATCATTCCATCGTCTCTCCTAGTCATATACAAGAAACCAAGTTAGTTATTCGATAAGTCAAAATAACTGTTTAATTGGGATAAAATTTATGAGTTTATATCATAATATTTGATGAATTGGGATTCAATTATTATTGAACTGCTCATTTTCCAATGCATTTCTACTAATTTTCAATCAAAACCTGAGTTGACGACTAAAATATGAAGCCTACCTTAATACTCGGAAGAAAACTTCTAACTAATCATTCATGTTGTGTAACTACAGTTAGGAAATATTAATTTTTTTATGCAGTTATCTGTTCTAGATGTGTAAAACTTGAGCACTGCTGTAGTATATAATTTGCTTTTTGGATATATCATACAGTGAGACAGTATTATTCACCGGAAAAAACAGTTTCGAACACGACTTACTGTTCGAAATCGTATCAAGTATAAGTACATAACTTCAAAACTTGAGTTTTGTAGTTTCCTTCATTCCTTCTCGTTTTTCGTTGGGGGATAAGAATTTTCGAGATTTCCAGCTGGACAGGTGTTAAATCATTCTTACTGCAGATTTGTTGACTTGATTCAATAAACACAGCTTCAGTTGTCAATCTCTTCCCCAACCCATATTTATTCATATTTGTGTATACCAGCTAATCACCTGGAAACTAATCACTTCATAAGACACGTGGAGACCACTACAGAACCTAGGGCTGATGAAACAGGAAACGAACCAATGCAAGAATGAAAAATGAAGGGGGAAGTTGGGTCGAATTTACAGCTCATTGAATAAAAAAGTGAGGTGTTCTGGGAAAGACAAGAGGCAATTCTACAGCCCCATGATTGGTTGATATTTTAATATTTATTCGTAAAGTCATGTATATTATAGTTAAGCTTGATGAGATATAATTGAAAAAAGTATCGTTCGCTTAAATATGTTGTTCTGAATTCTACCAAGGCAATATTTAATATTTCGAATTTTACGAAACATTACCAAATCAAGCAAAACAAACCTCAGAACATCATATCATTATATCCTGACCAGGTCACTGTCGACGAAGAGATCATAGGCAGATGAAACCAGAGAGTGATAGCTGGGAGGATCTAATTGCCAAAGAGAAAAATCCAAGGAAACAGTCAGCTAGTTACTTCAAAAGAACTCTTGAACCGATCACCACCTGCAACTCGGCTAGAATCATCACAGACAACCACAGTACTACCAGTGAACACCTATCCTCCAACAACAACAGAAGTTACTGACAGACGGAAGGCAGTAGAACCAGACGGAATTTCTTCTTAACCACTGAAAACTGATCTAGACAATGCACCGGATGAGCTTACGCAATATTGCGAAATGTTTGGAAGGAGGAAGTACTTCCTACTGGTTAGAAGAAAGGTTACCTTGTTAGGATATCACACAGGGGCGACTTCAACCTCTACAGAAACTGGCACCAATCATGCTCCTGTCCACTCCAAGCAAAAGACTAGATAATGCACCGCATGGATGTCAGGGGAAAAACCCATTTAAGTATTTCAAGGTGTGTAAACAGTTGTTTTCTGGATTTTGTTCGTTTATGTTCCCAGTAGAATATAGGAATTCAAGCTAGAGCTTCCAAGTGCTCATAGCAGTGGTTTTATTTTCATGGGGTGGGGTTGCCAGCTTCACGCTCAACCTTCCTTCTTTACAGGCCTTACTACCGGCTCAGCAAGGTTTAGAAATTCCTCGGCCCAGGGATTGAACTCCAGACCACGTGCGTGTTAGGTGAGCGTTCTATCACCGAACCACTGATGCACATAAAAAGTCAGACAACGAAAATTCACTGTGAAAAACAGGTTAGGACATCATTATTTCAATAGGTAAAAACAAATTTCCACTGTAATGCTAGTGAATTGACTAGTTAATTATTCGTGCTTCAGTAACCTCTTGAATTTATATGCCTAATATTCTGTTAAAAATTATTTTTCTTTTGTTTGTTAATTTGGGCGTTGAATTAAATCCTTTTTTTTTATCGTCTTATTATCATGTCTTCACTTTTCTTCTAAAAATAAATAGAAAAGTAAATAATGAACAAATTATAATTATTTTGCCCATTGAAACGTTAATCCTCAATTTTAACTGGCCAATTTTTCGCGTTTATCTGATTGGTTAAAATGTATGTGTGTAGGAGCTATAAAAGTGTATAATTATGAATTTCTGCTTTTTGTGAACACTGCTCATTAGTATTCATGTGGTACAATAATAAGGATTTCTAGGATAAATTTACTTGCTGATCGAATAATAATAATAATACATGTGTAATAGGATTACATGAAAATGTATAAAGATAATATGATGATGATGATATACATCAACTCATACAAAATGTGATCCTGCCTTCAATGTACATATTATGCTGTTTATAACATTTGAAAGTATAACTAATCTTGTCTGGTTGGATATAGACTTTAAAACACGACTGCTGATATTGCTCACTTTGTTAAATATGTCAATGTATACTTGTAAAAACATAGAATTTTCCCCGGAAATGTTTACTTCGGTTAAACAGCAGCATTCTTTGAATTCAGATTTGCCTAAATATGTTAAATCGTATTCAGATAGCATTAAGAAGCATAGAGTGGAATTAATACCGATTAAAGCGACTCCAGAGTATGGTGAGTGATAATATCATATATATATATGTATATATATATATATATATAGTATTATTTTTACAATTATTGTTATCTTGATTTCGCCACTAGATCAGATAAAAAAGGGGATCAACAAAAATAATATCAGATTTGAGTCGTAAACATATCTATATGTAGCATAGTATTACTAAACGAGATTCACTCTTCGCCAAAATCGGATTATACATTAAAGAGAGAACTGGTTGTGATTTTTAAATCGATCTACACTTTCGACAATTGCATACAGAATATATTAGATAGTGAAAATGATGATATTGGATAGTTGGAGGCAATCGGCCACAGGAAGCCTTGCTTGACCTAGGTTTCGTGCTAGTTGGCACTCACAAGTCAGAAAGGTGTATCTGCAACCTTGAAGGAACTCATGTCCCTTGTAAGATTCGAACCCGCGTCACCCAGCTCTGCAGTCAGAGGCGTTACTACTGAGCTGTTAAGGCTCGTGATTGACCTCCTGTAGGACTGTAGTGGGTAGTTTGATTTTTTTTTACCCTTCACGTTCCCCAGTGGAACATAGGGCTTCAAGCTAGTGGCTTGAAGTTTCTATAGCAGTACTTATTTTACAGGATGGGGTTGCTAGCGTCATGCCCAACCTTTCCCCTTCACCAGCATTATTTCTGGCTCAGCGAGGTAAAGGAGTGCGTCGCCCGGGGTTCGAAACCCGGACCATGTGCATGGTCGGTGAGCGTTCTAACCGCTATGCCACCGACGCACACCGATGTAGTTTGATTGGACACTAGTAACTGGTGTGACGTGTCTAGTCCTTTATTTGGTGCAGACTGAATTCTGATAGTGAATATTCATTATGTGAGCTTTCCAAAATAAAAGATTTGAGCATTATCGTTATTTACAGCTAAGTTTGCACATTTCACTTTTACTGTATCATTTTTGACAAGTTACACATTATTCATATTTGGTAGACCAAATCTGGGTTGTGTTCATGATGTCTAGCAGAGTATAGAAATTACTATAGAGTATTTTTGATTGGACACTAGTCAGTAAGTAGTGTAATGTGTGTGTATGTGCAGACTGAATTCTGTAAGTCGAGGTTTAAAAGGTGTACACCATGCTAAGTGGCTCGCAATCATGGTGCACTGTGAATTGTTTGTATTAGATGGTTGGAAGCAATCAGCAGGAAGTCTTGGACCTAGGTTTCGTGGTAACGTCTCTGACTGCAGAATTGGTGACGCGCGTTCGAATCTCAGAGGAGATATGAATTCCTTCTACGTTGTGGATGCGCTTTTCTGACTGGTAAGTGCTAGCTAGCACGAAACCTAGGTCAAGCAAGGCTTCCTGCCGATTGCCTCTAACCATCTAATATTATTAGAGAGCTTACTTTGCATTTACACTAATAATGTTTATCTTTCGTATTATGAGAAGGGTCTAAGGATCCAAAGATTTGCTAGAATGATGTTTATATTATTAAATTCTATATATGAAGATGGTATAAGCAGGTTGATAATAATAATTCGCTTTATTCCAAAACACTACTTATCATACAGTGTGTGGAATACTCAGCATTTGGTACAATATTGCATCTAATTCACTCGACAACAGCAAAGACAAAAAAACTACATGGTATGAGTTTCCAAAATTAGTGACAGTAATATGTCTGTCATTAACGGTAATAATAAAGTCAAAAATATTGAAAAAAGATAGAATGATAATAGTAATGAGAATAAATGAAATCATAATATGACTAAAATAGTATTACTGTAGATTACAAATAGGAGAAGATTGAAGAGCCATTTATTTTGATTAATACCTAGTAAAGTGTAAGTTTCATGCTTAAAACTATGTTTATCAGATGGAACGCGGACCGGCCGAATAGAATATCACTGACTTTTTGTACTTACATGTGCGAGTGAGCACATAATCTTTTCTAATGACTTCTAGCCCCACATGATGCGATGCAAGGCAGGAAGATTCGTGAGTAGAGAGAGTGAGGCAGTATGGATTTAGACGATATGAGTTCGCATGCGTTCAGATGTCCGTCGACTACAGTTTTAACCAGATGACACATATCTTGTCCCACTGTTTCCCTTTTATACCATTCACCATATGATATAGTATTTTTTGACAAGCCCAGGAAAGACTAAAGAACGGCAGACGGGGGTTAAAGGATTTGACAAAGTTAACCAATCTTTAAAGGAGAGGTTGAATGATACCTACCTGATTGTCTCAAAGAGACATGGAATGACCGGAGGGGGGGGGTTAGAGGAAATAACTATTCCAAGGTATTTAATACTGGACTTTGTTTCAATTTCAGTGACTTGTCTGCTACAAAGATCTTTTGATCGGACCAGTTCATATAGATCACGTTTATGCTTGAAGGTCAAGTTAACCGTCTAACATTTGGAGGGATTCAGAGTAAGAGCATTTAATTTAAGCCACTGGCTAATGCCTGACAATGAGGTATCCAGCGTGGAACATTGTAATCGGGAAATAACTGTCAACGAGATAGTCAGATTATCAGCCTATTCAACGAAGCTTATTTCTTTGGAAAGAGGCAAGTTATGTAAGAAGAAAGTAAGAAAATCGAAAAGGAGAGAGAACAGCACCTTATAAGGTCACTGACATAGAAGCATTGTTTTGTCAGCTAGGAGATTTCATCTATTGTAGGAGAAAAAAAACATATATTCGAGTCAAAACGTGAAGGTTAAGTATAATCATTGAGGTCAATCAATATGATATACACCTTTATTTAATACGAAGTATTAAAGTGCATAATTAATCTTAATCTCTACCTCCTATTGTCTGTTAAATCAAAATCAAAAGCCTAATTCAGCCTAGTCAACATATTTGTCCTTTCACTGTTGAAACCCGCTCCCCCCATTAAACTCTATTGAACTTGGAACTGCATGCAATTAGAGTAGCATAATAAACAGTTTAGAAAGTAATCAATGAGAAATTTTTCCATTTTTTCTACATAGCATATTTTCTATAGTTTGGTTTGTAAGGGTTTGTTATGTTTTTACGAGTTGATCACGGACTGATATCAGTTAGAGAACCATTGAAAACCAGTGAGGTCCAATTATATGTCACGTGTGTGGATGGATGTCCCACCTACGACAATGGTTGGGGTCGCGCTAAATCAAGAATTGGTAGAAGTTAGAATTCATGAGCCATTGAATCGGGTCCCAGTGGCTAAATGATATACGAGCTTGCCTTGTAACCGGAAGGTCCTGGGTTCGAATCCCAGTGGGTGCGTGCTGCCGACAATTCCCAAGTTAGGATGAAACAGCAGCTGTCCAGTACTCCGTGGTTTTCAATGGTTCTCTAACTGATATCTGTCCGTGATCAACTCGTAAAAACATAGCATATTAGTAAACTTTGTTCAGGGGTAGGATATTCGTCAGTCATGCACAAGATTTGGGTTCAATTCCCAGCCCCACGCATTCCCGAACTGTGCTTAGTCGGTTTTAAGCCCGGTGAAGAGAAAAGGTTCAGTATGAGGTTGGCAACCCTACGCCATAAAATAAAACAAAAATACAGTTAGTGGAACTTAACAGCTGCAGGTTCGAGGCCCTAGATTTCACCTGGCAAGCAAAGATATAGGAAAATGGAGTAAATATTAGCGAGTCAGCTCAGATAATTTCAGAAAAGAGTATCATTCTATTTCACAGGCTCTCATCGGTTGTAATCCCCTGCCTAAAATTACAATCATTGGGAAGCTGACGAGAACATACTTCAATACTCGAATGGTAGTAAAGAAAATGTTATAAAATCGACTCATCCGAAATCTGAGCATACCATTTTTTCAGTTTAAGGTACCATCAATTTACATGCTTTCCAAGTAGAAAGGGAAAGGAGTGCGGAGAAGACGGAAAACTCTAATAAACAGTGTTAGCTTAAAAATCTTCATAGCAACCCGACAAGGACATAGTTCACAAAAATGAAAACGTCCTCAGTTAGCGGAAATCACTAATATGGCTAACAGATCAATATAATCAAAATGCAATTATCAAGGCACTGAGAGACTGATTACACTCTCTTTCTGAATGCAAAACTTTGGCTTGATTTCAATTGTTTCAGCAAAGCGTACCAAATTTGCTGTCCTTTGCATATTTGATATTTTTTGTAAGCTTTGAAAATCTCCACGAAATGACACATATACAGAAGGCGTCTCTTCATTGCACTTTGAGAATATCTGTTTCTATTTAGGCATAAGTTTCTTAGGATATACTCAGAAAACTGCATGGAAGTCCTCCTTTCTTTCTTTCCAATATACTTGCTTCCACAATTCGAGTTGACATCAGCAGCGTACATTGCACTTTGATTACATTGACCAGTCATCCATACTAGTGATTTCATCTCAGTGAGTAAATTTCAACCATATGAAATATAGCCTTCTTCAGCTGCTAAGTGAACTCACACGCTAACACTATTAGATTTTTCTGTCGTCATCCTCTCCCTCCCTCCGTCCTTTTATAATTTGAGATCATATAAATTGATGGTAACTTGAACTAAAAATTGTAATGCTTACATTTTGGATGCGTAAATTTCGCAATATTTTCTCTACTAACATTCAAACATTGAAGCATGTTATTGTCAGCTTTGTAACCATTGTAAATTCAAGCATTTTGTAACTGATGAAGAGACTCCCTGAAATAGATTGGTGAAATTACTTTAAACTCCAAATTATGTCTTTCCTTCTTTATCGAATTTTATGACGGGAACTAAGTGTATGAAACATTTCAGATAAAACTACTTAATCATCTGTGTGAATAATGTTCTCAAATATTATGGTAACGTGTAGATTGCATGCAACGATATCCGCATATATTTATATGCAGTCAATAAGTCACATGGCTTATAATCCCATTACACATTAATTATCTAAATTTGTTTTCATAGAAACATGCACGCTGTATGAAGCATTATCATATTTGTATTTATTTATTTTTTGTTCTGTTTATAAAATTGCAGTTTATCAGATGATTTAACGGTGATAAATTCACCCTTCAAAAATAATGGTCATTATGTGAAACATGTATGTTAGTGAGAAATAAATTGTAAGCCCTGATGAAACCTATGGGCTGAAAAAAGGATAAGTAGTTTGGGAATAGAATAGAATGCATACTTTGCAGGCTTCACTTAATTATCTACTATTATTGTTCCCTTTGGTTCCGAGTAGAACATAAGACTTCAATAGGACATCTCCATTTTGTCCTATTCTCTGTAACTCCTTTTAGTTGGGCGCATGATTGACCATGGGCCCTCATCACCTCTTCAGGAGATCCTTTACATATCACCTTCTGGAGCCTCACTCGTCATTTTCCATTCGAGTTCCACTCAAGTGATGGCGTGCATTGAGCGGGATGTCATTCGATGGTCTCCTCAGAGTTTACCCGATACATCTTTCCAGCCTGCCATCTGATCTACAGTATGGTCATAGCGAAGGCAGGTATTGATAAAAGTCTGCAGCAAGCTGTTAGGAATGCTTCTGATGACTTGTGAGCCAAGTTTATAACCCGTTTAGAAACAGTAACTTAATACTGGTGCTGAAAATCCGAATTATGTTCTTTAATGCTGCTAACAGAAAATACTTTCAGTCAGAAGTATGGGAAACTTTTAGATGTGTTTAATGTATTTGCAGTCACTCAAGTTTTAAATTTTCAAAATCTCTACACTGCGATTCTTTCTTTTAATGTTTATTTGTATACGATGTGACTTAGGAAACTGTTCTTATTGAGTGAATCATTTTTAAACTGGTTAGGATTAGAGATGTTTGAATGATTTTCGTTCAGGTGATAGTTGGATTTAGTATGAGAGTAGACAGAGTTTATCTAGGAATCACAATTTAGAGTCATAAATATCAGCATGCTTATGACACAAACTGTGAGTTGGTGTCACAGCGATTAGGACTCCCACCGACCACGCACATCATCCAGGGTTCGATCCCCTGCCAACGCACACCCGATATCAATGGTCGGCCTGCAGAATTGGGCTACCGGTATCACATGCTGAAAATTCCATACTTGTACCAAAAATACGGTGTGAAGTCAAGCAATAATAAAAAAATTAGCTTTCCAATTCTTGAGAATGAAATGAAGTCTATCTGTTTTTTGCAAAGTCTGTCTGTTGAATTTCACGTCACCTTTCGGATAGTCGTGTGCTTATGTATGCTGCCTCTAGACCCTAAACACCGAATGTCTATAAGCCTGCAAGGCTTCTCTATTCTCATCCGTTTAACTGAACTTTTCAACTGAAAGTGGTGCTGTAACGAGAGAAGATACGGGACTTGATAAACGCATATATTTATACAATCCTAGCCACATTAACGATCCGCTAGTTCAGAGCCGAATAAGTTGTTATGATTGGTCAGAAATCGGCCCAAGGTTAAACCAGTTGTCCAATGAGGTTTTTTCATGTCCACAACGTAAACTCTACAGCTAGCCATTGACTCAAAATGTTGATTTAAGTTTTCGGCCACTTCCTGTCGATCTGCATCATGCTACAATACTACATTAGAAATGTTTTAGTTAGTGACTGCGCACTACTAACTCAGCGAATTTATAAACACTTACACCCATGGCTTAGCAGTTTCACTAGTCTGGAAACTTAGTTTAAAACGAACTCTTATCGTCAAGCATTTTCTTTATCTTTCAGATGGAAAAAAACATCAATACATTAATTATAAAGTAAGAACAGCAATAATAAAAGAAAAACCTCTTCAACAGACTCGTTACTTTTCTTTGGGCTTTTGTTGTACTATCTTAGTTTGAAAGCACACTTGAAATTATTTTCGTGATTATCAGAAAAATAAAAATAAAAAACTAGTTGTTCAGGGAAAAAGGGGCTGTTTTATTTTCTTCTCAGTAATGCCTGCCTGGACAAAGATTGTTTATGGCATAAAATTCAGTCTCATACACTTATTGTTTGTTATGAAACTGCATTTAAGTGATGTTAGCATGGATCTGGCTGTAGTGCATCTGTTGACGTATAGGGAAATTTTTGGGAGATTGAATTTATTTTGATAGTTAGATAAGCATCACCAAGAATTTGATACTGGTTTCTATTAGATTATCTCAGTGAATGCTTATGAAAAGTAGTCAGGCGTATAGACGACTTATTTACCTCAGTTGAAAGTTTTTACCTAAAGGCAAACGTAATTTCAAAGTAATTTTATTGATGAATGATCGATACCAAATTACTGGAGAAATGTTTTCCTTGAAAAGTGGATTCCATCATAGATTAACGTCAGCAATGAAAGCACTGGAAATCAGTGACTTCTGAACAACTGTCTGACTGGTTGGAGGATTTCATCATGAGCTGACATCAGTAAGAGAACCATTGGAAAACCACCTGGAAGTACTGGACAGCTGTTTCGTCCTAGCGCTTGGAACTCCTTAGTGGCACACACCCACTGACAGGTCTCGAGCTCGTAGAGCATTAAGCCACTGGGACCCGATCCAGTGGCCAGTCCATGAATTCTAACTTCTGCAAATCCATAACATAGCGTGACCACTTCACAATGTCTTCATCCCTACGGATCCCTACAAAACCAGTACTTGGAAACTGTCTGATTCTTTAGCATTCATGAGCAGTACATGCCGTCTCCCTCACTATTGTACTTTAGTATGAGATAACCTTAGTTAAGATGCTTGCTTTTAAAATAAAATGCACCTGTAAGAGAACGCCTGCTGGTTTTAGAATTTCTGTTGATATGCGCGACGTAGCTTGGATCTAGTACTGATAAATGCACGAACTGCGTGAAATGAACTCCTCGTTCTGTGCTATGGATGTCTGTCGAGTTGAAAATGAAGAGCATAACTTACTTCATCATCATAGGTTTTAAAAACTAAATCCCTATATATATATATGTTGAATAGATTGTGTGGTACTTCAACTTTTCCAGTATTAGGAAATGTAAGCAAAAGAAATAGACAGCAGCTAGTAAACAGAAGGTCTTTTTCAGCTTAATCAGAATCTTGTATCGCTTGATCACGTACTGGTATTAGTTAGAGAACCACTGAAAATCAGAGAGTATTGGACAGCTGTTTTGTCTGAGTTAAGGATTCATCCGTGGCAATTCTGTCTCACGAAACTCTTCATTAAATGTTGTCTACAAAATGAATAGCGACATGTCAAAGACAATACGTTTTCGCCTCATTCGCATTGACATTCAGATAGGGAAATAGGAGGCGTACATACAAAAAACAGTTATTATTAGATGGTTGGGGGAGAGGCGATCAGAAGGAAGCCTTCGACCTGGGTTTCGTTTTTGTTGTCATTCATCAGTGAACAAGGCATATGTGCAATATTCAAGGACTCATTTTCCTATGGAGATTCGAACCCGTGTCACCCAGTGCTGAAGTCAGAGACATTACCACTGAGCTAATGCGGCTCTCAACTTAACTTCTGTTGGACTGTATTGAATATTAAGTATTAACTAGTATTACGCCTCTAGTCTTTCGTTTGGTTCATACCAAATTCTCCCAACTTGTTGTTTCCCAATCGGTCTCCACTCACATGTCTGGCGCGCCATGTCACTCAGCGGTCTCCTCACCATGTGTCCTAAACATCTGTATTTCCTTCAGCATGTCATGGTAATGACTCTGTTGTCTCCACCTAACTTGTGTTTGGTTCCTCACTCTTCTATTTCTCGCAAACTCTTACATAATAACAAAGTTTTCCTCTTTTCTGTGTGCATTCCGATTAAAACTTATTGACTAGTTATTTATCTTACTGCGTAACTCTACCACCCTTATTCAACTTCTTTCATGCATTGATTAATATGAGAAACTGTGATATATGAGTGCGACTGTACATCTAACAAGAGGGAAGTTTCTAAAAGCTAACTGCTGGTTTTAAACATAGAACTTTGTACAGAATTACACCAATTCAAACTGCCACACTCCGTGAAGCACACAAGTGAAAACAAAAAAGAGAAGAAAAGAGATTTTGCAGAACAACAACAAACATAAGTGTGAGAAAGAAATGATAGTAACATGTAGAAATCATTAAGGTATGATGGACCTGAGAAATCACAATCATCTACGCCACTGAGGATGACTTCCCACCATATCACAAATTGTCTCCAGCCATTCCACCTGATAATTCCGACGACTCTAACCAGGAAGCCTAGACCTCCCTACGTGGCCGGCGCAAAATAAATGCCAAAGATTTCATGGACTGATGCAAAGTCCCCAAAAAAGAGCCTCACCATTGAACAACCAGTTGTTTCACTGAACACTAAATTACAGTGTTTTTGTCCATAACATTAGAGTTACAATGAGTTTAACAGCTTCAGGCGACTGTAATTCATAAAAAGTATTCTTTCACGCACCGCAGTAAGGAAGAAATTAGGCTACAGAATTAGTTTTATTGTTAATTTTGCATTATTATTATTCTTTATTTTCCGGACTTTCGTTAACACTATATATGTACATATATATACATATATATATACATATATATATATATACATATATATATATATATATATATAAATGTTTGCTAAATATAGTCGTAAATTCTATTAATGCAGTAACTTAGTTATGCCTTACCTTCTGTTTTTCTACTTGTAAGTACTTTCAGAACTTATTATCACAACTGTACTGTGTGAATTGACATCAACTTCCGGAGAGACTTCTTTCCTTATAGTAAAATCACTTATTTTATATAGGAAGTGTGTATTGATATTGTTTGCATAAGCCTTTTTCTCGGCTAATAGTATATATCTGTAATTGTAATAGTAACGACCCACAAGATATTATCTCATATAATATATCATTGCGAAATAGGTACAACCTATATATTTGATAGGTGAATACTTCCTTCTTCATTATTACTGGGAGTAGGCAAGTTCACTTGGCAACGAAATGTGTATATGTTAGTTACACTAATGACTTGAACTTGACTACATATTCCGATAGTGGCACTCAAGTTTTAGGTTGATAAAACTGAAAAGGATGAGTTTTGCTTATACAGTTTACTGGTACAAGAAGTATATTCTCTTGATGACTTCTTAACTACCGCTCAAAGAGTGGGTTTGTCGCCTTAAATTACAGTATTTTAATAATTTATGTAACTGCTTCATCAGTATTGTGCAACTTTAATTTAAGTGGCATACAATTTAACTGACCATTCTGCCTCCTTGAATCATTAAAATATTTTTTTTGGATGTTATCTAGTAAGGTGAATTTACTATTACACTCTCTAATAAGTGAAACTGTTTATCAAAGCACATCGATCAGGTATGCAATCTGACCAGTAAACTAAATGAGTCTATTTATTGTCCCTTTGAGTTCCAACTGGAACGTAGGGCTTCAAACGGCACATCTTCACTTTATCTTGTTCTCTGTCGTCCTCTTCAGCTGGCCCCGTGATTTACCATAAGCTCTCATCATCTCCTCTATGTCACCCTCGAGGACACACCCCTAACTAAGCGTTTTGCATTCACCTTCCACTCAAGCGATGGCCTGATTTGAGCGCGATGCCACTTGACAGTCTCCTCAGCTTCTGTCCAATCCGTCCCCATTTTCTTCGGAGTATTTGTTGAGCAATATGTTTCTTGGTTGACTCATCCCAAGAGTTTCTTGTTTTTAATTCCTTCTTATCAGCCATCTCATCTCGAGAATGTTATGAAGGCAGCTGTTGATAAATGTTTGCAGCCTGATCAGAAAGCTTTTCGTGGATGTGTGATTCAAGCTTCTGACATATATACAAAGAAGAACTGACTGACTTGACATTGGTATTGAAAATCCGCATTGTGTTCTTTATGCTGGGTTAACACGAATTCCAAACTGATTTCAGAGTGACGAATCTCTGTCTTGCCTCTTTGCTCCAGGTTTTGACATCCTCAACCGTTTCGTCTGTCTTTAGTTGAGACTCCGCCTCCTGGACAAGTGAATGAGGTGACATCTTTCAAATTTCTTCCTTCCGCCTTCTCCATGTTCAAGTGAAGTCTACAGTGCTATTGTAACAACAGAAGACAAGGGTCAGGCAACAGATCGTTTATTACGAAAAATCAACACGTATTTATAGATTTTTATGTACATTATTGTAGGTCAATGTTAGTAGAAAATACAGTCTGTTGATTGGTTGTTTCTCACACAAAGTTAACCTTGCATCTCTGGTGGCTGTGTCAGTTCATCTATATGTTAACTGTAACCGCCTGTCCACCTTGACCTTTGACCTCAATTACTGTCAACCAATTTGGCCAGCAACCATCTCTCACCACAACATGACTAATATTTGATACATAAACATTGACCTCAATTACTGTCCACCACTTGGCTAGTAGACAGCTATCACCACACTATTAGTTTCGAAACATTACAGTCCATCTTCAAAAGTTAGAAATCAATCAGTCAGTTAGAAGACTCGGACTTTCAGTAGGAATTGATGACATTCCGCAACGAGGTGTATTTTGACTACTGAAAAGTTTAAAGAAACGGAATTACACATATTCAGGTTGTGTTTCATGGATATTTAGATTAATTTCAGCCTAGATTTCGACACAAATCAGAATCAGGGAAAGAATCCTTGATAACTCCTAACTATTCGGTAGTACACGCCGATGACTGTATCAGGGGTCGAACTGGAGACTTTCAGGTTACGACGCTAGCCACTGGACCATTTAGTCACTGGGTTAGAATTATTTGATCTGAGAATTCTAACTCCTTTCAGTTCATGATAAAAGAAAATAATAAAGATACTGCAGTAGTGAGACAAAGCAGCATTTCTTTATTAAAGCAGGTCCATAAAAATCCAGCTACGTTTTCCATTGCGCTTAAGTTGGTAACTATTACTGTTCTGTTGGGTTCCAAGTGGAGCATAGGACTCCAGGAGAACATCTTCACTTCGTCCTGTTCTCTGCTGTCGTCTTTAGATTGTCCCATCTTTGCCTTTAGGCTCTCATCTTCTCCTCACACGATCTCCCACATGTTCCACTTGAACAACTGCTTGACTCGTCATCTTCTATCCGAGTCCCACTTAAGAGATGGCCTGATATGCGATGTCATTCAGTGATCTCCTCATTGTGTGTGGTCAATCCACCTTCATTTTTCCGGCATACTTGTTGAGCAATAGGTTTCTGATTGTTTTTTTCCGAGAGTTACTTGGTGTCAACAATATAGCGAAAGTGACAGATGTTGTTTAAAGTCTGCACCAACCTGTTGGAAATACTTTTTTGACACAGTGGGTTTCGGACCTATATATAGATGAAGTAACTTAACTCACTGTGAATGAATGGTTTGATTAGGCATTCGCAGGTAGTTTCAGTTGAACTCTTTAGACAACACCGAATGTGTAGAGTTAACTTCAAAACAGAAACACATTGCTTCAAAACTTCCGGACATTTCGATGGTATTGCCATGAATGCATAGAAATTCACCACAATGCTGGTTTTCCAGACTAATAAAATGATCATAGTAAGTCAAGAGAGAGAGAGCGAGCGACATTTTATTCTTGATTGAATTTAAGTTTACAGTTAGTCTTTTTCTACGCTTTGGTGTCTGGAAAAAGAAAACTTTATTCGCTTCAAAAACTATGATGGCTGAAAATAATAAATTTTATCCGATATATATTATATATTTTGTATTGTCAGACAAATATCACGTTTCCATTGAACACTGATCGAGTGTTTTATAGTGTTTGAAAAGGATAAGAGAAATTTCGCTTATGGAAACGAAATTCCAATCCCGGGATAATAAATAGTAATAATGTGTCTGTAGAAGTTCTGTGGATGTGGTGAATCCTATTACTTTGACGGTGTAATGCAAACCTTTTATGCGGTAAAGGATAATAAATTTCGTATAAAACATTGTTTAGTGATTCCTACCGTTTCTGTCTAAGTTATACAAGTCGAAAAAAAGAGAAATTGGGTCTACTGAATCACTCACTAATCAAATTACATTTCTAATTTGAAACTCTTCGAATGCATTAGACATTAGCGACCTAATCAGTTTGGTGATGTATCGCTGTACTATCCAGGCTTAGTTATTTTTCTATTTACAAGTATTGGTTTTGTAGGGAATTCGTTTGTTTTTGGTTGGTTGGAGGATTTCATCATGAGCTGACATCAGTTAGAAAGCCATCGGAAAACCATAAGGGAGTACTGTACAGCTAAATCGTCCTGTTTTGGGACTCTTCAACAGTACGCATCCACAAGGCGAGCTCGTAGACCATTAAGCCACTGGGAACCAATACACTGACCGATGAATTCTGACTTCCGTCAATTCACTACATAGCGCGACCACTTCGCGATGTCTTCCTCGATGAGTTATAGCCTCATCTTAAACCTGCTGTACCCTACTGGTCACGGCTTCCCACTAGAACCCCAGGTTAACTGCCTGAATAGGGCCAGTTGCTAGTGAGTATCAGATTAATTTTCAAGTACTGGTTTTGTAGGGATTTTTATTTGATTGGCTGGAGAAATTCATCATAAACTGTCATCAGTTAGATGCCCATTTGGACTAGTTTGGGACTCTTCAGCGGTTCGCATCCACTGGGGTTCAAGCCATTTTTCTGTTTGACTACTGATTGATAAGAAGGTATATGACAATGTAAAATTATTATCATAATTTTTGTTAATAATGAAATGGATGATGTTCCGCACTTATAGTTGCTGCGTTTATATTTGGGCACTATGGCAGAATATAAGTGCATACTAGGTGTATCGGAATAATTGTCCCTCCTGAACGATCTATTGACGCTATTGCTATTTATTCAGAAATTCCAACCAGCTTTGCAATTATTATCGTGTTCACTCCCAGACCCTACATATCATTATTCTGACGTTTGCATATCATCTGTTGTTGACCTAATCCCTATATAATTTGTCTTTGTTCTTGTGTAATCTCTAATCTTAATGCTTCGCTTTGTGGTAGTACGATATTAGAAATGTGTCATTTTATGACTGTACTTTTGTTTGAGGAAATCAGGGTCATTCTCATCTTGGACTATCCGTGAGAATTATTTGATGTTTGATTCTTGTGGAGGGAGTTTTTATCCCATCTTATTAGGAATATTCTACTCGATTCTCGGATATACTTCTTACAATTGATTTTTGGTTAACTCACCTTGTTCTACAGTACTTGTTCTGTACTGGAAAATTATCTGGTCTGCATAGCTACCTAATAGCACTGTTAGGGTAATTTCGACTATTCGATATGCTATTACAGTTGAATAGTGCCGTAGATTGTCAATTTTCCTACCCGACACAAATCTATCATGACTAATAACCACCACTGTCTTCCATTTTACAATATCTTGTAATCGATTAGAGTCTAGCACGTTAGTCATATAGATATATATTAAATATTCCCATAGTAAAATTTAGAACAGCGTATTTAAGCGAACAATATTGTTTTCAATTAGATCTCATCAGGCTTAATTCTAATATACATAAGTTTACAAATAAAAATACAAATATAAACCAATCATGGTGTTTTGTCTATAGGATAATACGATGGTGAATATAAATTGTGCAATTAGTCATAATAGTAGTAATGATAATAATAAAAATAGTAATAGTAATAATAAAAATGGTCTTATCAATAATAAGGATGAAAAAGTGAGGCAATCTGTGATAACATGAATAATGAAAAACAGAATGATTAAACAAACAGGTGGAAGTAGTCGATAAAGGCTAGTTAAAACAAATGAACCGATTAAGTAATGTTAGATTGTAAGGGAAGGAAATGAAACACGTTTATAATGAAGATGTGATAAGATTAAGGGATGATAAGAAAGGGGTTGAAAATATAAACAAGGGATGGTGTAGAAGTCATTAGTTGGTTATGTCTTAATAGGACAAGGGAGAGATAATGGCTGTATGAACTTCTTTTGAATACATAGTTTAGGTTTAATAGTTCGAATGTCTATCGCCTCAGCTGTGTGCAGTAAACGAATACGAAGTCTATTGGAAAGATTCGGTGGGATACGATGAATTACTTTGAAGGCTCTCGTTTTCTCGATTACATGACCACTATAAATTAAGTGTGACAAAATTGAGCTACGGATTGTTTTTGTCTGTCCTTTGCCAAACCACGATGGGAAATGTTCACTAACACGTTGGCTAATCTGTCTAGTAGTACGGCCTTACATAACTGTCACCGCAGGTGCAGTTGAATTGATGAATGCACATAGATATGGCAAAACTATCAAGCTTATCCTTCGTTTGCGTCCCAGTCATTCGTCGGCTAGAGAATGACAAACCTAGGTGTGCTGCATAAAATGTTCTTCGTATACTCCTTGGAAGTCTTTGGAATAGAATCTCACTTGATAAGTCACCATTAAATTGTAACTTAATTATTCGTGTTATCACAGATTGCCTCACTTTTTCATCCTTATTATTGATAAGACCATTTTGTTATTACTATAATTATTGTTATTATCATTACTACTATTATCACTAATTGCACAGTTTTATATTCACTATTGTATTATCCTATAGACAAAACACCATGATTGGTTTATATTTGAACTTTTATTTGTAAACTTGTATATATTAGAATTAAGCCTGATGAGATCTAATTGAAAACAATACAAATATATGTATATGCTTCAAAAACTGATTTTCAGCTTCTCGCTTAAATTTAGACATTTTTATGAAAGCGCACTTAATTCTGTTTTGACTGAGGAGTTTTCGCAAGACGTTGCTAACACGTTTTCATTCCTCCACTCACTCTGTCTATCAAACATAATGTAATTTGGTGATAAGAGAAAATCGCAGATTTCTCAATATAAACTTCATTTTACTTTATAAATTACTGAACAAATACGCATTAGAGAAATGTCATGCTGCAAATTGGTCCCGACTAAAATTTGTTGATTACAACAATTGGATTTAAAATAATTTGGTCAATGGTGAATAGCAGTGGAATCCAGGATGGGTATTACATCCTCTTTGGGGCTCGTCAGCCATATAGACCTTCATTCCCCTATTGGTGATGGTGGTTCCACAGAGATCAGAACTCCATACCCATTCTTTCAGACGCCACAGCATTTTTCATTAGACTTGTAGGGCTACACGAGCCGCCTCTCGTGCAGTTTTGATTTTCTTGTCGACTGATTAAGAACATCATCACTCATTTCGGAAATTTAGGTACATTCGGATGACGCATCCATAATAGGACTAATCGCGCATCCTGGATTCGACTGCAAATCACCATCCACCAGATTACACTTCAAGTTAAATCTTCAGACATCGTTGGAGCTCTCGTACAAGGAGTCAACATGTGAACAACCGCCGTACACTTAGGTCCAGTCACAATCATCGGGAAAATCAAAACTGAATTAATAACGAATAACACTTGGATTTATCTTCAAGTGGTAATTCACATAACCCCCCTCCTTCGAAATTTATTAGCAGTTTGTCTGAAATAAAATAACAAAAAAAAACAAACAATAAAAACTGCATTGGTGCAACACCACAAAAATGATTATACGGCTATTAGAGGTAAACCTTATTCAATTATCTACCTGAATCGAGTCACTCCTATGCCATACTTAATCCTAATGTGTGTATATGTACGTGCCTGTGTGTTTGTGTGTGGGTGTGTGTGCGTCCTCTCATCTGAAGGAAGATGGATAGTGGACATTCCACATTAATTTTGTTTTCCTTGATTAAAGGGATAAAGTGCATTATCCCAATTTTCTAATTTGCAGTTTGTTCAGCATATATGTATATGTAAATAGTCAGTCGTACCTGAAAAAAAAATGTTTCATTTTCGACGTCGATTTGATTAAAGCTAATGATAAACATTTTTTTGTTGCTCTCGTTACTTCCATTTAAACAAATAAAAGTGAATCACAGAAAGAGTACTTGTATTTTCGTTAAAGGATTTACATATATATGTATATATTCATGCTGGATTATTGAATCATTGAACAGGCTCAACAAGCGCTAATTTGTTGAACATTGAATCTGAATGGGGATAGCCAATATTTAATAATTACCTCTGTGCACTGCTAATTACTCTGGGTAGATTTAATTCAATAACATGAGATTTCTGCCTGTTTTCGATAAACACAGTGATTCACAACACTGTTTCTCCATGGATTTCTATTGAAATTCAATTAGCGAGGAATAATTTATAAAATTTGGATTACTCATCACTTGACAAGTTTAAATCAGAGGATATAGAGTCAGGTTTTCAACAGTTAGTTTCTGAAATATTCTCACCAGTAGATATGATGATAACTTGATTCCAGGGGAAGATTTTAGATCTTAAAGTGGATGAAATGAGGTTGAAAAAATGTAGGAAGAAGCACTTATTGTTTTAATGTTTTTGCTCTAAAATGGTCCGGTAGCATTGCATGCGTAAATATATATATAGGCATGCTGCATGAAAACTGCACTGTCACAACCAACATTCATAAATTATGGTCTGAACCCACGAAACCAATCTAAATGTATTTTTTTTATTTCCTTCACGTTCCCCAGTGAAACAAACATAGGGCTTCAAGCTAGTGGCTTGAAGTTTCTGTAGCAGTGTTCAGCTTTACAGGATGGGGTTGCTAGCCTCATGCCCGACCTTTTCGCTTCACCAGCATTATTTCCGGCTTAGGGAGGTAAAGGAGTGCGTCGGCGGCCGGGGATCGAACCCCGGACCATGTGCATGGTCGGCGAGCGTCCCAACCACTATGCCACCGACGCAGAATCCAATTGTATAGCTAACCAAAATGGCCTTGAGTTACACTCAGTCATAAATGTCGCAATGATAGTAAAATGACAGCTAATCAAGATAAAATCTGCATGATCTGGATCAAGGTAATATATGCCACTTATTTTGCTAATTACATAACAAGTGGATTTCATGTAGAACGCGCGTTGAAAAAGGATGCTGTTGAGTTTTTGTACTTGGTAGTACGAGCATATAACCTTTTCTAATGACTTCTGGTCCTATCTGATGGCATGCAAAGAGGGAAGAATTGTGAATCAAGACAGTTTTCTACGGTTGGTTTGTAAGGATGAGATTTGTTTTTACGAATTGATCACGGATTGATTTAAGTTAGAGAGCCTTCGAAAACCAGGGAATACTGGACAGCTGTTTCATCATAGTTTGGGAATCATCGGTAGTACGCAGCCACTGCGGTTCGAAACCATGACCTTCCGGTTACAAGACAAGCTCATATACCATTCGTAAAAACAAATCAAGACAGTGTCAAGAGTCAAACGATATGGATTCAGCTCATTACTCACATGAGTTTAAGTGTTTATCGACTACAGTGATAACGAGCAAACTATGTGGCACATTTGTTGCCCTAATGACAGACAACCTTTAGTACCCTTCACCATATGATATAGTCCTTTTTCAGTGGACCAGGAAAGACTGAGCGGGAGCAATAAAAAACAATAAGTAAGATGCACAGCGGTAGAATGGTCGCCAATCACACATGGGGTCCGGGGTTCGATCCCCTGACGACGCACTCCTTTACCTCACTAAGCCAGTAATAAGACTGGTAAAAGATTAAGGTTGGGTATGAGGCTAGCAACCCCCTCTCGTAAAAATAAACACCACTGCGACAGAAACTTCAAGTTTCTAGCTTGAAGCCCTATGTTCGTTCCACTGGGAACGTAAAGGAATAAAAAATCGATGAAAGAGTTAACAGACTGTAAACGTAGAAGTTGAGTGATACGTGTACCTGATTGCCTTAACATCTTGATGTAGTACTGATATTATTGGTAAACTGAGCCGAATTATTTACATTAGGCAGTAAAAAATTGATTTGAAAGACACGAAATGAAGCGAATTCAAGAGCTACGCAAAAGATTTCAAACACTGTGGACATTCATATGATAAACATAAAAGCCGATATATTTACTGATGAAACTCAAACAACAAAGTACCAGCGATAACCATACTGACGTGAACATTGAACAACTGCGTTATATCAATAACTAAATCAATGAATTTATTACAAAATGTCTAAATACTCATCAATTTTCATCCCAGTGGTTTATCGACTTTGCATCGTATTTTAAGTGTTTGTGACATAATTCAATACACGTGAATAAGTAACTGACAAGATATGCATATGACTAGATGAAATCTATGAAACTGTTATCACACAGCACACACACACACACACTGACTTGATGTATCATTACGTGAAATAACTCCTTAGGATAGAATAGTCAAGGTCGCCTTACGTCTTCGCTTGTTCAAAATTGTGACATTCGACTATTTAAAACCAACTGATAAAAACAAATTGAAAATTGAACATCCGATTCGATTGATTCGATTGATGAAAGCAGTTGAGAAATGCGTTTTTTACATAAATCAGTGGTGGGGAAATTGAATGCAGTTATGCAGTAGAGGCGTGCTTGTATGTCGACGTTTACACAGACATTATATTGCGCGCACACACACACATACACGCACAGTGTTCTCTTTTCAATGAATCTGATTGAAATTTTATTTTTATGACGATGATCAACTCCTTGCTTTGTATGAATGTCGTAGTCTTGTTTTCACAATATTATTATTGTTATTGTTATTATTATTATTATTATTAGAGGAGTTATCGCGTGACCGTTTCAAATTTCGCAGAATTGACTAGTGAACTTTGATAATAAAAACGAAAGATCGATAGTTTGCATTTGAATATGCAATGCATAACCCATTTCTGCATGACGTTCTGTTCATTCTGAGTGAATGTTTGAAAAAAATTCGATGATATATGTCTGATTTCCGACAAACTCGAAGATATGCAAGCGAAAAGCAACAAGTTGGAAGAAGAAGCATCAAAAATAGGACTTCAGGTGAACATAGAGAAAACAGAGGTGATGAAGATTCCTGGCCAACAGCAACAGCAACAACAACAGACAAAAATCAGCATAAATGGAAGAAACCTGAAAGAAACAACCTCTTTTACCTACGTGAGAAGCGTCGATTCAACTACAAGCGGACGGAACTGTCGAGGATATCAAAGCAAGAATCGGAAAAGCAAGACAGGCTTTCACTACTCTCAAGTCTCTGTGGAGGTCAGCAGCACTCAGCATCAAAAATAACATCCGGATTTTCAACTCCAATGTGAAGTCAGTGCTAATATACGGATCAGAGACTTGCACTGCGCATCATAAAGAGCATCTCAAACAAACTACAGACCTTCATTAACAGTTGTCTTCGCTCAATACTCAAGATCAGATGGCCAGAAAAGATCAGCCACAGGGATGGATCTCTGGCAATGAGCGAACCAAACAGGAACCGATTGTGAAAGAAATAGGCAGGAAGAAATGGAGATGGATTGGCCATGCTCTGAGAAAACCATCAAGTGACACTAGACAAGCTACCACTCGAGTGGAACCCGAAAGGGTACCGGCGAGATGGTCGTCAGTGCGAGGGTGATTTGGAGGAGGTTATGTGAAGAGGAGATGATTACGTGTGGGCAGACATGGAGCCAGGTGAAGACTCTAGCAGAGAACCGAACGCAATGGAGACGGGCAGCTGAAGCCCTATGTTCCTCTAGGAATTAAAGGAAACAACAATAATAATAATTTTTCAATAGCCAATTTGTAGGGATTTTATTTGCTTCAAGTTTGACCACAGATTGATATCGCTCAGGGAATCACTGAAAACTAGAGCCATTGAGTTAGGTCCCGGTGGCTGAATAGTCCACGAGCTTGCCTTGTAATTGGGCTTCAACCCCGGTGGGTGCGTACTGAGGGTGTGAGTTCCAAACCAGGGTGAAACAGATGTCTAGGAATCCCTGGTTTTCACTGGTTCTCTAAGTAATACCATTGAATGAGCAAACGTGAAATTCGATTAATTTTTGGTTTACTGAAAGACGAAAAATTTATATGGGTGATTAAAAGTATGATATTTAAGACTTTAGCATCGCCCTACTAAGCCAGTTGATGTGATGTACACTAGTGATTAAGATGATATATTTCATTTGCAAATGACTTCATTTTTCCCAGTTAATTTAATCCGCCTAATTCGGTTTGAATGAAAAATGATACGCAAAATGTTTTTCTTATTCCCAAATACTTGATAGGCATATTTCTGTTATCAAATTTACGTTTAGTTGCAACTGACTTGAGTGTTTGTGTTTAATTGGCATAGTAGTTGCATTTCATTCAGTTGTGACTTTGTCTTAGCTGAGATCTTCATAATGTCAAAAGTAATTCGAAACTCACATTTAGGAGGCATTCACGGTAACTTTAGAGCAGTTAATTTGGTTGTGTTGTTTCAGCTGGTTATTTTCATCACAAACCTATCGTCGTCCTCCTAGACAATATAATCAGCGAAATCCGTACTACAAAAGAGAACTTATTTGAATTCCCCATGAATGATATGTATATATAAAGTTATCATACGGTGTATTCTTTATTAGTTGGTGCATTGTCTTTAGTAATATACCTGTTAATCGCTGATTCATTTTAGTACAAGGCCTCCTGGTAATTTCGGTTTTTCAACTGTCTAAAATTTCTGTATTCCCCAATGAAATTACTGTCTACAATTGTCTACGCTCATTGATAGGAAATAATACATATAGTTTCTTTTCACAGCTAATTTGTTTTCGAATTCTAAGTCTTAGCGGACGTCCACTATGACCAATGTAGCGTTTATCACAATTTACGCAACTTATTTTGTATTGACCTTGTCTTCTTTTGCTATTGGCTGGATCTTTTCGTCTGCACAGTATTGAATGAAGTGATTGTGTACTGGCATGTGTGCTTTCTCTATTACGAATGGTTTTACTATTCTAGGCGTTATTCCAAATATAGTATTTCCATACGATAGAATGAATTTTCCTGTGGTTATTGAGGATGGTTTCTTGTTGATGTTTCGATGTAAAGTATGAATTTGAGGTAAAAAACACAGTTTACCACTACTGTCTGTAGAATGGATAAAGATTCAAACATCAGAAGTGATTTTTATAACTAAAAATATAGTTTCAAAAGATTAAAATTTTTTTAAATTGAAAAAAATATTTTAATCACGAATTGACTTCAGTTATAGAACCATTCAAAACTAGGGAGTACTGAACAGCTGTTTTGTACTTGTCTGAGACTCTACGGTAGTACGTGACAATGAACCTACCAGGGGTTGAGCCCACGACCTTCAGGTTACAAGGGGAACTCGTATACCACGTAGCCAATAGGAGAGAATCCAGTGGGCCATCAATGAGTCATACCCCCACAAGGAACACTTGAGAATGAATCGAATGTTCACTTGTGGCTAACCACTGCGTGAAACTACCGGGATTTGTAGATGGGAGTCTTGGTCGGCAGTTTCCAGCAAGTTGGGCATGGGGAAAGATACTCACTAATGATATTGGCTGGAGGTTGCGCTCTACCACGAATTGGTAGAATTTAGAATTAACCGACCATCAGGTTCCATCTCAGTGGCTGGATGGTACATGAGCTTGTCTTGTAACTTGAAGGTATTAAGTTTTATCTCTTATTTATGTATATTGCTGAAGAGTCCCAAATAAGGACAAAACAGCTGGTTCCACGAATGAAGTCCGTTTGTGACCTAAGTTGGAATCAATGACACCTCTGTTAACCAACACTTAAAATAAGTGCATATGTTTAAGTCCATTTTAATTTCCCTTTGATTGATTGGACTGAAATTTAAGGCCTAAACTGACTTATTGTCTCCTTGTACAAAGTTCACTGAAAGTTACCACTGTCTGCAAAATTAAATGAAGCATAGCTTGCTTCATAAGAATGCAATGTAGATGAAGGCTATTGTAAAAGGTAATCAGTAAAAACTGGAATTTAAAGCATATTTATACTCTTGTCGAAACAGCTATCCAGTACTTCCAGCTGGTTTTCCAATGGTTCTCTAACTGACGTCAGCTCATGATGAAATCCTGTAATGAAAATTATACACTTCCTTCAGACACGCACAGTCAAGAAACGCTCCAAAGAAAACAAAAGGACTATTATTTGTTGTTGGATCTTGGTGGTTCTATCCAACAATAACAGTTTTAAGAACTCAAGATTACCTCAACAGTGCCGTTAGACAGGGAAATTTTCAGTACCAAACAAGTACTGCTGAACAAAATTGGTTAACCACCAAAATACAACTGTAAGAAGTACCTGAGAGCCATTAGAATATCCGCAAAATGTGGGATCAAAAACTTTGTTCACAGGAATCATGCACCAGATATTTCTCCTAGATAGTCCAGGATCACAATGATCTTGAATTATTCAAACAAAGTCAGTGGCACAGTGGTTAGGACTCTCGCTGACCATGCCCATAGTCCTGGGTTCGATCCTCTGCCGACGCACACCTGATACCTATGGTCGGCATGCAAAATTTGGGCTACCGATATCACATGCTGAAAATTCCATACTTGTACCAAAAATACAGTGTGGAATTAAACTGTAATAAAAAAATCACAAAATCACACACTGTCAATATCACCACGCAACTGTGAAGAGAAGCAGTAAATTAAGAGATCAAATAATGACGAAGAAAGGTGACAAGGATTAAGACAACATATGATATGCAAATGTCACTATGGTGACGTACAGTACAGGAGAAAAGTTAGCTGAAACGTCCAAATAAGATCGCTGAGGAGGTATTTTCCAAACAATGACTCCGTTACAGCCCTCGCTTTCCAAACGTATTACCTGATCACTTATCTAAACTTGACAAACCTCATGTACACACACACACACAAACAAAATTGTATATAAATGCGATTGTACAGCTATGTGAATGAATTCACCGAAAAGAGTCTCTTCGCTGAACTTCTTCTCTTTTTCATATGACTCAATGGGGATTTTCAAGCTACTCAAAATATTCATTGACTGGACACGAGTTTACTTACCCTAGGCTTTTTGATACAAATAGTTTCATGAAAATACGTGACTGACTCGGTTTTAGTAGAAAAAGATTAGTTTGAACCCTGAGGTTATCACTAGAAATCTAGTGCTCAGTCTTTTAGGACACATCTTCAAACAACCATTGATCGAGACCATCTGAAGCTGATTCGAACCACAAATTAAGAAATGTATAACCTTTAATACTAACGCATACAATTTTGCTGCAGTAAAATATGAGTGATCCATGATGTACGGCAATTCGACAGTGATTGATATTCTCTCAGTTTAAAAATGTGGAAATCCCACCATTTTGTTCTAATAACAGTAGATTTTTCTATTTCTGAGTGAAAATCATCTTATATCACTAAACTAAAGTGGAATTTTTACCTACTAAGCTTGATGAATGTCAAATGTAATGGCAGCACTTAATTTATATACCTAAAATTTTTATATTGTATACGTATGTGTATATATGTGTATTTTTAGAGAATGGATGACAGATTTCCATCTTCATCTGGGTCAGTTGTCAGATAGACTTTGTCCTATCTATACACAGTTTACATTTTGTTGTCACATGGAGTTAACATAAGTTATCCAGAACTCACTTCCAACAAAATGCAACAGTTGTCAGCTGTCAGCAGTAAGATAAAAATACCAAATGTTGAATATGTCAAGCACTTTCTGAAGAAAGCAAAAAAGCACTAGACATATTCCTTCCTCTTACTCTGTTTCATAAGTAAAATCCTTATATGTTTGAAAGTTACTTAACACGGTTTGTTATGTAATACTTGATAAGTTAGGCTGGAAAAATGGGGACCCAAATTGTCATACTTTTGAGGAGACCGTTATATAAATATCCGCATAGTAAAATTTAGAAAGACACATATCAGCGAACAGTGTTGTTTTCAATTAGATCTTATCAGGCTCAACTCTAATATACACAACTTTACAAATAAATATTCAAATATAAACCGGCCACGGTGTTTTGTGTGTCTTGGATGATAAAGTTGTGTGCATAAATGCTGCAATTAGTCATAATAATAATAATGACAAAGATCAAAAAGTGGAGCGGTCTGTGATAACAAGAATAGTCGAAAAACAGCATGATTAGACGAGTAAACGTTCAGGCAGAAGTATTCGATAGAGGCTGAGAAAAACAAATGGTCTAAATGGGTAATGATGGGTTGTAATTAAAGCAAATAAACTGTCTTAATAAAGAGAAGGAGGGATTCCAGCTCCACCTGGAAGGTTCCTTGAACTAGATGATGGTCTGAGCCAACATCTCTTCTTCTCGACTTTGTATTGTATCCAGCAGTCTGCGTCTCTGCTTCCTTGGGCAGCATTGAGATGGAATCTATCTAGTTTGTGGTGTGTCCATCAGACGAAATCCATGTTGCTGGCCTTGTGTATATCCATGTGCTTGTACACACTGCATCCAGTCAGCGAATCACTGAAAGCGCAGAAGTCTGCAAATAGTTCTCTGTTCTCCTTCATTTCGCTGAATGAGAGCCTCTCGACCCACAATGAGTTCTCTTACTGTATTATCTGACCCTTATTCAAATGGCATTCATATTGCCCATGAGGATTTTGATGTCACCATTCAGGAGGTTGTCAATTACTGTTTGTAGTTGTCTGTAGAAATCCCTGTTCTCTTGTTTCACGTTGTTTGCAGCATTGTGCGTAGCATTGGGTAGTTTTAATCTTCCTTCTTTCCATCTGAGTTGAATCTTGCTGTCAAGATCCTGGATGAGATTGGTTCTCCCTGCATTAGGGTTTTGGATACCACTGAAAAAGCCATGATAGCCACTGATTGCTTCAGTGTGTTCGTGGTTATCGTCTGGGTGACCAGAGCGGAGTAGATTACTGACTCTCTTGTTGATTATTCTGACAGTCCATATCTATTCCATCTGCTCTCGCAGATTCCCAGCACTTTTATGCCATATCCTCGCATTTGTCTCCCTACTTAAGCAGCCTTCTCCGCCGGCTTTATACATTGTATGGACATTCCACGTCCTCGTCCTTATTCTTGCTGTCGTCGGAAGGGAGAGGACACATACGTTGAATGACTGACTTCCCGAAGGCCTTCACCAGCCCTCTATGTCATTTCACCTCTCAGATTTGAGTGAAGAAGAAGATTGTTATTTTTAGTTTTTGCATTTTTAATGTATTTTCTGTGTTGAAATTTCTCCAGCGGTTTGATAGGTTTAGTGGTGTCGGATTGCTAGCTCGACGGTCCACCCTCCCTCTTTACCCTCGCTTGCGACCGGCTACAACACAAGGGAGCTAGTTAACTAAACGAGGTTATCCGAATGCGTAGTTTAGGCTTACTAGTTAGAATGCCTATCGCTTCAGCAATATGCAGTAGACGGATACGAAGTCCATCGGAAAGATTCCCTGGGATTTGATGAATCACCTTGAATGTTTCCTTTTCTCCACTTATTAACCACTATCAACTAAGTGTAACAAAAGGCAGATACGGATTGTTTTTGTCTGTCCTTTGCCAAACCGCCATGGGAGAGGTTCAGTAACAAGTTGACGACTACGCCGTCTGGTAGTCACCGAAGTTTCACTGCAACACATTTGTATTTATATATATGTATTTATCAATTCAACTGTTCCTATCTGTTCACAGCTAATTTATGTTCTCGATTCTGATTTTAGCAAGTTGTAGAATATTAGATCAGGTAAGAGAAAACAAATCAAGTTCACTATCAACTTGAAAATAAATAAATCAAGGTTGAATCTCTGTAAATGATTTATTTCACCAGTATTTGTGATTGAAAAAACAACAAAACAATAAATGTTTACCCACTAGACCTACTCAATTTCAAACAGCTTGCGAGATCAGTCAGTCTTAAAATTAAGCTCGTTTTTGTGGTGTTTCTTGTCTTCGTTCTCTTCGTTTCTCCTATTTTCTTGGCTGTCCATTCGGTTATTGAGGTATCATTTAGTTTTTCACATAATGTCAAAACACAGAGTTTCTTTTCATCCGCAATCGCTTATCAGTCTTGGATTCTTTATATCTTACTATTTGATTACTAAAAAGTCATTCCACAGGCTGAAATTATACGTAGCACTATCACTAAGTGGTGTTTAGTTAATAGGCAATACTTTAAGTATCCTGGTGCTAAATCTAAACTGTTGTCTTTGTAAAACTTTACTGAGTAAACCTCACTACTGCTGCTGTTAAATGCTGACCTTTAAGCGACACACTTAATTTACATTTCAGTTCTTCTAGATGGTTCAGAGACTTGACGCATATGTACCCAGAAGCATTTCCAACAGATGACTTCAGACTTTCATCAACAACAGCCTTCACTAGCTCTTTACTGAAGATCAGATGGCCAGCTAGAAAGGATTAGCAGTAAGTAGCTCTGGGATTGATTCAATCAAGAAATGGTTGCCTGAAAGATATGCCGAAGCAAAAAGAGATGTATTAGGCACACTCTGAGGAGGCCCTCAAGTGGGAAACGACGAGTCAAGTATTTGTCCGAGGATGACATGAAGAAGATGTCGTGATGAGACGAGAGTCTGCAAACAGTCGTCGAACCAACTAAAGAGGACTGCAAAGAACAGGACAAAATGGAGATGTGTTACTAAAGTGTTATGTTCCACTCAGAATCCAATGGAATGGAAGTATTGATAATAAGTGAATTTTGAACATAAACTTCCATTTAATAAAACTCTAACGATGCTTGTGTAGATCTTCGGGACTCCAAACACTACACATAAAGTCTAACCAACAACACAACCACATCATTACCACTTGTATTATTATATTACTATTATGTCTTTCTGTTCCAATTGGAAAATTGGGCCTCAACAGAGCATCTGGATATCGTTCTGCCCCGTGCAGTCCTGTTAATAATTATTTCTGGCTAATCATCTGATCTTCACTTTGGGGCTGGTGAAAGAAGCTATTGACGAGAGTGTGCAGCTGCCTGTTGCAAATGCTTTTAGTGACATTCAGTCCAAGTTTCTGACCCACAGAGAAGAACTGACTGACGGATTTAACGCTGCTGTTGAAAATACAAATTTTGTTCGTTATTGTGAGTGCAACAGACTCCTAAACTGATTTCTGAGTGATGGATTATTACCACAAAGACATACAGAAATGGTCAGTGTCCGGCCTTCTGATTTGTAGTTATAATGGATGACTGAGTAAATGCTGTGTCAGAGAATGTGATGCATGAATGTTACAATATGATATACCACCGTCATTAGATAACTTCCAGTATCATTTGCGACGAAATCATAAAGTAAAAAATACTTGTCAATAGTATACTGTCAAGTCTGATACATAAAATATAACTGCAAATCACATTTTTATTAGTCCTTACATCTCTTGATTGCACTTTTTTAAAGATATATCACAGCTAACTTAAAAGTAGGCTGTTTCTTTCGTTCATAAGTACATCAGTTCTACTTTCTTGGGACAAGTTAAACTTTAAGCACCGAAAGTCTGAGACCACACCAATGACTTTGGAACGTTCAGACAGGAGCTTAGTGAAATCAAGTAAATAACACCAGAAAATAATAACACTACAATTTTTTGGCCTGTTTAAATGTAGGGCTGCCTATTCTTCCACCTACAAACTACAAATTATCATGGACAGAATATGCTTAGTGAAATATTATGATAATAAACGGGATATTTAGTTGGTTTGTGGTTATCCTCGCGAAAGACTTAACTAAGGTTTAACCTTAGGACAGGTCAGGAATAGATTAAACTAATAACAGACATCATAAAGTTGGCTCCAGGTAGATAAGGACCAGTTAAAGGATAGTTTCGTGTTACGTTTAGGTCAGAGATAGATTAGTGTTAGCATTAGAAGACTTAGATGAATACATGTATAGAATGTAGCATAATAATTCTAGTGACACTCCATTGTAAAACTGGGTGAAATTATTGTCAGACTTCAGAGAAAGGCATTCTACCTAACAGCTTTATGTTATTTTATTCGCTATTTTCAGAAATGCATGTACTTTACAAGTAAAATTGGCTTTTTAAGATATTAAATGGTTGGAGGCAATTGGCAGGAAGCCTTTGACCTAGGTTTTGTGCTAGTTGGCACTCGTCAGCAAGGCGTATCCGCAACCTTGAATGAATTCTGACTGCAGCACTGGGTGACACGGGTTTGAATCTCAGAAGGGATATGAGTCCCTTCAAGGTTGCAGATAGGCCTTTCTGAATAGCACCAAATAGCAAGAAAACTAGGTCGAAGGCTTCCTGCCTACTGCCTCCAACCATCTAGCATCAACAATTCAAAGCGCCTGTGATGCCGAGCTACCTAGAATGGTGGTCACATTGCAAACCTGACTGATAGAATTCAGTCTGCTCCAAAGAAAGGACTAGACACATCACACTAGTTACTAATGTCCGATCAAAAATTGACCTTTATCATGTGGTCAGTGCGTCACAATCCTTCGGTGGTTAGAGTTTAGCTTTCTCCCATCTTATTCAACATGTCTGTAGCAAAAATCCTATGGTCACAGGAAAAATTGATCCTGATGATTCATTTTAGATAAAAAATCTGATAATTTTCATAACCATTACAAACTGAACAGTTATTCACCACTGCTAATTGATGTCTTATAACTGGATGGATTTCCGACCTTTTTTTTCTATTGGACATCATGACTGTTGGACAAGTAATTTTTTGATAGTTATAAAGTATCAATTAAGCCTTGCTTTGCTTCATTACTAAGCTGGGAAAGAAAACAATACGTATGTTTTTTCGAGTCCAAAAGTAAAACGTGCAAATCAATCATGTTTAAACAACATCCTGAAAGTTGGGTAATGTAATTTACTAATGTCAGTCACAAAGGTGTTATCGATCATTTCTGTTTTCAAAAACCTGTAGTGGTTTTCAGTAGTTAACAGATGCAAAGTAACGAAAAAAATTGGGAAACTCTGGTTCGATTATACGGATTTTAAAAACAAGGCAAAAAATCTTAGTGAAATAGAATTTAATATATTCACCAAAACTATATACTACTGGTTGACTGAGATGAGTAGTTGTATGCCAACTACCAATTGACCTTGCCGGCCTGTTCGAATTTTCGGGTCAGCTAATAAAATATCTACATACTGCATCCAATCTACCGTTTACTTACATTCATTTATCAACATAATATGAATTCTAACAGGATCATTTACTCTCGTAACTTTATTAATCATTTACGATCTAATGACTTTCATATTCCCAAGAAATCAAGGAGGAAGCATCATAGTGGTTGGCAGAGAGCTCTCAAACGTACACCAATACACCTAACTACAGTCCCTGTCATATTGAACACAAACTGCCGCTCTCTGCCTAACAAGATAATGTACCTAAAATCTCTGATGTCCACTGACACATCATAATACTGCCATAATCACATTACAAGAAACATCGTTACATGAACTGTATGATGACAACCTCATCTCACTACAGGGCTTCATCCTATTTAGACAAGACCGTAAATGTTGTAATTAGGATAATGGTGGCGGCGTTGCAACTTTTATTCACTCCAAATGGTATATTTCAAATAATTTTTGCTTGTCATTCTAAAATTACTTCATATACTGTGTTACTCCAAATGCCAAACAGTCAATTTCACCTTAAGGCATAAATCTGACCTAAACAAACTGGTTAGCTCTCATGAGGTGTGCAACATAGATGGCACTGAAATAGAAACCAAGTAAAAAATTAAATACCTAGGCGTCATTCTATCTTCTGATCTCTCCTGGTCGTCTCATATCTTGACCATTTCTAAGAAAATATTCAAGAAGTTAGGACATTCTGGTATAACCCAACCCTTACTCCTACAATTCGTTAATTCTCGCATTCTGCCTATTATTCTCTGTTGTTCCCCCTTAGTTTTCCCCGGGCTACTGAAGAAAGACTATATCATATTGTCAGCAGGGTAAGCAAAGTGCCACTCAACCAGCTTGTTAATATTCTGGTTGAAAGGCACTTGGACTCATGTGAAAAATGGGCCAAATCCATTTTATCTAACTCACACCACCCTCTTGATTCACAACTCTCCCCCTGTATCTCATTAGGCAAAACCAGAAGCCTATATTAGAAAACTATATACTCGCACCAGCAAGTACAAAAACTCAACCATACCATACTCAACTCGTGTTCTGTGCGATAAAGAAAGCATTAGGCGTGATACCTGTAACTTATTAAATAGTCAATAGAACAACTGGATCTTGTCTTTCCAGCTCATATCATTTATAGGTACAACGTTTTCTTTCTTTCTTTTCCTTTTCGCTCTCTCTTTTTTTCCCATTATGTGCTGCTTTGTTTCTTTCTTCCGCTTACGCCAGTAAATATGATAGCACCTACTTTTCTAACACCTTCAAACACTGTTCAGCTTTGGCTTTGCTACCGACATGCCAATATGTTGTTTTCATAATGAACTAAGATTTCCTTAATCTATGTAGAATTTTATTTATTGATAATGTACTAACTGGATGCAGTACTGCTGAAAAATGCTCAGAATTCCATTCTGTATCACGAGTACTGTCTTGGAATAAAGCAAATTAGTATTAATACTATTATGCTATTCATATCAATCAGTAGTGCTTGTAAGCTAACCATGGTGGGGCGATCTAAGCACCAGATGGCCGTTTCGCTCGTTTCGTGGGGTCGACCTCATCAGCAGTGTGTCCGGTTTTGACTCAGCTTAGAGACCAGAATCAGCTCAAACTACCCGACTGCTGGCTAACTACTTGGGCGAACTGGCGCAGATTATCACCAGATACACTGGTACAACGCTGATGACCTCGGCCCAAAACGAAGTCAGCGACCAACTGATGTTTAGATCATGTCGATCTAGCAGGCTAGCAAGCACTGCTGGTCGATATGAACGGTATGCAACTACCTATATGAATAAATCAGTAGTATGCAAATATGCTTGCTTTCTTGATCACCATTGATGGTATCAAGCAGAACACGTATTGTGATTTGAATAACTTGGTTCCGAAAGCAAACTGTGATGAGAAGTTTGCCTCTTGTACTGTGTACATCAGAAATTGCTAGGCTGTTTTGTAGATTATGACTGTGATTCATCACAATTTTGGTAGAACTCCCCAGGTTAATATTCTACACACAGTGTTTTATATAAACAATGACTGAAATTATGACACTCCGTTTGGATGATAAGTTCACTAGAAGCAGATGAATTCAGTCCTAAATTTCGAATTAAATTATGCTGTATGAATATACATACATACAATGTTTTTCGTACATTTAGTTCCCTTGAAAAATTTTTATAGAGAAAGAAAGACCAGATTTGCAGTATAAAATGACATCATCATTCTATTTCACAGGTTCTCATTGGCTGCTGCAAACTACCTGAAATTATTTTATTCCTTCACGTTCCCCAGTGGAACATAGAGCTTCAAGCTAGAGGCTTGCAGTTTCTGTAGCAATGTTTATTTTTACAGGATGGGGTTCCTAGCCTCATGCCCAACCTTTCCTCTTCACCAGCATTATTTCTGGCTTAACGAGGTATAGGAGTGCGTCGGCAGGCGATCGAACCCCGGATTATGTGCATGGTCGGCGAGCGTCCTAACCGCTGTGCCACCGACGCACAAACACCAATGAGGCTCGAAGAAACCTGAAATTACAATGGTTATAATTAATAACATTTCATACTTCAGTGTTTGAAAGATAGTAGAGAAAACATTATAAGATGAACGCATCCGGGATATAAGTATTGCAATGTTTAGTTTAAGTTACCAACAATTTATATGCTATGAGAAAAAGGTGGAGGGGGTGAGAGAAGATAGAAAACAGAAAAACCTAATAATCAGTGTTAGCTTATACGTTAACTTGTCAACTCAAGAAGGTTAAAGTTCATCAAACTGAAAACGTGCTTAGTGAGCTGAGCTTACTAATGTGAATGACTAATCAGTGTAATGAAAGTAATGCGGTTTCCAAGGAAGTGGGAGATTGACTACACTCTCTTTCTGTGTGCATAAGTTTGGCCTGAAACATTTGATTGCAATTGCTTCAACAAATCGTAGTAGGTTGGCGGTCCTTTGTATGTTTAGCACTTTGAGGGATTCGGAAATCTCGACAAAATGACCCTTATCCACAAAGTGTTTGGTAATTGCACTTTGTAAATATCTGCTTCCCTTTAAGCACAAGTTTCTTGGAATATGCTCATAAACCGGATAAAATCCCTTCTTTCTGTCCTTCAAATGTAGTTGCTGCCGCAGGTTTGATAGCATTGTAATACTTATATTCCGGATGCGTTCATCTTATACCGTTTTCTCTACTACCTTTCAAACATTGAAGTATGAAATGTTATTATTTATAACCATTGTAATTCCAAATAGTTTGCAGATGATGAGAACATGTGAAATAGAATGATGATATCATTTTATACTGTAAATCTGGTCTTTCTTTCTCTATCGAGATATAATGTTTTGTTATTATGTGTTGTGATGGCCTGCGTGCATCACTGGACTACGTAAATTTGAAGCCAACAAAATTCATCAAATTTTCTTTATTTCGGATCGTCTTAGTCGTTTAATTATGTTCCTGGATTGACTTTAGACCTAACCGCTATGGATTTCTCAGAGATGGAGAAAACTATCATAAGGGATTGGTTTTTGCTATAGACAGAATGGCATTTCACAACGTGATCCACTATTAATTATTACTTACCTGAAAATCCTAGGCAAAGAGGAATTATTACTCAGTAAATTGCACCGAGAATTCAGTATATTGCGTAAAACTTTTTGCCAAGAAAAGACGTGTTATTATTATTATTATTACCATTATCATCATCGCCAACTAAATTTTGACTGTTACTTAAGTATGCGGAAATTGCTACAGAGACATCTCAACAACAAAACATCATAATACACACATAACCGACAATCTTCATTTCAGTCTTTACGTCATTTGTATGAAATTATAACTGAGAGTCTTATAAACGCCATAGAATAAGCTGATGCGTTGTAGTAATTTTTAATTTCTGCCTACTTTACAAGAGTTAACTTGCAGGGAACTGGTTTGTTTTAAGTTTGACCACGGATTTATACCAGATAGAGAAACATTGGAAGACATCAGAGAGTACTGGATAGCTGTTTCCTCCTAGTTTGAGACTTACTGTCAGTACGTACCCACTGGGGCTCAAAAGTGAGAACAAACACCCGCTGATGATATTAGCTACTACGAGTAGCACTTAAATCACGAATACATAGAAGATGGAGTCCATAGGTCTTTGAGTCAGGTCCCAGAGGCTGAAAGGTCTATGAACTTCACTTGCAACTGGTCCTAGTAGCAAGTTTGCACTGTTGATGAGTCCTAGATATGGGTGTGACTGCTGTCCAGTACTCCCAGCCGGCTTCCGGTGGTCCTCTGACTGATATCAATCCGTGGTCGGACTTGAAACTGTTTTTTGCTTGTTATCCCATGTCATCTGCTTTCCATTAGATATTAGCTGAATTTTCAGAGTACAGTTCGTGATGAACTGACATCAGTAAGAGAATCATTGAAATCCAAGATATCCGCATTTTTTTCCAAGACTGTTTAATCGTCACTCAGTGATACGACGGTAGTATCACCACTGTGAATTCAACCTCTGGTGGGATGATGACAGGAGGAGGCCAAAGATTTTCATGAGGGGAAGATACAGATGCCTAATTTTCTCTGATTTTTCATAACACTATCAATGATGTCATTTTGTGATGAGATGACCAATGAAGTCCATGAAAACCCCATGACAATAACGTCTGAATTATGAGTTTTGTTTATCTTGCATGCGGGTTAATAAGTACAACTTCAGAAAATAAAGTTTACATTTGAGAAAACTGGTCATGTTACTCTTTAATAGATATTATGTTTTCGATAGTGACTGGCTACAGAACGAAGCTTCCTCGAGTTCTAGTGAGAATTGTGACAAGTGTGGTCCACCCAGTGAGGACAAATACTTGCCGATTAGGTTGGCTAGTACCAATCATGCTAAAATCACGAATAGGTAGGAGTTGGAGTTCATGCACCGCTGAGTAAGGTCCCAGTGTCTGAATGGCCAGTGAGTTCGCCTTGTAACTGGAAGGCCTAAGGTTTGAACCCCAGTGGGTGTTTACTATTGATGAGTCCCAATTAAGGACGAAACAGATGGCTGTCCAGTACTCCCTGTTAGTTATATTGATTTTGTTTCATATAGTGACATTTCAATAAAAAGTGAACGAATTCCACAGAATTTATAAATTAGTATCCTTTAGCAGAATTTTGTTATTTATGAATAAGTTTCTGCATTATTTCAAAGAATATTTTGGAGGAGGATCACTTCAAGAGTATCAAGAAGTGTTACGATTAGAGAACTGAAATGTTAAATTTCTAAGTTGAATTCTTAAGCTTTTCTTTAGCAGTCATTTGACGAGTTACTTTCAGGAAGAACACTGACATAAATAACCCCTGAAAGTTCAAGTACGTGCTTGACAATTGTAGCAAAACGGAAACACTTCGCTTTTATAATTTTAAGGTCATTTCATAATTTGTTCCAGTTTTTCTCTTATTTGAAGAAAGACAAATAACTTTCACCTTCTGTCTATCTGGGTTTTTTTTTTGTGTAAATCTGAAATACGAACTAATCCAACCTAGAGAAATATCAATAATAACTTTATTCTAGACTACATATTTTTATATGCAGTAAAGAATTGTCATCGCGGTTTTTTATCTACTGATTCAGGTACAATTTTGAGGAACAACAGCTCACGAAATTTTGTCCCATCTGAAATACGTTTCAACTCCTCAGCTAATGTATCTCTTAAAAATAGACTAAATGGTATGGTGAAATCCATTCAAAAATGACTATGAGTACAGATAGTATGCGGAAGAAGTAAAAAAGTGGTTAGAACAAAGTATAGTTAACAGATTTGATGCGTTATACTCTGTCGAAAAATAGGTAGCCCAGCGATTTAAACAGACCGCCGTGTCAGTCGGTATGCATGGATAATGGCGGCCCGCTTAAAATTTGGGCAACTAGAAACCATTATCATTGAATTGTATCTTATTTCTCGTATTCATCTTGTTTAAATGTATAAAAATTCAACCCCTAATTGTATTGTTTACTCAATCTAGTATTTTAAATGTTCACAACCTGCTGACTCGCAAGTTTCTACTAAACTTCAGGAAAAGCATAACTGTTAGTGGCGACTTATCATAATTCATGAGACAACTGTTACTGATACTTTTAGTGTAGACTGCCACTCTCTAGGAAGTAAAACTGACTACTTGAGGTCTGAAATCATTTACTTATGTCTTTAGATAGGAACATTTACTTCAGCACCATTTTCTAATTAGCATTCAACCAAATTTCGTGCATCTCTCGAAGGAGACAGAGATGATTTTGTTTCGCGCTTCAGTTTAGATGATATTTTCTCACGTGAACTATTATTATTATTCCTTTCGGTCCCGAGAGGAACATAGGGCTTCAACAACACATCTCCACTTTCTTCTGTTCTCTGCCATCCTCTTCAGCTGAGTCCACGACTGCTATAATCTTTCAATTCCTCCCGATTACAAAACCTCCTCCATGTCACTTCAGGACGATCAACTCGTTGCTTACCCTTTGGATTTCACTCGAGCTATAGCCTGCATTTTGCGCGATATCGATCAACAGCCCCCTCAACGTATGCCCAGTCAATCAATTTCCATTTTCTCCGACATATTTGTTGATCTACTTTCAGTTAATATTTAACTTGAAGAGAGAGAATAAATTGTGCCTTAAATTCTGCTGAGAAACCTGTACACTTTGTAAACTCTATCCAGAATAAAGCTGGCAATATTATAATGTAATAGTACATACACAAAAGATCTGTCGCAAGTTGGTACTCCTTTTATATGCATAGTATTTTACTTTCAGACTGAAACTTTCCAGTATATTTAAATCGATTTTCTTGTGGAATTAATCTAAGGAATGCATATTGCATAAATTATTATACTATAGCGCAATAACGATAAAAATGGTTACTTTTTCACACTATATTTTTAGTTTAGAATTTTTTTTAAAACTCACCAGAAATTTCAAAAACGCTTCTACTTTGTGATATACTGGAGGAAATTATGCTGCTTACTAATTTTCAACAGTCTGTGGCAGACGGTAACAAAAACCTTCACTTCGTACATTTATTCCCCTATATGAATTTTAATAAGGCAAGAAAAGTAGGTTTTTCAGAATAATATGCCGCCATCATTTATTTCGTTGGCTTCGCGTCAGCTGCTCACAGTCTAATTAATTATTACCTTGATGTAGAGAAAAGTTTTAACATACTTGCAAATTATACATCATGTCAGTTGACAGGAGGTTCCGCAATTAGTGAACAGTGCTCAGGAAATTACCCTTGTATATTTTTTACACAGGGAGTTCAAGTTTAAACAAAGCAAATGTATGCCTACAATGGTAAAGGAGTTAGGTAATAAAGACGAGAGGTGCGTAAGATGATGAGTGACTGAATAATGGTCGTATGAAGAGTGGAATAGTTGCACATCTCGTCACCACTGGCCATTCCATCTCAACAAACGCTTCTGTCAAATAATTCCACAAAGTGAAGAACAACCTGCCAAAGACAATACGTTTCCATCTTCTCTGCATAGCAGAATCCCTTACCATTCAGTCAGAATAACCAGAACTATGCATACAAAAGAAAATTATTCGGCCACATCTGCTATCAAGGTAATAACTCTGGTAATAATAATGACAATACTCCAGCTGGTGACATCAAAATACTAATGGGAGACATGAACGCCAAACTGGGATCAGACAACACAGGAAGGGAACTCATCATGGGTAGAGAAGCTCTCGGAGAAATGAATGAAAACGGAGAACTCTTCGCCGACTTCTGTGCCTTCAATGAACTAGTGATTGGTGGTAGCGTATATAAACACAAGGATATCCACAAGGCTACATGGGTGTCACCAGATGGGCGAACCAAAAACCAAATCGACTCCATCTCAATCTCAAGGAAGTGGAGGCGCAGCCTGCTAGACACAAAAGTAAGAAGAGGAGCAGACATTGGCTCAGACCACTATATCGTACAAGGGACAATCCAAATCAAATTAAAAGCTTTCAGAGAATCAGGGGCTGCAGATAGACCACAAGCCAAGTTCAACACTCAAAACCTGAAGGACCAGGACACAAAGGATATCTTCACTGCAAGTATAAAAGACAAAGCCGAGACACAAATCAACACTGGCGAAGAGGTCGGCGTCGAAAAGCACTGGAACAACTTGAAGACAGTGTGGAGTCAAACCTGCATGGAAGTTCTAGGCAGAAAGAAGAGACAGGACAAACAATGGCTCACTACGGACACTTGGAAACTAATAGAAGAGAGAGGGATGGTGAAACAAAAGATTCTCCAGTGCACCGATGAGCAACAAAAACAGGATTTGAACGCAAGCTACAAGACACTGAACAAAAGAGTAAAGAAGAGTGCCAGAGAAGAAAAAAGAAAGTACTATGAAACCATGGCAAGTGAGGCAGAACAAGCTGCAGGCAAAGGAGACCTCGCAACACTCTACCAAACTACTACGTACCTATCGGGCAAACGTTTGACACAAATTAAGCCAGTCAAGGATGACAATGGGAAGTCACTGACCGAAGAAGTGGAGCAAAGGAAACACTGGGCTGAACACTTCAAAAGACTCCAAAATCGACCACCACCTACAACGCGCCCAGCAGTACCAACAACGGAGACGGAGCTACTAGTGAACACCAACCCCCTGACGAAATCAGAAGTCCTGAAGGCAATCAAGATGCTAAAAGCTGGAAAAGCAGCTGGACCAGATGGAATCCCAGCAGAAGCATTGAAAACGGACCCAGAGACAACAGCGGACTTGATGACGCCACTACTGGAGAAGGTGTGGAAAGAAGGCAAAGTACCCGAGGATTGGAAGAAAGGCTACTTATTCAAACTGCCAAAGAAAGGAGACCTAAGTCAATGCAAGAACTGGCGTGGAATTATGCTCCCGTCCATCCCAAGCAAAATACTAAGCCGCATCATCCTGGAGAGAATCAAACATGCCCTGGATGAAAAACGTCGACCGGAACAGGCTGGATTCAGGAGAAACAAGTCATGGGTTGATCAGATGGCCACACTACGGATCATCACTGAACAAAGCTTGGAGTGGCAGTCACCTCTCTATCTCAACTTCATCGACTATGAAAAGGCCTTCGACAGCGTCGATCGAGAGGTGATTTGGCAACTACTTCGCTACTACGGGGTGCCACCGACAATTATACATCTCATCCAACAGCTATACATGCATGCCAAGTAATCCACAACGGGAAACTTACGGAACACTTCAAAGTGAAGACAGGAGTAAGACAAGGCTGTCTACTATCGCCAATGATTTTCTTGATTGCAGTAGACTGGATCATGCGACAAACAGCGGGCAATGAGGAAATAGGCATGAAATGGACACACACAAAAAATGTGAAGGATCTGGACTTCGCCGATGATATATGTCTGACTTCCCACAAACTGGAAGATATGCAAGTGAAAAGCAACAAGTTGGCAGAAGAAACATCAAAAATAGGACTTCAGGTGAACATAGAGAAAACAGAGGTGATGAAAATTCCTGGGCAACACCACCAACAGCAACAACAACAACTGACAACAATCAGCATAAATGGAAGGAACCTGAAAGAAACAACCTCCTTTACATACCTGGGAAGCATCGTTTCAACTACAGGCGGACGGAACTGACGAGGATATCAAAGCAAGGATCGGAAAAGCAAGACAAGCTTTCACTACTCTCAAGTCTGTGTGGAGGTCAACAACATTCAGCATAGAAAAATAAGATCCGGATTTTCAACTCCAATGTGAAGTCAGTGCTACTATACGGATCAGAGACTTGGCCAGCGCATCATAAAGAGCATCTCAAACAAACTAAAGACCTTCATCAACAGTTGTCTTCGCTCAATACTCAAGATCAGATGGCCAGGCAGAAGAGATCAGCAACAGGGATCTCTGGGAGCGAACCAACCAGGAACCGATTGTGAAACAAATAGGCAGGAAGAAATGGATGTGGATTGATTGGCCATACTCTGAGGAAACCATCAAGTGACATCACTAGACAAGCCATTGCTCGAGTGGAACCCGAAAGGGAAGCGGCGAGTTGGTGATCAGTGCAAGGATGACTTGGAGGAGGTCATGTGAAGAGGAGATGAAAGCGTGTGGGCAGACTTGGAGTCAGGTGAAGACTCTAGCAGAGCACCGAACGCAATGGAGGCGCACGGCTGAAGCCATATGTTCCTGTAGGAATTAAAGGATACAATAATAATAATAACTTTTGCTTGTCTGCTTGTTTCTCTAACTACTTAAAACGTTTGTATCCCTTTAAAACTCTTAAGTAATCCCGTATTTTATTTTGTTTCCATGTACACTCTGAGCATAAATCTTCCATCAAAGTATTCATATTATTACGTAACCCTTCTTTAACAATCATTTGTGCCAACTCACTGCTTTTGTTACTACCCTTTTGTATCAACATCCAATTCCTTTGAACGCTTTTGTATTATTTGACTCAATAAAAGAACGTACCAGTTGTATTTTCTTTTGACAAACTTGATGTAAACCCATATACAAAATAAGCATATGTATTTGCGATTGTATAGCTGTGAAAATGAGTTTGGCAAAAAGAGCCTCTTCGCTGAACTACTGGTCTTCTGTCTACTAATAAATTAGGTAATAATGTACTGAGTTCAGCTCAGATAATTGAAAAAAGAGACAAGCAAAATGACAGTATATCAAATGGGGTGTGAGGTGAAAGCCAAGGATTACGTAGTCAAGTGAAGGGGGAAATAAAGGCATCCAGTCATCAGGATAAGGAAACACTGATAACTGGGTTTGATAGAGATAGCTTCGGCAAACTTGATGAGAAATGAGCTTTTTTGTCAGTTGATAGTCTTAAGGGATTTCGCAATTTCTACCTCATGACCCGTATCAAGGAGATGCCTACTAGTGGTACTATTGTATGCGTTTGTTTCCTTTAAGACGTAGGCTTTTAGGTACATGTTCGGGAAATCGGAGGTGTGCTCTTCTTTCTATTCTCCCAGAATAACTGCTCCAGCATACACATAAATTTGTACACACAGATTTAACACGAGAAGGATATCTGTCGACTTTTGACTGCACCAAAGAGCATGTTGTGTGATAGACTTTTCACTGGACAAAAGCAGACGCATATGAAATAATGAGAAAAAGTGATGGAAGTATGGCATCAGTAGAACTAAAAGTAAAAATTCACGCACAATAACTGTTTATGACTAAACATCAGTTTCATAAATTTCGATTGTTTGACTTTTGTCACGAACAAAAACATTTAGAGAGGTCACTGAGGACCATTCTATTTTGGAACTGTTCATCAGCGCTTACCCACAATCTTATCGACTACCAAACCCGGTACCTTTAGCTTACAAGACTAAGCTGGTTTTACCACTCAGCCACTTGGTGCGGAATCCAGTGTCCCTCGAATTCTAACTTTGTCAACTTGAGAATACAGCTTAAAACTTAGTCAATATCATTCAATGAATATGTAGGTATATGCTGACTTCTAGTAGTTATATACAGTCTACAGGAAGCCTGATTTTTCATTCTATTTGGTACTGGTCAAGAGGACATGTGTACAATATCTTAGGTATTGAGTTCATCACTGAGATTCTATCCCACATTTCTCAGTGTTGTAGTAGGAGGTACTGGGATTTGTACAGTAGTAAGCGATGCGGTTGCTAACTTAATTAATAATAACACTACTACGAAATGTGGTGCATATCCTACTTATTGAGCCCTAAAACTTCACTTTTGAGATTTCTAGATAAAATCGAACTGTTAGTCATGATAATATTTCTTTGGATAAATAATGGATTCCTTACCATGTCACTTGATGGAAATGTAATAGCGATTTAGATATCTCACTGTTCTAATACGATGTAGCCTAAAAGGTTCACGATACACTTCTGTCGTCTGAATCAAAAGTGGTTTACAACAATATAGTAAATCTTATGAAATGCCTCAATTTCTAAAGATACTTAACACTTCATAATCAATTAGGGAACTGGAATATTTTGGAAGGGACCGGTTTTACCTTCAGTAAGACAAGTGTAAATCATTATTATTATTATTTCCTTTAGTTCCTAGAGAAACATAGGGCTTCAGCCATGCGTCTCCATTGCGTTCGGTTCATAGTTACCAGTAATTTTGCTAAATATGATTTTAAGGACCAATTTCAGGCGTTGAAATCTGAAGATAACAGCTCAGGAGTGTTAGAAATCCGCGCCTTGCTCTCTATTCTGAATGCTGAAGATTTTCACAATGATTTCAAATTATTGAAAGTTTGTTTCGCCTTCCTGATCTAGCATATCTTTGACATTTTCATCCGTGACGTCTACCTTCTTTCCTCCCTACAAACGTCACTCAGTGATGATGTCTAGTGCTCCTTGTGGTTTGTTAGGCATTTTAGTTACCCCGGTCTTCCTTATGATCACTTGAAGTCCTGCCTTTGCCGTCTCTTTCTTCTGACAACCTGTTGGTTCTCGACTATAAATTTGCAAGTTTAAGTAACATTGGGCATAAATAGTCGGTGAGGTCCAGGTCTTGTGGAGTCTCCTTATTCATTCCACATACTCCGGTTTTCTCGCTCCCAAGAACAGCATTCCGTATAACCCAGTCCATCACAACTAAGAATATCATCTTTGATAGTAGGCAGCATTGCATATTAGTTTGTTTATGAGATGTAACATACAGTGAAACAGTATCATTTACTGGATGACGAGGTTTCGAACAAAATTTATTGTTCATAATCATATCAATTATAAGCACACGACTTCGAAACTTGAGTTTTATAGTTTTATTTGTTCTCTCCTATTTGTAGTAGGGGCGGGTAGTAGAATTTTCCAGATATCTGGGACAGGTGTTGAATCATCCCAATTACATGTGTTTGCAGTTGGTTCGATAAACAAAGCTTCTGTTATCAATCTCTCCCTGCACCCTTCTGTTACATTAGATTTCAAAACTGTCATCTTATCCCATCCATCCTATTGTATGGTTAAGTGTACTTGTAAGTAGTGAGTGCTATAGCTGAACTATTCTCTAGATTTCCTATCTTTTTCGGGTCAACCAGTCTAGATTTTGCTAGGTTTTTATGCTTGGCTAGCCTGACTACCCCTGTTCTACTAGTTTGACCTATGTATTTGACTTGAAATCATTGCAGGCAGGGCATTAGATAAACTTAATTGTTTTAAAGGCTCCACAGGATTGATCCTTTAACCGACAAAGCTTGTTTCTAATTGAGTTTATGGGTACGAATGCCACTTTTATTTCTGCCTTGTTAAGAATCTATCTATATCCGGTGTTCTAAGTACCATGAATGTGTTATCTACATACCTCCACCACACTTTTGGCGTGGGGCTGAACGTTTCAATCTCAATGTTTTCCCACCTATCCATGAATATATCTGCTACGATTGGGGATATTGTTGACCCCATGGCAGCATTGCCATACTCCTGTCTTCACTTGACAGTCTTCATTAGGTTTTGCGTTATAGATTGCTTGACACTGTCATATAACTATTGAATGACTTTGTTGCAGGTTTCTAACACTCCAAATTTTTTGAGAAGTTTCCGAAATACTTTGCGGTCAGCCCTGTCTAAAGCTTTTATAAAGCTGTTGAAGTTGATAGTTAGCGTTGAAATTTGATCAGTGCATGATTTGATATTCCTGGATCGAAATTTTTCAGAGAAAAGTTTTGCATCTAGTGCACCTTTTAGTCGTTCCAGGATGACATAATTGAATATTTCGCTTGATGTGGAGAGCAGCACGATTCCACACTATTCTTCCAAAGCCAAAAGTCAACCCTCTTTGACAGTTTACCGAGGTAGCTTTTCTTCCAGTCAGTACGTCCTTTTTCCTCCTCCCGAAGTTTTTAGCAATTGTGACGCAAGAATGTCTGCTAAGGTCTTCGGATCCATTTTCATTGCTTCTGGAGAAATTCCATGCGGTCCTAATTCGGTACGGCTAAAGCAGATTTTAAACTTATACATATATATGATTCTGTGTATAGTCATTTACATTTCTGTACACTTACGTGTATCCGTTTATAGGCTAAGCTCTATACCCACTTATTTTTAATTAATCCCTTCCCTGCAACCCCCCCCCCCCATACTAATGGTACAAGATTTTAATTTTCCCCGGAGGTAGATTGAAAAAGTTCCACGTCTTTATTATTCTCATTGTTCTTATTGTTACATCTTTTTTTCTTAATTTATTTGCCAATTTATGATTTGTATTCAGTCGACTATTGAAGATTGATAGGCTAAATAATTAAAATTATGTTCCATTTATTATATAATCTTTTTTTTGTATAGGCGTACATTTGTGCGTTCGTAGTGTATATACTTGTGTGTGTGTGTGTGTGTGGGTGGGTGGGTGTGCCCCTGTCAGTGTGAGTATGTATGTGTTTTATAATATTCTGTATAAATTGATTTATATTGCCATAATAAACACTATAAATAGAATTAAATTTCAGTATTAAATTAGGATTATTGAAAACAAAAAGAAATACTTAACCATTTTCTTTTAAAAAAGGGGTTTTCATCTGAATAACATGATTTAACATTCTGTACAAATATTGAGTAGTTACATTTTAAGGTTTTTCTCCAAGCTTAAAAAGTTATAGAATAATATGATCAACTTTATTGTTAGATTACTTTTCAAATACACTAAGTAGTAGGATATACTCATTTTTATAATAAAGCATGAAAAATTAGAAGTTAATTGGTGAATGGTGACTAACAGTGGAATCCAGGATGCCCATCTCGTCCTATTTGAGACTCGACGTCTGGATGTACCTGCATTCCGCAGTGAGTGATGATGTTCCCACCGTTTGGAACTATGAGCTCTGGGTCCAAGCCTCGGTGGAAACATCATCACTCACTGAGGAACGCAGGTACAGCCAGATGACGAGTCCCAAATAGGACGAAATGCGCATCCTGGACCCCACTACTAGTCACCATCCACCAACTAACTTCTAGTTACATGCCCAGACATTGTCCAAGCATCTGTACAAGAAGCCGACATGTCAACCTGAGACCGAGCATTTTGGTCCAATAAATCGACGGGAAAATCTCTTATTGAATTAAATAAGGTACGATAAATTCTATCAAGTTGCTCACACAACTTTTTACTTTATTTACCTCATATAAATGAAGTAAAAGGGTTGTGTGAGTAACTTAATATGATTGTGAGCAATAAATTGTTCTAGAAACGTCATCAATTAATATTACTGTGTAACACTGTGTGATTTATCAAAATAAAATCTTATCTATAATGAAGTTATACTCTACCACAGTGCCCAAGTTTTATACTTATATCTAGGTGTGATAAAGTTGTGAAAAGTCAAAAATTAAGTTAAGAGAAGTGTTCACTATCGTGTAAGCCTGTTGCATAGTTTATATAACTCTTTGACTCACAAAATAATAGTTATTTTGATTGCCATCTTTTCGGCTTCTGAGTGGAACAAAGGACTTTAACAGTCCTATTTAGCTGGAGTCATGATTGCTTATAAGCTTCATCGCCCTTCATACTGTTTTGTCCATGTCGACCTCAATCCCATGCTTAACTCGTCATTTTCTATTCGGACGAGGGCTTGACTTGAGCGTGATGTCAGTGTATGTCGAATCCATCGTCATATAATCTGCATATCTGTTGAACGGTGAGTTCTGAGTTCGTTCCCAGAGTTGCTTCATGCTAGTTCGTTTTGGTCGGCTGGCTGTTTGATCTTTAGTTTTGAAAGTAGGCAGTCGTAAATAAAAATCTACAGCCTGTTGGAAATACTTCTCGTGATACACCAGATATCCGTACCAAATAGAAGCGATGATTAATTTGACAATACTATTGAAAAATTTGAATTTTGTTCTTTATCCTGAGTGCAGATGATTTCCACAGTAATTTTAGACAAATGGAAGTCTGATTTCCTTTTCCGATAACGCCTTTGATATCATCATTATCTGTGCCACCTGTGGTTGAAATCATTGCGCTTAGGTAAGTGAAAGAGGTGACCGCCTGCAAATTTCTCTAGATGACAGCAATTAGGACTTACTGTAGTGAGTGAGTGGGTGTCTTCATCACCTCCATCTTCTCTATATTCACTTCAAATCTCCTCTTCCTTAAATCCATCTTCAACTTGCTGGTGTTCAATGTATATCTTTGAGTCTACCTGACACTAGACATAAATCATTTGTGAAGTCCAGGTCTTCATGAGTCTCCATACTGGTCCAAAGGAGCGCTGTCTTCTCGTTCCCCTCAGTCCGCCATATTGATCCAGTCCTACATAGCCACGAATATTATCGTTAACCGTAGTGAACCCTGTCTTACTTCTGTCTGACTTACATCACAAAATCTTTACCATGTGTAAAACACACAGGACCCTTTCAAGTCAGAATAAGTTCCGATGAGATTTTACCTGTTTTTAGTTACCCTACGAAACCACTCACTGACAGAAGCGGTTTACAGGTACGGTTTATAATCCATGATATACATGGCAAAACTCTTTTCCTTTGAGGTATATTATGGGAAATCATGGGTAAAATTACTCACATTATTCACATGTTTGGCTCAATTAAACTGTGCTATTTAGTGTCTCAGTAAAATTGTGAAGTATTGACATATCCTAATGGATAACTGTCACAAACCCCAATTTAAAATCTATTCTAACACTGTCATCTCCTATCCATTTTAGCCTTTACATTTCTACATTTTTTAAATGAATCCTTCTGCTATGCACTTATTCATTTACATCCTAATGTAAAGAGCCGGTTGGTTTAGTTCTTATGGTATTATTATTATGGTATTATTACTCCCTTGAGTTCCAAATGGAACGTAGGATTTTGAACAGTACATTGCTATTTTCTCCTGTTCTCTGAAGTCCTCTTTAGATGACCCAACGACTGGCAATAAGATCTCATCTCCTCCTCCCCACGATCTCCTCCATGTCACCCTCGGACTCATGCCAAACTTGCTGTTTTCCATTCGATTTCCACTTGAGAAATGGTCTGACTTGCATTGTCACTCGACGATCTCCTAAGCATGTGTCCAATCTACCTCCATTTCGTTCACCACATTTGTTGAGTAATCGGTTCCTAGTTGATTTGTTCTCCTAGTTTCTTTTTGCGAATTCGTCCTGGCCCTTTTATCTTCAATATGAAGCCAGCGAATGGGGTAGCTGTCCATAAAGGTCCTCAGTAGCCTACTGGAAATGCTTTTCGTGACGCTGAGGCCAACTTTCCCACCCATATAGAAGAAGTGACTGAGATAACATTGGTGTTGAAAGTCCGAATTTGGTTGTTTACGCTGAGCGCGACAGATTATTGTCATTGAAATTTACGTACTGCTTAGAAGAGTTGTGACTCATCAAAAAGCTGACACTCACAAAAAGGATTCAAATAGACATATACGGATAGTGGAATGACTCAACTAATAAGCAACATGCTTACTTGCTTAGAAACTGGGCTTGATAATTTATTTAATTTCAGTGCTTAAGTTTTTAAATTAGAAAGAATGAAAGTTTCAAAATGACCAGTTTATATTTCTGTGAATATTCCAATATGATTTCAATCGCTGTGTGACTGAGTGTAAAAGATTTTCGGTGACCCTTAGTCATAACTACCCAAGTGAACAGATATCATAATGACCTTGACCAACCAATCAGATAAGCCAATAGAAATTACGTCTACAGTAGACGAATTACGTTGCAGATTTCATCCTGGTCTGATATTTCAGTACTGTCGGAATAGTAGGTTCACTTTTTCATTCCTTTATGTTCCCAGTGGAAAATCGGGCTTCAAGCTAGAGGCTTGAAGTTTCAGTAGCAGTGGTGTTTATTTTTATGGGATGGAGTTGCTAGCCTCATTCCCAACCTTCCTTCTCTACCAGTCTTATTGTCGGCCTAGCAAGGTAAAAGAGTGCGTCAGTGGCCGGGGATTGAACTCCTACCCACCTGTGTGGTTGGTGAGCATTCCATCACTGCGCCATCGACGCACACTGTCTCAGAGGAAGGGATAAAAAATGTAGATGTGGAGGAGTAATCCAGTAGCAGTTACAGCCGGCTATCATCTCTGGGTTATGCTCACAATGAGGTCAGTCATATAGATAACTTTGTTAATCATTTCCATGAGACACAAATTCCACCGAAAATGTCTGCAGTCATTTAAAAAAGGAGGGTTAGATCAATAAATGTGTCTGGATGAATTAATGTACAGAAACTGGTTTGAATTATCAGTAAAGACTCCAATACGGAAATGGAATGTTTTCTAGTAGCATGCAGGAGAAACTTACTCCGTATAACTATTTTTAATTTAGATTTCTGTAAAAAAACGTTTAAATTACGCACTTTTACTTTGGAGCCATCTGATTGGCTGGCAGAGATTTATCAAGGTCATCATGACAGTCTTTCTTTTCGGTTGCTATAGTTTCCCCACTAAACCGTAACACAGTGTCAAAATTGATAAAAACCTGTGAAAAAAAATGGAACTTCAACTACTTATGTTTAGTTTCAATGATGAAGGTCTCCATGGTGAACGATTCTAAATTTATTGCTAATCGCTATGTTTCATACATTTTCCTGATTCGATAACACTAGAAACGTATTCAGGCTGGTGGCTATGAAATCCAGTGAAAAGAATCCTACGCAAAAGGCGAAAATTGTTTCTAAGATCAAACCTCGAACTAAAGAATTATTGTTATTCGGTTGAAAGGGGGTGAATTGTTTGATAATCAAATCGGATAAATTTGATTTAGTATTCAGTATTTTTAGCGCCAATAATTTGAATTAGGCGTAACATATTTTGAGGTATCCTATTTTCTACACAACACTGACCTCAAACATGAAATATGACACTGTTATTTAATTACATTTTTTCTTTTGTATTTGTCGTCTGTGACCTTACGTCAATTGAGCAGTCAATAAAAAGTTGTTTTTTTCAAAAAACTTACTTTAAAATATCTTGAAAACAAGAAAGTAATTTTCACAACTTCTTTAGGAATCTTTGTGTTAGTTTAGTTATGCTAAGCTGAACTGAAGGGGCTTCATTTGTTATGTTGATGTTTTCACTTGTAATGTGATTCCACTTCACTTCGCATATTTGAAAAAAAAACAGCGTAATTTGATAAGGCCATATTTTCGGGTAGATAAAGGTCTGTTTACTTTTATTCCCCCCAGCTTTTTAAGTGGCTATTGTAATTTTATAGAGTAGGATGACCATATGACGTCTGATTTTAACTGTACAACATCACACACCTTATACACCGGTGTTGAGATACAGCTTAGTCGATTATTAGTGGATATCTGATACTTATTTGCAGACAATCCTTCATCAGGAAAAGCGATAACGTCAGCTCTACATTCTTGAAAAATCAAGTGCGTTTTACTTTTCAAGAGTTCGTTTGTAGGGATTAAATTAGTTTTTACGAGTGTGACGACGGATTGACATCAGTTGGAGAACCATTGAAAATCACCAGGAAGTATTAAATAGCTGTTTCATTCCAGTTTGGGACACAACGGCAGTACCCACCTACTGGGTTTCGAACTCAGGACCTTCCGGTTACAAGGCAAGCTCGTATATCATTTAGCCACTGGGACCCGATTCATTGGCCAGTCTATGAACTCTTACTTCCTCCGATTCGTGATTTAGCGCGACCACCAACCAATTGTATCGGTAGGAAGTCCATCCAGGGTTCGAACCCCAGTGGGTGCGTACTGCTGATGATTTCCAAACTAGGATGAAACAGTTATCTAGTACTCCTTGGTTTTCATTGGCTATCAAACTGATATCGAACCGCAGTTAAACTCGTAAAAAGTGTGTTCTGTGTTTGGTATCTAAAAAAACTTCAATTTTAGATTGCAGTTGAACAGCATCCGCCCTTAGCACTGCGTAATTCAAACAGGTGATGGCTCAGCATCGGTAATTTGCTGATAGTAATTCTACCGGGTAAGAAAATGAAACATTAGGGAAGTATAAACCAACAGTACGCTTAATTTGCATTTCAAAATATGATAATAATAGCATTGTGCCAGATGCTACTTATATAATGCACAGAATTTTCGGTAGAAGTTTAGTGCATGATATTTTCTCTTCTTACAAGATCTTCAAATAAAATATTAACTGACAGTAGGTCCTGTGACTCATTGCTGTCTGAGCTGAAGCGCATACCGATCCCTTATAATATTTCTTCCTTGCCTCGTTCGAGAAATCCACCATATTTTTGAAAAACCAAATATAAAAGGTTTAGCAGTACATTTTAAGACCGAAGGACATAACTCGGGAACAGTTTTCTCATGTATTGGGATATATTGTCACCCACGATCTTACTTTTTCTCAAATTTAGTAGAAAAAAGCGAATCATGAGGTTACAGACATTTTAAATATTAGTTACAGTAAATTATATACCACCACCGTGATGGTGGTGGTGTTTAGTAGTCCAAGTTTCAAGCAGAAATTTCATATCGACTTTGTTTGACACATCTATTTTATCTCTTTACGTTCTCAGTGGAAAATAGGTTTCAAGCTAGAGCTTTGAAGTTTCGATAGCAGTGGTGTTTATTTTTACGGAATGCGGTTGCTAGCTTCACGCCCAATCTTCCATCTTTACCGGATTTTCTACCTGCTTAACACTATTTGGGAGTGCGTCGACCGAGGATCGAACCTCGGACCACATGTGTGGTTGGCGAGTTCTCTACCATTGAACCACCGCTAACTAATGACATACATTTTAAATGAGATCTCTCGCCTTGTATCTCATCAAGTAAAACCAGAAATCAGTATAAAATAATATATGCTCGTACAACCAAGTACAGGAACTCAACGATACCATATTTGACCCGTGTTCTAAGTGACAGAGACAATGTTAAGCGCGAAACCTATGACTTGCTTTGTTGTTAATAAAATAATTTTAGGCTCTTTTATTTCTCTCTTATTTTGTATTCTATAGTGAACTCCTTCTCAGACATACTTGGCTACCTAAATTATTAAAATTGGCTTACTTTTTTGTACTTTACTCTATTCCTTCTTTGTGTATCTACTGGTTCCGACTATATTAGCACTATGAGTATTACAAAATTGTCCTGTCATTAACCATCTTGTAATTATTAGTTTTTGTGGTTGTTTTTTTAAAATTTTTTTCGGCAATATTAACTGGCAATCATTGGTTGTGAACACCATTACCACTAACTTAAAATTTTGTATTATGCAGTATTACTCACACTACCACTACAAACACTGCATTAGACCTGACAATAAAAAGCAAAACAACAACCCTGAAATGTTATTTTATGATTGTTTAGTGTTAACTGATCATCTTGGCGATAAACATTCTTAAATATCATTTCATCACTTCTTGTATGACTATAGCTTTACTGTCACCATGCATAATCATATCATAGCTTCCACTACCCAATACTGAGATATTATAATATGCTGTTTATTTTCCTTTCTACTTCTTGGAATTTTTGGCATTTTTTAAAATTATTTTTGTTTTTTTTGTTTTTATATTTATTTTTTGAAATACTCCTTTTAAACGTTGGATAAAATTAGATGCAAATATTGTAGATATGTGCTGAAAATTCCACAGTGTATCACTATTACTGTTCATGGAATAAAGCAAATTATTATTATTATTATTGCTATTATTATTCATGTCATACAACTTAATGAGATATTAAGGCGGAGTTATATTCACTGTATACATTCCGTGCAACTTTATATATTTTTTTTGATTTTTTTGATTCACAGCTTGATTCCACACCGTATTTTCAGTGTGGAATTTTCAGCATGGATATCGGTAGCCCAGATTCAGGCCGACCATAGATATCGGGTGTGCGCCGGCAGGAGATCGAACCCCGGACCTTGTGCATGGTCGGCGAGAGTACTAACTACTGTGCCACCGACGTTTTATTTCTTTTCCTCGACTTTACTGTCTTAATATCGTCTACATGTGTGTGTTTTTTGTTGCATTTCAGTTATCCTTCTGGATACAGACGTTACTGATTGGAATAACTGGACAAGAAATACGGGAAAATATGAAGGAGTAAGTCAGTTAGAAATAATAACAGAATCTACCTATAATTATTAAGTTACAATTTAATGGTGATTTATAAAAGTGAGATTCTATTCCAAAGACTTTCAAGGAGTATACGAAGAACATTTTATGCAGCACACCTATGTTTGTCATTCTCTAGCCGACGAATGATTGCGACAAAAACGAAGTATAGGCTTGATAGTTTTGCCACATCTATGTGCAATTAGCAATTCAACTGCACCTGAGGTGACAGTTATATTGGGCGTACTACTAGACAGATTAGCCAACGTGTTAGTGAACATCTCCCATCGTGGTTTGGCAAAAGACAGACAAAAACAATCCGTAGCTCAGTTTTGTCACACTTAATTGATAGTGGTCATGTAATCGAGAAAACGAGAGCCATCAAAGTGATTCATCGTATCCCACCGAATCTTTCCAATAGACTTCGTATTCGTTTACTGCACACAGCTGAGGTGATAGGCATTCGAACTATTAAACCTAAACTATGTATTCAAAAGAAGTTCATACAGCCATTATCTCTCCCTTGTCCTATTAAGACATAACCGACTAATGACTTCTACACCACCCTTTGTTTATATTTTTCAACCCCTTTCTTATCATCCCTTAATCTTATCTTCATTATAAACGTGTTTCATTTCCTTCCCTTACAATCTAACATCACTTAATCGGTTCATTTGTTTTTACTAGCCTTTATCGACTACTTCCACCTGTTTGTTTAATCATGCTGTTTTTCATTATTCGTGTCATCACAGATTGCTTCACTTTTTCATCCTTATTATTGATAAGACCATTTTTATTATTACTATTATTATTAATAATATTATTATTGTCATCACTACTATTATGACTAATTGCACAATTTATATTCACCATGAGATCTAATTCAAAACAATATTGTCCGCTTAAATGTGTTGTTCTATAATTAAATACACGCATGGTAATTTCTATAATTAATGTGAACAAAAAAACGTAGTTCAACGAAGAGGCTGTTTTCAGCCAATTCATCTTTAGCTGTACAATCAAATTTATATGCAGTTATTCGTGAAAGTAGTTAGTAACAAATGTGATGGGTTGTCGCAGTCATATTATTCAATGTATAAGGAGAGCTGAGTAAGTGTATTAGAATTACGTAATAGCGTGAACAATTCAATGAATAAGTTATCATCAGAATGTACGAAGTTAGCATGGAATATATGGAATCATTTAAGAGTCTTAAAGAAATACAAGAGTTATAAGGAGTGAGGAAAACGAACAAACCAACAAACAGAAATCAGGTTAGTGGAAACCAACAAGGTTGTTACCATGACAGTAGAAAGAGTTGAATAATTTTCTTTTGTATACACTACTCCAGTTTCTCTATTTGAACACCTTGTCTACACTGGACACTTCATCTCAACAAACGCCTCCTTCTTCAAAGTAGTCTACAAAGTAAAGAACAACCCGTCAAACAGCCATACACTTTAGTCTCTTTTACATTTCTGAAGCTTTAGCTATTCAAACAGAGAAACCGGAACAATGCAATATTTTAAATAGGAATGACTGATGATTCAATACATTTTGCACTTTTATAACTGCCATAAAAAGAGTCACAAGATGGTTTTTTTAGCTATGTATCTCTATTCATTTGGTGTGCCATGAGCATAGTCACAAACAATGATTAAATTATCTGATTGGAGTAATCAGAAAACTTTGTAAGCGTAGTCATAGATACAACTTTTTATAAAAACTGAGTTTGAATAAGATTCCTCACACACTGTAACAAATTACTTGGTTTAATTTCGCAGACATGAGGATGGATACAAGACTCAGCTACTAGTCTAGTCTGTCAAAATATTTTCCACTGATATAAGATAAACAACTCGCCAAAGACATTGGTTAGCGGTTGCGCTATATCGTGAATTGGCAGAAGTCAGAATTCATGCGCCACTGGATCGGGTCCCAGTAGCTTAATGGTCTATGAGCTCGCCTTGTAACCTGAAGGTCCTAGGTTCGAACCCCAGTGGCTGCGTACTGATGAAGAGTCCCAAACTAGGACGAAACAGCTGTTCAGTACTCCCAGGTGGATTTCCAATGGTTCTCTAACCGATGTCAGCTCATGATGAAATCCTATAACCAATCAACCAAATCCCTATAAACAACTTTAGGTTTGATCACGGATCAACATCAGCAAGGGAACCACTGAAAACCAGCAGAAAGTGCTCGACAGCTGTTTCTTCCTGGTTTGGGGATCATCGGCAGTATCTAGCCCCGTGACCTTCTAGGCACAATGCCACCTCGTAGACTAGTCAGCCACTGGCATCCGAATCAACGGCCAACCCATGACTTTTAACTTCTACCAATTCGTGATTTTAGCGCGACTCCCAGCTGATATCAATCCATGATCAAACTTGAAACTAATCGAATCTTTATAAAGCAACCATTGAAAACAACCTTAAGCTACTATAATATTCAACTATTGGTTTGTAGGGATTTGATTGATTGGTTAGAGGATTCCATCATGAGCTGACGTCGGTTAGAGAACCATTGGAAATCCACCTGGGAGTACTGGACTGCTGTTTCGCCATATTTTGGGACTCTTCAGCAGCACGCACCACCGAGGGTCGAACCCAGGAACTTTTGGTTACAAGGCGAGGTCGTATACCATTAAGCTACTGGGACCCGATCCAATGGCGCATGAATTCTAACTTCTGCTAATTCACGATATAGCGTAACCGCTAACCAATGTCTTCGGCGAGTATCTGTCGTCACACCCGACCGACTGCTTCCTACTGGTCACGACTTCCCACTGGAACCCCAGGTAACCACCCACCTGAATAGGGCCAGTCGACTGGGTTCGAATCCCGGTAGCTGCCTACTGCTGAAGAGTCCCAAACTAGGACGAAACGGCTGTTCAGTACTCCCACGTTTTCCAATGGTTCTCTAACCAATGTCACCTCATGATGAAATACTATAATATTCTCAGTGGGACTTGAAATTAAATGCATCCAATAAAAGTCCAGTGATTAACAACATTCTGCAGCGTCAGACAGCATTTATCTGAATATAAAAAGAATTAAGTTTTGGAATACGTCACTAGTATTATCAACAACAGGTAGGTCTGTTATCATTTTAGGGATACACTATAAGCAGTGCATCGTGTTAACTTCAGTTTTTTTGTGAAATTCAATCCAGTCTTTGTTTGTGTTTTTTCTTTCAGTGGCGTCAACAGACACACCCAATTTTACAAAGAAAAATTTACGGTGTATGCCAGATAGCCCAAGAGCACAATGATAATTGGTTGTACAGTCCATCAGTTCATATTACTGAAGCGAAAAATATTATTGTAGAGGTCACCTTCACAATAAGAGAATGCAGGGAACATCCAAATTCTGATGTGTTACGTCATTGTCAAGAGGTGTTGGAACTTCTCCTACGTCAGGATGATGGATTGGTAACCGACGAAAATGATGCCAATCATGTGTAAGTCAAAAAAGGTGTTTTATTAATTGTAGATTTTTGATGAAGGGTTTTGGTGTCCTAGACTTAACTTAACCACCTAAATAAAGGCTAGGATGGAGGTCATATAAGATATACAACAAAGTAAATGTTAATTAGCATACCTGCCTTTGATGTCGTCTATTGAGTAAGTCTATGTTGGATATGTAAGTCATGTAAGAAGAAAGATAAAAGAGGAGGAGAAAGAACAGTAGCTTAAGGGATTTCATTTCCAGTAAGCAAGGCAGAGAAAGACTTATCTTCATTTAATTGCCTCTCTTGATGAGACTGGTTGGGGATGACTGTTGGTTCGCATTAGTACTGACAGCCAATAGCACTAAAGGTTGTCAAGAGTAATAATTGTATTATTCAAATGTAATTCAAACATCACTTGACACTGAAATCTGCGTTGAAGATGTTGTTTAGAATAACAATGTATGCTTCACGATTAAATCACCTGTGTTAGCGAACACGATTACATCAATATCAACCACCTGAGCTGCAAGTCTTCGTTATTATTTCCTGAGAAAAACCTACTAATCATGATAATCTTATTATGGATAAAATAGTATTTACTGGTAATATAACACAGCCGGTGATCATTCTATCGAAGACCACTTTCATTTCATCTGTAATAAGAGTAATCGGGAAGTTCTTAAAGGTTCTACCTTCCCATAAAAGGAAATCCTAGGATTCTATTACCGGGAAAAAATAAAAATAAAACTCTGGAGAGAGATGAAAGTCCAAAGAAGACTCAGTATAGTGTGCTTTAGATTTGCAGTTAATAAAATACTCCCGTTCTATTTTAGGTAATAATACATAATATGAAGTTTCATTTTGACACAGTGCTGAAATTTCTATTTTAATTTTGATTAGTGATGACTATCAGGCATTTCCTGAATTGAAAACACGTACAAATAAAGTAATTTTAAATCATGAGAAGTTTAAGTGTTCATTTGACACTGAACAAGCGTCAGTTTTTACTGGCTAATTAAAAATAAATTCTATTGAGATTGAATACACTTGTAAAACACGTAGATTGTGTTATTATTGTTCTTTTCAGTTCCTAGAGGAACATAGGGCTTCAGCTACAGGTCTCAATTGCGTTCGGTTCTCTGCCAACGTTTTCATATGGCTCCACATCTGCCCACATGCTTTCTTCTCGTCTTCACATCACCACATGCATGTCAGCCTTGGACGATCCACTCACCAGTTTCCCATTCGGGTTCAACTCGAGTGATGGCCTGTAATGTGATGTCACTTGATGTCTTGTTTTTTCTAAGATTGTGGCCAATCCACCTCAATTTCTTCTCGCATATTTGTTGCACAAATGGTACCTGCTGAGTTGGTTCGCTCCCAGAGATCCCTCACTATTGCTGATCTTTTCCTGCCGGTCATCTGATCTTGAGTATTGAGCGTTGACAACTGTTGAAGGTCTGTGGTTTGTCTGAGGTGCTCTTCATGACGCTCCAAGTCACTGATCCATAAAGTAGCACTGACTTCACATTAGAGTTCAAAATCCAGATCTTATTTTGATGCTGAGTGCTGCTGATCTTCACACAGACTTGAGAAATGAAAGCTTGTCTTGCTATTCCGATTCTTGCTTTGATATCCTCGTCAGTTCCACCTTTAGTTGAAATGATGCTTCTCAGGTAGGTGGTAAAGGAGGTTGCTTGTTTGAGACTCTTCTCATTTATGCTGATTGTTGTCTGTTTCTGTTGGCCAGGAATCTTCATCACCTCTGTTTTCTCTATGTTCACCTGAAGTCCTATCTTCTCTGGATGCTTCTTCTGCCAACGTGTTGCTTTTCACTTGCATATCTTCCAGTTTGTGGGAAATCAAACATATATCATCGGCGAAGTCCAGATCCTCCAAGTTTTTTTTGTGAGTCCACTTTATGCCTTTTTCCTCGCTGCCTGCTGCTGTCTGTCTCATTATTCAGTCTACCGCGATCAGGAATATCATTGGAGATAGTGGGTAGTCAGCTTGTCTTACTTCCGTCTTCACTTCGAAGTATTCCATGAGTTTCCCGTTGTGGATTACTTGGCACGCAGCATTATCGTACAACTGTTGGATGAGATGTATAATTGTTGGTGACACGTAGATGCATCGTATTTATTCACTAATGCGTAAAACTAACTCAAGTTTTCTTTCCTGTTTTTACAGACAAAACTTATATGCAAAATTGGCTATATTGTCTACTTCGAATAAGAGTCAACACGACCTATCAACAGAAGGATTTCTTTCCTCTTGGAATGTATCTAATCAAAACACCAACAATGCAAATGATTTATCCTCAGAACAAGTTAATGTATACATAACTAGATTTAATGTACAAAATGAAAATATTCAAATAGCTATACGTGATCGTGGATCATGCTCAACTATACGAAGAGTACGAATAGGATTTATTGTTTGCCCATTTATGCGAAGAAATTTTGTAGAATATCCTCGAACTGTTACTGGAAGAATAATGGAAGGCCTGTCTGTAGATGGACGATGTATCAGTGGTGCAGCTTTGCTTAATCATAGGGAAGTTCCTAAATTGATTTGTCAAACAGATGGATTGTGGTATTACGAAGCATTGGTATCGATTGACTCAACTGGGGAGACGAACATGAACAGCTTATCAAGAAGCAATTATTTGAATCATTTGGATAGACCGTGTGAATGTATGCCTGGATTTGGTGTATCGAACGAGGACAGTTTGACAGATCAGTTGTGCGAACGTAAGTGATTTACAATCAACTTTTATTTAAAATCTATGTGAACATAGTCTTTCCGACACTTTTGACTTTGTCAGCTGCGTTGATGAAATTAATGTGACCGTTAGATGTTTGTTCATTGTTCACAAATTTACCACTAGTAGACACTATCTGCTATCTATGTGAGTATATTGATTCAAATAGCATGAACATTGGGTTACCAACTGAATATCTGAAACAATTATTATTGAGATGCACACTGAATGTGCAATTTAGATTTAATGAAGTCATCTACAATCAAAGAGACGGAGTCGCCATGGGGTCTCCTTTAGGACCGCTCTTAGCGGACGTCTTCATGGCAAGCTTGGAGAACGGTCCACTAGAGAAAACCATCGAGTGTGTTTATGCATAAAAGATATATAGAGGATACCTTCATTGTCTGTGAGAAAAACTCTTCAGCTGCCGAACTTCTTGGAATATTTAATGGTTCTCACCCATCTTTGCTTTTCACGGTCGAAGAAGAATCGAATTCCTCGTTTCACTTCCTTGACGTCAAGCTAGATAGAAAAGAGAGAATGGAACGCTGTTAAGGTCGATTTACCGAAAGCCAACATTCACAGGGCAGTACACTAACTTCAACAGTTGGGTACCTTTAGGGAGAAAGAAAAATCTTATTCATTCCTTATGCTCCAGAATTCGTAAAATCTACTCTATAGAGACAATCGATATTGAACTAGATAACCTTCGATCAAATCTCCTCACTAATGGTTATCCTACAAGGTTTATTGGACGTAACATCAAGAAAGAATCCGCCCCTAGACAAATCACAGTGCCAAAGGAAAAACTGTTTATGAGTCTTGCATTCAAAGGTGACACCATTTCGGAATTGATTAAAATTCGTTTATCTAAATATATTAAACATATTTAATTATATTTTATTATAGCTTGATTCCACACAGTTTTTGGTACAAGTATGGAATTTTCAGCATGTGATATCGGTAGCCAAAATGTGTCAGGCCGATCATTGATATCAGGTGTGCATCGGTGGGGGATCGAACCTCGGACCATGCACATGGTCGGCGAGAATCCTAACCTCTGTGCCACCACCGCACTTTTCCTGCAGCTGACTTGCAACTAGTTTTTACTAGCCGAAATATGATTAGACAATGCGTCAAGGATAGATTACCGCTAATATCCACATCTATGTGCATTTACTCTTTTACCTGCTCCTGTGGACCTGATTATATTGGACCTTGTAAGCGTACTCTCCGAAAACGTATAGCTGAACACTATCCGGTTTGTTAAATGAAAGGCGAACGTATAACCGCGAAGTCGTCTATTTGTGATCACCTGTTAGAGTCTGGTCATTCGTTTCGAACTTCTTTGTTGCTCATTGGCAGTACGCATCCACTAAGGTTTGAGGTCAGGACCTTCAGTTTACATAAGCAGCTAGTAGACAACTCAGCCACTGAAACTCAAGTCAATGCCTGTCGAATACTTCCTGGATTTTAGTTGCTATTTAACTGACATTAATTCTTGAAAATTAGTCTGATGCTAGCTAGTTCTCAACTGGAGTGCTTTTGAGAAGTAGTGACTATTGGGGTCCATCCGGTTGAGAATGAGCGTATATACTCACTAATGACATTCGCTAGTGGTCGCACTAGAATCACAAGTTGGCAGAAGTTGGAATTCATGAACTCGCCACTGAGGCAGATCTCAGTGGCTGAATGGTCTACGAGCTCCTCTTGTAACCAGAGGGTTGTGGGCTTTAATCCCAGTAGGTGAGTACTGTGGACAAGTCCCAGGCACTGGGACAAAAATAATTGTTCACTACTCCCTGGTTTTCAATGGTCCTCTTACTGATATCAATTCGTGATCAAACGTGAAATGTTCTTATGGCTGATCACTGTGATGCTCTTTATTTTCTTCTGGGAAACATAAAAACGTTATGAAGCTCAAGTACCAAGAATCAGAATTGCAGACGAAAATGTTTGATGAGTGAATTAAATATGAACTATATAATGTTACCTTAATACTGCTTGTTATCAAAAATTATTCAGTGGTGTTTATTTTTATTTTGTCTATTAAGCCTGTGGACTGTATCACTTCAAATCAACCTTTGGACCATTTCCATGTCAACGTTGTCCATTGAACTCACACAATCCTTTTCATACTCTATCAGGACGTAGTACACATGGCCTTAATTATTTAAAGTATGGCTCTACAGTATTGAAATACAATGGCTCATTTCAGCATGAAGTTGATAGCTGTGTATGCGATGCTGGCTATCATCGGCATCCGGTGTTGGACAGACCTGATTCACCATGTACAAGTGAGTTCCTATTTTTTGGTGCGAAACAAATTTTAACAGTTTATAAGGAAAGGTTTAAGACAATTATTGTATTAGGTATAAGCTGTATTAGCCTCAAATTGAATAAGATATTGATTTTAAAATTTATCCTTCTGATTAGCCCTGGTAAATATACATAGTAGCAGTAGGCTTAATTTCTAGATTTACAAGAATCGCATTTTGAAAAGACGCTCAGACTGAAGACCAACACTTTTCTCGAAACTATCAGTCCATGAAAATATCTGAATATCTTTAATCCGCACATAAAATACATTAAAATGTTACAACTAAATCCTTATATGAAGTTTCCCGATGTTGCAAAGTGTGGTAAGATGATCCGCTTTACCTACTGTCTAACCATCTGTTACTGGTTAGAAATCTGCATCTTTTCTATCATTCATCGGCTTTGAGTGCAATACATTGGTTACACTAACCATATAAAGCAATTATTCTTGTGGGATCTAAATGGAAAACAGAGCTTCAGCAGCATATATCCATTTTATCCTGTTTCTGAAATTCCTCTTTAGCTGGCTCAACGATCACCCTTAGGCTCTCACGTCCTCCATATAATGTTCGAACTCCTACTCAATTCATCGGTCCTGTTAGGGTTACACTAGAGTGATGGCCTGGACATCAGTGTCCGCCAACAGTCTCCTCAGTGTCTATCCAATCTGTCTCCATTTTCTTCACCATATTTGCTCGACAATAAGCTCTTGGTTAGTTTGTTTTTTGTTAGTTCCTTGTTGTTAATTGTTTATAGATGGTCATTTCATCTTCATTATGAAGCGAAGACATTTACTGATAAAAAACTACAGTAAGCCGTTAGAAATGCTTCTGGTGACTCGCACGTCAAGTTTCTGATCCATGTAGAAGAATTTACTGACTTAAAATAAGTGTTCGAAATCAGCACATTTTTATTTAAGCTGGGTGCATTTAATTTGGAAACTGATTTCTGAGAGACGAATGTCTATCTTGCCATTCTGTTTTGACATATTCATCCATTCCGACTGGTTTCAGTTGAAATTATTCTGCCTGGTCAGATGCGTGGAGGAAGTGGTCTCTATCATATATTCCATTGGTAGTGTTTGTTGGTTGTGGTAGTTGTTTGGTCATCTTCACCACCTTCGTTTTCTCTGTGTCCACTTGAAAATCTGTCTTTGCACTCAGCTTCTTCTGCTAAGTCATTGGATTTTGTGTGACATTGGACATAAATCCTCCGCGAAGCCCAAACTTTCTAGAATCTTCTTGTCAGTTCAACATATTCCTGTCACTACGCTCACCATGAGTGGTGTTCCATATAATCCAGTTCACCGAAATTAGGAATGCCATCAGTGATGTAAGGAAGTCCCCTGTCTTCACTTTAAAGGAGTCGCTTAGTTCTCCATAGTAGATCTCTTGAAGTGTAGGATTGTTATTATTATTTCCTTGCGTTCCTGGTGGAACATACGGCTTCAATAACACATCTCCACTTTGTTCTGTTTTCTGCCGTCCTTTTCAGCTAGGTCCATGATTGACCAAACTTTCTCATCTCTTCCTCACACGATCTTCTCCATGTCATCCTCTCATCAAACACTCACTCGTCGCTTCCCATCGGGATTCCACTCGAGTGCCTGGTATGCGATGTCACTCGACGACCTCCTCAATGTATGCCCGATCTATCTCCACTTGCTCCAACATAGTTTTTGAGTGATCAGCTCTCACCTGTTGGTTCACTCCCATAGTTTCTTTTTGCTTATTCTTTCTGGCCGGTCTGCAATTTGAGTATGAAGCGAAGGCAGCTGTTGTTGAAACTGCAACTTGTTGGAAATCCTTTTCGTGACACCCCAAATTTATGACCCGCATAGAAAGGCCTACTTCACATTTGTGTTGAAAATGCGAATCTTGTTCCTTAAAATGAGTGCGGAACATTTCAAAACTAGTTTCACGTTGATGAAGGCGTATCTTATCTTTCCGATTCTGAATTCGACATCGTCCGTTTCGCCTGTAGTTCAAATGATGCTTCCAGACTGGATAAGTGGAGGAGGCAACCTCTCTTAATTCTCTCCCGTCGATGGTAATTGGTTCTGGTTGTATTTGCTGTTGGTTGGTTGGTTATCTTCATCACCTACGTCTTCTTTATGTTCACCTGGTGTCCTGTCTTCGCTGCAAGATTCTTCAGCCAGTTTGTTGGTTTGCGCATGTAAGTCTTCAAGTTTGTGTGACATTGGACATAAATCACATACGAAATCCAGATCTTTTTGAGTCTTCTTATCAGTCATCCAGCGTATTCCTGACTCCTCGCTCCCACCGAACAGTCTGACGCATAATCCAGGCCACCACAAATGAGAATAGCATCCGTGGTGGTAATAGACAGCCAGCTTGTCTTCCTCCTGTATGCACTTCGAACGCCTTTCTGAGTTTTCTGTTGTAGATCACTTGACACGCTGAAGTAGTTTCCAAATTACTTCTCGATCTACGCTGTCGAAGGCCTTTTTTAAAGTCGATGAAGTTGAGGTAGAGAGAGGTTTGATTGCCATTCCATGCTTTGTTCTGTGATGACGATGCGTGGAGTTGCAATTCGCATAATTTACCTTTCCTGAATGCAGCTTGTTCCGGCTAGAGGAGTTCTGTATCCAGTGCATCTTTTATTCTCTCCAGGATGATGCGATTTAACATTTTGCTTGGCATATTCACATATGTACATAAATATATATGCACAGACCGTTTGCTTCTATCCTAGGGATTTTTGATATTAAATATCACATTTGTTGAGAAGAAACAGTCATTTTTATTCTCAATGACCCAATCAAACTAATTGGGAAACCCCCAAGATTTCTGATTAGGAACGAGAAATTTTTCTGCTATCTTATTCTATTTCTATTAGCTAACTAGATACATCACACAATGAATTAGTATTCTAAGCAAAATGAAATTTAGGAACAGGATATCTTGTTCACGCTAAAGTCCTGTTGATGCGACTGTGAACTGTGTCCAGATATCTGAAATATCATCTTCTCATGTATGAAGTAAGCAAACTAACGTCTATTAAATTTCAAAAATAGCTAAACTTCTAGTGTCATTTACTAAACAAACAGTTGTGAGTACACATGGGTGAACCTTGTCTAGAATCAAACTCACCGTAGATGCAGCTGAACGTTTTACAGATAAACAGTTGTATCTCACGTTTTCTTTTTTACGAACCAACGGTGTATGCCCGATTCTTGTTCTCACAAACCAAAAATCAGTAAATGCAACTCACCAGTCTGTGAAGACTGTTCTTCTTATTCGAAGTTTTATCACTACGCCTATCCTCAATTATATGCATTTATTTGTTCAGTTAAACATACACGCACACACACACACAAACACACACACTAAATTGTTCAGAATTAAACAAATACTAATTTTTTCCGCTTGCCTGTTTGTTTGTTTGTTTGTCTAGAATGAATTAAATTTCACTAAAAATACATAAAAGCAAATGCTTCGTTTAAACTAACTAGGTAGTTTTTATTGTCTTTAAAAGAGTTAAATGTTTTTGAGTTAGAGAAATCGAACATTTCAGCTGTGGTTTTTAAAAATTCGTTTACTAAATGAGGGAATAAAAAGGCCTAAAGATTACTTACTGTTGAATAGTCAAGAGCTTTATTGTTTTTTTTGTTTTTTTTCAAATTCATTTTGTTTTAAAACGTGCATCTGATCACGAAAGTAGTTTGCCTACTTAGGTTGGCTAACGATATAAGATCAATTTAATTCGATGCGAGGAGGTAAACGCAATAGGTTTCAAGAGTTGATTTGTAAGGACTAGATATGTCTAACGAGTTTGACCACGAATTGTTATCCATTAGTGAACTATTGAAAACAATGAAAAAGTACTGAACAGCTGTTTCATCAGCCTAGTTTGCGATGGATTTTCTGCCAATAACATTGGATCTTGGTCGCGCTAAACTCACGAGTTAGTAGACGTTAGAATTCATGGACTGGCCATTTAATCAGGTCCCAATGGCTGAATGGTATACGAGTCAGCTTGCCTTGTAACCGGAAGGTCCTGGGTTCAAAACCGAATAGGTGCGTACTGCCGATGAATCCCAAACTAGGATGAAACGGCTATCTGGTACCCCATGGTTTTCAATGGTTCTCCAACTGATATCAGTCTATAGTCAAATTCGAAAATTCTTTTCACTTTTGAATGACAGTAAACCATAAATCTGCAGATCAGAAACCTATTTTTAAAAATCTCACAGACGTCTAACTTCAATATAAATATATAAATATTACACTGATACATGTGACCAACAGGTTTTCTTGTATCGATGAAACTGATTTGTCTTAGGAAGTAATATATTCTTGTTGTTCTGATGGCCAACAAGGTTTTTCAACTCAAATTTCAAAATATTGATTTGATCTAGTATTTGAGTAAATATTATTATTTCCTTCAATTCCTAGAGGAACATAGGGCTTCAGCCGTGCATCTCCATTGAGTTCGGTTCTCTGCTAGAGTTTTCACCTGGCTCCAAGTCTGCTCACACGTTTTCATTTCCTCTGCACATCAACTCCTCCAAGTCACCTTTAGGCGACAAACTCGCCGCTTCCCTTTCGGGTTCCACTCGAGCAATGGCTTGTCTAGTGATGTCACTTGATGGTTTCTCAGAGTATGGCCGATCCATCTCCATTTCTTCCTGCATATTTCTTGCCCACTTGGTGTCTGATGGGTTGGTTCGCTCATTGCTAGAAATCCCTGTTGTTGGTCTTTTCTGGTCGGCCATCTGATCTTGAGTATTGAGCGAAGATAGATGTTGATGAATGTCTGTAGTTTGTTTGAGATGCTCTTTGTGACGCGCTGGCCAAGTCCCTGATCCGTATAGTAGCACTGACTGACTTCACATAGTAGTTGAAAATCCGGATCTTATTTTTGATGCTGAGTGCTGTTGACCTCCACACAGACTTGAGAGTAATGAAAGCTTGTCTTGCTTTTCTGATTCTTGCTTTGATATCCTCGTCAGTTCCGTCTGCCTGTAGTTGAAACGATGCCTCCCAAGAAGGTAGGTAAAGAAGGTCGTTTCTTTCAGGTTTCTCCCATTTATGCTGATTGTTGTCAGTTGTTTTTGTTGCTGTTTGTGGTGTTTCCCAGCAATTTTCATCACCTCCGTTTATCTATGTTCACCTGAAGTCCTATCTTCTCTGGATGCTTCTTCTGCCAACTTGTTGCTTTTCGCTTGCATGTCTTCCAGTTTGTGGGAAATCAGTTATATATCATCGGCGAAGTCCATATCCTCCAAGTTTTTGTGTGAGTCCATTTCATGCCTGTTTCCTCATTGCCCGCTGTTTGTCGCATTATCCAATCTACTGCAATCAGGAAAATCATTGGCGATAGTGGGTAGCCTTGTCTTACTCCTGTCCTCACTTCGAAGGATTCGAGAAGTTTGCCGTTGTGGATTATTTGGCATGCAGCATTGTCGTACAGCTGTTGAATGAGATGTATAATTGTCGGTGGCAGCCCGTAGTAGCAAAGTAGTTGAGTAATAGAAAAAACTATTTGGAGAATTCCTCCAAAACGATCTAATCAGAATATTTATACTTAATTGGATGTTTCAACTAAGTTTGTAACTGAAACTACTTCAGATATGCTTGTCTGCGTATATTCATCAGTGAATTGTTGACACACTGATAAAGAATTTTGAGAACTGAAGGTTTTCGACGATTGCAGCTGTGAAATATACGAAGCTTATAAAATACTCCTTTGGTCTGCTGCGTGTTAAATCCGATTTGGACGGTTGCAAATTGACACGTCATATCAATAATCCATGGATTTTTTTCAATCACCGGAGTATAACGGACTAAGTGTTTGCAAAATTTCTTTTGAATGATCCAATCACAATGTTTATCCTTCTTTGGATATTTCAGGTAGCTTTGTAATTATTTTGCGTTTTTATACAGAACTGTGTATCATTGTCCTGACATTTGTATATCATAAGTTGACTTGATCCTTGTTATTTGTCTTTCTATTCCTGTGTAATCAGTATTTTCGAAGACTCTCTGTCTGGCAGTTGTGCCATACATTGGTAATGTGCTGTTCTACGATGTGTTGTTGTTTTAGTGAGTCAAAATGATTCCGACCTCGGACTGTTTGCATACATTATTGGTGTGTAATTCTTGCTGACAGAATTTCGATCCCTTCGTGTTGTGAATATTCTACTTGATTCTGACAGGCTTCTTAAAGTTGAATTTCGGTTAGCTAATTTTACTGCATAGTGCTTGTTTTGTACTTAGAAATTTAAATTGTCTGTATAACTGCCTAATAGCACTATTGAGGAGATTTTGAGTTTTTGATGCATCTTTTGTTGAGTAGAACCACAGATATTGCTGTCAGCTGTTTTTACAAACTCTTATAAACGTATCAAATCCTCATAAACCAAACTCTTGAAAATTAATCTGATGCTCGCTAGTGACTTGCTACAGGACGGAGTTTCCTGGAGTTCTAGTGAGAAGTCGTGACCAGTGAGATTCATTCAGTCAAGTGTGGGGATGAAGTTTCCACCAATGACATTGGTTGGTGGTTGAGCTAAATCACGAATTGGTATAAGTTAGAATTCATGGGCTGGCCATCGAATGGTATACGACCTTGATTTGTAATCGAAAAGTCCTGGGTTCGAAGCCCGGTAGGTGCGTACTGCCAATAATTCCCAAACTAGGATGAAACAGCTGTCCAGTACTCTCTGGTTTTTAGTGGTTCACCAGCTGATATCAATCCATGGTGAAACTCGTAAAAACAAAACAAAATTATATGGAAAACGAAAGGCAAATTAAAATAATCAACATATAAAGGGATTCACGAATAAGAAAGATAACACTTAACACTATTCTTATGCTGTGTCAGCTAGACAGTAGGACTCAGAGAAAGGTTTCTTGCGTTCAGACCACAACCAGTCGGTTTCGCTCATAACAAGCAGTTTTTCCAAAAATGAAACATAGTCAACCAATTGGAAAATCCTTCCAAAAACTAAATTATGCTGCACCTGTAGTAATAATGAGAGTATAGTTAATTGTAAACGTCTGCTTTAACCCAAAAAATTCATCATATTAGTTGTTTGGGCTCAGTCACCTACATTTTTGAAGACAATTAAGTTGCGGAAGAAAGCGGTAGTTACTCACGTTTACTAAATACTTGTAAAGAAATGTCCTCAAAAACTAACAACAACAACCAGCACCAATCACGATTAATGAGCGATATTTGACACAGATTACTTCATCCACTTATCTAGGAAGCATTGTTTCAACTACAGGCACACGACACGGATGTAGATGTCAAAGCAGTCCAGAATCGGAAAGGCAAGGTGATCACCTTCATCAACCTAAAACCAGTATGGAAATCTTCTGCACTGACTCAACCAGCATGAAGACCGATGTTTGGATTTTCAACACGAATGTGAAGTCAGTCAGTTCTTCTATACGAGTCCGAACCTTGGCCAGATTTTCACGAGAAGGATTTCCAACAAGTTACTGACCTTCATCAACAGCTGCTTCTTCGCTGGTTGGCCCCATACTGAAGATCAAATGGCCATTCGGGCAGAAAAAATTAGCAACAAGAAATTCTGGCTCGAAACAAACCAACCAGGAGCCAGTAGCTCAACAAATATATAGGAGAAAACGAAGATGGATGTGGTGTACGTTGAGGAGGCTATCGAGTGACATTGCGTGCAATGCATGTCATCGCTCGCCTAGAATCTCAATGGGAAGCGACGAGTGGGTCGTCGGTGCAAGAGAGACATGGAGGAGGTCGTGTGACGAGCAGGAGATGAGAGATGATGAGCAATCGTGGATCCATCTGAAGAGGCTGGCAGAAGACATAACAAAGTGGAGATGTGTTGTTGAAACTGTATATTCCACTTTAAACCCAAAGGAATAATAAAAATAAATGAGTAGTGGCGTGACTAATCTACTACCTTGAAAATACTCACCTGCGAGATTCAAGTTAGACTTCATACATATTTCTTAAAGCGATAGCAGTACCCACTTCTGTAATTAGTTACCTAAGATGCACAACACATAATTAACTGTTAATTAACAAGAGTTGCCAAAATGATGTGAATTTTATCGCTTTTTTACCCTTTTCAAACATTCCGCGACTCGGTTACAGTTTGTGAGTGACTTCTTATTTCTTGAATAGTTTTTAAAGGACTCATTAATAAACAAAGAATATTCTTGACGCTTAATTCCTCATCACGTTTTACATTTATAAGACAGTAATAATCAAAGAATTATTCTCATTAACAACATTTATGCTGTTTTAAATGATACTGAATCAATAGTATCAATTGATTACAATTGAAAAGCATCAGCAAGAGGCAATATGCCTCACATATAACACTAAACTGACTGAATATCAGACGAATTAAGTCAAGTAAGACATAGTTAATTTATGAATTGATCGGTTCGATAGCAAGCTATAGTAGCCATAGTGGCCGGCTGCTCCTGTTTCTTTTCCACTCAGAGCTCCGGTTGGCTTAGGTGGACTGCAGTGGCCTCTTCTGTTTGGAGTGTTCGGTATCTAGAAGATGAGTTTGGTCCAAACAGGCCATACACATGGCCTTGAGGAATCTTTCTCTATCATCTGTCGGGTGTCAAATATATTACCAAAGGTCTCTAGATACCGAACGCTGCAAAACAGAGGAGGCCATTGCAGTCCACCTAAGCCAACCGGAGCTCTGAGTGGAAAAGAAACAGGAGCAGATGGCCACTGTGGCTACTATAGCTTGCCATCGAACCGATCAATTCATAAATTAACTATGTCTTACTTGACTTAATTCGTCTGATATTCAGTCAGTTTAGTGTTATATGTGAGGCATATTGCCTCTTGCTGATGCTTTTCAATTGTAATCAATTGATACTATTGATTCAGTATCATTTAAAACAGCATAAATGTTGTTAATGAGAATAATTCTTTGATTATTAGTATCTTATTAATGTAAAACGTGATGACGAATTAACGGTCAAGAATATTACTTGTTCGTCAATCAGTCTTTTAAATAGCCTTTATCATTAGATTCCTAGATTCATTATTCCTTTCATACATCTTCAATACCAAATTTTAGTTCATAATCTGTAAATCAGATTTTTCTTATAGCACTCAACTGCACTTATCTTCTACACACAAAAACCTTATCATAATTTCTCTTACTGAGTGTACTACCATGGATTTTCAGTGATGTCTATTAGCCAGTTCCCATAAATTGGTTTTCTTCTATTTACCGATTATGTTATTGCACTTATGACTTGATTCCGACTGAAACTCTTCCATAAATAAATCGTGTGCTTATATTATTATTATTATTGTTTCCTTTAATTCCTAGAGGAACATAGGGCCTCAGCCGTGCGTCTCAATTGCGTTCGGTTCTCTGCGAGAGTCTTTACCTGGCTCCAAGTCTGCCCACATGCTTTCATCTCCTCTTCACCTGACCTCCTCCAACTCACCCTTGCACTGACGAGCAACTCGCCGCTTCCCTTTCCGGTTCCACTCTAGCTATGGCTTGTCTAGTGATGTCACTTGATGGTTTCCTCAGAGTATGGCCAATCCATCTCCATTTCTTCCTGCATTTTTGTTTCACAATCGGTTCCTGGTTGGTTCGCTCATTGCCAGAGATTCCTGTTGCTGATCTTTTCTGGCCGGCAATCTGATCTTGAGTGTTGAGCGAAGACAGCTGTTTGTTGAAAGTCTGCACTTTGTTTGAGATGCTCTTTATGACGCGCTGGCCAAGTCTCTGATCCATATAGTAGCACTGACTGACGTCACATTGGAGTTGAAAATCCGGATCTTATTTTTGGTGCTGAGTGCTGTTGACCTCCACACAGACTTGAGAGTAGTGAAAGCTTGTCTTGCTTTCCCGATTCTTGCTTCGATATCCTCGTCAGTTCCGTCTGCCTGTCGTTGAAACGATGCTTCCCAGGTAGGTGGAAAAGGAGGTTTTTTCTTTCAGGTTGTGCTGTGCTTATATCATACGATTGTTGAAATCAGCTGCGTGTTGTTTTACTTTCTATTTACGGTTACCACTGGCTAACTGTTACAGCACTTTCAAAATTCAACTCTGTTACTACTAAAGGACTCAACGTTTTCACATGTACTTCTTTATTTAACGTTGTTGTATATTGGTGAAGTTCAGCGGTTAATGCGTCAGAAATCCTGACGACATAGTGAATTTTCGCATATCGTATGGACGTCATTTTATACCTTCTAAAACAGCAATAAAACGTATCAAATGTTTTGTTGTGATACAATATTTATAACGCTGATATCATCTATAATATCCTGTCCATTACAGAAAGATGTGAGAAGAAATGAAAATGAACCAATAAAACAGTTCAACATTTACAGATCTAGAAATCTATGTGAATAACTAATGTACCCAGTGTTCTGCATTTACTTTACTTTCTTTGCTTTTTACTTTTTATTATGGCTTGATTCCACACAGTATTTTGGTACAAGTATGGAATTTTGAGCATGTGATATCGGTGACCCAAATTTTGCAGGCCGACAATGGATACCAGGTGTGCGTCTGCCGGGGATCGAACCCCAGACCATGTGCATGGTCGGCAAGCGTCCCAACCACTGTTCTATCGATGCACGAAAGAAGGTGACCTAGAATAGATTCATACATAAATGTGTAGGAATTTTAAATTCGCAAAATCGAAAGGCATTTCACAACTAAAGTATCCTAGCTGTTTGTAAAACCCAGTATTTAGAAATAAAAAAGGAAACTGGCGTCACAGCATGATGACTGCAAAATGTTTAGTATCCTTTAAGTTCTGATATTCGATCTTTCGCAAAGTTGAATGTTTGACAAAGATTAATGTGGCAAATTCTAATTAATGATAGTTATTCAATAACTAATAGTAGGCGGCTAAAACTGACTGAAACAGACCTGTACTAGCTCGAGCAGGGTTAAAACAGGATTTCACTGTCAAAGCTTAATATTCTGTGTACTTAAACTGTGATTAAAAACTATCATAAAGGAAGACTGTTCGGCTTGTGTTTGTCATAAAATTTAGAGATATGCAGTCACTCGATAAGAATTCCTGAAGCTAAGATAGTGGTCTTGGATACTTATCATGAGACAGACTGTGTGACAGAATTCAGCAAGTACCACTGAGGATCAGACACAAAAGCCTGGTTACGTCCCAGTGACCAATAAGTATACTTACTTTACTTTACTTCGGCTATCTCCTACGGGAGGATGAGCCGGCTTCATGAACATCTCGAATCATCGCTGCCCAGGTACGGCGATCTGATGCAAGGTTTTGCGACAGGGTTATCCAATTCTTGTTCCACAGACGGAGTCCGTAGGCGGTTTGTAGCCACAGGCACTCCATATCAGCCTTGACTGTACCAAGCGATGTCTTCAGCTGTCCACCTCTGCGACATCGCCAAGATGGTAATGGCTAGGGACTTAGAACTGATTTAACCAGATCTTCATCTGGTCGGCGCAGAACATGGCCAAACCACCGAATGTGACGTTGTTGGATCAGTACTGGAATTTGGTTGATGTTGAGAGTTCATGAAGTTTCATGGGAATTCGGTACGAGTGATGTCCCCAGAATCGCACGGCCTTTTGTTTGAGAGTGCAGCTCTAGTCTTTACACAACCAAAAGTGACCTACAAGGCAGTAGGAGTGGAGTAGGGAGTCCACTATCCATTGGCAGCCGGTGGCCGGAGTTCGGTTCATCCGCCATTTTGAATGGGGCCAGATATCCAGGACATCCAACCAGCCCTTTGTCCATACGTCTGCCGGTGAGCTCCAGTGAGCTTCATGCGTCAGTCGTTGGAGGTTTGGAATCAGGGTTTAGCCATCTCCTCTAGACTGTCATCCAGTGGACAGTCAACCCGGTGACGAGCGCCGGACATTCGCTTTCGCCCTCTCACTTTGGTAAAAAACACCTCCGCCACGTGAAGGCAGTGAGTAGGACTTCCTCAGGAGAGGCTATGTAAGACGCCCGGTCATATGGGAGCATTTCAAGAGGTGTGCGGAGGGGTGGCCAACCCGTAGCGCAAGGCACCCACCCTCGACCATCCTGAGGCTTTGGAGTCTATACTTGTCATTCATCCTTGCGGATGCTTTTTTGCATCAGCTTCGCCGGAAAGAAATCTTCCTGTGTGACTAGAACAGAGGAGTGAATACAAGAACAATGCAGTACTTAATTTATCTTCCCTTTTTACGCTTGACTTTCAGTTTTAGAACAGATAAAATTTTTTGTATATGTTAAAATTTTGATTAACATTTTTTCGAAGTTGTTCCAACAACAAACAGTTTCCTTTTCCATAATATACTCTCATAAACAGTGATTTGTTTGAACGCCCTATTTTAATACATGTATCTAGCGTATAACTTTAAGTATTCTACAGCAAGAAGGGTTATATTCAAAGTATTTGTCCTAATTATAAATCACAATTGACGAACTCCAAATGTTTAAATTGAAAATATTCCCATCTTTTATAGAAATACCATCAGCACCGAGGAATGTGACTGTCAATCTAAGTGATCCAGCAAGAGTACAATTATCCTGGAATGAACCAATAGAAACAGGTGGTCGTTCAAATGTCTGGTATATTTTCAACTGTATAGAGTTGCCTAATCAACTTTGCTCACCACATCTAACTACAGTCCCGACAGTGCCAACTCTTACAACCAGGTAAACGACAAGATGTAAATTCAGTTTTTTAGCAGTACATTTTTTCTTGTAATCAAATTAAAGTTTTAAGTCTTAGCATACAAATGATTTCACAAGATGAATAACCATTAGAGATTATTAGAACCAAAACATATATTTTGGAGGACTCTACTTACGATTCAAGTTTATCTTTACATTTAAGGACCTACAATAAGTGACATATTTCTAAGGATTGAACACAGAACATATTCACGTACCAAGTCTGACCACGGATTATTAAAAGTCAGAGAAACATTGGAATCCAGGGATTGCCGAACAGCTTTTTTGTCCCGGCTCGGACTCCTAGACATTAATCATCCACCGGGGTTCGAACCCAGGACCTTCCGATTGTAAATCAAGCTCACAGGCCATTCAGTCAGTGGTACCCAACTCACTGACCAGTCCACGAATTCTAACTTCTACAAACTCATGATTTTTCCGCCAATGTCATCGGTGAGTACTTATCCTCACTCGACTAACTCTACCCTACTGGTCACGACTTCTCACTGGAATTGCAGGCAACTTCGTCTTGCAGGCAGTCATGTCGCTAGCCAGTACGAGAATAATTTTCAAGATTTAGTGTTTGAGGATTTGACTTGTCTCAAGTGTGATCATGAATTAATGTTACAGAATCGCTGATGATCAGGAAAAAAATCAAATCCCTACAAACTGACACTTGAGTATTCATGTACATTGTTATTTCAGAAGACATTGTGTAACAACAGAAGACAAGGGCCAGGCAACAGAACGTTTATAACGGAAAATCAATACATATTTATAGATTTGATGTGCATTATTGTAGATAAAGGTTAGTAGAAAATACTCTCTGTTGATCGGTTGTTTCCCACAGAAAGTTAACCTTGCATCTCTTGTGGCTGTGTCAGTTCATCCATATGTTAACTGTATCCGCCTGTCCATCTTGACCTTGTTTTCACATGACTAACATTGACCTCAATTACTGTTAACCAATTCGGCTAGCAACCATCTCTCACCACAATTGTTGTATACTTTGACAGGTGGAGCTTCTGTCACAACACGTTAAGATTTTGATATTAGATGGTTGAAGGCAATCGGCAGGAAGCCGTGGACTTAATTTTCTTGCTAGTTGGCAATCGTCAGCAAGGCATATGTGCAACCTTGAAGGAACTTATTTCCGTTCTGAGACTAGAACCCACGTGGACCAGTGTTGTAGTCAAAGCTATTCGCTCTCGCGCAGACCGGTAACGCGGGTTCGAATTTAAGAAGGAACATGATTTTTTTCAAGGTTGCGGATACAGCTTGCTGACAACTAACAACATATACGAAGTCTAGGTCAAGCAAAACATTCTGCTGATTCCTTCCAAGCATCTAGTATCAACAATTCAAAGTCATGTGAAGCCACCCAGAATGGTGGTCACACTGCAAACTTGACTGGTGGAATTCAGCCTGTACCAAACAAAGGAATAGATACATTATACTAGTTATTATAAATTATTTAAATTATTTCCAGCGTGTTTAAAAAATAATCAAAACAAGATTTTTCTGAAAGTTTCTCCATGTAAGCCACAGCTTCTACAGCAGAATTATTCAGATTTTATTAACCAGTAAGTTCCTTTGATGGTGACTGGTCGGTAGGCGTTTGCACCAATAGAAAAATGTAAACAGTTATCACGTATTTGTATTGACAAATGTCAAATTGTCATATATGCGTTTTTGTCTGTATTATCATGTGTATGTTGTTTGTTATGTGAAAAACACATCAAAACATGATAGTATTTTTACAAAGGTCACAATATAAGACTGAACAGTCCTTGCTTTTTCTCATCTGTTTTGCTCCACTAGACTCTACCACATAGGTGATAAGTCTGTCCCTTCTCTCCTATTTACTGCATTCAATATGGTTAAAATATGCAGGGTTTCAGAGGTCAACCTTTCCTTATGTGAATGAAAGCTTCTTCCTAGAATTTCGACACTGTCAAAATCAATCATATGTCTGCCATCTATAGCAAGCATTGCTGTAGCTGATCTTTTTTTCTAGACTTTTTAATTCTATTTCATTTCTAGGCGGACATTTCGTGCACAGTCTATGTTCTTTCACTTGTCTACTGCTCTCCCATATATAAGCAAGCTTCACATTCTGACATTTCGGGAACCTTATCTTTGACATTCACCAAAGCTTCCTCTAGAGAATTAGAAGTAGACTTTAATATTATATAAGAAAGTAGTCTTTGAAGTTGTTCAGCCATCTCCTTTCGATATGGAATGACTATCATCGACAGCCAATTTTATGGTTTCTTTTCTGTTTCTTTTGATTGATAATATTATTTAATAGCTATTTTAGATAGCCATTTCCAGTCAAAACTTGGCTTTAGTCAATACAAATATATGTTGACTGCTTACATTTTTCTACTGGTACAAATGTCTACCAACCGATGATCACCAAAGGAGTTCACTTCAATAAAATCCTAATAATTCTGCCGAAGAAGCTGTGGCTTGCACAGCGAAACTTTCAGAAAAATATTGTTTTGATTTTTCTTGAACATTCTGGGACTATTTTATATAATAATTTATAATGTTTCAGTCTGCAGTGGCGTTCAAATTATTCCAGGAAATTCGTAATATATACGGTCTCGAAGCTTATAAAGCATTACACTAGTTACCATCTAGTGCGGACGATATAGTCCTTCTAGGCGAGGACGCTGACAAAATGCAGGGTCTACTGAACACCTTGAGCTACAATCTTCGTATGTTTGGCATCCGATTCTCCCCTGTAAACTGTAAGATGATGCTGCAGGAATGGACTTCACCGACCCCTAGATTAGAAATAGGAAGTGAAGTGGTAGAGCACGTTGACCGCTTCACTTACTTGAGAAGTACCATAAGCCCCAACGGGTTGATCTCTGACGAAATCTCAGCACGAATACAGAAGGGTAGTTTCGCATATGCCAGTTTGCGCCGTCTCTGGCGTAGATGTGATATCCGACTATCGACCAAAGGGCGTGTGTACTGCTCAACAGTCCGCTCCGTCCTCCTTTATGGCTGTGAGACCTGGCCATTCAGAGTGGAAGACATGAAAAGATTAGCTGTCTTCGATAATAGGTGTCTGCGTTCTATCTCCCGCGTGAAGTGGTATAATAAGGTGAGCAATATTGAGGTTAGGCGTCGAGTGCTAGGTAAGGCGGGGAAATCGATAGACGAGACTGTGAAATTACATCGACTGAGATGGTTAGGACGTGTCGCGTATGCCTAGTTATCGCCTTCCTCGACGGGCAATGTTAGCTGATATAGGGTCAGGCTGGAAAAGAGCTAGCGGCGGTCAAACGAAAACATGGCACCAGTCAATGAAATCCACAACAGTTAGTCTAAGCCAAGTAGGAAGGCGAAGACTCCCTGGTTGGGGTCCTCGGGACGATAAAAACCAATGGTTGGAAACAATTGGTGACATGGCTCAAAATCGTTCTCAATGACTAGCGCAGATGCATCCACTCCTTGTGACTCATGATTTCCAATGAAACTGTTTTGTTCTTCGTTATTACTATTCCTTTGTCTCACACCTCTGTTTACTGTCTATACTATGCATTTCTCCTATTTTCTACTCTTGCTTTGTGTGCTACATGGAGTGTGGCGACTTGAACTGCCGCACATATGTGCAAAGTTCTATGTTGAAAACCGACCGACCGACTGACCGCCCAACTAACGTTTAGATTGCATTTTGACTTTTATTAATTGTTTGAATTATGCTAAGCTTACAATATTCCTTCCACTGGTGACAGTATTCATCGTAATGTGGTTAGCCGAACGTCGTAAACATTATGCGTTTGCATAGATCAGATAGTCACGTACTATATAGTTACGACATCTGTTTTTTTTTTCACAGACACATAAATTACTGTTATCATTTTAATTGAATTTACCAACTATTCAATTTGTTCAATGAAGAAAACGACAGAATTTAAAATCACGCACTTAAGAAAGAAACCTTTTCAATTTATGCAGAATGATTACCTGTCGGCTCTCTCTGTCTCTCCCTCTATCATTTCGCTTCTACTACCATAGATGAAAGACTGTTTTTGTATCGTTCGATACACACAAAAAAGAAATAAACAAAGCACCTAAAACGCTGTTTAGATAAACTAACATGCAAGCCAAGACATTACAAAAATGTATTGGATTTATATATTTTAAACTAATGTTGAAAATACTTTGAATATTCTCATCAGTGTGACAAAGATTATTATTCTAAGCGTGTTTAAAATAGCATTCTTGATACAGGTGACGCCCTTAATGAAATGTGTTCCATTATAATGAACACTTGTGGAAATAGGTCACGTAATTTAAGTAGATTCAAAGGGTTTTTTTACAGATTCCCACCCATGAAATGTTCAAAGTGTCAGTAGCATTTTAAATTTATCTGCAATTAGTTGACACATCTTTGTGATCTGATTGTGACAAAAAATAGAATAAATAGATGTGTCACTGGACAGTTTTCTCTATAGTTGGCGTTTTTAATCCCCTAAGTCTTACTTTCAAAGTAAATCAGACTTTAGGGGATGTGGAGGTTTTGACAATTAAGCAGACAACGATGTATGTGAACATAAGTTCTTATCCGCAAAACTCCTTAAGCACACATCAAAACACCAAACTGATCATCCAAAACACGAGGTATATTACGAGATTAGAGTAGCAGTGTGGTGATGACTGCTTATCTAGCTAAGTATCGTGCAGAAACCAACAGAACTTTAAACGACAGTGTGCCAAATTACATGGCTGTTTGACCACGAACCATCAGCTTGATGAGTTGACTAAAAGAGTAAAGATCAGTATCCAATGTTGAGTGACGTGTGATGTAGGCTACAAATTTTGGGAACTCATTTGCCGCCACAAGATTGCGTTGGAATAAATTAGATCTCTATATTATAAGTTATTATTTTTCTGTAATCAGAAAGAGAAGTCGTTAAAAGCATAAGCTTCCGTTTACTATTACCTACTTGCTTTTTTGCAGACAGTGTAATAAGAGAAGCATTAATAGCTACCCTTGACCACAAATGTTTCTTTACAGGATTTCATCATGAGCTGACATTGGTTAGAGAACCATTGGAAAACAAGCTGGCAGTACTGGACAGCTGTTTCGTCTTAGTTCGGAACTCTTCAGCAATACGCACTCCTCGGGGTTCTAACCCAGGACCCTCTGGTTACAGTCATCAACATATACATATATATGTCATGTAGCGATCCCACCTGTCCTCGTTGTAGTTTCATTAGTAGATCAGCAGATCAGTATTTCTAGTTTTTAACTTTGGTTGTCTGAAAGAAAACACTTTGTGATCTCATCACTAAGTCTCACCTGAATTTAACATAAATAGGGATTTTCAAGAACGAATTAAAGTTAGCAGAATTTTTCAGCTAATTCACTCTCAAGGATACCACGTAAAATAATTCAGAAGATTTGCAGATGATGTGGATGGCTTTGATTTGATTGCTTTCCCGATTTAATTGTCTTCGAGAAGAATGAATACCCATACAATTTCATCAAACAAATATTTAAATTTATATAAAAATACAAAGAAGAAACCATCCTGAAAAACTGCAAGAAAATTCATTCTATCACGTATAAACTATATCGCTGAAACAACATCCATAATACTAAGACCATTTGAAACAGACGTATGACACAATCCAATAAAATCACTTCAATCAATATTGTGTAGACCAAAAGATCCAGCAACAAAAGAAGACAAGGTCAATACCATTTAAAGATAAATTGCATAAACTGATAAAAAAATTACATAGATCAAAGTGGGCACCCCTTCGAATCAGAATCCAAGAGCATAAATTAACTGTGAAAAGCCACTGCATGTATTCTTTCATATCACTACTTGTAGAAAATCACAGACACCAATTTGATTGGGATAATATGGAAATTTCTAACAGAGGCAGGGAATTTCTAGAAGCCTGGTACTTAGACGCATTACTCATATTTCCCATAGTTGGTTACTCTTAGCTCAAATTTTCCGACTAATTTAAAAATAAAATCAGACTCCAAGCGAATCAAAATGATCAGTAAAGATGTAAATTAACAGCCAATCACGACAGAGGAGGTTGTCAGGAGATACAAGTATATCATTTTGATGGGGAATTCAAATAAGTCAACTTTGATGATATTAGATGGTTGGAGGCAATCAGCAGGAAGCCTTGCTTGACCTAGGTTTCGTGCTAGTTGGCACTCACCAGTCAGCAAGGCGTATCTGCAACCTTGAAGGAACTCATGTCCCTTCTGAGATTCAAATCCGCGTCAACCAGTGCTGCAGTCAGAGGCGTTACCACTGAGCTATTCGTGCTCGCGTTTGACTTCCTTCCTGTAGGACTGTATTGGATACTTTGATTGGGCACTAGTAACTAGTGTGATTTGTCTAGTCCTTTGATTCTTTGATATAATTCAGCCTGCAGGAAACAAAGGACTAGATACATCATACTAGTTACTGATATTCAATCAAATTCGACTTTACATTAAAGTCTTAGCTAGCGTTGTCTAGAAGGGCTATGAAAACTACTTAATTAAATCAGTCATTTCAGATAACACAACCAAATCAAGATCAAGTATAGTTGTGGAGGCAGATTTTGGTGTTTATGAGGAAGTTAGTTAAGTTCAATCCACTTCATTAGGTGGCTTGGATAAACATTTGACAACTTCATTATCTAATACGTTTTCTGTCTGGCTATCCGTTACTTATATTTAACCTAAGTCAGCTTCTGCCACTTCAACATAGTAAACCATACGGTAGGAGGATGTACACGACATCTGACGTAGTGGTTTGCGTGGGCAGATGATTCGATTTGTCTTATATTCCGCAGTGTACTTCAGCATAGGTATGGTCATTAACTGATAGTGATCCGGAAGAAATAAACGTGGCAGAAACGCTTTAAAACTTACGCGATGTCATCAATTTTTAGTACCTCGGTCTCAGTGGATTAGTCTATATGGTTTACATAATCACTCGAGGTATTTATGAAGTTAAAACTAAGTAAGCAGATACTGGACTCTTTTAGCGTTAAAAACTCATGTGAAGACGGTTCAATGATAAGGATTATTTTCTCAGGGAATATTTGCAACGATGGCCACAATCACTGGCTGAGAGGAGGCAGGGAAATTCATACCAAACTCCCATATTACAGCTATTTAATCCAGGTAATTATTCGATCACAGTATGCAAAATAATTGTGTAAACCATGAAAATGTGATATAAATGCAGAATGCTTTTTGAACGGTGCAAAACAGATCTGTTTATCAAGTTAACTTATGTAAGATAGCAATAACTCTGATAACGCTGTTTCAATCTATTAAAAAACCCAAAAATAATAGCTTTATTCTGAAAAGTGTGTTTATGCACAATACAGAAATTTCAGCAAGTTTCACTGCAATGTATTTACTCCTTCATATGAGCTGTCATCAAGATTTGACAGAATAGGTCTAAAATATTTGCACGCTGAGTGAGAAGTAGACATTTGTAAAAAATTGTATGTGTAAAATCTCAGCGAGATTGAAATGAGTAATTCCAACGTTTCGTTCAGCAATCTCGTCCGAACTTCTTCTTGGAAATTAACCGAAATTAACATAACAGAGGTTTATATATAAAAAGAAGAAGATAGAGACAATCGGGAATTTTGAACAAGTATTATTAATTAGTGATACATATCCATTTTTTATTTATTAATCAGCATTTGGTATGCATCAGCTAACATCACACCTTCATGTCTGTCCAAACTCTTAGTATCTAGAAATTCATGATTATACGTATTTTCAAAATTATGGTGTTTAGGATTAGAGTTTAGTTGAAGCACCCTGTCAAACTAATTGCTTTGTCTTCTTTTTGAAGATTGAGCTGCTTTATTTGACCTAGTGAAGTTGTCAGGTGACTCGACAGCTACGGATTTAGGATATGTGTTCTGTTGCTGAGAGTGAAAACATGATGATTGTGCCTATTACATAGTTTCTTAGTATCAATAATTAATCATAATTGATTACAGGATTTCATCATGAGCTGACATTAGTTAGAGAAACTTTGGAAAACCTGGAAGTACTGGACAGCTGTTTTGTCCTAGTTTTGGACTATTCAACAGTACGCATCCACCGGGATTCAAACCCAGGAACTTCCGGTTACAAGGCGAGCCCGTAAACCAGGCCACCGTAGGTTCAAGTTTGATCATATGAAAATAGTCTTCTAGGCTTTGCTAGCTTCTCTTGAATTTTTAAAGTTTCGAATCCTTATGTCACTGTATTTATTATCCAGTGGACGACCTTGCTGTACTTCTGCATCCACAGGTCTTACTAACAGTGATGATAACTCTACTGTGTATAGAATTAGACTGGGAAAATTACCACTTGAAATATCCATAGTAATTTATCTCAGCAGCAATCACGAAAATTCTATTTCACATGTCAGATGATTGTGGAATAGCTTGCCTAAATTTACTTCCTCGTAAAAATGCGAATGAAAAGCGTGTAGGGTGTGTTAGTTTTATTCTTCGTATTTTTTTCAAAAATATCATATTTCATTCTACGTGGGAACAAAAATACAAAACATGAGAAATGCATTAGCATATTTTCACAACATAAAGGTTTATTCAAGTTACACAGTTTGTCATGTTTCCTTCAACGCTGAAAATCAATCGCTTCATCAAAAACAACTCTGTAATGTCTTTTATGATTTACTTAAAGTACAAATAGTATCATGGTACGAGGAATTGGATATTTTAGAAATTAATTTACGTTTTCCACGGGTTGATATGATTTAGAGAAGAATTAAAAACCTGTGTGAGAGTACTGGACAACTGTTCATCCTAGTTTGTCACTCTTCGGTAGTACAAACCAACTGGGGCTCAAACCCAGAACGTTAAGGCTACAAAGTTAGCTCGTAAAATGTCCAGCCACTAGTTTACCTAGATGGGCTCGAGAACAAATACTCGCCGATGACATTAGCTGGTTGTCATGCTAAAATTACGAATTACGGATGAAAAAAACTTGACACGCGTGTTACGAAAAGGATTTCCAACAAGTTACAGAATTTTATCAACAGCTGCCACCTTCGCTGACTGGGTCCATATTGAAGATCAAATGGCCAGTCGGCTGGCCAGAAAGAATTCACGACAAAAAACTCTGGCTGGAAACAAACCAACTCAGAAGCGATTAATCAACAAATATGTAGGAGAAAATGGAGATGAATAGGTTCAGCGTACGTTAAAGGAGGCCATTGAATGACATCGCACTAAATGCAGGCCATCGCTTAAGTGGAATCCCAGTGGGAAGCGATGAGTGGGCTAATGGTGCGGTGGTGATCTATAGGAGATCGTCTGGTCAGGAGGAGATGAGAGATTATGAGCAATCTTGGACCCAGCTGAAAAGGATGGCAGGGAATAGAAGAAAGTGGATATGTTTTGGTCAGGCCTTATGTTCCACTCGTAATCCAATGGAATAATAATAATAACAGAATTCATGGGCCAGTGAATCGAGTGCCAGTGACTAAATGCTCTATGAGCTTCACTTGTGACCAGAAGGTTCTGGACTCGGACCCTGGTGGATGCGTACTGTTGAAGGGCCTCACACTAGGACGAAACAGGTGTTGTTGATTTCCAATAGTTCTCCAACCTATGTCAATTCGTGACCAAACTTAAAGCATATGAAGCCCCTTGAAAATTTTCGAATTAGTTAAGTGACCATTTAGCGTTTATCTTAATATTCTAACTGTGCTTATTTTTCAACTGTTTTTGTTAGACGTCACCTATTATGATAGAGAGTACTACCCCTTATAAAATCCCATTCATAACACTTTTATTGGCATAACTTTCTGGGAAAATGTGAACAAAAAATGCTTAATATAGAGAATTAGAGTGATGTAGGGTTAGCCTTAATATCTGTCCATCTGTCAGGGAAAACTACTAAGCCTGAAAAATATTATATTCAATACATTTCATCTCTTTATTTGTCTCCGTCCAAGAATTGTCATTTTAATAGATAAATGTTTTCTGAATAACAATCTGTTGTTATAAAGAGAGCAATCGCTACAGTGCTGAGTCGAAATTAAACATTCACTAAATGACAGTTTTAATATTATAATAGAAAATGAGCGCAAGGTTAATTACTCTGCAGTTTTTCAAAACATTCTCAGTATTTAAACGATGATTTTTTGCACAGGATGTTCATACTGTTTTAACTGGCCAAATTTTCATATTAAATGGTGATATTGAATTCATTATATCGAAAAAACTGCATTGCCGACACCTTGTGTATGGCTTACTAATGAATTTGCTCATATGTAAATAATACTTTAAAATAGATTTCTTTACCTTCGATTTTTGAAGATTCAGCTTGACAGTCTTTAGCGGATATATGAATAAAGTAGACAGGTCACACTGTAGACCCAATGGCAGCTGTTACTCCGATACACTTTCATCGTCTACTTTAGATTCATTAAAGAAATCTACAGACAAATAGATGGTGTAGTAATGGTTTCTCCTCTAGGACCCTTCTTGACTTACTGTTTTATGGCAAGTCTAGGAAACAACTCCTTACTACCGGCTATCAGCTAGCGGCATCTCTTGAAGGGATACACTAATAATAATTCCATCATTTGGGTTGGGAATTTAGATCTTGGAAACCTACTCTAAACCTTCAGCAATGTCCAGCAAAGCATAGACTTGACTTTGGAAACTGAATCTGACGCAGTGTTCCACATCCTCGATGTTCAACTCTGAAGAAATGCTGATAACTCACTGATGAGATTCTTATGCCAAAGGTCCACTTGAAATAAACAGCTTGTCGGTTTTCAAAGTTATATTTCTCTTAGCAGAAATAGAAATCACAAATATTCTCTTTCTTTGAGGATATGGAAAATATGTACTTAGGAACCCAGTGAGGAAGAATTGCTAATTGTTGACGGGAAGTGGTTTGCCACCTCGATTTATAGACAGAAATTTGAAGCCAAAATAAGCTTCTGAACAGATCCAAGTCGCTCCTGAAACGATGCTTATGCTTAAGCCCAGATTTAAAGGTTATGCTGAGGCAGAAATTTCCCACCAGCCATTAAGTGACATATTCTTGCAAGAAACTATTGAGTCAGCATGTTGAAGACAAGCTGAATTATATTGGGCCATTTTTGACATGCATATACCACTTCACTTGTTCTTTTGGAGCCGAGAACATAGCTCAGTAGCAGGACATCTGCTGCACTTGCGACATTCAGTTCCATTTGAAAAGTCCTTCGAATTCACATACAAGATCCGATCAAACATCTCAAAGGTAGTGAGATCAAGGCATCCGGGAATAGCTGAGGCCCTAGTGATGAAAGAGTTCAAACCCATAACCATCATAAACAGTTGTTTCTTTCAATACTGATTATCTTACCACTTGTGTTATTCAGACTTATTTTTAAGTATTTTAATCCGTATTTACAATCTTATTCACTTGACCCTTCTCCGGAGATATTTCTGGCAGCTCTTCACCCATTTACGATAACAACACGAAGGTACAGCCTAGCTGATGACTTAGACGAAAAGGAAAAAAGTTTCTTCTTTGCAGCCGTCTTCTTAATATTTCCTATGATACTGATGAGGAATCACAATTTGAGTTTCGTAACACTAAAACAGTTACACAGATTACTGGAAATGAAAATACAAATTTCAGTATTCATTTGTTGCATAACCTTAGTAGATGTTCGTGAAAGAATAATCCAAATAACTCTGTCTGCTTGAGACGAATCACTAAAATGCTTTAAAGTAGCCTAAACATAAGTGCTGTTGGCTCGTGATAAAAATCTAACATTTGTAAAAAATCCTAAATTCCTACCTGTCGGGTAACCTAAATATCAGTCCTTAGCTCACTGATGGCTACTGGATGGAATTTTTGATGCTGTAGTAGATAGTCTTGACCAGTAGCATCCATTGTGTCAAGATGAATTAGATGCTCATTGAAGGCATTGATGAGGACAGCAGTATATCACAAGTTGAGAAAGTTAGAATTCAGGGGCAACTGAGTTCCAGCTGAAGTGGCCGAATGATAAACGAGCTTGTCTCTCAACCAGAATGTCGCAGGTTCTATCCCTGGTGGCGTTGTAGAGGAGCGCACTAATGAAGAGCCCCGGAATGGGACGAAACAGCCATCCAGTGCTCCCTGCTTTTCAGTGATCTCTCTAACTGGTATTGATTCGTGACCAAAATCCAACAACTGCAATTTAACATAAATCATTGGGATAACCCTCCTACGGTTAAATGAGTAGCGTAATTACTTCCAGCTAATTGGTTGAAGGTAACCAGCAGTGGAATCCAGGATGTGCATTTCGTCTTATTTGGCACTCGTCATCTGGATGTTCCAACTAAGTCACTAGGGAGTATAGGTTCTTCCAGATTGCGAGTTCCAAAAAGGCCAAAATGCGCATCCTGGATTTCACTGCTAGTCACCACCAACCAAATGGCTTCAAATTAATTGACCAGCCCTCGTAGAAAAATCCGCAAAAGGAGCTGACATGTCCACACGAGACCAATCAATCGACTGTAAAATCTAAATTGAATTAAGTAATTACTTCTAAATTAAAATATGCAGAATGCTACAAAACACAGAGGTAATGAATGATAAATAGCTTACATCATTCCTTATGCCGAAGTTTAGGTGAACATACACGGGACAGCCGGAATATCACCACGTATCTGAGTTACGTCACAATGTCATCTTCATATTATTTGTACAGTTTATAATATTGACCGAAATAATATCCTAAGATATATATATATATGTATTGACTCTAAGTGGTATGAATGTAAAATTCACAGCAGAAATATACTCAATGAAGCATACCCTTAGAATGTCTAGACAAGAATATACTTCTCTAAAATAAATGAATTTGTCAGTTTTTTTAAGAGATGTAATTAATGTTTTGTAACATTTGTTGAAGTCATTTCAGACAGTATAAAACTTGCCTTATGTTATGCGGAATGTCTTTTAAGAATGTCATTTGTTACTGCCTACCACTAATGACAGTGGAATGTAGATTGCTTCTTCTTCTTATGCAGATAAAATATTTTGACAGCTTCAGTATTCTTTGGAAACACATTTCCTATAATAGTGATAACAGTTGTATTCTGGACAGTGTTCATGCTTTTAGCGAAGTTTACTGCATGATATTTTAACTTCGTACAGAGGTTTCAAATAAAATACCAATTGACAGTAGATCCTGTCACACAGCGCTATCTGATCTGAAGCGCCTCTTTCAAGAAATGCTGAAATTCAATCGCCAAACGTTCAAGAGTACATTTTAAGATCCAATGATATAACTCAGGAATAGTTATCTCCCAACATAGCAAACTCTGCCACCCATGATTGTGCTTTTTCTCAAGTTTAATAGAAACCAGCGAATCAGCATGTGGAAAAAAATTTTAAATACTCCCGAGAAGCCATACGTAAATCGATTAAAACAGGGTGAACAAGAGATATTATATGCAATATAATGATGGAGACTTTTGAAAGTCCAAGTTTTATGCTGGCTGCCACCGTCTCGCTAGTTGTATGGATATCGACGAATTTTATGTCATGACAGGTTGGCATTCCACTGGAGAAAGACAGTAATATTCATTCTGTAGGAAAAATAAGCTATTATTAATTTGCGATTTAGGTGATAAATATTATCTCATGTTCTAACTGTTTTCAGAAGAGGACACTTGTTGTTTCAACTGTTTTGACGCTTCTACAGTTTGTATTTTGTATTATAAGTGTAAACAATTTATACTAAAGTCGCGGAGTAATATTCATTTGAGGTGTTAAATACAACCTGCATTCTTGTAGTACACTTAGGCCAGAATAATTACTTAAGTCTTGCTGAGCTCTGTATAGTGATTCCAGCTGTGACAAAATATTAGGCACTAGTAAGAAATCGTAAACAGCAGGGTCCACCAAGTCAAGTATGAGAACATTTGGAATTCATGAAATGACCATTGGATGTGGTACCACCGGAAGGTACTGGGTTCGACCTCCAGTTGGTGAGTACTGATGAAGACTTTCAAACTGGGACAAAAAAATATTCAGTACTTCAAGGTAACTAATTTCAATTCCCGATCGAATCTGCAATCAATCACATCCCTACAGCCAATTTCTTTGGCTGGAGGATTTCATCATGAGCTGACATCATTTATAGAATCATTGGAAAACCAGGTGGGAGTACTGACAGCTATTTCGTCCTATTTTGGGTCACTTCATCAGTAAAACCTTGTGGTTCCAAGGCAAGTTTACAGACCATTAAGCCACTGGGTACTACCAGGTTTTCCAATTGTTCTCTAACTGATGTCAGCTGATGGTTAAATCCGCCAACCAATGAAACAAAAATTTCCTTCCAAAACCAATATTTGAAGAAAGAATTTAACCTCTTTTATTATAATGTTTTCATATCCTACTTACATTACTCTTATTTTTATTTCAGTTTAACACTTATCGGATTGAATTTGGGCAAATCTATTGTTCTGAGTATCATAGCTACAAATGAATTGAGTGAACATCTTTCACATATGGAGCTGATTCAATCTACCACCAGTATAACAATTCACCTACCTAAACCAAGTAAGCAATGATAAGAAATATATATATATATACCATTCTTAACAGTTTTAATATGCATAATAGGGTCCTTAGGGGAGAAATTTGGTTAACAGATTTGCCTAAAAGCCTTATAATGGCACTTGAATACAATTTTTGTTCTTATTTTGTCCTATTGACATGGATTAATCGAGTGACCTTAATCACAAATCTGATATATCTGGATTTCAAGTATCATTTCTTAAATAAATAAGTAACTTCTTGACCTTTTTGCTAAGTGATTTAATCCAAGTGTATGGTGAAGAAAGCATCCCAAAGAAATAAAGTATTTCTGCCAAGATTTTAGCAGTGTCTCTTCATCAGCCTAACTAATTACCTAGAACAGGTTATCACTATTCCATAGGGTTCCCAGTGGAGCATAGGCCTTCAATATTAAATCTCCATTTTGCCCTATTCTCTTCAGTCTCCTTCAGCTGGCCCCCTAGTTGCCCGAAAGTCTCTCATCTCCTCCTTTCACGGTCTCTCCCATGTCACACTCAAACCCACTCCTCACTCGTCGTTTCCCATGGCCTAGTGCGAGATGTCATCCAGTGTTCTCACAAGTGCGTGTTCGATCCGTCTATATTCTCTTCGAAATATCATTGGGTAATAGGTTCTTGATTTGTTCGTCACCAGAGTTTTTTGTTACCACCTCCTCCCGGCTTGCCATCTTATTTTTATCATGAAGCGCAGGCAGCAGTTGGTTGGAAATGATTTCGGTGTCGCTTATGCCATTTTTCTGACATATACAGAGCTGACTGACTTAACGCTGTTGTTGAAAATCCTAATTTTCCTCTTCATTCCGAATACAGTGCAAAAGATTTTCAAAATTAGTTCAGAGTGATGACTGTCTCTCTTGCCTTTCCAATCCAGGTTTTGACATCCTCATCCGTCCTGTCACCTGTAGCTGAAACATTGGTGCCTAGATGAGTTAAAGAGGCGATTTCCTCCACGTTTCTCCCATTGACACTGGTTGGTGTTGGTTAGTTATCTTCATCATCCCCGTCTTCTCTATGTTCGCCTGCTTCTTCCATCAACTTTCTGACTTTCTCCTGTATGTCTTCAAGTTTTTGTGATATTAGACATAAATCGTTTGTGAAGTCCAGATGTTCTAGTGTCTTCTTTTTAGTCCAGTGTACTCCTGTCTTCTCACTCCCTAAATACGGTGTGTCGCATAATCCAGTCCACCACAGTTAGTAATACCACCGGTAACAGTAAGCAGCTTTTACCTACTCTTGCCTTCACTTAAACGGCTTCAATGGGTTTTCCATTGTGGATCTCTTGATATGTGGCATGTTTTATAGGCGGTGAACGGGCTTAAGTGATGAATAATGCTCTCAAAACACCAACTATGTAAAGTTTGTGAAGTATCCAAAGCCTGGATGATAGGTTAACCGATAAATGAAGTGACATTACAACAACTCGGTCTTAATTTATTTCAAGGACTTTTAGAAACTTTACTACTTTAATGGTTTGCGACTATTTACTAATCAGATGATATCTGTGGAAATATAATAAGCAAACTATGTTGCAACCTCATTATAATTCAATGTAATGTGACTTAACGTAAACAAAACAATTAATTCGGTGAAGAAGCTGTTTTCGGAGAATTCATGTACCTTTTTAGCTATACAATCTCATTGACATACAGTTCTTTCATGAAAGTGGCTAGCAACAAAAGCGATGAATTGTTACAATCACAACTGTTGATATTAATCAGTGCATAGGAGGAAGTGGATGAGTGCACCTTTTTTTATTCCTTCACGTTCCCAGTGGAACATAGGGCTTCAAGCTAGAGTATTGAAGTTTCTGTAGCAGTGTTTATTTTTATGAGATTGAGTTGCTGGTCAGCCTCATGCCTAACCTTCCCTCTTTACCAGTCTTATTACTGGCTTAGCTAGGTAAAGGAGTGCGTCGGCGGCCGGGGATCGAACCACGGACCATATGCATGGTCGGCGAGCTTCCTAACCGCTATGCCACCGACGCACAAAACCAGGGAGTAGTGGACAGCTGTTTCATCCTAGTTCTCGGGAATCATCGGCAGTACGCACCCACTGGGTTTCGAACCCAGGACCTCCAGGTTACAAGGCAAGCTCGTATACTATTCAGCCACTGGATGAGTGCATTAGAGTTACGTAATAAGACAAATAACTTAATGAATGAGATGTAGTCAAGATGCACATAGAAACGGAGGAAAATATGGAATCAATTACGAGTCCTGCAGAAAAACAAATTGTTATGAGGAGTTAGGAAACCAAACAAACAAAATCAGTTGAGTAGAAATTAACAAGTTTGTTAATATGACCATAGAACTGATCGAATCATTTTCTTTTGTATGCATTGTTCTGGTTTCTCCAACTGAATGTCTAAGGCTTCAACAATGCAAAGAAGACTAAAGTGAATTGTCTTTGGCAAGTTATTTTTCACTTTGTAGATCATCTTGAAGGACTTGTTAGCTAAGATGAAATGACCAGTGTTGATATGGTATTTAATTATAGCACTATCTATTGAGTCACTACTACCTTTCTACAAATATGCGGGATAATGTTTTGAATCCCATTAAACAAATGCCGAACGACTGGTATACCTGGCTTCACAAGAACAGGTCAACTGATATATGCACACAAAAGTATGCAGATGAGAGATCTTGCACTTTATGCACGACTGCAGAACACTATTCTTAGCGTTAGCGCAAGGAATGCTCTTCTCAACAATGCTGTAATTCTTCTCTTAACAATATAGTAGGTTCAGTATCGCTTGGAATCCAGGTTCATGTAAAGTTTCTTTCTTATACAACTAAGGAAAAGCAAAGGAATAAAATACGTCTACGTAATGCTCCACTAAATATTCTCCTCTTCCATTTTCACGTGTACAGAGTGAGATATAGGCATATTAAGAAAAAGAACAATTTTATTAAATTTATTGATATTTATATATATATATATGCATTCACGTAAGGAACGTGACACCGATGACAACCGACTGACTTGCTCCTCTTACGTAAGACTTAAATTTCTTGACTTCAACATCAAAATGTATTTTTTGTAAATGTCCAAGTCTTACTGGTTGTCTAGGAGCTGACATATTTACCGACAGTCAGACAGTAAAATAGACCGCTCAAAAATTTTAAAAATATATATTAAAATGACAAACAGAGTTATCCTAAGTAACTAAAAATGTCAGACCTGACAAAAGTTATACATATCAAAGAGAATAAACGCCTATAATATTAATAATAATAGAGCAAGTGAAAATAAATTAAGTGGTTTTGAGTAAGAAAGGTAAAAAGTAACACATCAATATTTCTATGAGATAAAGGTAATCCAATAAAATGGATTAGCCTCCAGTCTAGTCATTCTTTCCGTTCTTCTTCATACCTCTTGTGAATGCCTGCAAAGTGACCTAATTGTGGAAATAAGAATATCTTTCGATAAATATGTTTCATCTGTATACCTCTTAGCGATTTTCAGTATATTTTGATATCGTAGTGGATTAAGCAGGATTTTATATGTGTTTGTATGTTTCAGACCTTATTTCGAAAAGTATCCCTTTCATTCCCGAAGATAATTGGTAATCGACCTTAGAATAACAATAATAGATAGAAAAAATTAAATTATGAGAATAAAGTATATAGAGATACTTGAAAGCATCGACCAACGTAATCATCCATCTATCTGATGATATTAGATGGTTGGAGGCAATCAGCTGGAAGTCTTGGACATAGGTTTTGTGCTAGTTGGCACTCATCAGAAGTGATATGAGTTCCTTCAAGGCTGCAGATACGCCTTACTGACCAGTGCCAACTAGCATGAAACCTAGATCAAGCAAGGCTTCCTGCTAATTGCCTCCAACTATTGACTCCAGTCATCAAATCAATGCGCATCGTGATGGCGAGCTACCTAGAATGGTGGTCACATTGCAAGTCTGACTGATAGAATTCAGTCTGCACCAAAAGAGAAAGAACTAGACACATCACACTAGTTACTAGTGTCCAGTCAGAGTATCCATCTATCTATCGTACATAAACGGTATTTATTTTTTGGAAGCACAAACTGATTCCTTCATAGTGCTGTTTATTTTTGGGAGCATATGGGTCGTTACAACAGCATCTGCAGAGACTTCTCTCATAGTTATATATAAAATACAACCAAATCTTTCGAAAGACCGTCGCTCAAATGCTCTTCATACAACATTCCTTAAGGAGAAAATTGAACTTTGCATTCAGAAAGGCTTTACTCAGTCTCTTTTATTACCATGGCCTTAGTACTATTTTATCTTCCTTCTTTGTTTTCCTGAATAACTAATTGTATAATAGCATGGAGGATTTCATCATGAGCTGACATCAGTTAAAGAACCATTGGAAAACCTAGGAGTACTAGGTAACTGTTTTGTCCTAGTTTGGGACCCTTCAGCAGTATGTACCCACCAGGATTCGAAACCAGGACCTTCTGGTTACAAGGCGAGCTCGTAGACCATTGAGCCACTGGGACTAAGCCCTATTCAGGCAGTTAACCTGGGGTTCTAGAGAGAAGCCGTGACCAGTAGGGTGCAGCAGGTTGAAGATGAGGCAGTAACTCATCGAAGAAGACATTGCGAAATGGTCGCGCTATGTCGTGGATTGGCAGAAGTTAGAATTCAAGGACCATTGGATCGGGTCCCAGTGGCTCAATGGTCTACGAGCTCGCCCTGTAACCAGTGCTGAAGAGTCCCGAACTAGGACGAAACAGCTGTCCAGTACTCCCAGGTTTTCTAGTGGTTCTCTAACTGATGTCAGCTCATGATGAAATCCTCCATGCAATCAAACAAAATCCCTACAAAACCAATACTTGAAAATTGTATAATGGGCTGTGTACAGTCCGCTTCATACTTTCTGCAACTCATTTTCAGTCCTTGTTCTCTTGTCCCTTATCACCTACTTTCAGACGGTTATTCATCATTCAAATAATTAACTGTCAACCTTCTTGATTAAGTAGAAGTATTCTCTATTTTTCAAAGATGATTATTATTATTCATGCACTTTGATTTCCTCTGTTATTAACATTATGCATATATATATATATATGTACATATATATATATATATATATATATATATAACCCTTAAGTAGCTGCAGAGCTTCGAAGTGAAGTCACGAACAGAAGAGATCTCTTTGCTGACCCATGCATTCTTAATAATAAATATGGTTATGAATCTTATGGGCAATGGTCAGGTAGATGTAATTCACAATTTCTGAATTGTATGGCATATCACATTTGGGAAGTAAGCGTTGTATAAAGAAGAGTTAGTAAGCTACAGAGTTGGGTTTGATGTCAAATTTTTTCTCGTTTGAATGTCAGCACAAAAGCACTGAATTTAAAGTAACATAGATATAAGACAAAAGGAGTGAACTACACTTTGATAGTTGTATTAATAATAACTGTCACACAACAGCTTTGATCCCCTTGGGTTCGGAGTGGATCATGGGGATTCAACAGAAAATCTCCAATTTCTCCTGTTCTCTGAAGTCCTCTTCATCAGGCTCCGAGATTACATGTATGTTTTCATACCCTCCTATTACGATCTCCTCCATGTCACACTCCGATTCACGCCAAACTAATCGTTTTCCATCCATTCTTCACCCAGCTGATGCCATTGCGCGAGATGGTATCCAACGGTCTCCTTAGAGTGCGTCCGATCCACCTCCACTTCCTCCGGCAAATCTATTGAGTATTAGGTTTTTGACTGGTTTATTCACACAGTTTCTTGTTGCTAATTCTCTACGGACATTTCATCTGCAATATGGAGCGAAGGCAACTGTTGATTGAAGTTTACAGCCATCCGTTGAAAATGCATTTCTTGACGCTCAGGCCAAGTTTCGGAGCAATTTAGGAAAATTGACTGACCTGACATTGGTGTTGAAACTCCAGACTTTGTTCAGAAAAAATTCGAAACTGATTTCAGAGTGGTGTAGTTCTGTCTTGCCTTTCCGATCCCGATTTGAACGACCGTATCCATTCTAATGTCTGCAGCTGAAACGATGCTGTCTAGGTAAATGACGTATGTGAACTCTTTCAAACTTCCCTTGTTGGTAGTGGTTGGTACTAAGTGTTTGTGGTGGTCGGTTATCTTCATCACCTTCGTCTTTTCTACGTTCATTAGTGGTCGTGTCTCAGCCTCCTAGGTCTTCTGACAACTGGCTGGTTTTCATCCATTCTACTTCCTCGAGCTTATGTGAAATCAGGGATTAATCATCTGAGAAGTCTAGATCTTCCACAGTCTTCTTAATAGTCTGTCTTAATAGTCTTCCTGTCTTCTCACTCTCCACGTATTGTGTTCCGTACAATCCAGTTCACCTCAGTTAGGAATATCATCTGTGATAGCAGGGAGCCTTTGTTCACTCTCGTCCTCACTTTGAAGGCTTTACTGAGTCTTCAGTTGTAGAAACAACCTTGGTACTGATCATTTATTGAAGTTGAAAGCTGTTACCGGATATTCAAAGTGAAACATTTTTATTTTGTGCAAGTTAGGGGCAGTTTTCAAACCTGGACGCATTTTGCTTACTTTCAGATAGCTTTTCAACATAAGTGTAATTTGTTTTACACATTCAAGTGAAATGCATTTCAACCTTGAATGCAACTTTTAACTTTCTTATAATTTGCCTTATTCTTATTTTCCATTCCATTCCTGTAATGTTTCAAATATGAACTCAGTAAATATTTCAGTTGGAAATGTTTACTTTAATGAAGTCAAACACTGGAAAGGCAATAAATCGGCAGCTCATCAACTTTCAATTGACTCAAAACTATTATCAGACAGTACCAGAAAAAACTCTATTGAAAAAGTATACGAATTCTCATGGGAACCGCCTCAATTTCTGTTGAGTAAATCATTTATCCAGATACCACAATCAGAATACAACTCTTTGACGTCCGGTGAACTACAGGTAAGTTCATCAGTTTACTGTGACAAATTATGGTGTTTTTCGATCCAAATTACTGATTCAACTAATGGTGGTAAATTTGAGGACTGTAACTAAAGGTTATTTAAGTAGTATTTGAGAAATATTTATAATTTAAAGCAGAATACAGCTTCTATGATTACGTGTAACTCCCAGCCACTGTTACTGAAGCAAAAGCTACCGAAACACTCCACTGGCGGCCTGATTAAAACTTGGGCTACCGAAAGCTTCCATTTCTCCTTTGCATATACTTCCCCTCCTTCGGTTTGTTTTTACGGATCAATATATATGATGTCGTGTGGCATTATTTACTCGTGTGTATTTAAAATGTTTAGAAGCTTCTGATTCTCAAGTTCCTACTAGAATTTGAGGTAAGGCCTGATTGCGCTTGGTGACATGTCCCCATACATGAGATAAATGTTCTTCAGTTATGTCCTTGGGTCTCACAATGTACTTCTGAGCATCTCGCAATTGGCTTTTAATCAGATATTGTGGATTTATTGAAGGAGACAAAGCAGATATAGCGTAATGGAATGGTTTGTGTTTCGGCTTAGAGACCACTATGTCACAGGATCTACTGTCAGTTTTTATTTTACTTGAAGACATTGTACGATGGGAGAATATCATGCAATGAACTCCTCTGAACATTTTATAAATACTGTCCAGAATAAAGATGTCATTATTTTCAGCCAGAAACTCAGTCATCAGAGGCCTACTTAAATCACTGAGCTACCTAGCTTTCTACAGAGCATCAAACATCAAATTTCCTCAGATATACTTTGTTTTAACCACTTTTTTAAGTCCCTGAACGATAATCTATAGTCGCTTGCATACTTCAGCGGCATTCACCATACCGCTTGCTCTGTTTTGAAGAGAAAATTACGTTAGGGAATTCAGGACATGCTGCAGATAAAACGAAATCACGTCGAACTACATACCGTAGAATATTGCTTTACTTGAAGGTTCTGTATAAGGAGTAGGCAATACCAACCTGAAAATTCATAATGAAGCTATTATTTGGATATAATAGAGAAGGTTTGTAACTCATTTGGGTGATTTCGGTTTAGCTATGTTCACTGAGCACGAGGGTTTAAATGCCAGACTTTCATTGCCTTACTAAGCAGCAACCTCAGGGCATACTTCAATCTGAAGCAAGATTTTCCCTTTTTGGGATTGAAGTATACGCTGAGGATATTGTCTAGTAAGGCAATGAAAGCTATCATTTTTATTATTATTATTCATCGTGTATTCTCTGAGACAGGGACAAAAAGAATCAGATAGAAGCAATAAATCCTCAGGATGATACACAAAATTATGTTTAATAAGATGTATCACCATTATCCTATCAACAGTCATTATCATTTTATCAAACTGTACAGAAGAGTTATGTCTGTTTCATGGAAATAATCATCGACCATAAGCAAAATAATGGTTAGTTTTACGACTAAAAATATTTCACGGAAATTCTATCTGCTAAGCAGTGAAGTTTCTACTTTTTGCATCGAATTACTGAGTGATCTATGCTGTACTATATCTTGGAGTGAAAGGTTTCCATTAGCTCTCCTATTATACCGAAAGTCACAGGAAAATGCAGGAAAATACTGAAAGATATAAGATAAAAAGAGTATCAGTTTCAAGACATTACACACACGATAATATGCAATTATGTTTCATGAATGCAGATACATTATTGGACACAGTTCCTGTTCTGAATGATTTAATAATACTACTTCAACTGGTTGTACAAAGTTATCCATTATCTTATAAGAATACTGATGAGTGGTTATTTTGTCATCGTGCGTCTTTGAAGTTCAGAAGCTTCTTCCTCAGGAATTAAAATCAGTCAAAGCCAGTTTGTGTAAATCTTGTATGTATTACGGAAATCGTAGCTGTAAAAACAGGAAATTCTGAAATCAGAGTTCCGAATAGATTCTTTCACTATCTCCTCCTGTCATCGTCGTACGGTTTAAGGTTTCGAAACCTTGATATTAGACGTTTGGAGGAAATAGGAAGCATGCCTTCCACCTAGGTTTTGTGCTTGTTCGCACTCACCAGTCAGCAAGACTTATCTGCAAGACATTTGGGCTCGATATTGACATCCTGTCGCACTGTTCTGGATATTTTTGATGGACACTAGTTAGCATCTAGTTTAATGTGTCTAAACGTTTGTTTGCTGCGGTACTTCCGACTCAACAATTTGTAACTTGCCTTAAATGTGCTCAGTTTTATAAGCATAGTAAGAACAGACAAGGCGGGTTGTTACAAACCTCTTCATCTTTATTTATCCGTTCAAAACAAGCCTTCTAATTCCTTCATAGTCAAATTACAATAACATATTTCTAGAAAATCAATAATTTGTCAATGATTACTTTAAATTCACAAATTTTCGCTTTTATTACTGCTTAGCACTCTTAAAAAATGCAGATTAACGAGGTGATATATATGAATTTGTTCAGTCTAATATTTTAGTTATTCTTCTTACAATATTATCAGCAGGAAGTTGTAGGCTTAATTTCGTAATGGATTATTATTATTACTTATTTTATTCCTTTGAGTTCCCCAGTGGAACATAGGACTTCACGCTAGAGTCTAGAAGTTTCAGTTGCGGTGAGTTTTTTACAGGATAGAGTGGCTAGCCTCATGCCCAGCCTTCCTTCTTTACCGGGCTCACTATCGGATAAGCGAGGTAAAGGAGTGAGTCAACCGGAGATTGGACCTCGGACCACTTAACTTGGTTGATCGCGTCCTACCACTGAACTATAGAGCCCAAATAGCTGATTGGTAACGTCTCTGACTGCAGCACTAAGTCATGAAAGTTCAAATCCCACAAAGGACACAGGTTCCTTCAAGACGTATTGGAATAATGAAACCAATAATTCAAACAGTGATGTCAGTTTATCATTATGCTGTTGAAATGATTTTGAGTAATAAGTTTGATTGGAGCCTCATCAAGTAGATGACACTGATACCACTGTGTACTAAACCAGATAAATATGTTGGTTATGCAATTACACACATCACCAAAGTGTAGTGTAATTCTATTTAAAATTAACACATAAAAACTTCCCCCATAAAATGTTACTGAACACAATCGTTTTTTTTACCAAACTGTTTAATTTCGATTTCAGACAAATCAACAAGATGGTGATTTTCCTGTAATCGAATATCAAGTCCACGTATGGATAAGTTCAACGGTGATGGAATTCGAGGACACTTATTATGAAAGTAAACCAGCGCTAACACATTTTCTGTCAGAGACTTCCATTTTCTTAACTGATCTACCCCAGCCTGGAGCTTTAGGAATTTGGGTATGTTGCATTAAAGTACACCTAGAAGCTTCGAATTTTAAACTTGATTATGTCTCTTTTGAAATACCCTTGGAGATATACCAACTACTGTATTCATCATAATCTTATGTGTACTAATGGGTTATTATTTTAACCACACAAAAGTTAGTTATCCTTCAGTAGGGAAGAGTTCGAAGGGTGTAAAATAGTCATTTCCATTTACAAGATTTATCGATAAAATGCTTTTTGATTCAAGGTGACTACCAGCACTATCGAGTAATACTCTGATTTAAGTGAAAGCGGATTGAATACCTACTTCAGTTAGAGAATTATTGTAAATCAGGAGTAATATCCAGTTATTTAGTTCCAGCTTCCGACTTATCTTCAGTACGCACCCATCGGAGTTCGAACTCAGGACCTGCACATTACAAGTCAAACTCGTACGCCATTCTATCACCGATACCCGATTCAATGGACAGCACATGAATCCTAACTTATACCGATTCATGATTTTACCGCGACCACAAGCCAATGTCGTCGCGAGGATTGTTTCCTCAATCCCAAACAGGCAGAACCCACGGGTCACGAATTCTTGCTTGAACACATGCCATGTAGGCAGTAACTAGTAAGTATCAGAATTCATGGACCAGTAAGTCACATTCCAGAGGGTAAATGGTCTATGAGCTCGCCTTGTTACCGGGAGGTCTTAAGTCTGAACCCGGTGGGCTCATGCTGCTGATGAGTCCCACACCAGAACAAAACAGCTGTCCAACACTTCCACCTGGTTTCCACTGCTTCTCTAACTGATATCAACCTATGATGAAACTTGAAATAGATCAAAAGCATACAAACTGACTCTTGAGAATACTTACTAATTCAGATTACATGTGACATAAATCGCCTAATCTTCGAAAGTGATTAAAATGCCTGAAACGCCATCAACCGTTTGTTTAATACTTATTTCGATAATTTTGATACACTGTGCCTTGATAACACAAAACGAGATTATCTATTACAGTGAATTACTGCACATGTCTTGAATAATAATAAGCATATAAACCAATAAAATACCATATTTTAAATGAAGAACTTCAGGTTAAATAAAAAGCATGTGGAAATACCCCCTGAATTTATTTACAGAAAGTATATTTACAGTGAACAACTGCTGCCTTCAGCAAATATCTCTTCAGGTTCCACAGTTATCAATCCATCAGTGTCAGCATGCAATAGCCAGTAAAATTAAAAATTTGAATTATGTCAGAAAGTGTATTGTGATACAAGCACATGACGACGTAATAGCCAGTAAGTTTTGATTAGCATCTAAATAAAAGTATAATGTATGTAATTTAGTCAGCAAAAGCATGGAGTAAAACGAGATAAAATAAACCAGAATCACGTGTTTGAGTATTTATAATCAATAAAAAAGCATAGTTTTCGAGGGGTGAGTTGTAATCATGGGTGTGGAAGACAACGCAGATACTAAAAGGAAACAATTGAACAAATGGTCTACTCTGAACGTCATTACAGGGGTGAAAATTAACGGATAAAATAATGACAGTGGTGCAGTATATATAGAGAAGTACAATTAGTGGAGAATTATTAGGTAAGGGAGAATTTTAAAAAATGGAAAGGAAAGAGTTGGATGAATACAGTGACAAATTTAAAAATGTATTGCATAAATCTGGGGTAATAGAGCTAATATGAAACGTCATGAAATTGTAAAAGGCCTGTATTAAAAGCCTGCCAGTGGAACAAGAGAAGTAAGAAAAAGAATGGGAAAAGGGTTTTATGTATTTATTAATTTTGTTCCTCTACTTTCCCAGTGAAACAAAAGGCTTCAAGCTGGAGGCTGCTGGCCTCATGCTCAACCTTCCCTGTTTGCCAGTCTTATTACTGGCCTAATTAGGTAAAGGAGTGCATCGGCGTTCGGGGACTGAACTCCGAATCACATGCGTGGTTGGTGAGCATTCTACCGCTGTGCCACTGAGTCACATGTGTTAATTATTAATAGGGAATAAAAAGACAGTTGCAGCGAAGAAAATTTTCTTTTCGACGAAGTCATCATCTAGGCTGTACATTCGTGTATTTATATCAAATGGATGGGAAAGTTCCAGAACAATTTCTGGTTAGGGGTTGAATTAATAAAAAATTACTATTAGGAATTAGAATGCCATAATAAACAGGGGGATGGGTAAAACTCAAACAAAGTAGCATAATAACTAAGAAAATTGACATTGTGCAATTGCGGGTTAGAAATGTAAAAATAATAAAATATACAGGATGTTTGGATAAAAACTAATGTGATGAATATTTGTTTATGCAATCAGGGATTAATTATGTAGAAATAATAAAATGACAAAATAAACAGGAAGTGTGGATATGAAAATATGGTAGTGTAGACAGGGATTAAGAAAACTTAAAATAACATGAATAAACAGGAAGTTTAGATAAGAAAGGCGATGGGATGGTCGTTATTAAAAAATTTACCTGTTTACGATGGCCATGGCAGGGACAGGGGTTGAATGTATTTCTTTTGGATACAAAGGGTGGGTTTGAGTTTTTGGATAGCTAACGCCTCAGCTATGCCCAGATGTCTTGATTTCACTCCCTTTGATAGGTTTGATTGAATCTTGTATATTACTTTGAAGGACTTTTCGAAAGGCGCTGAATGTCCTGAGTTGACCAGATGTTCTGTCACTGAACTGTTTACACGTTTTTGCTCTCCTTTTACCAGCCAGGCTGGTAGTGTTCACGAGCGCGTTTTTCAAGTCGGCGCATGGTACGGTCGATGTACTCAGCTCCACAAGAGCAAGTGAACTGGTATATGCATGTTAATTAATAATATTTAAAGAGGAGTTGTTGACTTTATTCTGGGTGAAGATGGATAAAGCGAATAGACACACTCCTTCTGGATACAGAGATTATGTCTTTTAGTATTCACGACTACCGCCTGAACTAGTGATAGGAAAGTTAGTAAAGTTTCACTTGATAGGTTACTAGGAGCACGGAACGTTCGTTATGATTTCATTCCATACCCACTTTCCACGAAGACGTTCTTTGTGTCCACTTTTCTGCAGACTAATCTAGTACCCAGCGTATCCCAATTTTTTTGGTTTACTTCGTTAAAGTGTTTAAATTGCCTCTCAAAACATGTTTGACTTACTTGATTCTCAAATGAAAGTGCAATAAACTCTATAGTACTCTCCTGTTAGATATATTAGTGACCGAATTGCAAAAAATAACCCAAAGATTTAGACATGTATTTCAAAGTAGCTAGTTACATGAATTATCATCCGATGACTAAATCTCATAAAATTTAGCTTGAAATAAAAACTTCCATGTTTAGTAAGTGAGTTCTCTCTGTTTCAGGTAAGACCACGTCTAAGTATTGGATGGGGAATATTTAAAAAGTCGGTGTATTACTATTCAAATATGAATGAAGAAAATGGCGAAAAAAGTAAGTGGAAAAAAGTAGCTTTACTATAACAACCATATGTAACATTTTTGAATAAGAAAAATAATGTTACGCCAATTGTTGTCTCCTGTAATAAACTACCCAACAGCCCACTCGTTTCCATATTGTGTTGTTTGGTATTGGAATATAACTATAGTACACGTATGAAAAATCAAGTAGAATAGTCAGTTAATTAGTACTTGTAAGGAGTAAATTGACTGAAATGAAAGTCATTCACTCTTCAAGAGATATTTATATTATTTCAAAATAGTTTGTTTGAATCATAAATAGCCTCTGTGAACTATTCGAGATTTGAAACCATTATGATATGAGGAATCTCCACGCTATGAAAAGGGGGAATAGTGCGGCTGGATAACAGTGGCACGTGTCAAGTGATCCACACTGGAAAACTCAGGGAAGCCGCTGAAGTGAAGATGGGTGTAAGACAAGACTGTTTGATACGATAGACGATATTTTTAATTTTGGTGGACTAGACTGTGCGGAAGACCCTTCTTGGAGAGCGAGAAGACAGGAATTCACTGGACCCAAAAGAAGATTCTAGAAGATCTGGATTTCATGGAAATTTTATTTCTAATGTCACACAAACTTGAAGAATTACAGGAGAAAATCAACAAGTTGGCAGAAGAGGCGGGCATAGACGACAGGACTTCGAGTTAGCATAGAGAAGATGTAGGTGATGACGATAAGCAAGCACCACCTACAGTATGCACGCATTACTATTGACGGACGGAATTCGAAAGAGGTCACTTCTTTCCATTATGGGTAAATTTTTATTTTGATAGAGTCTCACAGTGTTATACAGTAATATTTACTGATGACGTTTCGAGCACAATTTATTGCTCATAATCATATCACGGTAATCACACAACTTCTTTCCTTCATTTATATACATGTGTGGAATCGACTAGATATTGGATTAAAATTCAATATGAGATAATGTACATTCAGAAATAATAGTACGAGTGTTATTAATCCATTGCAATGAGATGGGAAATACGACGAGTGTTTTTATAGTCATAATAAATTGATTGTTAGAATGTGTTTGAATGGAAATAGATTATTTATTATCCTCTTCTGATTTGACTGGTGGCAATAATACGAGTGTTATTAATCCATTGCAATTAGATGGGAATACGACGAGTGTCTTTTACAGTCATAATAAGTTGATTGTTAGAATGTTATGATGTGCTTGAATGGAAATAGAATTTTAAGACTATTTATCTTCTTCTGATTTGACTGGCGGTAATAATATCTTCCATATTTCTGGTATTTGCATTGAGTCACTTCTGTTGCATGTGTTGGGTGTAGATTCGATGAACAAAGATTCAGTAATCAACCTCTCTCTCCACCTACCTAGATTACTTTTTAGAATTTTAACCCTCTCCCACCCTATTGTGTGGTTGTGTGTTAATGCATGCATTGCGATGGCCGAGCTTTTTTCTAAATTACTTATCTTCTCTGGGTCAACCATTCTTATCTTAGCTAAATTCTTATGTTCTGACAATCTGACTACCCCTGACCGACTAGTTTGACCTATGTAGTTGACCTCACAGTCATTGCAAGGTATTTTGTAAATTATATTATTTTGTCTAATTGGGTCCACTGGGCAAAATTAGACAAAATAATATAATTTACAAAATACCTTGCAATGACTGTGAGGTCAACTACATAGGTCAAACTAGTCGGTCAGGGGTAGTCAGATTGTCAGAACATAAGAATTTAGCTAAGATAAGAATGGTTGACCCAGAGAAGATAAGTAATTTAGAAAAAAGCTCGGCCATCGCAATGCATGCATTAACACACAACCACACAATAGGGTGGGAGAGGGTTAAAATTCTAAAAAGTAATCTAGGTAGGTGGAGAGAGAGGTTGATTACTGAATCTTTGTTCATCGAATCTACACCCAACACATGCAACAGAAATGACTCAATGCAAATACCAGAAATATGGAAGATATTATTACCGCCAGTCAAATCAGAAGAAGATAAATAGTCTTAAAATTCTATTTCCATTCAAGCACATCATAACATTCTAACAATCAACTTATTATGACTGTAAAAGACACTCGTCGTATTCCCATCTAATTGCAATGGATTAATAACACTCGTACTATTATTTCTGAATGTACATTATCTCATATTGAATTTTAATCCAATATCTAGTCGATTCCACACATGTATATAAATGAAGGAAAGAAGTTGTGTGAGTAACTTGATATGATTATGAGCAATAGTTTGTGCTCGAAACGTCATCAGTAAATATTACTGTATAACACTGTGAGACTCTATCAAAATAAAAATTTACCCATAATGGAATTACACTCTACCACAGTGCCCAAGTTTTATTCTTATATCAAGGTCACTTCTTTCACTTATCGTTTCAGCTACAGGTAGACAGCACGGATGCTGATGCCAAAAACATCCAGGATAGGAAAGTCAAGGCAGACCTTCATCACTCTAAAATCAGTTTGGAAATCTCCTGCGGTGTACTCAACATAAACAACAAAATTTGGATTTTTAACAGAAATATTAAGTCAGTCAGTTCTTCCACATTAGTCAGAAATTTAGCCTGAGCGTCACAGAAAGCATTTCTCCAACTTTTATCGATAGCTGACTTCGCTAGCTCTATACTGAAGATCAGATCGCAGGCCAGAAGGAATTATCACCCAGTAAACTCTGGGAATGAATCAGGAAAAAACCTATTGATGAAGAAGAAAATATTCCGAAGAAAGTAGAGATGGATTGTACAAACACTAAGGAGAGTGTCACGTGAAAACGTATGCCATTCCACGGCTTGAGTGGAATCACAATGAGAAAGGACGAGTGGGGCATGTATCTAAGTGTGAGGGGGAGATGACAGCCTACGGAAAACCGCGAGGACATCTGACAGAGACTACAGAGAACAGGACAAAATAGGAATGTCCTGCTGAAGCCTTATGTTCTAGTTGGAACCCAAGGGAATAATAATGATAATAGATGGGATATCTTCTTATCAAACTTGCATTTCGAACTCAAGTTTATTTGAAAAGAGGAAATCCATATTTTGCTAGAATATTTTCTTTCATAAAACTTAAAGTTAAACAAACTAGAGAAATATTAGTGATTTTTTCATTTTGTTTTCATATCCATCATGCTTAACACTTTTGACACTATCTAGCTATCTATCTATCTATCCATCCAACCATAACACTACATCATTTTTGAAGATAATGAAGTTACCAAACTGTCGAATGTAAACAAACCTCTTCATAAATTATATGTACTAACTATAACAGTAATAACAATATGAGATAATTTGGTTCTGATTAGAAAATTTACGTAAGTGAGTTGTAGTAGTAGTTGTTGGTAGGTAGGAGTAACTGACTGTCAAAACATTATGAAAACAGTTTAAATGCCTGAAAAATTTTCTTACAATAACTAAATTAGGTTTGGTTGAAAGAACAGCTTTCTTTTACCACTAAATTCCATCTCGTTCAAACAATAAGGTTGACGTATAACTTGCTTATTTTATATTTTTTATTTAACTTTGGGTGGAAGGTTAATTTTAAGGTTTTGAGAAATATTAAGCATTAACTCCGTGTATTAATGCCTTGTGACAAAGTGGTATTTTATGGGCAGCTGTTTACCAGGGCTGGATATTCGGAGATTTAACTGATTTTGAAGTGTTTCGCCACGAAGTAATATCAATTAGGGAACCTGTTGAAATCCAGGAAGTATTGCATTATCTGTTTCGTTTTAGTTTTGGAACTGTTCAGTAGTGCTCACACTGGTAGGACTATGGTTCGGTGTGTGATGAAACCTATCGAAAAATGTTTTCTTATAGCTATTATTCCCAACTTAAAATGAAAACGGTGAGGTTTCCACAAGTTGACGATGCAGAATGACATCGGTTTGTAGGTTAAAACTTCAGTCAATTCACAAACACAAAACGAAATGAGATCTTTGAATAGTCATTCTGTTGGATGCATAGTTCATCGTCCGTGCTAGATTTATCTTTAATTAAAAACTGCGAAACCGCTATGAACATACCAAAGTTCGCTAGCATAGGCTGGAAGCGAATATGCGTTGTAATTCTTGTGCTGTATATATTTTAATCTTTTTTACTGCTCAAGAGTTTCAGTCAATTAAGATGAATATTCTGTTCGGATTGAATTCGTATTTTGAGTTTTCCTTTGAATGGGATACCACAGCTTCTTCTCCTTATTGTTATTATAATATGGTCCGTATTATGATGTTCAGCCACGGTCCTTAACATTCTACGGTTAAGTGTATTCTTTCCATTAACACTTTGATAATTCATTGCTTATTCGGCCTCAGTCAAAGTGTCACTGAGTCGGCTAAAGTATATTATTTCTACAACATGGGTGCTATGATTTGGTGAATATAGTATAACATAGGTCGTATAGACTTTCATCACATCAATAACTAGTTCATTCACGGAGACACAGAAACAAGCATGCATATTATCAAGATATATCAAAGTGGTCAGTCACTGATATGGTCTCAAGTAGGATCATGGATTAATGTAAATCACAGAACCACTGAAAAATCAGGAAGTATTGGGCAGTTACTTCGTCTCAGTCTAGGAATCTTCATCAGCACACAACCACCAGGGCTGGAGCCCCGGACTTCCCGAACCACTAAGAAACAGCGATTTTCAATCGTTCACTAACTTGTATCACTCCTTGATCAGACTTCAAACAAATCAGATCCCTTCAAACTGACTCTTCAAAATTAATCTGAAGCTCGCTAGTGACTCACTGGCTTCAGGACAAAGTTTCATCGAGTTTTAGTGAGAATCCGTGACCAGTGTGGTCCACCACCAGGTCGAGAGTGAGAATAAATACTTGCCAAAAACATTGGCTGGTGGTCACGCCAAAATCACGAATTTGTAGAAGTTGTAAATTATTGTCCATTGAATCGTATCTCAGTGGCTTAATGGTCTACGCGCTCTCACCGTAACTGGGAGATCCTGGACGTGAAAGCGAGTGTGTTTTCGAATTTGATAAGTCCAAAACTGGGACGAAACACTCGTTCAGTCCTTCTTAGTATTTAGCAGTTCTCCAGTTGAAATCAATCAGTGATCGAACATGACATCATTCAAATCCCTACATACTACCTCTCGGACACTGATATGATCGTTCAGTTAACTTGTTAGCTTGAATGTTATTTGTGAATATTTTGATTGAAAACAACAGATTTTAATCAGACAAAATGAATAATACGACTCTATCGGGTTTGGTTTTTGAGGTAATCATTCATTTCTGTTACTTATTGAGAAAGTTGCAATAATGAATTTACATTGGCAATACACAAGCTTATGTGTTTATATCTTGTGATATATCATTTTTCCCCCTAATGGGTTGGCATTTTCACTTTTGAAAATTTGAAATAATTTTAGTTTATATAGAGTGTCAAATTTAGGATATTCGATTCAGCAAAATTTTATCCCACAATAAGAACAAGCAATCAATCGTTTCTTTGAGTCGTATTTTGGTGGCCTAAAGCAGTTTATTGAATTCCTGTCACAAAGATACAGACAGAAGTATTGACCGTTAAAGTGATTATTGAGGCTTTCTCATCACGCAGCTTAACGCGGATAATTATGATCTAAAGTTAAACTAATAATTTCAGCGTGTTATTAATATCATCTCTTATTGTCCGAAGTGACTATTCGCAAGTCGAATGTATGACTAGTCATGAAATCCTTCTGGCTTTCGCCTTTTTTTGTAGTTGACTGATTTATGGACAGCGAAGCACAATATGAAAGCGTGGTATACACCGCAAGACATTGTTTATTATTGTTTCCTTTAATTCCTAGAGGAACAAACGGCTTCAGCCACGCGTCTCCACTGCGTTCGGTTCTCTGCTAGAGTCTTCACCTGGCTCCAAGTCTGCCAACACGTTTTCATCTCCTCTTCACATGATCTCCTCCAAGTCACCCTTGCACTGATAACCAACTCGCCGCTTCCCTTTCGGGTTCCACTCGAGCAATGGCTTGTCTAGTGATGTCACTTGATGGTTTCCTCAGAGTATGACCAGCCAATCCATCTCCATTTCTTCCTGCCTATTTGTTGCACAATCGGTTCCTGCTGGGTTGGTTCGCTCCCAGAGATCCCTGTTGCTGATCTTTTCTGGCCGGCCATCTGATCTTGAGTATTGAGCGAAGACAACTGTTAATGAAGGTTTGTAGTTTGTTTGAGATGCTCTTTATGACGCGCAGTGCAAGTCTCTGATCCGTATAGTAGCACTGACTGACTTCACATTGGAGTTGAAAATCCGGATCTTATTCTGATTTTGATGCTGAGTGCTGTTGACCTCCACACAGACTTGAGAGTGATGAAAGCTTGTCTTGCTTTTCCGATCCTTGCTTCAATATCCTCGTCAGTTCTGCCTGTAGTTGAAACGATGCTTCCCAGGTAGGGAAAGGAGGTTGTTTCTTTCAGGTTCCTCCCATTTATGCTGATTGTTGTTGTTGTTGGCCAGAAATCTTCATCACCTCTGTTTTATCTATGTTCACCTGAAGGAGGTCCTATCTTTGATGCTTGTTCTGCCAACTTGTTGCTTTTCGCTTGCATATCTTCCAGCTTGTGGGAGATCAGACATGTATCATCGGTGAAGTCCAGATCCTCCAAGTTTTTTGTGTGAGTCCATTTTATGCCTGTTTCCTGATTGCCCGCTGTTTGTCACATTATCCAATCTACTGCAATCAGGAAAATCATTGGCGATAGTAGGCAGCCAGCTTGTCTTACTCCTGTCCTCACTTGCTGCAAAAACCGCAAGAAATGTTAAATTTGAAATGCTTTTCGTGTCTGCGTCACCAACTCATGTCAAAGTTTCTGGATATATGTTAAGCCAGTCGTCGCCTTGATTGACTGGCATTTTTTAGCTGACATAGAATCAGGTTGAAAAGGGGATGGTGATAGTGAAACCAAAACGTGGAATCAGACCATGAAATCTTTAACAGTTAGCCTGAGCCACTTAAGAAGGTGCAAACTCCAGTTTCCAGGATCAAACAGCCGGAGACAACTAGTGATACGGCTTAAAATTTTTTCTAATGGTGGAGATTTATTCGCTCGTGTTGATCCCTCATCATGAGTAAAACCCATTTTATTCACCAATGAGAATTTACTTTTTTCCTTTTAAAATAATTCACAGGAATGACTACCTACAGTCCACTGCTTATGGATACTGCGTCAAAAGAGCTGTCGACTACATCAAATCATTCTCAAACAATAAAGCTGGTTTATACGTCAAATCGTTTTCGGATTCTAATGGGTATACTGGGATTAGGTGCTATTCTTTTATGCTGTCTTGTAGCCATTTTGATATTTCTTCGATTCTGTTCAAAACAAAACAGATTCAGAGATAGAAACACGTGAGTGTAAATCATTTAACATTTTGTTTGCGTTAGTTTTAGTATCTGTGCCTAGATTAAAACTCATTTTTGGTATATAACGCAATAGTGTCGCATAATGATTAGATTTCCCTTGACTTCTTGTACACCACATGGGGAACCACTTAAAAACCATGAAGTATGAACAGCTATTCCGTCCTAGCTTGGGATTTCTCATTAGATTCTATCTACTGCGGTTAGAACCAAGTACTTTCGAGCTACAGGTCAAGCCTGTAGATCAGTCAGTCACTGGGACTTGATCTAATGGACTGTGAATTCGAAATTTTGACTTTAGGACGACCATTAGCCACTATCGTCAAATTCATAGATAGTTCGTACACTTATTCCCCAGTGTTTGAATGATCTACGAGCATGACTTGCAATCCAAAAGTCCTTGGTTTGAACCCTTGTGGGTGTGTACTGGTGAAGAGTCCCAAACCAAGTCAAAACAGCTATCTAATACTTCTTGGTGGTTCTCAATGGTTCTCTATGTGTTGCTAAATCGTCTTGAGATTCGGAACAAATCAAATCCCTAAAAACTACATTCTGAAAGTACAAAAGTGAGTAGACAATTGACTTACATATTCCCTGCTGTTGCACTCTTAAACAGGCACATTATTCTTTTCATTTACTGGCTGTCTGACAATGTTGCACAGAGCTATGTATCGCTGATTGATTGCTTTGAGTAACTGGATGTCATGTACATCAAACAGTAGTGTTTGCTAGACAGATCGAAGTAATCTGAACATTGAATGGCTGTTTCGCTAGGTTGGGGTCAAGCTCATCAGCGGTGTAGCTTGTTTGACTAGGCTTAAAGGGCTGAATCAATAAATAATATCAGTCAATTAGTAGTATATAGCGTTGTTCACTTATGTTTGCTTCCTTGATCACTCTTCACAGTATCAAAAAGATCACATATTACGATCTGAATAATTTTGGTTTGCCAAGGAAACCGTGTAGTTCGCCCATTCCGAATTTGTTTCAATGCTACACTATTCATGATTTTCACAAAGTTATATTTAATATTTCATCGAATTTTTTAAATATTACTTATAAATTATCTGTTTGACTTTGCAAGAATTATGGATTAGAATAATTTTTATAGTGAAACACACCTAAAAATACTGAAGAACGGTGAGATTTCTTCGCAAATGCATATCACTGGAGGACTGGCTGAAAACCCAAGGATTCTGAATATTCCATCCCCACTCATTAGTCCGATTAAGAGATAATTTTATCGATAATTAAGTTATTAGCCAGTGGTTCATTATTTACAATCTCTTCCTTCCAGGACCATCGGCACCTACTGTCCTCACACTTCAGATGCTAGTCATTTCACTGTTATATGTTACTGGAAAGTAATGAAACCGATAGTGATGTTCAACACTTAATAATGGTGAATTGATAACGAAGTGTAATGCATAACGCATCTTAAGTAAAAGAAGTAAACGGAGAGGAAAATTTTCTTTTCAACAATTCATTTTCTTATGCTGTACATTCGTAATTATATTTAACAAAGAAATCTTAAGACCAATCAGATACTGGTAAAATTTTTCCTCGAAAAACGTATTACATAATGTCAGGTACAACCTAGATTAGGTGACTAACTAGAAGTTAGAAAAGAGGCAGAAGTTGGCGTGATGTGATAAGTGTGAGAAAGTGACTAATCAATGTAATTGTGTAGAGTGGATAGGACCTAGTGGAAATACGATAAAGTGGTTTTATAAAATCTAGATAAAAACATAGTATTATCAATAAACAGTTATAAAGTGATAATAAAAGGAAGGAAAATAATAGTGAGAACTTTACTCTGACCATTGTAGGGCTAGTGAATGTGTGTCGCGCTATTGAGTGCAGAGGTCCGGTTTCATATGACGAATTGCAGACATCTAACGCAAAAAGTATTGGAAACAGGCATAAAATGGATTCACACAAAAAACTTAGAGGATGTGGACTTCGCCGATAAATATGTCTGATTTCCCACAAACTAGAACATATGCAAGCGAAAAGCAACAAGTTGGCAGAAGAAGCATCAAAGATAGGACATCCTTCAGGTGAACATAGAGAAAACAGAGGTGATGAAGATTCCTGGACAAGAACAACACCAACAGCAACAAAAACAACAGACAGAAATCAGCATAAATGGAAGGAACCTGAAAGAAACAACCTCCTTTACCTACCTGAGAAGCACCGTTTCAACTACAGGCGGAACTGACGAGGATATCAAAGCAAGGATCGGGAAAGCAAGACAAGCTTTCCCTACTCTCAAGTCTGTGTGGAGGTCAACAACACTTAGCATCAAAAATAAAACGAGGATTTTCAACTCCAGTGTGAAGTCAGTGCTACTATACGGATCAGAGACTTGGCCAGCGCGTCATAATGAGCACACCAAACAAACTACAGAACCTCAGTAACATCTGTCTTTGCTCAATACTCAAGATCAGATGGCCAGCCAGAAAAGATCAGCAACAGAGATCTCTGGGAGCGAACCAACCAGGAACCAATTGTGAAACAAATAGGCAGGAAGAAATGGAGATGGATTGGCCATACTCTGAGGAAACCATCAAGTGACATCATAAGACACGCCATCGCTCGAGTGGAACCCGAAAGGGAAGCGGTCAGTTGGTCGTCAGTGCGAGGGTGACTTGGAGGAGATCATGTGAAGAGGAGATGAAAGCGTGTGAGCAGACTTTGAGCCAGGTGAAGACTTTAGCAGAGAATCGAACGCAATGGAGACGCCTGGCTGAAGTCCTATGTTCCTCTATGAATTAAAGGAAACAATAATAATTACAAACGTTTGCCCTAATAGTAATGCACTGACCTTTTTACCTCCGGTTAGTTAATGGAGTTGTGCACTGTCAAGGAATGAATAATAATCCATTGTTGAGTGACTCCTAGTTTCTAATATTTTCCCAAGCGATACTGATATCTCGTGTAACAGAACCTGTAACTGGTGAAACTCTGACAAAGTGTAAGTTTGAATATTCGAAAAGAACTTGCAAGTGATCAGCAGTGTGTTATTTCCCATCATTGCTTGCTATTTTCGACTACAAGAAAGAACTGCGATAACCTTAGTTTTTATATCGAAGTTTTTCCGAATGTTTTTTAAAAAATTCAACTTTATATTTAGGCAAATGGAAACAGTTCTTGTTCCAAATTCGTTAAACGGTGTGACAAATGAGAATGTTGAAAAGCCAACAGAACGTGATTTACAACTGGAAGGTATGTAATTTATGTTATTAGATAGTTAATTGGATGATCTCCAGTCACTCATTTGTTATAGTTTGGGCTTTTCATGTAACTGCTGGTCTCATTTTCTTTACACGTCCTCACTGGAATTTTTCAATTTCAAGTCTGTGTTGACTGATGTAGGCAGTGGACCGTATTTCCAGCTATGTCATATTTTGAAACCAGTTAATTAAGTCAATACAGGTTCTCAGGAAAATATAATTTACTTTCGTATTTGCATGATTCAAAAATGAGGTGGCTTTTAGCATGGCAGAATTCCACTAAGGTAACAACCTTCAACAACAGGAGCTTCAAGTAAACACACACAACCTCTACAGTGTCATCTGTATCAGGAGTGGCTATTCGAAAGATGATGCAGCAATTGAGCAAGACTAGGTTAATCACCATCTCTGATTCCTCACTGTGATGTACTGGGAAGCGACGCGACATAAATAAGTTAGACTGGAAAGAAGACTCAAGAAGCTTTACACTTCACGGACAAAATAGCAGAAGAGGCATGCAGCAAAGACGGTGACTTGAAGTGGACACTGAGAAGAAGTAAGTGATGAAGAAACCTAATTAACTGTAGCAGGCACCAACCAATATCAATGGAAGAAGTTTGAATGACGTCACTTCTTTTACTCACCTAGAAAGTATCGGTTTAACTGCAGGCGGAAAAGATAAGAAAGTCAAAGCTGGGACCAGAAAGGCAAATCATAAATTTGGTACTCGTAAATCAGTAAACGAAATCTGCTGCAACCAGTATAAGGAACAAGATTCAGATTTTCAACACTGACATCAACTCTATATGGTTATGAGACTTAGTGCATAACTATGGAAATTTCCAGTGGGTGACTGCAGACTTTCATCTACAGCAACCTTCCCTGGCTCTATATCGAGGATCAGATCGCGGGCTGGAAAGCATTAGTAACAAGGAATTTTGTCAGTGAATCAGCAAGTACGCCGAAGAAAATGGAGATGGATGGACATAGGATGGTGAAACCGTTGGGTGATATCAGGCACTAGGCCATCGACTAGGACCCAATTAGGAAACGGTGACTTTAGTGAATGTTCGAGTGTGGCACAGAGGAGGTTGTGTAGGGAGGAGATAAAGGTGTATGGACGATCTTGGGGCCAGCTGAAGAGGGCTTCAAAGAAATGGGTGAAGCGAGGATGTGTTGCACCTATAGGAATAAAAATAGTGCAGCAACTAGTGTGACCTGTAAGTAACCTGATCAAACCTAAAAATGTGATGAGAATGATCAGTTCTCAAAGCCAGTAAAATAGGAGACAGATTGAAGCCTATTCCTCTAGAATTCAGAAGAATTCATTTTTCTTGGAAATGTTCACTGATAAAGCCAGCTATGAACCTTGGAAATGAAAGGAGTCAATAATCATTGCGTTAATCATAAGTAATAACACTAATTGTTGAGATGATTTTATTCTTGTAACACAGAGATAAAAGGAAGATTCTTTTGCAAAATCAGGTGTAATTATTTCTCTCAGCCTAGTCCTTAGTTTGCGTAAGAGATCTATGGACGTTGAGCAAGAGTGAATAAAGAACAAAATGGATAAGGGGAAATTACAATTCTGGTAACAAATGGGAAAACAGTGTTAAATTGCAACATGTAAACTAAGAGATAGAAGGAGAACCATTTTAAACAATTACAGACAAAAAACCAAAATGTTAATAAAACACACTTAGATAAAGATTCAATTCACAATCTATTTGAAGCGAAGAATAATAATCATTCAGTGTATTAAAAAGTGACTGAGATTGCTTAATGGGGAAACTAAACAACAAGCAGAATAAACATTCACGTTATAAGAAAGAGTAAGTATCACCTGACTCAATGGAATTTAAGGTTAACAGGTTACCTAATAAAATATCTCCTCTGAATTTCAAGTGCATATAGATGGGAAGAAGAACAACTAAATTTCCATGTATTTTATGAATATACCTAATATACCCTCAGACAATATTAGATGGTTGGAGGCGATCGGCAGGAAGCCTTGCTTGATCTAGACTTCGTGCTGGTTGGCACTCGTTATCAGGGCGTTTCTGCAACCTCGAAGGAACTCATGTCCCTTCTGAGATTCAAACCCGCATCACCCAATGCTACAGTCAGAGACGTTACTACTGAGCTATTTGGGCTCGTGATTGACCTCCTGTAGGACTGTATTGGATACTTTGACTGGACACTAGTAACTAGTGCGAGGTATCTAGCCCTTTCTTTGGTGCAGACTGAGTTCTGTCAGTCAGGTTTGCAATGTGGCCACCATTCTAGGTAACGCAGCGTCACGGTGCTCATTGATATGATGATATCAGATGGTCGGAGGCGAGCTATCTAGAATGGTAGCCACACTGCAAACCTGACTTACAGTATTCAGTTTGCACCGAGGATAGGATTAGACAAATCTCACTGGTTACTAGTGTCCAATCAAAGTATACTTCCAGATAAATTTAGTGTTGAACATGTCATTTATTCGGGTGTCTAAATATTCATAATCGACTCATATGGTTATGTGTGGAGAACATTTTCATGTCTCAGGATTGGGTAGTAGGATTGGTTATCCCTTAGTGAAACTATGTGAAACTTCTACACTTTCTAGAAAATTTTCTCCAAGTCATTGGAAATAAATATAGTAAAGTTCCATTAAACGTAATTTCCAAATTTTCCGTCCGCTTGTTCTTAACACCCTTCAATGAAATTAGTGAAACATATTTGATATCATGTTTTGTAGGCTGAATGATTTCAGTTTGAAATTTTCCTTAGCATTTTACAGGACAAAAGTGGAGAAACTGTCGACAATTAATTGACCGTTTAGATCGGCTAGCATGTGTTTTCTGAAGATCATTTTGATGACATGGAATGGGATTGGTTGCCTCACACAATGCGTTTTCATACTCTCAGATATTCAATGTAGCCCAGTTGTTTGCTTTGTTTCAGACTAGTAATCTAAATAAATATAATTGATAACACCTGAATAAAATATCTGTGAATGCTTAGCTGCAGTCAAATATCCTTCTCATTTCCTTAACCACACTTATATCCACAAAAGTAGTATATGTACGGATGACAGAAAACAGGCTGTGAAACTTGAAGGCTAGTTCACTTTCCCATAAAATGAATATTCATTATTCCTACTATAGTGTTTAACAAAATATATAGGATTAATTTCAAGGGTAATTTCAAATCTTTTGCCAAATAATTTTTCCCAAAAATATGAATAAAGAATAATTATATATTGTTATTATTCCCTTATGCACAGTAATATAACAAGCGGTAATATATCATCTGAAGTAATACTGTTCCATCCGAAGCATGCTTCAATACTTCACAATGTTCTTCCGCGATTCCTCTTGAAAACTTCATGACAGTGTCTAAAAATCTACTTGAAAATGTACACGAGTATAGATTACGCATTCATACTGGCAACTGGATGAATAAAAAAAGTATTAAGTTAACTAAATACGATGTATTTAGAGTGATAGGAAATTTAGGCAGCCCAGTGATTCAAAGTTTATGCCACGTCATCAAAATACACTTCTGTTCGAATACGCGAATGGGTTTGCAATGTCTACATCCGAAGTATTGAGCCTAAAGCGTGTGAACAGTAATGTAAATGAAATAATTGCATTATCGTCGTCATTTTGAAACGGAAATAGTAAGATATTGAGAATTTCAGAAGTTCAAAACATACATTTTGTTATTTAGTCTCTTAAAATAGGCCTGTTAAGTAGGAAATATTAAAGTACTGAAAAGATAGACACCTTCTTAGATGTTGTATACATTTTTAGTCATATTGAGCTTCCAACTGCATCAAAGAAGGATGAGGATCATAACATTCACAAATATCTTTGCGAGACTTATTTGTTTCAGATTTTTCACAGATTTTCATTTCAACTTTTACTCGTGTGTATAATTAGTTCGCAGCACTACCAATGTAGTAGACAGAATACTAATGATTTATCACTTTTAAATATAGCTCCAGACAGTCCGTCAGTAAGTGACCATTCCACTCCATTGAAGTCTACCGTATGTGATCCACTTCAACCACCGGTTTCAATCAGGGAAATCAACAAAGAAATCGATCCACGCCGGATTATGATCAAGAAAACAATTGGTGAAGGTATGTCGTTGACAGGTTGCTGTTTTTCTAAATGTTATTTTTTGCTAACTTTGCTGTTTAGTATATTGTTGGTCCTAATTCACGTATTCAAATTCTTCAGAGATTCATACTGTCGTTTCCATTTCGTAGGTTATAGTATTATGTTACAACCAACTGAGGAATCAAGTATATAGGTTAAACTGTTAAACAGAGTAAACTCATTTCCCGTTTGAAGGGAATGACTGTTCGAGAAGGGTGCCGAATCATCTCTGTGGATGGAGTGACATGCAATCAGACAATCAAATATCGTGTTTTATAGTTAACATGGTAAGAAAGAAATAGACGGCTGATGTTTCGTTCATTGAATCGACGCCGAAATAGGTTCAACAATATTTTGTACGAAAAATTCCGACTTCATTTCATTAGGAACACGTGAGTCAGCAGAAAGCGAATTTTTCTGTTCGTAACTTCACTACAAAGCTGTTGTACAGTTATTTAGGGGGTTTAGATACAGAATGTAGATTAACAACAAAGGTCAAAGGTTAGTGTCAATCAGTAACTGGTTAAAACAAATTTTTTGAGTAAAAAAACAATGCTTGAAAACTTCCGAATAATCTTACATAAAGAGAGACAGAGAGTGCTGACATAAGCATAAAACTTGGGCACTGTGGTAAAGTATAACTATAACCTCTGCATTCAAAAGCGATACATACATTCGCCCGCCCTACCGTGGCCAGAGTAAAGTTCTTAAGATATATATATATATTTGTAACTATGTTAAAAAAAGTTGTTTGAGTGACTTGACATGATTATGAGCAGTAATTTGTTCTCGAAACGTCATCAATTAATATTACTTTACAACACTGTGTGATTTATCAAAATAAAATCTTATCTATGATGGAAGACGCTGGCAGCTAATTAGTTGGGTGATAAGTAGTCGTTTTGCGGCTCACAAAGAATATTTTCAGCAGGTGGTAGACCTTTATCAACAACTGTCTTCGCTCTATACTGAAGATCAGATGGCCGGAAAGAATCACCAACAAGAAACAATGGGAACAAACAAAACGAGAACCAATCGGCCAACACATATGCGGGAGAAAGTGGAGATTGATTGAACACTCGCTGAGGAGGCCACTGGGTGACATCGTGCGTCAGGCCATAGCTCGAGTGGAACCCGAAAGGGAAGCGGCGAGTGGGACGTCCAAGGGTGACATGGAGGAGATCGTGTGAAGAGAAGTTGAAACAGTATGGACTAACATGGATGCAGGTGAAAAGTAGAGCAGAAGACAAAAGCAAGTGGAGGCGTGTAGTTGAAGCCTTATGTTCCACCAGGAACCCAAGGGAGCAATGATAATAATATTAGTAATCGTTTGGAAATAGTTGATAAGAAACAAGAGAACAAAGGATCGAGGATGAGTTGTAAAAACATAAACTGGACTACATAGATCTTATTATAAAGTTATTCAGGAAAACACAGAAGGAATGAAAAAAATATTTCTAAGTCCACGACAGTAAAAATAGCTCGATAAAAAGGTTGTGAACACAAAGCTCAAGTTTCTTCATACGGATCGCTATGTCCTTGGCTGCATGAAGAATATGTGGGAGGAATCCTTTTTGAATGACTTCGTTGTAATTTATATATGACTCTGACAAATGTTTCTGCTAATCCCATATGACCAGAGATAATAATATGCTCCAGAATCGAGCTGTTGACTGTCCTACATTCTTTTGATAACCATGCTTCTAAGTATTCATAGGTACGTCTAGAAAATGTTCTTCTGTCACGACCTATATACTTAGCTCCCCAGGAGCAGGTGAATTGTTAAATACACACTGAAGTCGCTAACAGCAGGATCCTGTCTTCGACGTTTGGTGAAGAAGAGCATGTGTAGAGAAAGTGAGACGTATAAATACATAAACTACCTAAATCGTCGTACAGATATGAATTGAAGTTGCGAACAGAAGAGGTCTCTTCGCTGACTTATGTTTTGTTAATATTTTTTACTGAAATATTCGTCAGAAAACTATATTGTATCGTCCTATGTTGTTTGGAATAAATTTATTTGCTTAAGATCTTTCTGACCCTCTTTGTGGTAGTTGTGAAATTTTACTCCAATGAAAAGGGTGGCAAATTCAGTTCACCTGATAAGATATTTAAAAGTTTAAGGCCTATGATGACCGTTGTCAAAAGACCACCAGTCAAAATACTTATGATATGAAGTCTAAATTAGTGCAGAAAAGACTTTAACACTAATTTTAAACAGAAATTTTGGTACTTTTCTCATCCAGATTCACTAACTTTATAGAAATTTTATCACTGTTCTTAAATATTCGTTTAGTTTTGAGTGTTATGTGTATGTATTAAGTAAACTGCTGAATATATTGTCAGTATGTGCTGAAGAAACCTACCGCTATCATGCAGAATATAAGTTCGTCGATAGATATATATTCCCCATCACAACCATTTTCCAGGTCATCTGCTTCCTATAAAAAGTGCCTTGAGCATGATTTATGAAATTAGATCAAAATCATGCAGAAAGGTCGCACTGACATTATTGCGTACAGGATACGAATTCACCTTAAATGAAGCAAAAGAATGCATTTATATATGAATGAAAATGAGTTTACTAAGTCTTTTTAGTTGCATTACGTAGAAATCTAGAAATTTTCAACCTGTAGAATAATTTTCTACATAAGCTGTCCTTATTTTACGTGCTCACTGTTGACTTTTCGATTAATTTCATTTAAGAATTCGTATAATAATAGAGAGAAAACCAGTAGTTCAGTGAAGATTCTCTTTTCAGCTGTACAATCGCAAGTTCCATTCTCTGCTAGAGTCTTCACCTGGCTCCAAGTCTGCCCACACGTTTTCATCTCCTCTTCACACGACCTCCCCCAAGTCCCCCTCGCACTGACGACCAACTCGTCGCTTCTTTTTCGGGTTCCACTCGAGAGATGACTTGTCCAGTGATGTCACTTGATGGCTTGTTTTCTCAGAGTATGGCCAATCCATCTCCATTTCTTCCTGCATATTTGTTTCACAATCTGTTCCTGGTTGGCTTGCTCCAAGAGATACCTATTGCTGATCTTTTCTGGCTGGCCATCTGATCTTGATTATTGAGCAAAGACAACTGTTGGTGAAGGTCTGTAGTTTGTTTGAGATGCCCTTTTATGACGCACAGTGCAAGTCTCTGATCCGTATAGTAGCACTGACTTCACATTGGAGTTGAAAATCCGGATCTTATTTTCGATGCTGAGTGCTGTTGACCTCCACACAGACTTGAGAGTAGTGAAAGCCTGTCTTGCTTTTCCGATTCTACAATCGCAAGTATATATTGTTATTTTGTATGTGGGTGTACATTAAATGTCTCAAGCAAAGATACATTTAGTAAATTTTTGGTGAGGTTACCTAATACAAAAAGCGTTCAGAGGAATTGAATTTTGATATAAGAGGGTAGTAACAAAAGCGATGAGTTGTCACAAATGATTGTTAAAGAAGTGTTGTGTAATAACGTGAACAGTCTGATGAAATAGTTATGCTCAGGGTGTACATGGAAACAAAATAAGATACGGAATTACGCAAAGGTTTTAAGTAGTTAGAAAAAACGAGCAAACAATCAAAAGTCACGTCAAATCAACAGAGTTAATACCATGATAGTAGAAGTGGTTGAATAATTTTCTTTTGTGTGCATAGTTCTGGTTCTTCCAACTGAATGCTCTTCTGCGGTGCTTAGAAGACGGAAACATATTGTCTTTGGCAGGTTGTTCTTCAGTTAGTAGATTACTTTGAAGGAGGCGTTAGTTGAGACGGAATGACCAGTTGTGATGGGATATTCGATTGTCGCACTCTTTATACTCCCTTTCTTCAGCCACGCTGGATACTGTTACTTGAACTTTTTTGACAGGATGCGCGTCGAATGATCAATTTACCTGTCTCCACAGTATCAGGTGAACTGATATATACACATAGACGTGATCAGGTGCGAGGTCGTGTCCTTTGGGCTTCCACAGATCAGCGGGCTACCGTAGAACAATAGTCCAAGTGTCAGCGTGAAGAAAGTTCTTCTTAAAAAAGTGGAAATTCTCCTCTTTAGGTCATCACTGAGTAGGTACCCTGTGAAGTCGAGGTTCATATAAAGTATCGTTTTTAGCACGGTTGTCAACTCTTGCTTTTGGATTTTTTGTTTGATGTTTTCGCCTACGAATCTTGAAGGATAACCGTTTTGTATGGAGGTTTCTTTCAGGAAGTGTAGTTCTTCTTCTAGGGTATCAGAGCTGCAGATGCATCGGACGCGAGTGGCAAGATATCTAATTAGGTTTCTTTCTCGACTGATTGGTACCTAGCTGTAGAAGATTGTCAGTTGGTCGTTCCATTTGGGTTTCCTATGGATAGACCTGCCTAAAGTTCCGTCACCTCTCCTTGTAAGTTCAACATCAAGAAAAGGGATTTTAGATTCGATTCAATTTCAAGAGTGAACTTTGTAGCTGAATGACAATTGTTGAATATTTGTAGCAATTGATTAAGATAGTGACCATCATTACAGATAATAAAGATGTCGTCCACATATCTATCATGCAGTTGGAAATTATCAATAGTTGATTTGAGTGGGCTATTCTCGAGTACTGTAACGCGATGTATGCTTATGAAATAAAAATCAGACAAAATACAGATTTAACGAGCCATTTCGTTCAATGTAATTTGAATGTAGTAGGCAAAATGCAGGAAAAGGTTTCACTTGGTAACATGCTCAGTGAAACATGAGTGATAGAAATGAGAAATCGGCACTTCCTATGAATAATAAGAGAGGGGAATGCTATGCAATCTAGAGAAGCATATTATAACCTATAGATGGTCCAGGATAGGCGTGTCGTATATAATACTGTTGGAAAACAACTAGATAGGATGTTTAGAGTTTCAATTCGAAGGCGTTACTTTTCTGTTGACCACCACCTTAATGTATATCAGATGTGACCATAAGTCTTTGAGTGGAGTTTCGATATTACGTAATCTAATGAAGAAAATATTTACCCAGAGGAAACTTGCTATTCAGAGACCCCATTTTCAAACTATTATTATGTATTATTGCTCTCTTGAGTTCCGATTGGAACATAGGGTTTCAGAAGGGTATCTCTGTTTTGTCCTATTCTCTGCAGCTGTCTTTATATGGGCATACGGTTGTGCATAAGCTCTCACCTACTCACACTACCACCATATCACTCTTGGACACAAGGCGAACTCATCGTTTCCCAATCAGGTTCGACTCGAGCGGTGGCCTGCACTGAGTGCGATGTCACCCAACGCTCTTCTCAGTGTTCGTTCGATCTATCTCCATATTCTTCCATATACTGGTCGAGCAACAGGTCATTTTTAAACTAAATAGTCATATTTACCACAAGTGAAAGATGCAGTAATTGATATCCAATATGTATGTTCATTGTCTTTCAAACGGAAGAAAATGAAAAAGAAGTTCTTGACCAAAAGAAATAGTTTTATTTTAACCAGAGACCAAGAATACATTTATTAGAGATCTCATGAAGAGCTACTTATATACAATTAACTTCGTATGCATCTACTGACATGAACACAAATGAATTTGATCACACTTTTGAGAAATTGTTGGCAAGTATTATTTCGGTAATTTTATTATAATAAGGAGGTTATCTGAGAGAAGTGTGTTCGGTGTATGTGCACATTAAATTTAAAAAGGCTTGATCACACATGCACTTGAACTTTGTAACCCTCTCTATGCTGCCCAGCTTATAATTATTGGAAAAGCCCCATAATTGCACAAGTGATAACGTCTCATTCCAAGCCATATACCATTTTACTTGTGTGTGTCTGTGGTCACTTATATATAGGTAGGAGTAATCGCAGTTTGTACGTGTTAGCGCAGGGGAGTATATACCGCAGTAGTTAGAAAAACAAATGAACTGTAAAACCTCGAGAAACGCCAATGACAGAGATTACCAACTTCATCTATAGCAAAGCACCTAATTGATATGAATCATAAGACTGATATCAACATAGATTTCTAGATTACTTATAAAAACAGACAGTGGTGCTTACTGAAGTACGCTGAGGAGATGGCTATCAGTAAAATTAGCCCCAACTCCTCAGTGACTTCAAAAACAATTTACTACTACTCCTGAACTACCTTGGTAATCCCTATCTGGTTATATCACTAAAGTAGTGTTAATAATTGTCGTCTTTATCCGTAGATCTCAAATCACTTTGTTTATTTTTCGGTGTGACCTAACTGTTTGAAATTTATTGCGCAGATACATCACATTTTTCAGCCAATCTTCGTCTTTTAATAACACGGTCCAAATTTATTAAACCGGCTAATAGTTTTTAATTTTTGAAAATCATCATGTTTCGAGTCATTAGGACTGCCTGCGTATCATCTCATTTCAATTTAGTTGTGTTATATCAAGTTACACAGTTGTTTCATCGCAGTTCGAAACTCATTCGCAGGAGGATACACTCACTGTACCTCGACCCCTGGACCTCCGGGTTTTAAGGCGAGCTCTTAAAACATCCAGACACTGGTATCCAATTCAGTGGCTCACTAACCCCAACTGCTACCAAATTGTGATTTTTTAGTGCGACCACATAACAATGTCATCAGCAAGTATTTGTCCCCACTGGCCATGACTTCTTCCTGGAACATCAGACAAATTCATCTTGTAGCCAGTTACCAGCGAGCGTCATATTAGTTCTCAAGGGTTATAAATTTTTGGTTTTATGGACCACTGGGTCAGGCCCCAGTGGCTTAGTGGTATACGATTTCGTTAGCCTTGCAACCAGAAGGTCCAGGGCTGGAAGCCCGGTGGTCACGTAGTGGTGAAGAGTGCCAAACTAGGATGAAACAGCTGTCCAGTACTCCCAAGTTTTCCAGTGGTTGTCTAACTGATGCCAGCACATGATGAAATCCTGTAGCCAGTCTCAAGGGTTAGTTTTTAGGGGTTTGATTTATTCTAAGTTTGATGTCAAAAGATCCTGGGTTCGAACTCTTGTCAGTACATACTGCTGAAAAGTCACGAACTAGGATGAAAGAGTTGTCTAATGCTGTCCAACTGGCATCAATCCGTGATCAGACTTAAACGGAAAGTAATATCATTATTTAAACATTTCTTATGTTTAGATTGTTTGTAGAATAAACCCGCTTTTCTCTTTTCCTTTTCTCTAGGAGAATTCGGTAAAGTATGCGCTGGTGATTTTTTAACTTTGCCTGAGAATAAACCACAACTTGTTGCCATAAAAATGTTACATCCAAATGTCAATGAAAAAACACGTCAAGACTTTTTAACAGAAGCAGACACAATGAGTCAGTTGGATCACCCAAATATCGTACAGTTGATTGGATTAGTAACTCAATCAGAGCCTAAAATGATAATTATTGAGTTTATGGAGAATGGATCACTTGATAATTTTCTCAGAGTAAGCAATTTCTTATTTGCAGTTAATATTTTTTTAAAAGATTTCTGATTACTGCTTTGTATGCCAATGCAGGTAAAGGCATAAGCCTTCTTAAGAATTACTGTGAAGAGGAGTGCAAGAGGAACGGCTTATCTTTCTATGAAAACACCTATCAAGCTTCAATGAAGTATCTTAATCTAAAGTTGACCAATACCTAGTTTTATTTACTCTCTGGAACTGGAATTATTATTATATCTTTGAGTACCGAGTGGAATACACGGCTTCAATAGCACTTCTTCATTCTGTCCTGTTTTCTGCAGTCTACTTTAGCCGGCACACCGAATGACAATAGGTTTTCATCTCCCCCTTACACAATCTGCACCATGTCACCCTCGAACCGACGCCAAACTTGACATTTCTATTCGCGTTCCACCCCAGAGATTTCTTGCATAGAGCGCCATGTCACCAAACAATCTCATCAGTGTGTGTGCGATCTACCTCCACTTTCTTCAGAATATTTGTTGAGCATTTTGATTTGACACTAGTAACTAGTGTGATGCGTCTAGTCCTCTCTTTGGTGCAGACTGAATTCTATCAGTCAGGTTGTAATGTGGCCACCATTCTAGGTAGCTCACCATCACGGTGTACATTGTTTGTGATGATATTGGATGGTTGGAGGCAATCGGCAGGAAGCCTTGGACCTAGGTTTCGTGCTAGTTGGCACTCTTCAGCAAGGCGTATCTGCAACCTTGGAGCAACTCACTTTCTTCTGAGATTGAAACCCACATCATCCAGTGCTGCAGTCGGAGACGTTACCACTGAGCTATTCAGGCTCGCGACCTAATATCATCACAAACAATGTACACCGTGATGGCGAGCTACCTAGAATGGTAGCCACATTACAACCTGACTGATAGAATTCAGTCTGCACCAAAGAGAGGACTAGACGCATCACACTAGTTACTAGTGTCAAATCAAAATATCCAGTACAGTCCTACAGGAGGTCAATCGCGATCCCGAATAGCTAAGTGGTAACGTCTCTGACTGCAGCACTGGTTGACGCGGGTTCGAATCTCAGAAGGGACATGGGTTCCTTCAAGGTTGCAGATATGCCTTGCTGAATAGTGCCAACTAGCACGAAATCTAGGTCCAAGGCTTCCTGCCGATTGCCTCCAACCATCTGTGCGTCGGTGGCACAGTGGTTAGGACTCTCGCCAACCATGCACATGGTCCGAGGTCCGATCCCCTGCCGACGCACACCCGATATCTATGGTCGGCCTGCAAAATTTGGGCTACCGATATCCAGGCTGAAAATTCCATACTTGTACTGAAAATACGGTGTGGCATCAAGCTGTAATAAAAAATAAAAAAAAATATTTGTTGAGCAGTAGGTCCTTGATGAGTTCGTTCCCAGAATTCCTTGTTGGTAACCATTTCTAACTGGCCATCTGGTCTACAGTATGGCACTAAGGCGGCTCTTGATATTAACGTGTATTAGCCTGTTGGAAATGCTTTTGGTGACGATCAAGACACACCTCTGACCCATACAGAAGAAGTGACTGACTTAACACTTGTGTTGGAATTTCGATTTTTGTTCTTTATGTTAAGTGCAGAAGATTTCCACACTGATTTCGAAGGAATGAAGGTCTGTGTTGCCTTCCCAACTTTGTATATTGTACGAACACTTTATGTTTCAGTGCTTATTTTTGTACTCATATAAAGAAGACACATCGACTAACTGACTTTCCGAAGGCTTCCATCAGCCCACGTTATTCCATCTCTCCGACTTCAGTAAAGGATAAGTTTCAATTTTCTGTAGTGAATGGATCACTTTTCAGATGTAGGGGCACTAGCCTCACTCCCAGCCTCCTTTATTTCCCCAGACTAATGGCTAGCTAGAAACCTAGCGCTCCAGGATATATATAAATATATACTATTTCTGAACTGTATTGTTATCGCAGTGTACATTACTACTAAGGAATGAAGATAATTTAATAAGGTTTACACTGATGGAAACTAAGATCCTACTATAGCATACTACTGACTTCCAGCAAATGTAAGTGATATATAGCTGACTACAGGTAATTGTGAAGTCACTTCTAAGTTTGTAAAACAACCTGCTAGAGGCAATAAACTATTTGGACTTTATAATGGACAAATCGGAACCATTTTAATGTGGTTGCATTCTCTGAGCCGTGTGATATAATTGCGAAGCTTCTACTGTCAATGGATAATGCAGGTATGTTCACTTCATATCGCAACTTACGCTGAAGATGTTGTCTAGGGACAAAATGACATCTCCTCAGTTAAATCCCACAGGTCAGAGAATGCAACCACATAGAAACCATCCACCTAAGCTACAAATCTTCTCTATTATTTCAAAATCAATATTAAATGGTTGGGGCGAACTCTCTAAAAACGCTTGAAATGTCCCATAACCCCCTATTTAGCCCATAAACACGACTAAATTGACTGCATAGCATACATCTGGTATTCTGGAAAAGATCATGTGTAACCAAGTAAACAGGTCATAGTATGGGTGTTAATTTGTCCACTCGATTATTTCGAACATGCACTAAACTTAATTATTTATAAGTTTTTGGCGAAATTTGTCCTGACGAATCCTGCTATATAATACAAGTGAACAAAAATAAACGTGGTAATGTGATTCGATGGGCAATACTCGTAAACTTAGTAATTTCTAATCCATATCACATAAAACGCTGCCTTAGATACGTGTTGATGAAATCTGAATTCATGTATTTTAAGGCCGATTCATTCTTATCCAAAAACTGGGAAAATTTCCAAAGTTATATTTATAGCAACATTTAATTATGCATGGGGAAATAAATATATAATTAATTTTATTTCACAGTAAAGTAACTACTTGTAATTATAGTTTAGTGAATGTTATATACAGAAATAAACGCTTTCTTAATTTAAGTTTTAAACGAATTTCAAAATGTTAAGTCTCATGTGAAGCACCTCAATAAACAGAAGGGTTTCTAATGAGGTAAATGTATTCACTCGTCAAGTAACACATTATAATCTACTGCTTTCTCATAGACAAATTCATGAAATTTTGAGAAAGAAATAAAACCATTTATAATCATCTTGTAGTGTTGACGCTGCGTCGGTGTTGCAGTGGCAAAATGCTAGCCAGCCATGATGACGGCTCAGGTTCAAGTTCCAACCTACCTGCTGCTAGTCCACCTAATTTGGTAACCCATAGTAAGTCTGGAATAGAAGGAGGGCTAGGGGAGGTTCGGAACCCCACTGGCACTGAAATCTCAGGAGGTTGAAGCTTTATGTTCCATATCAGAGGTAGATAACTGAAAAAATTAAAATTATTACATCGAGTTTGTATATCAGGGTTCGAAACCACGACTTTCTGGTTACAAAGCGAGCTAGCTCATAGACCATTAAGCCACTAGAATCTGATTCAATGGCCGTCCATGAATTCTAACTCCTGCCAATTCATGACATAGCGCAACCACTTCGCAATGTCTTCTTCGGTTGGTTACTGCCTCACTTTCAACCTGCTGCAGCCTACTAGTCACGGCTTCCCACTAGAACTCCAGGTCACTGCCTGAAGACATTGCGAAGGCATCGCGCTACGTCATGAATTTTCCGAAGTAAGAATTCATGGAGTAACCACTGGATGGGGACCCAGTGGCTTGATGGTCTACAAGATGGTCTGCCTTGTATCTGGAAGGTCCTGGGTTCGAACCCCAGCTCATGATAAAATCCCCCAACCAATCAAACAAAAAATCACTATAAAACCGATACTTGAAAATTATTCCATCTTCATTTAAACCTAGGATATTCACTTCCGTTACAATCTAGCATTACTTAATCGGACCATTTGTTTTTCTTAGCCTTTATCTACTACCTCTATCTGAATATTTGTTTGTATAATCATGCCACTTTTCATTATCCCTGTTATCACAAATCTCTTCACTTTTTCGTTGTTGTTATTATTATGAATTATAAGTGACTGTACAATTCATATGAACAGTTTTACAATCCTGTTGGTAGGTCTCCATGACCGTTTCATGCTTACTACATATTTACATAGTTATGTATAGATGACCAACAACTGGTGAGATCTAATTGAAGATACTGCTGTTCTTTTGCATGTGTTGTTCTTAAGTATGAAATAATTCACTCTGGCGAAAAACGGTGGCAAATGAGTGTTATTCATTGAACACACTGTAATTACGTCTGTGTGTGATTGTATGTCTTGGTGCATACTGCAGTGTATTTACAACATTTACGCACAGACTTTGCTTACGTAATGTTTTCAAGGAAAATTACTGTTTAGATAAACAAAAATACGAGAGTAAAGAGATTTGTATCTAATGGTAAGGACGTTCTGGCATTTTTCTTGATGAATTTATCTACATCATAGCAGTCTTCTCAAGTGACATCTGAAGATTGATTAATCTGTGCCAATAAGAATGAAATATACATCTAGAACGGTCTCACTCCGTACAAATCACAATGTAAAGGAATCGCATGCGACTGAAACTGTCTCACTGTGTTCTGAATACAGGAAATCGATCTCTGTATCCTGCTGTATAGCTAGCAAAACCTCCTTCAGATTCGCACAGTCACAAAACGTTCCAAAGAGAACAGAAAGATGAGTGTTCTTGGTTAGATCTGTGTGTGGCTCTATTGAACAATAACAGCATCAAAAACTAAAAATTAACTCAACAGTGTCGTCAAGTGACTATACAGGCTACATAATTTTTCGCTACAAAACAAGTACAGTGGAACAAAATTAGTCAACCAAAATTCAACTCTGAGAAGCATCTGTGAATCACTTAGAATATTCCCAACAAGGTGGCAGCAAAACTCTGTCAGCAAAAATCAGTTCCTGAATTCAGTCTAGTCTCAGAAACAACTACATTCACTCAGACAAAATCACATAGTTAAACAAGACATTATAAGTCAACCGGAGATATGAGAATGTTAGGATAATGTGTCACCCAGGAAGAAAGAGGAAAATGATTAGAAATTTAGTTAAAACATCCAAATAAGTATGAATATAGTGGGTACTGGACAACTGTTTCGTCCTTGTTTGGGACACTTCATCAGAACGTACCCACCAACAGAGTTCGAACCCAGGACCTTCTGGTTACAAGGCGAGCTCGTATACCATTAAGCCACTGGGACCCGATCCAATGGTCCATGAATTCTAACTTCTGCCAATTCACGACATAGCGCGACCTCTAGCCAATGTCTTCGGCAAGTATTTGTCCTCACCCCCGACCTGCTACACCCTACTGGTCCCGACTTCTCACCGGAACCTCAGGTAACTACCTACCTGAATAGGGTCAGCCGCTGGTGAGCATGTCATTGATATTAAAGTATTGGTTTGTCGGGATTTGGTTGATTGGTGAATTGGCAGGAGTTAGAATTCATGGGCCATTGGATCGGGTCCCAGTGGCTTAATGGTCTATGAGCTCGCTGGCTTTTTAATCAGAAGGTCTTGGGTTCGAACCCCGATGGGTGCGTACTGATGAAGAGTCCCAAACTATGACGAGAGACCTGTCCACTGGTTCCCTAACCAATGTCAGCTCATGATGAAATCCTGTAACCAATCAACCAAATCCTTACAAAGCAATACTTGATTATGAATATTGTGATTAGATTGTTGAGTAGCGATTTTCTAAACAATAATTCCGTTCCAGAATTATTTACTCAACAGATATACTGGGCTGAGTGCTAAGAACCTCTAAGTGAAACCAGTATTCGTCCTATGAGTGACTGAATCTTGTACAGTTTGTCTCGTGATTCTGTCAGTCATATCTCATGCTATTTAAAGATAAATGCATACAGTTAAATTTAGCTGCTTAAAAATCGATTCAAATTAACCTTGGATTGTTGGTTTACTAAAACGAATCATCCGGCAACACTTCTAGTATTTTTATGTAACCCGTTAATTCAGAAATATTACTGTTTACACTCAGTTAGTATATATCTTAATATATGTTCCCCATAGAGGTACTCCCTCAAGAAGAGCGTTGCTAACAGACTGCGGACCTCCATCAACAGCTTCCCTCGTTGGTTCCATACTGACGATCAAGTGGTCAGCCAGAAAGAATTAGAAGCAAGAAACTCTCACAGTGAACCAATCAAGAACCTTTTGCTGACATAAAAGTATTCCGGAGAAATTGGAAATGAATCAGACACACTCTGATGAGACCATCGAATGACATCTCGCCTAATGCAGGCTACTGCTGGAGTGGGGCCCATAATAGGAAACGGTGACTCGAACATGAGTGTTGAGTGATATGGTGGAGATAAGAGCTTATGGGAAACCGTGGTGCCAGCTGAATAGGAGTGAAGAGAACACAGTGAAATGGAGGTGTACACTTGAAGCCGTATATTCTGCTTGGAACCCAAGGGTACAATAATAAAAAAATAATAAATAATATAGGTATTCGGTAGGATGAAATGAGCAAACATTTAATACAACGAGAGGATGTGTAGGTCAGGGAAAACAACATTAAAAAGTATGCATGAATATACCAGGTCGATACTTTAAAAATCCCGCTGTATCCATCATCTGATTAGCTTAAACACCAAAGTCTTCATTTATAAATTTCCATTCATTGTTCATACTTTTTGCCTTATATATATATATATATATATATATATATATATATATATTGGAGCAGCTTGAGGAGCAGCTCACTGAATTATGCTTTTTATAATAAACTGACATTCACGTAATCACTGTATATTCACGTATATGGTTTGACAGCAGATAATCATAAAATAATGGCATATATTATAATTCCAATCAAATAGACTTTACAAACAAGCAAAAAACATAATTTTGGAAGAATCAGATGTAGTTTAGTCTGATTGATTTAATTCTATGACAGGGTATCAGTCAGAGAAATTGTATTATTCTAATTGCACACTACTAAATTGTATTCTGTAAGTAGACCGTTGGTAAGCAATTCATCCTTTAATTGGCTAGAAAAAGTAATACAGAGTCGAATTGTTGATATTATGTGGTTGGAGGTAATTGAAAGAAAGCCTTGTTCGACACAGGTTTCGTGCTAGCTGGCACTCGTTAGTGAGTAAGGCGTCCCTGGAACCTTGAAGGAACTCATGGCCCTTCTTAGATTCAAACCTGTGGCACTCAGTGCTGCAGTCAGAGACGTTACAGCTGAGCTATTCAGTCCCACAGTTGACCTCCTGTAGAATTTTATTCGATACTTGGACGGACACTAGGTAGTCAGTAGTGTCATTTTTCTAGTGCTTTGTTTGGTGCAGACTGAATTCTATCAGCACAGGGTGACGCAAGTTGGAATCTTAGAAGGGACACGAGTTCCTTTAACGTTGCAGTTACGCCTTTCTGACTGGTGAGTGCCAACTAGCACGAAACCTAGGTCCAAGGCTTCCTTCCAACTGCCCCCAACCACCTAATATCTACACTTTAAAGTGCGTCGCGATGGCGAACCAACTAGCATGGTGGCCATGTTGCCAAAGTGACTAATAGAATTCAGTCTGAACCAGACAAAGGGCTAGACACGTTACACTAGTTATTAAATAGTGTCCAATCAAGAGAGTCGAATCAAACAGAAGCACGGCATCCTTCTGAAAGCTTGGGCTGCCCAAAACCTCCATCAACCACACTAAATTTCATTTCTCTTGTTCACTTTGTTATAATCTATTAAGATATGTCTTCTAATTGTATCGTCTACTCTCATGAGTATTCATATCGTCTGTAGTCTGATGATTCATAAGTTTCTATTAAACTTGAGAAAAAGCATAATTGTGAGCAGCAACGTATCCCAATTAAAGTAGATAGCTGTTTCCCAATTATGTCCATGGGTCTCAAGATGTACCCTTGAACTTCTTACAATCGGTTTTCAACCAAATGTCGTACATTTCTCAAAACGCCACCAAGAAGAAATATCATAATAGATTGGCTTGTGCTTCAGATAAGACAGCATTGTGTCACACAATCTGCTGTCAATTATTATTTTTTTGATTGGTTTGAGGATTTCATCATGAGCTGACATGAGTTAGAGAACCATTGGAAAACCTGCAGGGAGCACTGGACAGCTGTTTTGCCCTAGTTTGGGACCCTTCATCACCCGTCTCCAGGGTTCGAACCTAGGACCTTCTGATTAAAAGGCTAGCGATCTCGGAGACCATCAAGCCACTGGGACCCGATCCCATGGCCAGCCCATGGATTCTAACTTCCGCCAATTTATGACATAGCGCAACTACTTCACAATGTCTTCCTACTGCCTCACCTTCAACCTTCTGCACCCTACTGGTAACGGCTTCCAGCTAGAACTTCAGGTTAACTGCCTGAATAGGGTCAGTCGCTAGTAAGCATCAGATGAATTTTCAAGTATTGTTTTTTTTAGGGATTTAGTTTGATCGGTTGGAGGATTCCATAACCAGCTGATATCAGTTTATTGGAAGGTCCTGTAGGAACAGAAAATATCAGGCCATGAACTTCGTTGAAAATTCTGCACATTATATAAGCACACTCCGGAATAAAGCTATTATTATTAATAATATATAGTGCCTTTATTAATTATTGTGATGTAAGCATTTCTGTCTTTTCAATTAGGGATTATTCCTACTTCCACAGTACAAATTTTGTGAAACGCTGCTATTAAGTGGACATTAAAAGCTGTATAGACAGAAATGTTACTTTGTTAACAATCCTTAATTACACATTTGATACATTTCGTTTTAGTGCTAATAGCTGCTTCTTTTATTCCGTTAAACTATCTGTTCAGTTTAAGTATATAGGAAATTTTAGGAACAGGTGGTAATATTACTTTTTGTGATAAATAGTATGATGAAAACCATATGGATTTAAATGAACAAAGAATACTTTCGTTGTCGGTGGTCTGTTATAATCGTTTTCCGCTTAAATTAATTGCAAAAGAAAAAAATCCATGCTGCATAAAACATTCATTTCGCAAACTGTGAAGTCATATGATGTTATAGTATCACTTACATAGAATCGTTTCGATTTGCATTCCCTGTAAACCACATATAAATGAAATCTGTGAGTTCTACTGAAGGCGAATGGGGACATTCATCATTCTAAAATCAATTTGGAAATCACCTGCCTCCATTATCATGATTAAGGTTCGTAGTTTTAGCACTAAGTTCTTCTATTTGGGTCAGAAAATTGGTGAACGCATCACCGAAAGCATTTTCAGCTGTCGGCCTCAGACTTCCATCAACAACTGGCTTCACTAGTTGCCTACTGAGGACCAAATGGTCAGCCAGAAAGAATTAGCAACAAGAAACGCTTGAAGTGCACAAACCAATCAAGAACCTACTGTTCAACAAACATAAGGAAGAAAATGGAAATCGATCGGAGACATGCTGAGGTGACAGTTGTATAACATCGCTGCCTGGCCAGTCCTCGAGTGAAACCCGACTGGAGAGCGACAAGGGTGACGCCTAGGAGATCGTGTGATGTGGAGATGAAAGCCCATCGGCAGTCGTGGAGCCATCTGAAAGGACTGCAGAGAACTAGGATAGAATGGAGAAATGCTTTCGAAGCTGTGTGTTCTACTCGGAACCCAATGGAGTAATAATTATAGTACTTCTTCAAATACTACTAAAAGTGCTTCTTATCAGTAGTCTATCAAGTCTATATTTTATGTAGCAATAAATTTAAATGGTATGCATGAAAAGTGCTTTAGAATGTAAAAGTTTGAGAAGCGTAACATTCGCTACTTTTTATAGCATTAACAGGAATGTAATTTATGTCCATTTAAAGTGTGTTCCGTAGAGCTTGGTTAAGCATCTAATATCCAAAATATTCTTTTAATGTTTTTGAATTCATAGTGCTCTGGAAGTAAACTGGCAACTGAACAACTCTTATATATGCTAAGGGATATTGCATCTGGTATGAATTATCTTGCTCATTTGAACTTTGTCCACAGGGTAAGTTTATTCGCTTGATTGGTAACTTATGAATTAACCTATAAACCTTATTAAACACATTGCAGTCTTCACTGATAGAATTAAGTCTGCACCAAACAACACGACTAGACGAATGACACGAGTTACTGTCTAGTATTCAATCAGAGTATCCAATACAGTCCGACAGGAGGGCAGTCGTGAACCATAATGGCTCAGTTGTAATATCTCTGACAGCAGCGCTGAATGACACTGGTTCGAATCTGAGAGGGGACATGAGTTCCTTGAAGATATGCTGCAGATACGCCGTGATGACTGGTGAGTGCCGACAGAAGCAAAACATAAGTCGAACAAGGCTTCCTTTCGATTGCCTCCAACCATCTAATAGCTACAATTCAGAGCGTACCGTGATGATTATCCACTCAATATGTTGGCCACATAGCAAACATGACTGGAAGAATTCAGTCTGCAAAGGCCTAGCAGTATGACACTATTTACTTAATTCCTTGTGTGAGTAATCGAAGTGTAGTGGTGTGATACAGAGAATGGGTTCCAGCGGAATATTATTCTCACAGTAAGAATCACTGTATTTGTTGGTGTTCACGTCTGAATAGTATTCCCACAGTTCAATAGCGCGTTAGTAACAGAATGATGGATTCATTCAAATAGCTGTACAATCGCATTTATATATAATTGTTTGTGTGTGTGTGTAGATGAGGTTTGTCAAGTGTATATAACTGATCAGGTAATACAAGAATGATTTAATATAGAAACAAAGTTAATCAGACAGTAACTAAAGTAAGACTGGGTTACAGGATTTTCATCATGAGCTGACAGTAGTTAGAGATCCATTGGAAAACCTGGGAGTACTGGACAGCTGTTTCGTCCTAGTTTGGGACTCTTCATTAGTACGCACCCACCGGGACTCGAACCCATGACCTTCTGGTTACAAGGCGAGCTCGTATACCATTAAGCTACTGGGACCCGATCCAAAGGCACATGGATTTTCTAACTAATGTCAGCTCATGATGAAAATCCTGTAACCAATCAAATCCCTACAAACCAACACTTGATTGGGTTTTTAAGTTAGATGACGTAATATAATTGACTAAAATGTTTCAACTTAGGTCAGGGTAGCAACATAGGTAATTACAGGTAGAGATTAAGCAGACGTGAAACTGAACAAATAAGTTGGATGACGCAACATAAATGACTAGAAATCGAGTGTTGTTCAAGTCAGTAACAGTGGTAGTGAGGTGTAGAAATTAAATTGGGTGTGGGTACAGAATAAGAAAGTTGAAAATGTGAAATATTACAATTGAGGAGACAAAATAATACGAATGAAGAGACAGAAGAAAAGATTAGGTAGAATTTACTTGTCGGCTAATAAGATAGATTACGTCCATTGCAAGTGTAGTGATTGAACGAACTTCTTCTGTATGCAGAGTTCAGGACTTAGCAAGTGAATCGCCATTGCTTCTGCAGTTTGAAGAAGTCTTATTCGTACACTTTTAGAAAGACTACTACCACCGAAAAGAATCTCTTCGCTGAACGTCTTCTCTTTTTCAAATGACTCAACGGGGATTTTCAAGAATGATAGATGTATTTGGACATTCTATTTCGTGTCGTTTAATGTAAATCAAAATCACACGCTCAGTTATTCGTTAAAGAATATAAACTGTATAGAAATATACATGTAAATAGTGGTTTGGTCAACTGAAAATATATCTTGCCTTCTGTGTCTCGCATTCTGCTGTTACAAAAGTATATTTCAATCTGCTTCTAATTAGGATTTATTTAGGCAACTGTTTAACCAAATAGTTTATATATATATTTTCCTTCAGTTTTACTACTAGCTTTAGATAAACAAGTTTAAGTGCGTCTATTTTTCTGTCTCCGTCAAGTACAATGTGTCCAATATTACTATTGAAAGATAAACGGAGTCATGTTTCTTGTAACATGATGTTGTTAGCTGTAAATTCCGTATGGTAGACAATCCAAAAACTATTGCAATCTGTGTTTCCATAGTTTATAATGTTTCCTTCAACGAGCATTAACAAGGTATTAGGAGTGAACTGTATAGGTGAAATTATTATCATAGCTAATTTAATGCATGAAAGATCGAGTTATTATGAATTAAGGAAATGATGGGTAAGCTCTTTAGAAATTCATTTCATTACAGGGCTTGTAAGCACAGTGTAACTAAGTTTTAAGTAGGGAATAACTCACTAATACACTAACACAGCACAACCCACAATGTCACTTATCCTCTAAGACTAATTTTACTCATGTACTCCATATTTTAAAACCAGCGGATAGTTTGGTATTTCAAATGTTTTGATAACCATTCACGTGATGTGGAAAGCGTCAACCGGGTAGAGACAAAAACGAAAATAGTAAATTGAGTGATGTAATATAATTGAAGGGGTTGAGTAGAATTGAACTTAAACTGAACGAAAGTGAAGTTAACAACAGTGGCAATAAGGGTTAGAAATTTAATAGGAGGTGAGGGAAGAAAATAATGCAATTATTTTAAAAAAACAGAAAAATTACGTATCAGGTGTTAAGAAAAATGAAGTCCATTGTAGGTTTAATGACTGCACAAACTTCTTTTGTATGCAGAGTTCTGGATTTAACATCTAAAATGCTATTGCTTCTGTGGTTTGAAGAAGTTTAATTCGTACTCTCTTAGCAAGAATTTTGTGCATTCTTTAGAAAACTTTGCAGTTCCTTTGTGGCTAAGCTTGCTGTCCAGATCTGATCGATTGTTTCAGGATAGAGCTGATGGAAGTTACTTTTTCTCCTTCATAAAGCGATGAGGGTAAATGTTCTGTGATGCATTCGGATAGCTAACAGTGGAAACGGCGGACTCACTTAGCTGCACACAAGCAAGTGGATTGATAGATGCACATTGATGACATCGATAGTGGTGGCTTATCTCCCACTTTCACTTCAATCATTGGTTTCGTAGAGAAAGTTGGTTAAAGTTCAGCCGCGAAGAAGGTTTTCTTCAGTGAGTGGGACAGGTATTTAAGTTATCTCTATGAAGCATTATTAGTTCTGTTTTCAATTCTGTTTTGATTTTGTCGTTGACTGACTGGACCGAAATGTTTGGTCTCTCCTGTCATGTTGCCTCCTAGTAAGGACGCTTCGAGGATGTCTGAGGACAGACGGTAAGTAATTCGGTGGACGGGGACTATTAACCAGTAACACCTGATGCCCACTGCATAAGAGTTGACTTTGGACTCCTAAGTGGTCTAGTGGATAACGCTTTGGGGTTTGAAACGATGGGTACTGGATTCGAGCCACTCCAGGAACAACATCACTCACTGGAGATTCCATTGGATTTCACTGCTAGTCACAATCCACCAAAATACGTTACTTGTTTTGCTCCTGTTCTCACAACTGTTTTAAATTATCAACGAAAAGGCTTACTGACTATCAGATTTATTCACTGTTATGTTTTTCGGTGAAAAACTGCCAACCAATGAATGAAGCAGTTTCTGCCTTCATTTTATTTTTTTCTTTAACAGGATTTAGCTGCTAGAAATATACTTGTTGACAAGTTCAATACCTGTAAAGTATCAGATTTCGGATTAACTAGAAAAGTTGGTTCAGATACTGCTGAGGATGCATACACATTTACGGTAAGTTAGAGATGAACAGTGAGTACATAAAAACTTCTGAAACTTTTTCGTAAATTTCATTTCATTTGAAATATCGCATGTCTTGCTGATTTTGTTATCATTTCTAAACTCTTGTAGCTACCTTTTCTTAAACAGTTGATGATCATTTTATGGTTTTAAGTTTCAAATATCAACAACTTTGCATTCTAATTTGACCACGGACTGATATCGGTTAGAGAACCACTGAAAATCTGAGAGTGGTGGACTGCCCTTTCTTCCGAGTTTGGGAATCAACGACAGATCGCATCTGTCGACGCAAAAACCAACTACTTTCCGATTACAAGTCAAGATCGTAGACCAACCAACAACTAGGGACCCTATCCAATGGGCCAGCCAGTATTATCAACGAGTGTTTGTCCAAACACCCAACCCGATGTACCACACTTATCATGACTTTTCACTAGAACTCCAGGAAACTTCATCATGTGACTAGTCACTGGCTGCCAATAAGCCAAGACCGGTGACGTCCACAAGGTTGAAAGTGGAGGCAAATGCTCCCTATCGACAATGGTTGCTGGTCGTGATAAAATCGCAAATTGGTAGAAGCTGGAATTCACGGGTCATTCAATCGAGTCCCGAGTGACTGGGTGGTCGTCGAGCTCGCCTTGTAATCGGGAGGTCCTGGGTTCAAACCCCGGTGGCTGGGTGGTCACTGATGATGAGTCCCTAATCTGTATGAAAAAGCTCTCCAGTACCACCTTCTGGCTTTCAGTGGTTCTGTAAATGATATCAATCCGTGTTCACACTTGAAACCAATCAAATCCTGACAAACTAACTCTTGAAAACTTCGCATTTCACTTGTACAACTCATTCCTATCTGAACTGCTACACAGTGAAAGTTAGTTCACAATTCTACTACTACAAAAGCGTGCAGAACTCAAAATGAAAAAAGCTATTCTCAAATCATACAGGAATAGCAATCTTCAAAACATATACATGAAAACTTTGAAGTGGGATAGAAAATCTTTCAACCTTTCATTCAATCAAAATGTTTGGAAAGGGAAGCCGAACAAACAAACAACAAAGAAATAAATCTTCGCATTTATTATTTTCTTTTCGAAGACAGTGTCTGCTCATTTATATTGACGAACAGGCGATAATTGTGGCTATTTCTTCCGGTAACCTGTCCAGTGATCACCTTCAGTGTATAAATGTTCACTGGTGTACAGTTAAACACTGAATAGAATTATTATTTTACTCAAGTATGAAGTTTTACTCGTAGCCAAAGTTTGTAAATGAGCAATGGTATTACTATTTAATAATTAAATTTCGCGTATAACTAAAGTTCATTTTAAAGAAATCGTCAAATGTAATCCTGCAAACAAATGCTGGAATAACTCACTCCTGTTTAACCGACAACAACAAGTGATAATTCCACCCTGAAGATTATCAGTCAAAGCATTTCAGAAAAATGTGTTCTACAGATTAATTTATCAAGAAAATTAACCCAGTTTTCATAAGTGAAACTAGGTCATTTCTTAATCCGTTCAGTTTTTTCCAGACAATGAAATAATGTTCTTAGAAAGAGTTTCTTCACGATAGGAAGCTTCTAAAACCATCCTGAACAGGCCCAGTGTAGCTGTCAGAACCCGCCTGTTACGATCTGAACGTAGGAGATCAACCTACACATTCTACCGTATAGCTAGTCAAAACGTCCTTCAATCAAGCGCAGTGCAAAAATGTCTTGACGGTAGTAAAAAGTCAGTTATTTGCAATAAAATCTGCAGTGCTGTTTAGCGGCTATAATATATCAAAATGCGAAATTGCGTTAGCAGTGCCGTCAGGCAGCTACACAGATCGAATTAGATCCCAGCTACAGGAAAAGTACTGTACAACAGAATTATTTAACTGAAATCAACAGTATAAAGTATCTGAGAATCAAGTAGAATACTCCCATCAATGTGGGATCAAAATCTCTGTTCAAAAGAATTACAAACAGACGTTTCCTCGAGACAGTCCAGGGACAGAATGATTTCCATTCACTCAAACAGGTCCACACCGTAGGACAACACATTATTAATACCATCACAAAACCGCCATGAAGAGAAGCATTAAAATTATAGGTTAAACAGGGACAAAGACAAGTAATCACGATTAGGCCAATAAGTGATATGAAAATGTCACGACAATGCTATACAGTCTGGGAGAAAAAGCGGATTTTGCAAACAATTATCCCATTTCACCCATACTGGGTAAAACAGGCTAAGACAGCATTAAACCATTGGGTGAAGGCATGATATCTATTACAGTGCGATGGGAGAACCTAGAAACCTTACTTTACGCATCTGCCATGACTTTCTGAGGTAAATGACATTTGTATAACATGTACCTTTGTGTAATGAAACCCAATTTTTCTCTCTGGCACAAACCGGTCTGTCTTCTACCTTCATTTTCGTAGCTACAGAGGTCAAGAGTAATCAGTGATTAGTACGGGTATCAAACCAATAAATCAGGAGTACTATGAAATCGCTCCCGATTTAACAGTTGGCTGCCAACTATTTTCTCTAACACTATTCACACAATTTACTATGAATAGCAAAACCTTTGCTCATTTAAACAGTTTGAATTGGTTCACACTAAAACTACGTCGTAACAGTGACCTTCATGGGCAAAAACACTGTCACCAAAAATATTTATATGCATGTGACTTCTGTCACAGCAATAATGTTCCTGTACTGCCTTGCATAGACAACACTCTGTCTAAGGCCAATAAACAGCGAAACAATCTGTTTTATTGCTAAACTCCATTTTGATTGCATGGAGGATTTCATCATGAGCTGACATCAGCTAGAGAACAACTTGAAAACCTTGGAGTACTGGACAGCTGTTCCGTCCTAGTACTCCCACGTTTTCCAGTTGTTCTCTAGCTGATGTCAGTTCATGATGAAATCCTCCATGCAATCAGACAAAATCCCTACAGAACCAATACTTGAAAACTTCATTTTAACAAACTTTAACAAAACAATCTTAGCCAGCAAAGGTTAAGACAGTTGAATTATCACCCCTGGGCTTATAGTCATAGTACATATGTAACGATGATCAAAGCAGCAACCGTTTGAAATTATTTTCGATCTTAGAAGATTGTCTGGAGCTATACAGACTACACCGGTAGAATCTGTAATGCTTTTGAACTCACCACATTGAAGGTTTCATGTCTAATAAATGCAGTTAGTTACATTTGAAAAATTCAGTGTAAGAAATGTCCCTAACGTTTGGTTTCAATACAATATACTGCATCTCTCATTCGTAATGTAATTTTCTACAAAACCAAGAGTGTATATTAAGGAAAATACATCTTCTGTAGAATATTTTGGTGTGGCATTCAACAGGTTGCAGACCTTTATCAACAACTGTCTTCGTTCCATACTGAAGATTAGATGGCCGGAAAGAATCACAAACAAGAAGTTATGGGAACAAACGAAACAGGAACCAATCGCCCAACAAATATGCAGGAGAAAGTGGAGATGGGTTGGACACTCGCTGAGGAGGCCGTTCGGTGACATCGCGCGTCAGGCTCTCGAGTGGAACCCGAAAGGGAAGCGGTGAGTGGGACGTCCAAGGGTGACATGGAGGAGATCGTGTGAACAGGAACTGAAACAGTATGGATCAACATGGATGCAAGTGAAAAGTACAGCACAAGACAGAAGCAAGTGGAGGCGTGCAGTGGAAGCCCTGTGTTCCACTAGGAACCCAAGGGAACAATAATGATAATAATTTATATGAATAATATTCAATTCACAAAAACATTGCAGTGCTAAATATCATAAATATTTTATTTTCTCAATTTTCAGGGTGGAAAAGTTCCTATCCGCTGGACAGCACCTGAGGCTATAATGTACAGAAAATTTACCATTTCCAGTGATATCTGGTCATTTGGTATTGTAGCCTGGGAGTTATTCAGTCTCGGTGAAAGACCCTATTGGAATTGGACAAATCAAGCTGTTATTGCAATGGTAGAAAAAGGTTATCGTCTACCTGCACCAAAAGCCTGCCCCGATGATATCTATCAAATAATGACATCCTGCTGGGATAATAATCCAGAGTACAGGCCGAAATTCAGTGCGATCTGTGAACAAATCAGCGTATCTATTGATAAGTATCTACAAACAAATAGTAGAAAAGTAGACTATATGAATGTAAATAAATTGAAGACGGTGAATTCTTCTTCATTAACTTTATCGTGGAATGATGCTGATAATGGTGGGGATGATGATGATGATGCTATTGCCTATTGTCTTTTGCCTAAATCAGTCGATAATGCTTTACTTACACCTAGTGTTAATAATAATAATAACAATAATGCATCACAAATCTCAAGAAACTCCTCTTACAAGATGTACACTTCTTTTTCTTCATCAAATACCTATTTTAATATGAATACAGTAAATACTACAAGTGAAGAGAATCCATTGTATAATAATAATAATGCTAATAATAATCGGGAATGTAAAAATGATATTTCAATGAGGGAATTCAAAGATACAATCAGCAGTCTAAGAAATGATACCGGTAAATGTTCAGTGAATAGTATGAATTCTGGTCAAGAGAAACTTCTATATTACGCCAATAATCATAGTACAAATGAGCAGAAGATTGAAGCTATGAATGGAAAGTACATTTCTTTTTCTAAACCAAAATGTAATGTTTACGCATGACCCATTCTCTCTCTGTCTCTCCCTAAAAATTGTCTTCTGTATCTAGAGGGTAAAGAATGAAGACGTCCTAGTCAATGTCAGTCGTAAATCCCCTTCCCTGTTGAGGTTTACATTCCTCCTTTCCCACTGCCTTCTTTACTCCTTCATTGATAGACATTACAGCCAAAGAAACCCACGTCTTCCTATCGAACAAACAATCAAGCTGTTCACACATGCATTTTCGCACAAATCAGATGTATTCCCTCTTTTTTTTAATTGAAATAAAAGTTAACCATGCATTTCTTTGCATTTCTGAAAGCTGTTCAAACAAAAACTGTGACGTTAATTCCTTCTTCTCTTTATTCTCCCTCTTCTTCTTTTTCTTCTCCAAAGATGAAAAAAATTTAGTGTATAAAGTTCTAGAGTATATCAGTTGATTTGTTGAAACACAGATGACTTCTGATTTCCGATTTCGTGGAGAATGATACTATCTGCAGTTAACTAGTTCATGAATTCAACAGAATTCGTAACGAGTGGGGCTCAACGGGTCGTGTGTTAGGAAAACTGCTCATCGATGACACTGACTGGTTATCGCGCTAAAATCGCGAATCGATAAGGTTAGAATTGGCCAGTCACTGAATTCTGACGCAGATGGCTGAATGGTCATCCAGCTCGACCTCATAACTTGAAGATTCTGGGTTTCATTCTTGGTGTTTTGGTGGGTGAGAACTGATATAAGAATAAAACTTGTGCACTGTGGTAGAGTATAATTCTGTTATAGGTAAAATTTGTTTCGATAAAGTCTCACAGTGTTATACAGTAATGTTTACTGATGACGTTTTGAGCACAGTTGATTGCTCATGGTCATATTATATCACCTTTATCAAAACAAATTTTACCCACAGTGGGTGAGAATTGTTGAAAGTCCTAAACTAGGACGAAAAAGATGTCTAGTACAGCCTGGTTTCCAACTCGTGATGGAATTTATTATTATTTTTTTTAATTCCTAGAGGAATATAGGGCTTCAGCCGCGCGTCTCCATTGCGTCCCGTTCTCTGCTAGAGTTTTCACCTGGCTCCAAGTTTGCCCACACGTTTTCATCTCCTCTTTACGTGACCTCCTCAAAATCACCCTTGCACTGACGACCAACTCGCCGCTTCCCTTTCGGGTTCCACTCGAGCAATGTCTTGTCTAGTGATGTCACTTGATGGTTTCCTCAGAGTATGGCCAGTCCATCTCCATTTCTTTCTGCTTATTTGTTGCACAATCGGTTCGCGCTGGGTTGATTCACTCCCAGAGATATCTGTTGCTGATCTTTTCTGGCCGGCCATCTGATCTTGAGTATTGAGCGAAGACAACTGTTAATGAAGGTCTGTAGTTTGTTTGAGGTGCTCTTTATGACGCGCTGGCCAAGTCTCTGATCCGTATAGTAGCACTGACTTCACATTGGAGTTGAAAATCCGGAAGTTATTTTTGATGCTGAGTGCTGTTGACCTTCACACAGACTTGAGAGAGATGAAACACTGCCTTGATTTCCCGATCCTCGCTTTGATATCCTCGTCAGTTCCGTCGGCCTGTAGTTGAAACGATGCTTACAAGGTAGGTGAAGGAGGTAGTTTCTTTCAGGTTCCTTCCATTTATGCTGATAGTTGTCTGTTGTCGTTGCTCTTGCTGTTGGCCAAGAATCTTCATCACCTCTGTTTTCTCTATGTTCACCTGAAGGATGTCCTATCTTTGTCGCTTCTTCTGCCAACTTGTTGCTTTTCATTTGCATATATTCCAGATTGTGGGAAATCAGACATATATCATCGGTGAAGTCGAGATCTTTCAAGTTTTTTGTGTGTGTCCATCTTTTAAACCAGTTAACTCCCTACAACCAAACTCTTGCAAAATAAGTGTTCACTCAGGTATTATTTCTTTCATAACGCACATAAAGAATAAATGGAGTATGATGCACAGACATTTCTGTGTGATTACAGTAAAACAAGTAATATGACTGTATTGATGATGCATTTATTTTACCTATTGAGAAAGCAAATCAGAACGAAATGTCGATGGAACGTTGATGGAGTTCTTCCACCACTTATACTCATCTGTTAAGAACATGATGACTAATTACGGCTTCTTGATTTGCATAGGAAGAATAGAGGTGATTATGAAAGGAATACGTCAGTAGGACAGTATGTACTCAGATTAAGTATCATATCATACTTCTACAAAATACGTTTGGCCAGACGCCGATGAATACATCAAGATTAGTCTGTATCAGTGATCCCTTGGAAAACGAATTAAGATGAATAGTGTGCTGATATAAGTGGGTTATCATAATATATCCATTAAAAGACACACAAACAGTATACACAAAAAACGGGAGCAATCAGGTCTAATAAGAAAGAATCGACTACTAAGTTCCAATTAAATCGAGACGTGTCTGGTGTAGTTTTACACTACAGACTGTCAGGAGCATACGTTTGTGCACGATTTTCCAGCCAAGATAAGCTATCCAACTGTGTTACTTTTATGTTCGTCTACAAATTAAGATGCTCCTGTGGAGCAAGTTATGTACGGTAAACAGCTGGCCAACTCAACAAACTCTTTGCTGAGTACCTTCCTTGATGGTTCTGAAAGAAGTAAGAAGAAACCGGTAAACTCTAATTCGTCTCATTTAGTTGATCTTGGTCGCCCGCTAGCTAGAAAAAGTGCTAACATGATCCTTTATCGTGTTTCATCGAGTCTTTTGATCAGAATTCGAACTCATCTTTTATAGGACAGAAGCAGTGAGATTGCAGGAGAGTAATCCTAGTCTTTTCGCGGAAAAATAATCGGTTCTACATTTTTTATTCTTTTGTGTTCCCAGTTGAACTTAGGACTTGAACTCTGAAATCTAAGGAGCTGTGGTGTTTGTTTTTACGGTATAGGGTTACCTCTCTTAACCGAGGTAAAGGGGATCGCACCATGGGCCTCGTGAGTGGCTGGCAAATATTCCTCAAGTCAACCAGTGACACACCCATGTCTCCACCGTTGTCTCTCCCTTGGTCTAGATGAATCCAATGACGCAACTATAACTTTTTACCCCTTTCTTATATTTATCATTTTTATTTATTATTTATTCAATACATATTTAGTATCATGTAACTTTCGATTCTGTGTAGTTTTAACCTAATTATATTAATGTAATGTGTACATCATCAAACTATCTTCGATATTCTATGTATATATATATATATATATATATACATGTATATATATATTCCAGAATTAGGTTGTTGGGGTTTGATTAGTTTCATCTTTGATCACGGATTGATATCGGTTGGAGAAATATTGAAAACCAGGGAATATTGAGGCGGGTGCTTCTTCCTAGTTTGGGATTCTTCAGCAGTACGCATTAATAATCGCAGTGAGCATCGAACTCGTAGACCTTCAGTTTACGGAGCCTGCTCATCGACTATTCAGTCACTGGGATGGGATCCGATGGCCGGTGATTTTTGACTTCTACCAATTCTTGAACTTTGGGACAACTACAACCAGTGAGGCCACTGGATAGTGCTACGTAAGAGTTCAAAAGGAGAACGAAACAACAATTCAGTACTCTGCTTTTTCAACGGTTCCCTAAATGACATCAATCCGCGGTCAAACCTGGAAACTATAATACATATATATATATGTTAAGAACATGAAAATCAGCGAAGAGACTTTTTTCAACGAATGTACTATCAGGCTGTACAATCGTGCATGTATATATATATGATGTTTTATTATTAAGAAAATATCTCCCGTGTCAAGTGGCAAAACAAATGATGTCATAAACAGAATCATTCATAGGACATATAAATGTTGGAAGGGATTGTATAATTAGCAGGTTAATGGGCTAATATAAAACAATACACAACATGTGTGATATTTGATAAGATAGAATTGAATGCCGTAAACCAATTTGGATTTAGAATGACAAGCGGAACAAGTGAAATCAGCCGAAATTAAAAATAATAATAATCGCAGTAATGAGGAGAAGGTACATACATTAACTAAATAAGACAAATAGAATAAATAAAAATTTTCCTCTCTAAGACCAAGGCAGAAGTGGGGATTGTACATACGTCTTTGTTACACAAAGATCTGGCTTAAAGTCATGAAGCGCCAAGGCCTCCACTTTCTTAAGAATTTGACCACGAAGAAAACTCAGCGGGTTAGCACGGATTCTATAGATGATCTTAAAATCATGGTCAGGGTTAGTAGAGTGACAGGAGGAAAGCCTGTGGAAGATCAAATTGAAAAGATTTTCATTCATCAAGCTGAGATTTTAACACCTGGAGATGTAAATTCCAGGACTTAGCATAAATTTAAATTACTGAATAATCTCCACTGAATTACACTTATTTTTAGGAATGAAATATATTAAAATTCGTATTACTATTATAAAATGTATTGAATAATAAAAAAACACTTCCATTATTCGTTGAACAATGGATACATCTTTCAGTTATGTGCTTTACGATACATTCTAAAAGATTCAGGCATAACTTTGACATATTCAGTGACAGGCTAATGTAAAAAAACTCGTCTTTCTTTCGTTTGTTTTATTGAGATATGACAGTTTTATCAAGGTAATCTAATTTTTCGAAATTCTCGACTGTGAAACGATACAGTTGAATGATGTTCATAATCTCACGTAAAAGAATTTACACTTTATTTTTAAGTAAATATCTGTATTTTGATTTAGTTGTGTTTATTGAGTGAGTTGGCTGATTTAACTGTAGTGCTTTCAATGTGTAACAACAGAAGACAAGGGCCAGGCAACAGATCAGTTTTATTACGAAAACCAACAGGTATTTATATGTATTTTACGTACATTAATAGGCTTCTGCCCGCAGAAAGAAGGCGGTCTTCTGATTGGTTGTTTGCAAACAAACGCAGTCTTCTGCTTTCTCGTTTTCGATATTTCTCGGAAATGCGAGCCACTTGTCTGCGAATCATATTTGTCCACGTCTAGGTCAGCTGTGATCGGTTGTTGAATCAGCCTAGATTAATTTCTACCAATCAGCGTAGATCAATGTCTACCAATTGGCTAGCAGCTTGCTCTCACCACAAATGTCTTTATAGACAACATCTTCAGCGAAGGTTTTAATATGAAGAGGGCTTGTTTGAATCCTCCATGAATAATATAATTCTATCTCCTGAGAACCTACTTTGTCGTGAATGATTGTTAATTTACATCTCTGCTGATCATTTTTAGTGACTCGGAATTTGAACCTTCTTTTAATATGATTTATTTTTTTGTTAGTTGGTATATTTTGTTGCTGATTCATTTGCGTACCAGGCCCCGAGAAGTTTCCTGGCATTTTTGGTTTATCCTGTGTTTGTTTTTACGAGTTTGACCACGGATTGATATCAGTTAGAGAACCATTGAAAACCAGCTGGGAGTACTGGACAGCTGTTTCATTCTAGTTTCGGAATTATTGGCAGTACGCACTCACCACCAGGGTTCGAAACCAGGACCTTCCGGTTACAAGGCAAGCTGGCTCGTTTACCATTCATGATTTACCGCAACCACCAACCAATGTCATCGATGGGAAACCCATTCTCACACGTGAATGGATAGACCTCACTGGTCACGACTTCTCACTAGAACTCCAGGAAACTCCGTCCTGTAGCAAGTGTTAGGATGGATTTCCCATCGATGATATAGGTTGGTGGTCGCGCTAAACCACGAGTTAGTAGAATTTAGAATTCATTGACTGGCCACTGAATTGGCTCCCAGTGGCCGAATGGTATACAAGCCAGCTTGCCTTGTAACTGGAAGGTCTTGGTTTCGAACCTCAGCGAGTGCGTACTACCTATGATTCCGAAACTAGGATGAAACAGTTGTCCAGTACTCCAGTGCAGGTTTTCAGCGGTCATCTAACTGATATCAGTCCGTGGTGAAACTCGTAAGAACAAATTTAATCCTTACAAATCAACGCTTGAAAAAGTATTCTCTATTTATTATTCGATCGCGACAATCGTTGTCAGGAGACACATTTATATCATTCATGGAAGAAGAATTCAAATAAGTTCATTTCGTACTAAAACCTGCACTGAAGAAGCTGTCTAGAAGGCCAATGAACGCTTCTCAGTTAAACCAATCAGCTGGAAGAATACAACTAAATCAAAATCATTCAATTCAGCTGCAAATTGTCTCTCTTATTTTAAATGTCTGCATTTGAAATAAATCAAGCAAGGCACAGTCCCATATTAAGATATCAGGATAAACGTCGAAGAAGACAATGATGTGGAGATAATCATTCGGACAGAGAAACTTACTGACGACTGGTTGAGATCAGTAATAATAATGACTTTATTTCAAACAACAATAATAATAACATTACAGAATGTGATTTCTAGCGTTTCTACACTTACTGAAACAATTTAGCTCCTTTAATAAATGTGTAAATATATAAAATTTAAAATAGTAATAGTAATATGTATAATGAAACCATTATAAACAGAGCATTGGCGAAAAAAGAATGAGGCATAAGTAGATAGTATCATAGATAATACATGTAAAAATAATGTTGATCTTTGTTTATACTTTGCAGTTCAGATTACTGATTTAAAAGGTTCATAAGTTCTCTTCAGACATCTGATTTTTCGCACAAAACCTGTAGTAAATATGGCATGGCAGAATTTTTCAATTCAGTTGTACGAGTTGTGCGTCGGTGGCACAGTGGTTAGGACTCTCGCCGACCATGCACATGGTCCGGGGTTCGATCCCCTGCCGGCGCACACCCGATATCTATGGTCGGCCTGCATTTGGGCTACCGATATCCATGCTGAAAATTCCACACTTGTACTGAAAATATGGTGTGGAATCAAGCTGTAAATCAAAATAAAAAATAAAAATAAATAAATAAATGAAGTTTTTTCTGGTTCTATCCAAAGATATACAAAGAGAAAGTTGAGAATAATAAAGAGGATGTTCAGTATCAGACATGATAACTTTAGCTAGCTGCCTGCCTGTGAGAATTTAAATGCCAATTGACATTATTGTCAGTTATCTGAGTCAAAAGCACACCACTAACCCTACTCACAGCCTTCACCGTTCTGCGTAATGTGACATGTTCTTTTCTTGAGAAGTCCAGTAAAGAAGAAGAATGGCAAACAATAAAGGTTGGATACAAACCTATAAAGGAGACTACTGTGTCATGTGATTTTAATAAGTAAAGCTTTCTGCACCTGAAATTAAATCACCATAGCAACATTATTTTTACCATAGCATTCCCGTAACGATCCTTTATGGAATATAAATCTCTAAATTTCATACATATGGTGCCCTAGATAAATTTTGATAGAGAAAGAAAGACAGGATTTGCAGTATAAAAGGATATCATCATTCTATTTCACAGGCTCTCATCAGATGCAAGCTACCTGAAATTACAATGATAACGCATAACAACATTTCACACTTCACTGTTTGAAAGGTAGTAGAGAAAACATTATACGATGAACGCATCCGGAATATAAGTATTACAATTTTTGGTTTAAGTTACCATCAGTTTATATACAACCAAACTATGAAAGAAAAAAGGAGGTGAGAGAAGACGGAAAACAGAAAAATTTAATGAACAGTGTTACCTTGTACGTCAGCATGGCAACACAAGAGGATTAAAGTTAATCAAATTGAAAACTTGCTTAGTGAACTCAGCTCACTAGTGTGTATGAATAATCAGTGTAATGAAAGTGATACGGTTACTAAGGGAGTGAGAGATTGACTACACCCTCTTTCTGTGTGCATAAGTCCAGTCTGAAACATTTGATCACAATTGTTTCAGCATTAAATCGTAGTAGATTCGCTGTCCTTTGTATTTTCAATCTTTTCAAGAATTTAGAAATCTCGACAAAATGACCCTTATTCACAAGGTGTCTGATAATTGCACTTTGTAAATACCTGCTTCCTTTTAAGCATAATTTTCTTGGAATATACTCTGAAAACCGGATAGAAGCCCTTCTTTCTGTCCTTCCAACGTACTTGCTGACGGAGGTGCACGTAAACTTATAAATGCATTTGGAGGTAATATCAGCAGGGTACTTATCCAGTTTCCATTGGCTTATAGAGCATGTATTGCTGTATATTTTTACCAACTTGGCTGCAGGGAGACATCGTTTTATTGCTCCTTTCATCCTCTTTTCAATCTTTTGTGATACTATTTCTCCTTTGTATGGGAGGCAAATGAACACCTTCCTCTCTTCAACTGCTGGATACTTCTCTGTCTCATCTCTTCCTTTGCTGTACTTTAAGATAAATCCTTCTGGATACCCGTTTTCCTTAAGGCATTTTTCAAAAAAAGCTTAATTCTTCTTCTACCTTGTAGGCGAACATAACTTCCCGAACCTGTCGTACAGTGTCCCTACTAATTCCCGCTTATAGTTTACAGGGCAGAAGCTGTTGAAGTGAAGGTATTGTCCAGTCCGGGTTTCTTTTCTGTAGATGGACTTTTCAACTGTTCCATCGTTCTTCTTTTTACATTTAAGTCCAGGAAATTGAACTTGTCATTGTGTTCATATTCCATGGTGAATTTAATGTTTGGGTTGATTTCATTAAGGCAGTCAAATAATACGGATGTTTGGCTAATGTCGTTACAAACAGCAAACAATGAAGTATGAAATGTTATTATTTATAACAATTTCAGGTAGTTCGCAGCAGATGATGAGAACCTGTGAAATAGAATGATGATATCATTTTATACTGTAAATCTGGTCTTTCTTTCTCTATCGAAATCTCTAAACTGCCTTTTGATAATCATAATAATGATTTGCTTTATTCCAAAAACAGTACTTTTGATGCAGTGTGGAATTCTCAGCATTGCCGTCTAATTTACTCATCAAAAACAAAATCAATAATCCATTACAGGGTATAGGTAAACAGAATGAATAATTACAACTTTTTTCGGCATCATCAGAAACAGAAAGCCAGAAATATACAAAAAATTTATAAAACGATAGTAACAAAAATGTTATCACTAACTAAAACTATGAGGTAATTGATGTAGTGTCACCATAAATTACAGATAAACAAAGATCAAAGCGCCATTTATTTTGCTAATTACTTAGTAAGTTATGAGTTCCACGTTTAACCAGATCTCTATCACACAGAACACTGACCGGCCGAATAGATTATCACACTGAGTTTTGTATTTGGTTATGCGAGAGAGCAAATAATCTTTTACAAATGACTTATAATTTTACCTGATGAGATGCAATGTGGTGAGAGTTGAGAATGGAGAATGTGTTGATAGTCGAACAGCTTTGATTTAGATTATTTCTCGCATGCGTTCAGGTGTCTGTTGACTACAATAGTGGCACTGTAACGACAGACGACAAGGGCGAGATAACAGATTGTTTAGTGAGAAAATCAAGAGGTATTTATAGATTTTTATATAAGTTATTATTAGTGTTATCGTTAGCGAAGAGCATCCTCTTCTGATTGGTTGTTTTCTTGCTGACGGTAATTGTTACCTCTTTGTGGCCGTTTCTCAAAAATCAAGCGAATCATATTTCCACACTTTAACTCCGCTGTGATTAGCTGGTGATTTTCTCAAGGTTGAGCTTTGTTATCGTTTTTCTCATGACCCTGATTCCGGACGTAAGACACGTAAATCGTTGTTTACAATTTTGGCTTGTTTGCGGCCAGCTGTCACCACAGCATATCACTTGACCTACTGACAAACTTCAGTACCCTTCATAATATGACAGTACTTTTTGAGTAGCCCAGCAAACACTAATGATGGGAGCAGTAAATAAAGAACACTAGTTGACACGAAAGGGTTAACAAGTTGTAAAAGTGGATGTAGAGTGATTCCAGATAATCTTAACTCCCTAATGTAAACAGTTAGACAGAACATTTTCCTAGAAATTGACAAAATATGGGGTGACCAAGGAAGGTCAGAGTAACCAACTTTTTCAGTGCCTTCTATGCTATGAGCATCGTGTGAACGAATCAGTTCATTTAGATCCCATTTATACTTGAAGGTGAGATTAACTGTCTAATATAACGTAAAACCACTTAGCTTAGACAACTACCTTATATCCGAAAGAAAGTTAATCAGTTTGGAATAGTCATATTGAGAAGTAACTGGTAGAAGGCAGTCAGATTACTGGCGTATTTAACGACGGTGATTTCGTCTGAAAGAATCAAGTCATGTTTGAAGAAAGAAGAAAAGAGAGGGGACAGAAACATGAGGAACCCTGGCTTCAGTAAGCAAGGTAGAGAAATATTTGCACCTGTTTACTTTATACTGCATTCTCTTAGAGAAATTAGAATGCTACCGGTTAACAGCACATGAATCGGTTTGTGTCAAAGAAGGCTTACTTCACAAAAGACATCCAGGGGTGCAGAGTCAAAAGCAGATGTGTAGTGCAGGAAGGCAAACCAAACATATTTGGCTCCTTTGTCTGTGCAGGAAAAAATAATATGCTGTAAGACAGTAGCAGCACCTGAATTAAACCCTACACGCCTGGCGGTGATATTGATTCGGAAATATAACTCCTGTAAACTAAGCAACTTGTTTAATCAGCCTTTGCTATACAAAACTAATTTTTTGTGGTGAGGGTCAATTAGCATCAGTAAAAAGTTTGAGCATTGTGGATTAGATCAAATAAAGTATAATTATATTTCAATAGTTTACACACAGTGATAAGTTTTTGTTACCAATAACAAAAATTATCATTGTGTGTAAACTTTTGAAATATAGTTATACTTTATTTGGTCAATTAGCAGTTTGAATTAGCAAGGCAACAAGAAAAGTGTTAACAGTTAGACATTAACACACCCTGTTCAAACAAACCACAGGTAAGTATTGAACAGTCCATTTTACATCATCTATTACTTTTTATTTATTTTGATTACAGCTTGATTCCACACTGTATTTTCAGTACAAGTATGGAATTTTCAGCATGGATATCGGTATCCCAAATTTACAGGCCAACCATAGGTATCGGGTGTGCGCCGGCAGAGGATCGAACCCCGGACCATGTGCATGGTCGGCGAGAGTCCTAACCACTGAGCCACCGACGCACAGGTGAAAAGTTATCAAAAGTAGCTGGTGACCGAATAATCCAAATAACAGAAACCATAGTAATTCGCTTGGAATATACTATAAGAAAATATAACAAATTCACTTGAAACGGGCAGGAGCTTTGTATGTTTACAAAAGAAATAACTCCTGCCTTTATTTCTATCCTGGCCTACTGTCAAAAATATAAATGCCTCTCCGTTTTTCATTGGGCTTTTACGCGGAAATTTATTCATACAACTATGAACAAATATCTACTAGTGTAGTGTTCGTCTTTTGTACTTTTCTGATACCATCCTGAGTGTGAATCACAGTCATTCACCATTTAATACAGAGAAATATATTGTTGTTAACAAATAATTGTTTTCCAAGTAGTATGGGCATACGACTGTAGAACCTGAAGAAGTATTAGGCATAGTATTTACTGAGTGATTTAAAGCACAATTTATTGTTTGTAATCACATTGTGTAAGTCCGCAGTTTTGAAACTTGGTTCTAGGACTGCAACTCTCTATCATCAAACTGTGCCACCGAGTGTGAGTGAATATAGTGCTACACCTTAGGCTCACCGGATATTTCTAACCTTTTATAACAAGTGTGGTTATGCTGGACTTTTATCAACAGCTGCCTTTGACTCGTATTGAAGATCAGTTGGTCAGATAGAATTGGAAACAAGAAACTCTGGGAACGAACCAACCGAGGACCTTTTGCTCAACAAATATTCCGAAGAAAATGAAGATGGATCAGACATACACTGGAAAGACCTTTGGATGACATCGAGCTCAGTGCAGGCCACCATTAGAGTGGAACGTGAATAGGAAACGACAAGTTTGGCGTGGGTCCAAAGGTGGCATGGAGGAGACCATGAGAGGAAGAGATCAGAGATTTCCCACAACCATGAGGACAGCTAACGAGGATAGCAGAAAATAGGAGAAAGTATAAATCTACCGTTGAAGCCTTTTGTTTCACTCAGAACCCAGGAAAACAATAATGGTGGTTATGTTGAAAAAGTTGAGATAATCATAGCATAATTGTAAATAGAGAAATAATAACTAGCTGTCATATTTTATACAGATATTATTCGCTTACATCCACTATCAATATAGGTCAAAAGAATATCAAACACTGAACTGTAAACATCCCCATAACTGCTAAGATGTGTAGTAGTACAAATTAATAGTCACTTAAGTGATGTACATCTACAGTGAGAAGTACATTTGCATATATCGATTATAAATAGCCTATAAAACTGGAAGTTTTTACTCGTGATTCTGTGGATTTCACTTTTTTTATCAATTTGGTGATTATTATTCTGCTCAAAAACTTGGAATGATTGCAGTTCAAACTGATGTAGACATAGAAATAAAGCTAAGAAGTCTGATAAAAGCAATTTGAATATTTTCGACAACTTCTAGTTTCATATTTACCTCTAAATTATCAATGAACCATACGATTGTTTTATGTCGGTAAGTGAAAAATTCATAATATTTGAGCTGAAGTACCGCTAGTTTTCTGTTCTCTTTTTCGCATATACTTTTCAGATGAATGGAAAACGGGACTGATTCACTTCTCTTGGAAGTTATACGTGTTGATTCGCTGTTCAGGTCTGTAATTATAGGAGCTGTTTTTCTAAAAACCATTAGGAGTGAGACGAAATGGAGATAAATCGGAAACCTATAAGTGACATCACAAACCAAGGAAACCATCAATTGGAAACTGAATGGGAGATGGTGTTTTGGGTGTCAGAGGGTAATATGGAGGAAACAAAGGCTTATGGACAATGGTGGGGACAGCTAAACGTGCCACAGTGAACTGGAGGAAATAGAGATATGTCACTGAAGCATTATTTTTCACTTGGAACCCGAGAAAGTAGCAATAATAGTATTTTCCGAGGACACCTAATCAATTATGTCGTTGTAAAAGTTACAGATATCTATTCCACTGTATATTACGAAACCTATAGGACCATTGATACAAATTTTAGTTTCCGAATAGCCCTATTCAGGCAGTTTACCTAGGGTTATAGTAGGAAGACTTGACCAGTAGGGTACAGCAGGTTGAAGATGAGGCAGTAACTCATCGAAGAAGACATTGCGAAGTGGTGACGCTATGTCATGAACTGGAAGAAGATAGAATTCATCGGTTGGCCATTGGGTGGCGTCCCAGTATCTTAATGGTCTACGCGCCTGTCTTGTAACCAGAAGGTTCTGTGTTCAAAACCCGGTGGCTTCGTACTGATGAAGAATCCCAAAGTAGGATGAAACAGCCTTCTAGTACTCCCTGCAGGTTTTCCAATGTTTCTGTAACTGATGTCGGCTCATGATGAAACCCTCCAATAAATCTTCATTGATGTAAAGGTTATCTGTGAATTTGGGATCAAGTGAAACATACAGCTTTGGAATTATATATTCATTTATTCCTATTCTTTATAGTCTTCTCTGACTGGCTTCACGGTTGAAAATAAGCTTGCCTTTCCTCCCCACATGGTCCCCTCCATATCCCTCATGAAAATACACCCAACTCGTCATTCCCTGTTTGGCCTCCACTGAACGGTTTGGTGCAAGGGATATCACCCAACGGTATCCTCAGCATGTGTTCAGTTCATCTCCATTTTCTTCTGTATATTTGTTGGGCAATAGGTTCATGCTTGGTTTGTTCCCAGAGTTGCTTGTTTCTAATCCTTTTTAGCCATCTGATCTTCGTTATTGAGCCATCACAGGCAGCTGTTAATGAAAGTCTAAAACCTGTTGGAAGTGATTTTACAGATGCGTACACCACGTCTGTGAACCACGTAGAAGGAGTGATTTCACATCAGTGTTAGGGATTGGAATCATGTTCACCATACTGAGTGCAGCAGATCTTCACACTGACTTCAGAACAATGAAGGTCTATTTAAAATTAATTGGGTAACAAGGTATCTTAAGCGATATGCCAAGAAAAAGGGCTTCATAGTGATTACTTTAAGTCACTTGAATATTCAAATGAACAAATGCTTTATGTAAGTTAGTGCTGATTAAAGCATTCCTGTGTGTAGGTGGTACAGTAGTAGAATGCTCACCAACCACTGAGGTGATTCGGGGTGTGATTTCCGGCCACTAACGCACTCCTTTACCTTGCTAAGTCAGTAATAAGACTGGTAAAGAGGGAAGGTTGGGCATGAGGCTAGTAACCCACTCTCATAAACACAAACACCACTGCTACAGACACTTCAAGCCACTAGCTTTAAGCCCTGTTTTCCACTGGGAACGTATAGGTATAAAATAAAATAATAATCATAATATTAAAGTATTCCAGTCACGAAATGTCATTTTGAGTAAAATATATCAAAACACCTGCCATTGTGTTGAGTTTTCCTCCGAAAAATTCCTTTTCTTGAAGCTTAGAAGTTGGAAATAAAGAAGGCTGCAAGTTCACATCGAATTCATTGTCTTTACTCAATGTTAACTGTTTTAAAAAATTTTCACATGCGTCAACTGTTCAGGATATGAAGCCAAACATTTTTGTACCAAAGAAGTATGTTTTTTATTCCTTTACGTTTCCCGTGGAATGTAGGGCTTCAAATTACAGGCTTGAAGCTTCAGCAGCGATGGTTTTCACCTTTTACTGGGTAGGGTTGCTAGCCTCATGCCCAACCTCCCCTCTTAACCAGTTTTATTAGTGGCTTAGAGACGTAAAGGAGCGTGTCGTCTAGGGATCAAACCCCGGACCACCTGCGTGTTCGACGAGCATTCTACTGCTGTGCCACCGAAGAAGATTGTACAATGCCTAATTAGAATTCGGTCTAAGAAACAAAAAGAGAGAAGAGATGATGATACAAAACCTTTCTTATTATCAACATCATCAAGTTATTGGCCTCTACATACTATTCTGAAATTTCTGAACAGGCACATTCCAACCGCATTCTATAAAGAAAGATAATATCACGTGATACTATGAAGTACACTTTCTATAAATCATCAAGTTGGGCCTTCTTACAAGATTACTGACCAAAAAAACTAATTACAAATATTCTAAATATACTCCCTTTATACATGGATATCTCTTCTTTTAGAAGTACTTTTTTCGTTTCTGAAGTTTCTAATTGATTAAACACGGAATGATTCTTTTTTTCACCAGCTACCTACTACAAAGTCAGAACTATTCAACCGAAAAGTTAACGGAGTTTAAACTCAACGGCATATATTGATGGTGAACAGTATCTCTCTTATATGAAAAAATGTGGAATGCAAATTAAATGGAATTACCTACTTTAGGTAATTAAGATCAATTTCATTTAAACCAATAGAAGTATTATTTCAATTTGGACTGAGGAGTTGTTAAACAATTTTTCCACTGTGTACTTATCCAGGAAAATTTATGCAGAACCTCTGAAGATCTTTACAAGAATGGAAATAGTGAAATTATGCCTAATTTTGCTATCAAGTAATTCTGAAGTGGTTAGGTCAGAAGCTCTCCTAAGTTTATTTAAAATCCTATTCATACTAAGATTCCGTTCTATCATATGAAGTTAGGTATTATACCTGGCACCAAAATATTAAACAAAGCCTCTATATTTGAAGACGTTAAATTCACAAGAGAAGAAGAATCAGACAACCGAATCCCTTTCTTAGATGTCTTCATCAAGAGAATACATACAAGAAATTTGGAAACGCAAGCATGCAGAAAATCAATGCACATAGGCGAAATACCCAACTATAACAGCAGAAATCCGACAAGTCACAAACGAAATCGTGTAAAAACATTGTCTAAAAGAATTCAAATACAGTGTAACCTTCCAGTGTGGAAAAGAATATAAAAGAAAAGCCTACAAATAATGTTCAAGAAGAATAAATATCCATGCAAATCACAATGCCAAAAAAGAAGTCATCCTCAAAGACCACAAGAAAATTCATTCTACCATGTATAAGGAAAATTCGTGAAATAACGACTAGAATACTAAAACTATTTGGAATAGCCATAACGCACAAGCGAACACGATCACTTCATTCGATATTGTGCAGACTGAAAGATCCAACAGCGAAAGAAGATAAGACCAATACCATTTACAAAACAAATTGCATAAACTGCAATAAACACTACAGCGGTTAAGGTGGGAGTCCCTATCGACTCAGTATCCACTATGATAAATTAGCTGTAAAAAGATGCAATATATATTCTTTCATACTGATGCATATAGGCAATTATGGATACCAACTTAACTTGGAGAATGTAGAAATTCTAAACAGAGGAAACATTAAAAACGCTGCAGAATTACTAGAAGTCTCTTACTCAGATGAATCAGAGATGAATAAACACGCTAGCATAGATCAAACTAACAAACTAATAAAAAATAAACCACAAGACAAGAAAGTTCTAAATCCAGTTAAATGAAAATTACCATTGTGGATGCAAATTAAAAACCATTCATTACAAAGTAGGTTGTCAGGAGATACAATTGTATTATTCTTCAAGGATTCAAACAAGTTCCCTTCATGTTGAAGCTTTCTCTGAAGATGTTGTCTAGAATGCAAATTAAAGCTTCACAGTTAAATGAAAATATCTGAGAGAACACAACCAAATCAAAATCATCCATCTGACCGGCAAATCTTTTCTGTTATTTCGAAATATTCATCTATTCTTTCAAGTCAATTTCGATTTTACTGTTGATTATTTGCACCGAAAATTTTAGCACCTGTTAGCATGTCAGCTCCCAGTAAGGACTCTTCGACGGTGACTGAGGATAAACATTGTGTTATTTGTTGGATGGTGACTGACAGTGACGCCCAAGACACGCATTTTGTCCTTCTCAGCACTCGTCAGCTAGATTTACATGTAATCCTCAGTGAGTGATAGTGTTCTCGTTGTGACTTGAATCCAGCACTCTTCGTTTCATACTCATACTCACTGCTCTCGTGACAGAAGTGATCTAATGGGTAGTACTTTGGTGTTTGAATTGATAGGTTCGGGGTTCCAGTCTCAGAGGGAACCAAAGTACACAATGCGGATTGTAGGTACTCCCAGTTGACGAGTCCTAGACAGGATGAAGTGCATAACCCAGATTCCACTGCTATATACTGTTCACCAATTAAAATCGAACTAATCGTGTAGCATCTTGTATAACTCGCTATCATAATATTATATGTATATATCATTTCTTCTTGTAAAGGAATCACCTTTTGGTAGATACCTCCTCAAACATCTAATCAAAATATTCACACTTATCTGAATGTTTTAGTTAACTTTGGAATAATTTTCCGTGTTTCTCCAACACTGTTTATCATTTTTTGACGCTTGCATAACACTAGCCGACTTGACCCTAATTTTTCTCTTTGTTCCTGTTTAGACTCCAATATTTAATGCTTTTCTTTATGGTTGTGTGATGATATTGATTATATGTTGTTTCGCTACTGCGACTTTGTTTGAGTTAATGAAGGTCATTCTGGCTTTAGTCTGTCCACGGGAAACGTTGGTGTGTGATTCTTGCTGACAGAGTTTTAATCCCACCTGTTTGGAAATATCCTGCTGAATTCCAAGTACTTGTCTTCTACTTGGAATATAACCTTCACTGTATAGTTGTCCAACGGCACTGTTCAGATAATTTTGAGGCTTTGATGTTAATACTATTAAAAGGGACAATAGATTTATCGATAAATAGTCTTCATTTTCCTTTCATTAGCGGGTTTCATGGTTGTGCGTGTCTCAAGGAAGTTTAGTCAGCTATTCAGTAAGACTCAAAGATCGGTTCTTTGCATTCAGCGCACAAGGAGTCGGTTGTGGTCGCAACACTTCTAAATTAAAAAAAACATTTCTGTGATGATTTGTCTACTTGCCATGGTATTTAGTGCAAAATCGCTAAACACGGGATGATATTTATCGCTTGTTCGGATTCTCCTGATCACACCAATACATTCGTGAAATTTTAGTAAATAAATGCAGAAAAGAATGTCGTGATTATCTTAGATCTGAATAAGATCTGTGGTCTACTTTATACACATCTAACTCCTTAAGTGGCAGTGTACATCAAAAGTATTTTAAAGACTGAAATTAATCAACAGAACATTATTTCGTCCTTTCAAAATAATACCATCCAACATTTATGTTTGCGTTTCAAATGTTGTAGATTTCATAACTGGCTGATATCACTTGCAGAGAGAATGAAAAGTAAAGAGAACTGAACATCTGTCTCATCTCACGTTATGCTTCTTCAGTTGTGCGAAGGCAGAACTATAACAACGGTTGAACTCACAATCTTTACGTTTTTCGACCAGTTCATTGACCATCGAGCGACTGGATTCAAATCCAATGCCTAATGAATTCAAACTCCTGTCAGGTAATATTACAGTGGCATCTCTAACCGCTGACGCTGGCAAACTTCACATCCTAGTCAATGAAAACCTACAGAAAATTTAAGTTTGAAATATTTTGTGTTATATATGTAAAGTGTAGAAATGACGAATAAACATCACTAACAATTCAAAGCAAGAAGCTCACCTGAAAATCTGAAAAAAACCCTGCAAAATTAGTAATTCGACAGTGCATATTAACGAATTTTTAATGTTGATGATGCCTAACCTGGTGTCATCAGAGTTGTTTTAAGTAGTGATGTGAATAACAGGAGTATGGAGACTTGACAAACTAAAAGAAACCCAGTACAGGGGTTGATACAAGTATAAAACTTGGGCCATGTGGTACAGCATAACTCAGGGGTCCAGGGGTATTTGGATAATTGAGTAGACCACTTGGCTGTTTAGTTTTCCACCAATCAAAAACAATCACGTTTACACCATTTCATGCCATGTTAATCATACAATGGTGTCTTGAGTTTATTTTGAAATGGGTTTCAACATACTGCTATGAATTTTTCTAATGAAATCGGAGAGAAAACATGGCAGAGAATAGGAGCGTGATCCCGACTAAACAATACCAATCCAAATGACACACTGTCAATTAATATTTGACTTGAAGATTCCACATAAAGAGCAAATAGTTTGCACAAAAAACGATGAGATATCTGTGCTCTGTGCAAACATACTAAATAAATTTACGACGCACAAGACAGAACTGTTCTATTATTCAGCTTGGCCAAGCATTGTAAATTTAATTAGTCTAACGAGCTTGATTGATTTTCAGTGAATAAGCCATTTTGTGAACAGTTTTCATTGCTCTATGTCGAAGTAGATATAAACGGCACCTAGCGTTTTCTTGACAGCTGGCAAGTGACTACACATAATCCGTTTCATAGAGTCAATTTATTCTTCTATATTTAAGACTCTTCAGGATAACCCCTCCATATTGTATGCTCTTTCATGCCAAATACTAATGTTTACTGTTTATCCTACAACTGGTTCCCTATATTAGTATGAATAAAGAAAGAACAGACATATTTCCAGTATAATACAAGGTCGTTTTATTTCATGGATTCTGAACAACCGCATATATCCTAAGCGATGTCAAATTATTAGTTATGAAGTTTCCGAACATACTTTTCTCAAAAGGACGTCGAATTATAGATGGAAAGCATAAGCTACATAATTCCAAAGATGATGAAAACAAATGAATTATTATTGATATAAGAATAAAACTTGGGCACTGTGGTAGAGTGTAATTCCATTATGGGTAAATTTTATTTTGATAGAGTCTCACAGTGTTATACAGTAATATTTACTGATGACGTTTCGAGCACAATTTATTGCTCATAATCATATCAAGTTAATCACACGACTTCCTAAATTCATTTATATAGTTCCATTGTTTTTCACTTGATTTTCACTTGATTTGATTGGTAGTATTATTTTCCATATTTCAGGTATGAGTGATGATTCATTCCTATTGCATGTGTTGGGTGTAGATTCGATGAACAAAGATTCAGTAATTCAGTGATTACTGAATCTTTGTTCATCGAATCTACACCCAACACATGCAATAGGAATGAATCATCACTCATACCTGAAATATGGAAAATAATACTACCAATCAAATCAAGTGAAAATCAAGTGAAAAACAATGGAACTATATAAATGAATTTAGGAAGTCGTGTGATTAACTTGATATGATTATGAGCAATAAATTGTGCTCGAAACGTCATCAGTAAATATTACTGTATAACACTGTGAGACTCTTTCAAATGAATTATTCCATATTAAAAGAGTAAGTATTTCTATAATAATGATAAACTTGAATTCTCACAGCTTTCACCCAGTCTGATACAAACTGAGCCTGGTAAAAACACTCTTTAGTACTATTGAAGAGAAAGTCGCAGTTGTGAAAAGAACCTTATCCAAAATGGATACTTTTCAAAGTTCACTATCAAATATAGGAGTGTAAAACACTTAGACAGAAACGCGAAAAAGTTTAAAAGAAACCAGTTTTTGTCTATCTAGGGTACATAGGAGAATAACTATCCACAGGAACCTAAAAAAGAATTGCATATGTATTGAAAACAACATTTCCCGCAGCCAGACTTATTCCACCTTGCAACACAGTATGCTGGTTAACCCAGCCAAAAGTAGATGCGCATCCTGCACATGTCAACTGTAACTTCATTTACCAAATCAAATGGACTTTCAGCAGCAAACACATAGGAAGGAGTGATTGAAGTCTCCTTTCAAAAAGCAACATAGTGTTCTCAAGTTCAATTTCCAGCCAACTAATTGTCCTGAGACATGCAGTAGAAGTTAGTCAGGCTTTCAAAGTAAGTAATACACAAAGAAAGTCATGGTTACTTCGGTTTTCAGGGGCCATTGTTATCAAACGACTTGGACCCACCCTCTGTATACAAAACATAGCATGATTAATCTCTTAGTCCCCTGGTGACCGTAATTGTTTTGTTCGTGTGCTTTTGTGTTTTGTTCTCTTACATAACATTCCACTTAATATTGGTTTTGATTTCCACTTAGTGAGTCAAACTCACTATTACGTTTCCAATTCTACTAAATTATTTTGTTTATCTTATAGTTTTACCTGACTAATCACTCCTAACATCCTGAACTCTTTGTTTTTGTATTTTGTCTCTACCCCATCATTGTTTTCAAGCAAAATATGAACTCTTCCACCTTTGTCTAATTATGCTTTAAGTAATTAACCTTTTGACACTGAATAATTTGTCTACTATCGTCATCTCTGGAGTTATGTCGCTTGTGTTTTCTATCCATAACTTGAAATCATTTTAAAAACTATGTTCAGAAATTTTGTAATACATTATAATTGATTTGCTAACAGTAGCATGAACAACAGCATAAATAGGAGAAATCTGAAAGAACCAACCTCCTTCACCTACCTATGTGGGAAGCATCGTTTCAAATACAGGCGGAAATGAAGAGGATATCAAAGCAATGATCGGGAAAACAAGGCGAAATTTCATTTCTCTCAAGTCTGTATGGAGGTCAACAGCACTCAGCATGAAAAATAAAATGCGGATTTTCAACTGCAATGTGAAGTCAGTGCTACTATACGGACCAGAGACTTGAGGCCACGTCACGAATGGCACTTCGAACACACTACAGACCTTCATCAACCGCTGTCTTCGCTCAGTACTCAAGATCAGATTTCCGGCCAGAAAAGATCAGCAACAAAGATCTCTGGCGGTGAACGAACTAACCAGGAAGCGACTGTGCAACAAATAAACAGGAAGAAATAGAGGTGGATTGGCCATACTCTGGGAAAACCATCAAGTGACATCACATATCAGACTATCGCTCGAACGGAACCCAAATGGTAAGTGGTAAGTTTGCTGTCAGTGCGAAGGTAACATGGAGGAGGTCATGAGAAGAGGATATAAGCAAGTGGGTAGATGTAGAACCAACTCAATGGAGACGTGCCGCTGAAGTCCTATGTTCCTCTAGGAATTAGAGGAAACGATAATAATAATTGATTTACTTTGAAATTACACAGCTGAAGAGAACCCACGAAACCAAAAGAGCTCGTATTATCCTGCAAATATATTCCTTCTTTCCGAGTGTTGCTTACACCAAATAGGGTCCTCTATCCGTAATTTTCAGCTCTACCTCCTATAACTGAAATATATTACAAGAAAACATTTTATTTCAATGGAGCACTTAGTAAGCAAAATCCCAAGAAAATGTCTGAAGTTTTGTGTATACAGCTATATTTGGTATGACAGAATATTCATTCAAACTGTCTATATTACTTCCAGGAAAGTTTTCTCCTTGATTCAGGTATTTCCGTAAAACAAAATCAATAAATCAATCTGTAATATCTTGACAAAAATAGATAAGATTAAATTTGTTTGCATAGAAGTATTAACTTGTCAGAGGTGATTAATTTCCTGTCAGTCTTCTAGTGAATTTTGCCAAAATTAAGAACAAGAAAAAACAAACAACCTTTGCTACTTCTCATTAGAAATGTAAGTGATGTGCTCGTCTATTATTGATCTATATAAAATCTCCTGGAAATTCTACAAATCGTAGTTAATTTATCAATGAACAGTATCTTAGGGATTAGACTGAACACTAGGTGATAAGAAACTAGTGTCATGTGTCTAGCATAGTGAATGCTATCAGGTGGCTAACCATAACCAAGTACACTGAACTGTAGTTATTTGAAGGTTAAAGTCGATTGGCAGGAAGCCTCGGATCACCTTGCAAAAATGACTAATGGAATTTAGTCTCCACCATGCAAACAGCTAGACACCTGACACTAGTTACTAATTAGTTCTCAATCGAAGTGTCTGATACAGTCCTACAGGAAGTCGATCGCGAGACCGAATAGCTCAGTGGTAATATCTGACCGAGGAGCTAGTTGTCACAGGTTACAGATATGCCTTACTGATTTACGAGGGTAAACAAGCAAGAAACCTAGGTCGCAGGCTCTCTGCCAGTTGTCGTCCGTATATTTGGTAAATGTGCATTTTGTGAATGTTATGGGTACCACACCACGTGTCAGATGATCCACAACGAAAAACGCGGCGAAGCGTTTGGATTGAATACAAGAGTGAGACTAGGCTGGCTGTCTGTTATCACCGATGATATTCTTAACTGTGGTGGACTGGATTATGCATCAGACTGTGCCTGGGAGTGAGAAGACAGGAATACGTTAGACCGATAAGAATGTTACACAAACTCGAAGAATTGCAGGAAGGTGAAAACCAACAAACTGCCAGAAAAGTCTTGCTGGCAGCAAAGACAGGTGAACAAAGAAAATTTGGAGGTGACGAAGATAACCAACGACCAACAACAGCAAAAACAACCAGCATCAGTCACCATCAACGTGAGAGATATTACAGAGGTCACTTTCTTCACTTATCTAGGAACCATCGTTTGAACTACAGACAGTTGGAACGGATGACGATATCAATGCTGGCAAGAGTCGGAAAGGCAAAATACACCTCCATCAACCTGAAACCAGTTTGAAAATCTGCTACACTGCACTCAGCTAGCATAAACAACAAAATTCGGATTTTCAACACAAATGTGAATTCATTCGGTTCTTCTATATGGGTCATAAACTTGTCCAGAGTGTGACTAATCACATTTCTAACGAGTTGCAGCCTTTTATCAACAGCTGTCACCTTTGCTGAGGATCAAACGGTCAGAAAAAATTAACAACGAGGAACTCTGGCTGGGAATAAAGCAACCCAGAGCCTTTTGTTCTAAGCGACAGAGACAATGTTAAGCGGGAGACCTATGACTTGCTTTGTTGTTAATAACATAATTTTAGGCTCTTTTATTTCTCTCTTATTTTGTATTCTATAGTGAACTCCTTCTTAAACATACTTAGCTACCTAAATTATTAACATTGGCTTCCTTTTTTGTACTTTACTGTATTCCTTCTTTTGTGTATCCACTGGTCCCGACTATATTAGCACTATGAGTGGTAAACAATTTTCCTGTCATTAACCATCATGTAATTATTAGCTTTTGTGGTTGTATTTTCTTATTTTTTATTTTTTTCGGCAATATTAACTGATAATCATTGGTTGTGAACGCCATTGTCACTCTTAAAATTTTGTATTATGCAGGATTACTCACAATACCACTACAAGCACTGTATTAGACCTGACAATAAAAAACAAAACAACAACCCTGAAATGTTATTTTATGATTGTTTAGAAATGTTTCAACCAAATTAACTCATCAACTTGGCGATAAACATTCTTGAATATCATTTCATAACTTCTTGTATGACTAATAGCTTTACTGTCACCATGCATAATCATATCATAGCTTCCACTACCCAATACTGAGTTATTATTAAATGCTTTTTATTTTCCTTTCTACTTTTTGGTATTTTTTCGCATTTTTAAAAAATTATTTTGTGCTTTTCCTGTGTTTTTTTGCTGTTGGTGTCTTTATATTTTTTTTTTTTGAAATACTCCTTTTGAATGTTTGATAAAGTTAGATGCAAATATTGTAGATATGTGCTGAAAATTCCACACTGTACCACTAGTACTGTTTCTGGAATAAAGCAAACTATTATAATTATAAAAAATCTGAAGGAGAAAATGGAGATGGATCGACTTATATTGAGGAAGGAGGCCATCGAATGACATTGCTCAATGCAGTCCATGACTTGAGTGGAATCCCAATGGAAAGCGACGAGTGGATTGTAGGTGTGAAGGTGATATGGAATAGATCGCGTAATGAGGAGGAGATGTGAGATTATGAGTAATCGTGGACCCAGCTGAAGAGGAAAAAAACAAACAGAAGAAGGAGGTGATGTGTTGCTGAAGCCCTGTTTTGCACTATGAACCTAAGGGAATAATAATAATTAATAATGAAATCGTGTTAAATATGGTTGGGATTCGAATTGCTAAACAGGACAAGTTGTACTACTGCTTTTGTCTAGTGGATAAACAGTGAACAAAAGAGATATGATAAGCCTAGCTTGAATTACTTCATTAGGCCTGCTGCAGCAATACTAGCTATAAATCAAGTAGTAGATCTAACGTAAGTTTTATATTTGTACACCGTAATAATGAATATTTAGTAAAGATCTATTTCGCGAGAATGAACACTAGAAGTCCTCCTAATTCGGCCATGAAATGGTGTCCTTTCTGAAGCTATTCAGTCGACATAACGGTGCATGGAAAAACCTTAATGCTTTGAGAGTAAGAAATGTGAAAAAAGCTGGAAAAGATATATGAATTTGTAAATTATTTATATGTAAACTCCAAAATACCACACGGAAAATGATTACGATTCCAATGCGATGGTGAACAGAGAAGAGTATCTATAAGGTCTTCTTAGAGGAAGCAAAAACGTTAAGGAAGAAAACGTCAAATGTATTTCATCTCACTTGTCACTGGACAGCCGACTAACACATTTGCACAAGTTACTTCACCTAACTGTCAAACCTCCTACGCTGATCCCCCTTTATGCACTACAGTAAAGGAAAAAGCCCAGTAAGTTGAGATTATCATTAGATTTCTTTGGTGTCTCTTTATCTGTGTGTATATACAGCAACATTTCAACATGCTTGCAAGAGTTACATGATGTTCAGTTAACAGAGACACAAAATTTGTGAACAGTGCTTAAAATTTACATTTATATAACTTGTGCAAACAAGTCGAAGTTTAAACAGGATACAAACATACAAAATAAGTGGTCGGCTAGATTCAAGATTGAGTTGCATAATCAAGATAAGATGTGACAAGTTAATGATAAGCAACCAATCGGTTGTGCAATACTGTGATGAGTTCAATTCAAGTCATAGAAACAATAAGGAATAAACTGAACTGCGTTTAAACAAAAATGGTGGAAGGGTTAGATCAAAAGGTTATGTGTTCAAACGAGGGGAAGACATTAGACGTTGGGTTATCAGAGCAAGACAGGGGTGATAAGTAAATCCTTTCGAACACATAAATCAGGTTTTAAACGTTTGATAGCAACGTTTTCGGTACATTTGAGCACAGCTGTTTTACACTCTCTGGTAGTAATCTCGAAGAGTTTCAAGGTGTCCACGTCATGACCAGTATCATCAAGATTTTTGACAATACCACTGTTCAAGGCATTTTGTTCCTTCGAGACCTAAGCTCTTTGGTGAATGTTCAGAGAATCTAAGATGTAGCCCTTCTTTCTGCTCTCCTTATGTAACTGCTACCGCAGATACATATAAACTTTTACACACAATTAGCGTTACCATGGGAAGGGTATCTATCAACCTTTGATTGTAGCGAAAAGTATGTTGTTCGATAAAAGGAAACCAGCTTGGCTGTAGAGTAGGTTCTGACTAGAGAAGTATTCAGTCTTCTATTGATTATTCCTGTAATATTATCGCCTTAAAAAATGTACTGGATTAAACCAACCTTTTAAAACTATACCTAGTATGATCTTATTTTTGGACAAAACATTCAATATTCGTGGTTACAGATTTCGAAACACTAGTACAGACATTTTAAAATCCATGCATCACTGAAGTGGAAACAAGCTGTTAGATGACGATGATTGAACAAAGCAAACCTTTCCTTGATTTTCCATTAAAACTGACAGGAAAATTTTTCGCTTTTTTTACTTTTATGATTATTTTTTAACGCCGAAATGATCAGTAAATCATAGATAATCGCCTTTTAGCTCAGGTGAAAAAAAAATGATCAGATCTAGGGTCATTTTGTAGTCAGTTGACAGCACCAACTATCCGCTTTGAATAAGGAAAAAACATTAAGCTCTTCGGCTGTTGCAAAACACAGTCGATGTTTTGCTGCCAGTTTAAGTACATTTTTCACTTAAATCCCTGCTAAGAAGTCGTGCAGAGTTTTATCCTGAAATCAAATGAACCACAGAAGTAAATAAAGTAGGCTGATGGTATTTTGTGTATTAAAATTTTAGAAGATGGAAGGAATGTGCAAAGAAATATTTAGCTTTTAGTTCTCGTCCCTGGTTATAGTATATATGTATATATACATATATATATGTATATATATATATTAATATATATAAATTTTCCGTAAGGACGTCTTCAAAGTTGTAGATACATGGACTTATTCTCTCTTCTGATCTCTCCTGGTCTTCTCATGTCTTAGCGATCTCCAGTAAAATATTCCGCCTGACATTTTACATTAAGAAGTTAAGGCATTCGGGTATAACTCAACCCCTCCCTATACAGTTCATAATCTCTTGCATTCTACCTATTCTTCTTTATTGTTCACCCTTATTCTTTCTTGGTTTGCTTAAAAAGGACTTTGTCACAATTCGTAGAATGCTGAAGACTGTCTGTAGGATTAGTGGTGTCCCAGTGGACTACATAGTTAACGTCGCTGTCGATAGGCACTTGACCTCGTGTGATAAATTTGCGAAAGGGATTTTGTCTGACTTAGAGCATCCACTTCACCCTCAGCTTTCACCTTGCATCTCCTCAGGTAGAACAAGAAGTAACTTCAGAAAACTGTATGCTCGCACGTCTAAGTATGAAAATTCTATGATACCATACTTGGTACGCATTTTATGTGATGAAAATAGTGTCAGGCAAGAATTGACTAACCTTTTTTCATCCAGTGAATAAACAATATCCTCCATCCATCCTTATATACCTTCAAGTTTTACTTTTATTATTTCTATTATATTTATGGTCCTGTTGCTTCTTTGTGTTACTCTCATAATTGCAAACACCAACTTATCTCTGTGACCGCTGTAATCTTTGTTTTTCCCTCACCATATCATGTAAAGAGAACATCATATTCAATATTTTTAATCATGCAAGGATTTGTATACCGCATCGACAATACTGTGTGAAACAAGCCCACGGCAATTTCCACTTGTATTATTATCATTACCTTAGCTGCTATCATTATTATTGTTTCCATTTTATATGCTGCATGTTTTTTTTGACATTACCCCCACTGTAAATGTGGACAATTTTCTGTGTGATTAATTTTATTTGTAATTTGAGGAAATTAGATGCAATATTGTGATTAATGCTGAAAATTCCATTCTGTATCACAAGTACTGTTTTTGGAATAAAGTAAATTATTATAATTATTATTATTACATTCTCAAACCCTTTTATTGGTTCAGATGGTAGAATTTTTGAGGATTTCCGATTAATTTCAGTTGGGCTGATTTTCATCAGGAAGCAACGTCAGTTAGTTACGGAGATCACTGAAAACCAGGGGGTGCTTGATAGCTGTTTTGTCCTAATTTCTAACTCCTGTCCATTTCTCACCCGAGACTAACCGACCTCCAGAGATCGAAGACGGGGACTTCAGAATCATTAAATATTCAGCCATTCGGGCTGAAATTCATTGACTGATGAATCCCAAGTCTGTCAGTTTATGAAATGAAGCTACCCTCAAGAATGCTTTTAATGAGTGTTCGTTTCATCTTGACATGGTGGCCCCCCAATGGTCAAGGCTCCGCACTGTAGCTTAAGGACATCCATCCTGTGGGCATCAGTGTGCTAGCAATCGATGTTCAGATTAGAGGATTTGCTGGGATTCTTGTGATTAATTTCAATTAGATTATTAGTTCATTATATCTTGTGGGTAAACCAATGAGTTTAAAATATTCAACTTATCATTTAAAAATACTCTGCATCATGGACTCAATTCTTAACAATGATTCATTAGGAGATAAAATGCAATCATTCCACTCTTCTAATTTAAATACAGCTGTCTTCTGTGAAACACTACTTGCATTCACAGATCTGCATAGAAATAATAAGTACTATGCGTGAATCGTAAATATAAATGTATAATAATGATAATAATAATAACTTTATTCCAAACAATAATAATTACACATAATGAGGTTTTCAGCGTTTATTTATATGTGCAACAATTTAGCTCCTAGCATAAATATATGAATGCTTAAAATTGTAAAAACAATAAAGTGATAGCAACTGGAAGTTAGTGGAACGTAATGATTGATAAATTAACAATATAACAAATAATACATGAAATAATAATCCTGACTATGATTCGCTGTTTATTCACTGATATAAAAAGTTCATACGCTCCTTTCTGACATCCATCTCTTCACAAAATCCTGAGCTAAATATGGTATGGTGTACTTGTGCTAGCATAAATTTTTAAGAAAATTCTTCTAGTTCTATCCGAAGAGATACAAGTAGAAAGTTGTGAATAAAGTGGAGGTTTAAGTAGCAGACAAGGTAACTTTAGCTAACTGCTTGCATAACTTAAAATTCCTATCAACAACGACGTCAGTTAGTTGAGTCAAATGGCACATCACCAACCTTACTTATAACCTTCAATATTCTAATTATTATGACATGGTCTCTCTTGCCGAACAAGGGCGAACAGTAGTAAAGAATAGACAGAATACATAAATTGATAGACTGTAAGAGAAGAGGTGAGGCTGAGTTATGTCAGAAGGTTTCAACTTTTCAAAACTTATGGCTTTCAAATATTTTAAAGTTTTGGTTTGAAGGGATTTTGTTTAATTGGTTGGAGGATTTCCTCATGAGCCATTGGAAAACAAGCTGGGAGTACTGGAAATCTGTTTTGTCCTAATTTGGGACTCTTCAGAAGTACGCACTGGATGAGGTTCGAACGCAAGACCTTCTGATTACAAGGTTAGCTCGCAGACCATTGAGCCACTGGGACCCGATGTCGTGAGTTGGCAGAAGTTAGAATTCGTGGGCCATTGTATCGAGTTTCAGTGGCTTAATGGTCGACGAGCTCACCTTGTAACTAGAGGGTCCTGGGTTCGAACCCTAGTGATGGGCACGTACTACTGAAGAGTCCCAAAATAGGACGAAACGGCTGTCCAGTCCTCCCAGGCTTCCAAGTATAACACGCACACAATAGCCCCAATAAACTGCAGGCCATAAAGAATTTATGAAGAACTTTAAAATGCAAAAGAATCATAGGCGGTGTATCGATTCAGACATATTCAATACTCACGAGGTGAGTTTCAGTGAAGATAGTATACTGTTTGAGTAAATTTGAATATATTGTAAAATAAACCTCTTATAAATAATCGCATATTATACTGGTTAATTTTCGCATGCCATTTTGTGAATTTCAGATAATGTCTGTCAAAGACTTATAAACTTAATTCCTAGTTGCTTATATTTCATTAGTCTGAAGAAATATAAATGTCCTAATATTTTTGGAAACTCGAAAACAACGTTAAATGAGAAACATTTTATTTTCCTTATATTCATTTCACAGTGTTACAATGTAACATTCCCTAAATGCATTCACTCAGTAAAACAGGTCACTGTGTTTAGGTAACTGTACAATTGAAAGGTGATTACTGAAAGTCAGTGGCCTTAGCAGGACTCACAGCGGCACTCCACAGAACTCATTATCTAGGTAAACGAACTTCCATAGGGAGAATGGGAATTTTACTAGTGACGCAAATCCTTAGAGAGTTCCAGTAGGAGTTTCATATCCCACTGAATTTACCAGTTTACATGTAAGTGTGGTAACACGTACGCAAAGAGGACCCACAAATCCCTGTTTTACAACCGAAACCTGCGCACTGCGGTTTGGACATGGGAAATCGATATCCTACACCTACAGTATAGCTGACCAAAAATATCCTTGAGACACGTACAATCACGAAACGGTCCTATGGCAGGAAGAAGGCAATTATTCGTCGATAGATCTATATATAGTTCTATTTAAACAAGAATAAAATCAAGTACTCAAAACAACCTCAATAGTGCCGTTAGGCAGCTATATAGTCAGTGTAATTTTCCAAGTTCAAAACAAGTATTCAGAATCCAGTATAATATTCCCAGCGGGGTTGCATCAAAACTCTGTCCAGCAGAATCACACATCGACGCATTCCGCAGACAATTCAAGGTGAGAATCACCCTCATTCACTCAAACAAATAGGATCATACAAAACATTTCCAATATCATCAATCAACCACAAAGAGAAGTATTAGGATTGAAAAGCTGGAACAGGAACAATGATAAGTAATAAGGATCAAGTCAGTATATGATATACAATTATCAGAACAGAACAATGACATGCAGCGTAGGAGAAAAAGGAATAATAAGTACAAAGTTACTTGAAACGTCCAAATTATTATAAATATTATGATTCGATCGTCCAGGAGGGATTTTCCGAACAATTATCCCATTACACTCTTCAGACAAGGATTACATAACATATCACTAAATAATTTAATAATTCCCATTGTAGCATTAAGAACACAATATTCAGCAAAGAGACTGTTTTCAATGAATTTATTATCAAGCTGTACAATCGTATATATATGGTTTTTTCAGAAATTATATCCGGTGAGGGAATTAGGTATAAGGTGTCAATGCATGAAATAATAATAGTATGAAATGCAATTAAAATATTTGTGATTATAATCATAGTTTAATGTCAAGTGGCAAAATAATTAATGTCATATACAGAAGAATACATAAGGTGTAGAGAGCATATAGATCAACTTAAAGAACTAGAGAAGAATGATGATATTATTAAACGCCATCCGGACAAAGGTGGTGGTGTTGTAGTTATGAATCACCAAAATTATAATGAAAAAATCTCAGTGATCTTTTCCGACCAAATTAAATTCGCCAAACCCGATGGTGAAAAGAACAAGACACATCTAATTGAAAATCAACTGACTGATATCTTAAAGAACATGAGGAATAAGTCAGTAATCTCGTCGGAAATATATGAACGCATCCGACCAGTAGGCTCCAGTATACTACGTTTGTATGGACTACCTAAAATTCATAAGACAGGATTACTCCTCAGTCCTATCCTCGATATGGCGGGTTCTCATTATCACGGAATCGCTCAATGGCTATCTGAAATACTGGAACCAGTCAGAAGGCAAGTATCTAAGTTTTCAATTGATGGTACGTTTAAATTTATTGATGGCATTAAAGATTTCAATGTCTCAGACAAAATCTTGTTCTTATTAGATGTGACGTCGCTATTTACCAATGTTCCTCTCATGGAGACTGTTTGCTATTTATGTAATTATATTGGTACACATAGTTTATAAATAGGACTGCCGACCATCTACCTCAAAGATCCTTTATTGAGATGCACGTTGAATGTTCAGTTCACCCTCAATAATGAGATTTTTAGACGGAGAGATGGCATTGCTATAGGATCACTGGGTCCCCTGTTGGCTGACTGTTTTATGGCAAAGCTTGAAAATTCTCAACTTAGTCAAACCATCGATCATTTCGACATTTATAAAAGATACGTAGACGACACTTTCGTTATCTGCGATAATAACGTAATTCTTGATGATGTCTTCTTTGCTTTCAACAACTGCCATCCTTCTTCACAATTCACCGTAGAAAAGGAATCCGAACTAAGTATTCGTTTTCTCAATGTGTGCCTTAGCAGACGTAATGACGGATCTCTCAAAAGACTTATCCTCCAAAGACGTAATAATAATAACAGTCCAAATTGGTCACCGACTCACTTCCAAAGAAAACATTATTCATGAACTTGGAGTTCAAAGGTGACCAAGCTTCAGATATGCTCAAAAATCGTCTCTCTAAAGCTGTCAGTAAGACGTTCTTTGCAGCAAAATCACAAATGACGTTCACCAGCCGTAAGTTGTTCCCTACCTCTGTAAAAGATAAGCTCTCCAATCTGGCCGCCTTCATGTGCATCTATCAGTTCACTTGCTGTTGTGAAGCATTGGCCGTAGTTAGAGGACGCTTTCCACACGGATACGAGAACATATTCCAGCATGGTTTTACAAGGGAGAAAAGAGGTGAGTGCGAAGCTCTATTCTAGAACACCTGATCGACTTCTGCCACTCTGTCAACCCTGACCATGATTTTAAGATCATCTACCGAATTCATGCTAACTTGCCGCGTTTCCTTCGTTACAGACTTCTAAAGATAGCTGAGGCCTTGGCTATTCATGACTTTAAGCCAGACATTTGTGTACAAAAGAAGTATGTACAATCCCTAGTTCTACCTTGGCCGTGGAGGGATAGACATTTATTTATTTTGTTTATTTAGTTATTCTATGCACTTTTCCCTTATCACTACAATTATTATTATTATTACTATTCTCACTCTGAATCTTTTCCATTTGACCCACTTGACATTTTAAACCCAAAATTATTAATTTTTATATTCTTATTTTTATAATGTTGAATTCTATCTTATCAAATTTCACACCATGTTATGTAACATTTTATATTCGTCTAATAATCCTATAATTATGCGCCCCTTTCCAAAATCTTTACACCTTATATATTATTCTATATACGACATCAATTATTTTGCCACTTGACATTAAACTATGGTTATAATCACAAATATTTTAATTGCGTTTCATACTATTATTATTTCATACATTGACACCTTATACCTAATTCCTTCACCGGATATAATTTCTGAAAAAACCATATGTATACGATTGTGCAGCTTGATAATAAATTCGTTGAAAACTGTCTCTTTGCTGAATATTTTGTTCCTAATATCACTAAATGCCCACAAGAGTAAATAAAATCAGGTATCCTAACAGACCCCAGTAAATAAACTCCTGACATCGCATATCGCAAAGCACACTATGGAGATGACTCTCAAGTTTGATTTTAACGATACACTTAAATTCATATATAAGACAGTTTTGAGTCAGACAGTCAAATTTGTTGAAGGGAGGGGCATAAAGTAGCTTCAGTTTGTTTCATTTTCATAAATTACTTACAACTTTGGATGACCTGCTCTGGTAATGCAATTTTAAAGGCAAGGTTTATTGTTCTAAGAATTTTCACCCTCGTTTTTCTTACCTCATTTTTCCTACCTTTTATCTGTGATCTTGACCCATAAATAAACATTTTCACTCATTCTGATTCAATTTTGACCATTTATACTCTGCTAACTTTTATATAAATACGTATTTTCTATATTCGGCTTGTAAAGATTAGTTTTGTTTTTACTCATCCTTACAAACCAACTATACAAAATAAATCTGATGCTCGCTAGTGACTTGCTACAGGACGGAGTTTCCTGGAGCTCTAGTGAGAAGTCATGACCAGTGAGGTCCATCCAGTCAAGTGTGAGAATGGGTTTCACACCGATAACATTGGTTGATGGTGACGCCAAATCATGAATTGGTAGAAGTTAGAATTCATGAATTGGCCATTGAATCGGGTCCCAGTGGCTGAATGTTATAGGAGCTTGTCTTGTAACCGGAAGGTCCTGGGTTGGAACCCTGGCGTACTGCCAATGATTTCCAAACTACGATGAAACAGCTGTGCAGTACTCCAGCGCTGGTTTTCAATGTTTCTCTAACTGATACCAATCCATGTTCAACTCGTAAAAAATAAATATTTATGTATGATATTCTTAAAAAGAAACAGTTTTATGTGATGAAACGAATGATAAGTGGCATTGGGGACAAAACATCTTCAACTTATTCTCAAACTTTAAATGGGTGGGAAGCTTAACTCGATTAAATTGAATTTTCCTAGTGCCTAGTGTGGAGCTCACAACAGGTGTTGGTTAGCCCAAACAGCAGGACGGTGGATGTGGAAGTCAGAAACTGGAAAGGATTGTGTAACAATCCACTTTTTTACCTATGAGCGATTCTACTCTGTCTTGAAAGTACTTTTCAGCTTTACGTCATGGTACTTGTGTACTATCGGGCTTATGAAAGTATGCAGCCTAGGACAGAGTATAATCCCTCTATTCTCAAACAGGGTTATTTCTCGAAAAAATATCATATTCCGTCTCTACTGTCATAAGCTTTTCACCAACTCTTTGGACGAGGAAGTTATGCTGTACTCATTGCTGCACTTGGAGCAAAGCAGTAATACCGGGAGCAAAAATCAACACTTTGACATGCAGCTAATTAACTATGAGTTTCAGTTCTAGGTTACTCGCTCTTCACTCGCAGTTATTAAGGGAGTCTTTGTTCACTTTTCCCCTAGTTAAGTGACACTCTCGAGTTCAGTAAGTATTCACATCTGATCCAAGGTCAAAATATCTAATATGTATTAAGGAGACACATCACATGTTTCAGATAAACTATCTCTTCCTACTGTTTTATCGAAATCCATCAAGGGATTTAATTGCTATAAAAACATTTCAGCACGATACATGGATTATTCTACCTCAAGTATCCTACCATGACCTAAGGCTATAATTTAATAAATGTTTATTGAGATGGGACTGCATGGAGGCAAAGGTGTAATCAAAATTTAATGACTTCAGGTGTATAAATGCATGACAATAAGCAAATGTTAAATCAGTATACATATCTACCTTTAGGGGAAAACTTGAAGCTATAAACCAGTTAATAGAGTTGAGATTTAGAAAGGAAAATTATTGTTACTTGATGTGACAAAGAATTTTGTCTTCCACCTATTTTCGTCAGCAAAAATTGGTTTTATTGAACTGGAAGACGTTTATTCAGCATGATCATGTTGGGGACAATAATATGCATTTGATATGCAGCTACCCCTGTAACTGTTAGACCAGAGGGTATTTCATAAAAAAGTTATTCCTTCTTTAATGCTGAATGGAAAGTATTCATCACATAACAGGGACTAACTATGCTTTCTATTAACTCAGTCGTGTCATTCTCTACGGAACAAGTAGCTTTTTGGTTTATGCGTGGCTTTGTTTGGCTGTTTAATCTGTAGCTTACAAAACGGTAATCTTATTCAGATCATATGTTATATTCCAGAATGAACTTCATGGTGTAAAGATCCAAACAGCTACTTGCTTCCTACCTAATGGGATTATTTAGCGATGCACACACGAATACTGAATTCACTTTGGAACCTTAAAGTGATGGGAAGTTTCATTTTCATGACGTTGCCATGCAACGAATGGAAGATTGTAGTGCCTAGAAATGGAATGTTCAATTCTTTTATTTTAATAGTTTTTGTCCAAAAAGCCATAAACGAGAACTGGTCAAAACTCCGTTTTAAAGAGTTAGGAAAATTTGCGATATAGAAAAATTTGGAGAAGAATCTCTGATACTCAGAAAAATGTTGATAGAAAACACTTACCCTTAGTAATTCATTAACAAGTACGGAAGATATGAAGGCTCAAATGGCAAACAAATCATAGTGGAAAGGAAGCATGTCTTCATTCAACGCGATTTTAAAGGTGATATTATCGCAGGGATATTTAACAGAAAATTGAATATCCTACTAACAGGAACCTGTCCTGCAGCTGAGTTGGTTCCCATTTATCGAATAACATGCTCTTTTATGCAATCAGCTAGGTAATCCTCAAAAAAATTCAGAAGCAGCCAGGGTTCGAAATTTCACCTGCATGTTTTAGGTTAGTATAAGCAACAGAAATATAATGAAACCTAAATTGGACTTTTTTCTATGTTTCGAATTCACTAGTGCTATTATACATATTCATTCGTTTCCTTTCCAGTTGAGCTTCGAAGTTTCAGTGGAAGTGATGTTGTTTCTACGGGGTGAAGTTACTAGCCTAATGTCCAACCTTTCCTCTTTCCTGAGGTTTATACCAGTTGCTAATAAACTAAACGGTTTAGCAATTATTTGACCGATAAGTGAACCAGTACTACGTGTGTGGTTGATGGGTGTTCCACAACTGAACCACCGATACATTCAAGTCTTATTAGTTTATTATGTTAACGAATTCTGTAAGCCCAGAATTCTTTTATGAAGAAAATTTTCCTTGGATTATTGTTATTGTTGTTAGCTGGGTTTCCAAGTAAAATATAGGGCTTCAAAACTACATCTCCAATTCGTCCTATTCTTTGATGTCCTCATAAACTGGCACTATGGTTGACCATAAGCTTCCATTTCCCCCTCTTACGACCTCCTCCACGTCACACTCGGACACCTAATTCGTTTCCTATTCTGGTTCTACTCAAGGGCCTGGCACTCGATGTCATTGGATGGTTTCCTGAGCGTGCGCCCAATAAATAAATGATAAAAATAAGTGAATGAAAATTTTAAAAAATAGAATTTTTTCCATAATGGAATTATAGCCTAATACAGCGCCCAAGTCCTATTCTTATATCAATGTCTAATCCATCCACTTCCGTTTCCCTGGACATATTTGTTGAGCAATAAGTTCTTGATCCGTTTGTTCACAGAGTTTCGTGTTCCTAATTGTTTCGGACCATTTGAATTTCAACATGGAGTGAAGGCAGCTGTTGATAAAAGTCTGCTCATACTGCTGCAAATGCTTTCCATGACGGACTAGGTCTTTAACCCATAAAGACTTAACGTAGGTGGTGAAAATTGAAGTCCTGTTTCTTGAGTGCAGAAGATTTTCAAACTGATATCATAATGGTGAATGCCTGTCTCTCCCTTCAGATCTTGGTCTCTTTTGACATCGTCATCCCTGTCGACTGTCTGTATTTGAAACGATGGCACCTAATCAATTGAAGGAAGTAACCTTTTTCAAATTTATTCCGCTCATAGTGATTGGAGCTTGTTGGTTGGTAAGTTGATTATCTTCATCACCTCCGTCTTCTCTTTGTGTTCACTTGAATTACTGCCTTCGCTGCCAGTTGCTTCTGTTAAGTTGTCAGTTGACGCCAGTAAGTCTTCCACTTTATGTGACATCAGACATAAAAACTCCACGAAGTCCACACCTTCTAGAATCTTATTGCAGGCCCAGTATGGTATTCCCATCATTTCACTCCCCACGCACGGTATGCCACATGGTTTAGTCCACTACAATCAGGAATATCATCAATGAAAGTGAGCGGACAGCCTCATCTTACTCCTGCCTTCACTTCGTAGGTTTCGCCTTGTTTTTCTCTCTGGATCATTCGACACGTGACACTGTCACATATCAGTTGAATGAGGTTGATAAATATCTGGTGCACACCATTATTGCTGAAGCAGTTTCCTAATTACGTCCTGGTAAACGCTGTCGGAGGCCTCTGCAAAGTCGATGAAATTGAGGTAGAGGTTTGATTGCCATTCTTTGCTTTGTTCGAGGATGATGCGTAGAGCTGCATTTCGATCCGCAAGCGACTTGTTTTCCTGAATCCAGCTTGTTCCAGGGTGAAAATCTTGCATCCAGTACGTCTTTTAGTCTTTCCAGGATGATGTGACTCAGTATTTCCTTTGTCGTGGACGACAGCATGATTCTGTACCAGCTCTTGAAGAGGCTCAAGCCACCCTTCTTTGGCATTTTGACAGGATACCTCATCTTCCAGACGGTGGGAATCTTCCCTTCCTTACAAACGTTTTACAAAGGTTGATTCAGCTTTGATTGGATAGTTGTGTTCGACTAGGAATGAATTAGATGATTCTCATTAATCACCTTTATCCTGTATATATAATATGAGACTGAAGAGACGAAGAAGTGAAACCATCAAAAAGACTGGCAAGCTCGCATGGAAACGCAGGACTTTAGAAACCAATTGGTGTGAAGCATTGTAATTATTTAAGACGAAATCTGACAGAAAACTTTGTCAACATTAATTTCGCTTGCAGAGTAGAAAAAACAACAAAGAGTTATGAATCTATGAGAAATGAAGCTGAGATTAAGACACTAGATACGAAGTGAGACAGAGTTTTTTCTATCATCCTTTTAAGTGTGGAACCTGAATAAAAATAAGCCGATTCCTTTACAGTCTATAATTCTAAAGAACCTTATTCGAATTATTTCCCTTCCTTTACAGACTTCCTTTTTCCAAAAGTTTGTCATCAGTACCTAATCCTAATGACTGACACACTATTGTCTGGATTGTTTCCTGGCGAAAAACAAAACAGTCAGTCTATTCATTAAAACCAGTTTAATTACAATTACAATAATATATGTTACACAGCATTATTTCATTGCTTCCTCCTATATGACTTCACTTGTCTTTATGCCTCAGATTCATACAACAATTAGTGATGTGCAACAAAAAAATTGTTGAGATTAACATTAACTTTCCCTTTAATTTTACTGTGTATAAGTTAAACTACGAGATCCTATTCATAGCATCAGACGTACACGACTTTATAATCAGAATGTATAAAATAAAATGCTTGAAATGTGATGCAATATACACCGGATAAACCCAGTGAGAAATCAAGATCAGAATAAGTGAACACTGTGCAGGTACATCTAGATGACGAGTCCCAAATAGGACGAAATGCGCATCCTGGATTCCACTGCTAGTCACCATCCACCAATGAAATGGTCTTGTTATCTTTACGAGTTAACCAACTTGACAAAGTAAAAATTAGCTGATGTTGGAGAATTTGATGAAGGTCGTTGTATATAAGCTGAGATTTTGTAAATTCTGCTTCAGTAACACTTTGATGAAGCTATTCGCAATATCAAGTAACAAAGCGTGAGTAAGCCCAAATCTTTTTGTTTTTCATTGATTGGGAAATACAGAAAATCTTACCATAATGAATATTGTATACACAATGCTCAATTTCTTTTCAAACTATTAAACGTATACTTAGTTTAGACATATTCTGAGGTCACACTGTATTTAGGTAACTCAAATTGTACACGATGTGACAAAGAAATGTGTTATGCCAGTCTCAAGTATGTTAGGGTTGAAGCTGAAAGTTTATCACACGAAGTCCTCAGAGATACAAAGTATACGGGAGCTTACTATTTTCGGGCGGCTTCTTTTGGCCTTGTAGATGACTTCAAATGAATTCTCCTTACATACCGATTGATCGGTGATGAGGATATGTTCAGTTATAGCACACCCCACTAATCCACTGTTACCTTTTCGTAGCGAAGCCGGATAATGTTCCTTGAACCTTCTAGATAAAAAAGGCATTTTGCTCTACATGAGCAAGTAATTTGGTAGATATAGGTAGAAGCTCCATATTAGTTTGTTTATTATGTGAAACAGTATTATTTACTGGATGACGTTTCGAAAAAAATGTATTGTTCATAATCATATCAATTGTGATCACACTACTTTGACACTTGAGTTTTATAGCTTTCTTTGTTTTCTCCAATTTGTCGTAGGAGGAGTAGAATTTTCCATATATCGGGGACAGGTGATGAATCATTCCTATTACATTTATTTGCAGTTGATTCAATAAACAAAGCTTCTGTTATCAATCTCTCCCTATACCCTGTGACATTAGATTTTAAAACTGTCATCCTATCCCATCCATCCTATTGTATGGTTGTGTGTGACTGCATGTAGTGCTATAGCTGAACTATTCTCTAGATTTCTTATTTTATTCGGGTCAACCAATCTAGATTTTGCTAGGTTTTTATGTTCAGCTAGTCTGACTGCCCCTGTTCTACTAGTTTGACCTATGTATTTGACCTGACAATCATTGCAGGGTATTAGATAAACTAAATTGTTTTGTTTTAAAGGCTCTATAGGATCCTTTAGCCGACAAAGCTTATTTCTAATTGAGTTTGTGGGTTTGAATGCCGTTTTTATTCCTGCCTTGTTGAGAATTCCGCGTAAGGCTTCCGAGGTTCCTTCCTTGTATGGAATTACTACTGATGATTTAGATTCTTTATTGTTGGTGTAGTCATTATTATTATTATTACTGTTATCATTATCATTATTATTGTTATTATCACTATCACTACTATCATTATTTATTTTATTTTTACTTTTCTTTACATATTTCCTGACTAATTTATCCGGGTAATTATTAAGTTTCAAAGCTTCTTTTATATGTATCAGTTCTTGTTTTAGATTTTCTTTGGTACTACTTAATTTTTGTGCCCTGTCATTTAAACATTTCACAAATCCTATTTTTACTGACATAGGATGGGATGACTGGAAGTCCAAATATCTGTTTGAGTGTGTGGGTTTCCTGTAAACACCAGTGTTTAACTTCCCATCTTGTTTCCTCTTTACGTTGCAATCTAACATTGGGAGCTCCCCTTCCTGATTTTCCAATTCATAAGTGAATTGAATTGCTTCAACCTTCGAGTTTATGTGTTCGAAAAACCTATCTATATCTTGTGTTCTAAGTACAGTGAATGTGTCATCTACGTACCTCCACCATACTTTTGGGGTGGGGGTGAACGTTTCAATCGCTATGCTTTCCCACTTATTCATGAATATATCTGCTACCACTGGGGATATTAGTGATCCCATGGCAACTCCCTCATTTTGTTTGTATACTTTTCCTTGGAATTTAAATACTGTGGAAGTCAGGCATAGCTGTACTCCCAGCATTATGTCCTCAAGTGGCACTTTTGTCCTACGTTCGAGGTCTTGGTCAGAAATGTGTTCGTTTCTGACTGCCTCCATAGCCATATTTATTGGTATACGTGTGTATAAACTGACAATGTCAAAACTAACCATTTTTTCTTCATTATCTAATTTTAAATTATCTAATCTATGTTTTAGTTCATAAGAATTAGTTAGTCTAGATTTCGAGTGGATTTTTAGAGGATTTAATACCATGGCTAAATATTTAGATAATTCATAAGTAGGTGAATTTCTAAAATCAACTATAGGCCTAATAGGGTATCCTGACTTATGAACTTTAACAACACCATACATCCTACTGGGGTTATTAGTTTTGGGCATTAAATTAAACCACTTAGACTCACCTAGAAACGGCTTCATTCGGCCTATAGACCATAAGAAAGACTGAGTGGATTATATGACAAATAACTTTAAAATTCTTTGTTAGAGTCAACTTGATGTCCACTATTGACGAGATGAGCCAGTATATTGTGCTAATTCATTCAGACCTCTGCTAAACCATGATAGTAGATGTTGAGAATCCAACGATGAAGTGGACTGATCGCACGCCCAATGTAACTGCCTCCGCACAAGCAATTAAACTGATTAATACGTATGGAAGAGAGGAAACAAGGGAAGCTCTTCTTTATTTCTTGAAATTAGCATTCGTTATCTAGTGAATAAACAGCATAACTTAGCTGCCTAAAAATTCTTTTTGAACGTCCTTCTCAGACGTTGTGATGAAATCTCACTACTAATATCTTTGGTGAATTGCGGTCTTAGGAATACTGATTTTTTCGGGACTGTGGGTACCCTTGGTCATTTGCTTACTGATTCGATGTATTTAATCACAATCTTTGTAGGATACCCATTTCTACGTAGCAGATAACTAATATTACCAAATTCTTCGCTCAGTGTTTCATCTAAACAAAAAAGTTGTTGGTATGATTCTCGTCGACAGAATTTCGATCCAACCTTGTCGGGAATATTCTACATGATTCCTAGGTACTTCTCACAGTTGAATTTCGGTTAACCAGTTTTGTTTTACAATGCTTGCTTTGTACTAGAAAATTATCTAGCTTGTACAGTTGCTAAGTGGCACTGTTGTGGTAATTTTGAGTTTTTGCTTTTTTTCATTTTTCAGTGGAATCACACCGATTTATCGACAAATAATCGTCTTTAGAGTGTTTCGTGTCAGCATACATGTCTGAAGGAAGTTTCCTGCAGCTATACAGTAGGATAGCGAGTTTGGTATCCTGTATTTAGACCCCAGCGAATCGTTTTTTGGTTGTTACAGTGTTAACCCTGTTTTACTGAATTATTTTTCAGTAATCTCCATGTAGTCTTTTCTAATTTTAGTGACCCATTTTCAATCTTTTGCTCCCCTAATTCCTGCTGATTACTTCCAGGTGATTGTTCATCACTTACCTAACTAGTTGTTGTCCCTCACGACTACGTAACATTATAATTCTAAATTTTTCAAATATAGTTATTACTAGTACACTCTTATTTATTTTGTTACTAAGTGACAGTGACTTCCAACCTTTGTCACCATCTAAAAAACTGTACAGCTTTGAACGAAAGTTACAAAAAAAGATCAATCTACAGATTTATGTAATCTCAAAGTTATGACATTCATTCGAATTCCATTCAGTGTTCTTGAAGTGGGTTCATAAGATAATCATCATCTGAACCAATGTATAGTTCTCACACTTACTACTCAGCAATTAAAAGTAGTCTATAACATAAAGGACATGAGAACCACTCATGTTTCTTCCAGTTGTATGCGTTTATTTGCCTTCACTTGCAGCTTGAGTCTATTGGTGGTTCAGTCGTAGTATGCTCGTCAACCAAGTAGGTGGTCCCAGTTTGGTTCCCAGCCGAAGCACCCCTAAACTTTGCTTAGCTGGTAATGATCCCAGTAAAGAATGAAGGTTGTGTGTGACGCCAACAACCCGACCTCGTGAAGAACACTCCGCTACTGAAACTTCAGAGCCCATGTCGAAGCCCTATGCTTCACTCTGGACACAAAAGAATGAACATACACCTGCAGCTAATGTATACTAGAAGAATGTAGATTCACCAGGCTGAGGAATTCTGTGGATATGTACAGAAACGTTTGCTAGTAAGTGGTACAAAACTACCTAGCAATACTATCGGTAGACACATTATGTAAACAAATCACAGTACCCATACAAGCTGTTTTCAATCGAAAAATATTAGTAGACTGCCACGTCATGATGAAGCAGCAACGATTCGTCAAGTGAACTTTAACTCGTCATGCATGTGGTATTGCCACAGCAATTTTCTTCTGCATTATCTACTATTCTGTTATTTTTTTCTGCTCTTATACCATCCTTAAATATTATTCACCTTTCTAATATTTTATACTATCCATTCTTATTATTTCTGAGTATATCTTTTACTGTCTCACCATTATTTCAGCTTCCTATCATAATATAAGTGATTTACCTTAATTGTCCTCTCTTATATCGAATACCCTACCAACCTGAACTCTAATCATACGTCTTTATCAGTATTGTTATTTCGTTTCCTCTGTCAGCTTATCAGTATTATCTGTCATCTTAATAATAATTTGCACTCATCTTGTGCTTATTAATTAGGTCATAAAATTTATTATTTTTGTTCTTAGTTTTGACTTTATCACTCAGCAATATTAAATTATTTCCATCTGACAATGATATCTTTAGCCATCAAATCTTATTGAAATTTTGAGTTCATTTAACAGATTTAGAGCACATGTAATGAAACAGAAGGAATGCATCTCATCTCAGCAGGTCGGGTGTGAGGACAAAAACTCGCCGAAGACATTTGGCTAGCGGTCGCGCTATGTCATGAATTATCAGAAGTTAGAATTCATTGGTTGGCCATTGGATTGGGTCCTAGTGGCTTAATGGTCTACGAGCTCACTGGCTTTGTAACCAGAAGGTCATGGGTTCTAACCCTGGCGGAGGGGGCTCATTGTGAAAAGTCCCGAACTAGGATGATACAGCTGTCCACTACTCTTAGGTTTTCCAATGGTTCTCTAGCCGATATCAGCTCATCATGAAATCCCGTAACCAATCATCTCAAAACGTTTGTTGTTGTTCCTGATACTTTATAAAATTCTATTTAAGGAACTAATCGAATGAAATGGTGTTTGCTTCTTATGACGTCAGATATAGCTGGCTAGTTTACTGCTAAACTGAAGGCATTTACACGTAGGAGGTAAAGTTACCTGGAAGAAATATATCAGGAGAGTCGCAATTCCGAGGAAGTATGAACAACTGACACTCTCTATATAGAATGGCTGATATTGCTTGCAAATAGTGGAGAAAGTGCGAAATTTATCATTTCATCGGTTCTCATTGTTAAAGATTAGTGGTATAATCGTGTTGAGTGGCTGCGATCGGTGTTCAGCAGACAAGAATATATACACCAGTTTGGGAACCTGAAATTCGGTCAATGTTAGTTAGAACAAATAATAATTTGCTTTCTTCCAAAACAGTACTTATACTACAATATAGAATTCTCAACATTTGGTACAATATTGCCATCTAATTTACTCAACAAAAACAACAAAAGACATTGCAGGGTAGAGGTAAGCAAAGTTAATAATAGTAACTTTTCTGCATCAGCAGAAGCAATAAAGTCAAAATATACAAAAAATATATAATGTAAGAAAACTTATCGATAACTAAAACTATACGATAATTAAAATTGTGTCACTCCAAATGACAAATAAGAGAAGACCAAACGACCATTTAGTTTGATAAATACATAGTAAGGTGTAAGTTTACCGCTTAACACTACCCCTATCACATACAATGCAGGCTGATCAAATAGGGTATCATTGAGATTTACACTTAATTATATGAGGATGTAATCCTTTATAAGGACTTCTAGTCCTACCTGATAAGATGCAAGGGGAGAGTCGCTAATTGGGAGGTTGCTGGGAGTCATACAATATCGATTTAGACCACTTTCCTCATCAATTCAGGTGTCTGTTAACTACGGTAGTAACCAGCTGACTTAGTGGTACACTACTTGCCCTAGTGACAATTTTTTAATAACCTTCTCCTCAATAATGACATAGTCTCTTTCGAGTATACAAGGAAAAACTAAGAGAGGGCATTAAAGTATAATAAGTAAGGTGCAAGAGTTAAGAAATTGTAATGGTAAAGGGCTGAATGATTCCTGATTTTCTTCACTTCTTAATGTAATAGGTTAGTTGGAACATTTTCTTAGAAATCGACAAGATATGGGATGAGCTATTCCAGGGCGTTTGATGCTTGACGTAGTTTCCATTTCAGCGACCTCTTTTCCCTCTATGTACCGAGACTTACACTGTTTACGTTTGATAAGGTATCATTAAGGAGGTTGCTGAATTTCAAATCTATTGTACCCCTATAATTCACCAGCTGTAGTTGGTGAAAGTAGCGAACGCCAACTATAGCATCACTGACAAACAACTTCCACTTAACCATATTACTTTCTTAATCATGTACAATGCACATTCAGAGAAACATTTGAGAGAAAAAAGCATGTCTGCTAAATTTATAGTTCAGGTTTCGAGCTGTGAGTAAGAGATAGTATGGTTCCGGTTTCTTGTTGATGATTCTCATATTCAGTATAGAGCCAGAGAAGGTAGCAGTTGTTGATAAAAGTCTGCAGCCGCCATCTGGAAGTGCTCTTCCTAACACACAGGTCAAGTTTCTGACTCATGTGGAACAACTGCCGGGGTTAAAATTGATGTTGAAACTCTGCCTTTTTTCCTTAGGCTTAATGGAGAAAACTTCTAGTCTGGTTGCAGAAAAATAAATCGCTGTTTTGTCTTTTCCACTCTCGTTTTGGCATTCTCATCCGTGCCACCTGTTGTTGAATTGGTTTTTCTTAGAAAATTGAAATAAATGACTTCTTTGAAGGACAGACACAAGACTTTTTTAATTTTAGAGTGATATAATAAAACTTAAAGACATGAGATGGTTACATACATACGATAAATTTATGGAAGGTCGTGAGGGACATAAAGATTGGATTATTATTATTATTGTTGTTCCATTGGGCTCCTAGTGGAACACGGGGCTTCAGCTGCACCCCTCCACTTGCTTCTGTCTTCTGCTGTACTTTCCACTTGCATCCATGTTAGTCCATACTGTTTCAACTCCTCTTCACACGATCTCCTCCATTTCACCCTTGGACGTCCCACTCGCCGCTCCCCTTTCAGGTTCCACTCGAACTATGGCTTGATGTGCGATTTCACCCAGCGGCCTCCTCAGCGAGTGTCCAATCCATCTCCACTTTCTCCTGCATATTTGTTGAGCGATTGGTTCTTGTTATATTTGTTTCCATAGTTTCTTGTTGGTCTTTCTTTCTTTCCGGCCATCTGACCTTCAGTATAGAACGAAGACAGCTGTTGATAAAGGGCTGCAACAGGCTGTTGGAAATATTCTTTGTGACCCGCCAAGTTTCTGATCCGTATAGAAGAGCTGACTTGACGTTTGTATTGAAAATCCGAATTTTGTTGTTGATGCTGAGTCGAGTGACGAAGATTTGCAGATTGGTTTCAGGTTGATGAATGTGTTTCTCGCCTTCCCGATTCTCGATTTGAAATCCTCGTCCGTTCCTCCTGTAGATGAGACAGTGCTCCCTAGATAAGTGAATGAAGTAACCTCTTTCAAATCCCTCCCGTTGATGGTGATTGGCGCTGAATGTTGCTGCTGCTGTTGCTGTTGTTTGTTGGTTATTTTCATAACCTCCGTCTTGTCTATGTTCACCTGGAGTCCTGTGTTTGCTGCTTCTTCGACCAGTTTGTCGGTTTTCGCTTGTAAGTCTTCGATTTTGTGTGACATCAAACATAAGTCATCCACGCGCGAAATCCATGTCTTCTAGATTCTTCACGTTGGTCCAGGATATCCCTGTCTTCTCGTTTCCTACTGCCTGATGCATAATCCAGTCCACCACAATTAGGAATATCATTGGTGACAACAAGCACCCTTGTCTGACTCCTGTGTTTACCCCAAACGCTTCGCTGAGTTTTCCGTTGTGGATCACTTGACATGTGCTGTTGTCGTACAGCTGTTGAATAAGGTTGATGAATATTTGGGGTACGCCGTAGTACTCGAGTAGTTTCCAAATTACTTCGCGGTCAACGCTGTCGAAGGCCTTTTCAAAGTCTATAAAGGAAGTTGAGATAGAGGTTTGATTGTCATTCCATGCTTTGTTCAATGATAATGCGTAGAGTTGCAATTTGGTCAGAACATGATTTGCCTTTCCTGAATCCAGCTTGTTCTGGTCGGAGTTCTATATCCAGTGTGTCCTTTATTCTCTTCAGGATGATGCGACTCAGGATTTTACTTGGCTTCCACAGGAGCATGATTCCTCGCCAGTTCTTGCAGAGTCCTAGGTCGCTCTTCTTTGGTAGTTTCACGAGGTGACCTTTTGCTTCAGTCAGTAGGCACCTTTCGCTCCTTCCAGACCTTTTGCGCATTTCTTATCGATTTCAGTGACCTCGGCTGTACATAAGAGACTTAATCGCTTACCATTAGACAAATTATTCTTCCACTTTGATATGATGTTTATTGTGCAGCGTTTATTGACTCAGAAGTGCATAAGGATAAATTTGTCTGAACACGATTTATATGATAAGTACTAAAGAGACTGTTTATATCTGTCCGCATATATTGATTCCTCCATGATCATTAATTTATCTTTTATTCAGTGAATCAGTAAAGGTCTGGTTTGCATAGTCTAAACTCTTCAAAACATACAAAACCGAATTATCAAAAAAGTTACTACCAGAACGAAATACGGAATAAATCATTCAGAATATACTTGAATATTCAATTTGGTACATGCAAATGAATGAATGAGGAAAACCTAGACGTAGACCTTTATACAAAGCTTCTTTTTTCAATTTACAGTTGACTTAACTCAACAAAATGAAATACCCAAATACTCAACACTGTGGTCTATTTAAACGAGACAAAAATAACGGAGTATGAAATAAAGTGTGGACAAAGCGTTCAGTTTATCTGACAAAATTAATTCTCTGCAAAATAGTAGACTAAAAGCATAACACATTCCGCTTGAAAACCAATTGTTACAATGTAAAGAAGAAATTGTAACAAATTCTTTTCAAATATTTATGAATTTGAAATCAATATTGAATACGTGAAGGCGGTTGTCTCTAAGTCACTGCCTATTGTCGAAAGTGATAAGTTTGCTTTGTGTTTTTGGTTTTCATCGTCATTGTGTATAACAGTTTCATGTCTGCTAGTTAAAAAAGGAGAAAAAATGTATGTTCTAAGCTGGTTTTCACATATTCTTAACTAGTGTATGTAAATTAACACGCCGGTTGAAATGAAGACATGAAAACTTCATATTAGATGCATTCTTGACATGAATATTTACTCCAACTGTGATACTCCTAAGTTAAATATTCAAATGCTTTTCCCAAACATCTTGTTATTAATATTATTCCCCTTTAGTTCCAAGTGGAACATAGAACTTCAGCTACGTATCTCTGTCTAACCTTGTTCCCTGCAGTTCTCTTTAGATAGCACCATAATTGACTTTAAGCTTTCATCACCCCTTCATACAGTCTCCTCCATGTCACATTTGCACACACCCGCAGCTCATGATTTCCCATTCGGGTCATGCTGGATGTCACTCGGCGGTCTCTTGCACGTGTTTCCGATCCATCTCCATTTACTTCGGGATATTTGTTGAGGAATATGTTCTTGACTGGTTCAGTTCCAGAGGTTTGTGCTGCTAATTCCCTCAGTATGCTGATAGAAGTCTGCAGCTGGCTATTTGAAATGCTTTTCGTAACTCTCAGGCCAAGTGTCTGACTTGTAGAACAAATGACTGACTTAACATCGGTGTTAAAAATCTGTATTTTGCTCTTTATGCTTGTTTAATTATTCTCAGATGAGTTCTGAGATAATAGCTCATTTCTTATATGTAGTTTTTTCATGCATTCATGTTCAATTCGCAACAGTCAGTGCATTGCAATGAAAGAACTTAGCGTTAGAATGACAGCCAAGGCAATGCCGAAAATTTGAATTAGTACGAACCAATCATTTAGGTCCAGTGAATAAAATGGTATTTTTTTGTTTTTCTTCCTTCACGTTCCCCAGTGGAACATAGGGCTTCAGGCTAGTGGCTTGAAGTTTCTGTAGCAGTGTTTATTTAACAGGATGGGGTCGCCAGCCTCTTGCCCAACCTTTCCTCTTCACCAGCATTATTTCCGGATTAGCGAGGTAAAGGAGTGTGTCGGCCAGACATCGAACCTCCGTCAGCGAGCGTCCTTACCGCTATGCCACCGACGCACGAATAAAATGGTGATATATTATAATTCGAATCAGTTCAGGTAAGCGCTAGTCGATATATAAAAAGCAAATTTAACCACTTAGCAATCTAGTTAGCTTGGCTGGTATTCAAATCAATGGACAATAAATTGCCAGTGTGAATTAGTGAATTTTCAAGAGCTGATTTGTTATTACTAGGTTTGTTTTTCGAGTTTGCCCACGGATTGATATCAGTTAGACAACCACTGAAAAACCAGTGAGTACTGAACATATGTATTATTGATATAAGTATAAAACTTGGGCACTGTGGTAGAGTATAACTCCATAATGGATAAGATCTTATTTTGATAAATCACACAGTGTTATACAGTAATATTAACTGATGACGTTTCGAGTTCAGACTATTGCTCATAATCATAATCATTATGGAGTACTGAACAGTTGTTTCATCCTAGTTTGGGAATCATCGGCAGTACGTATGAAACAGCTGTCTAGTAGTCCCTGGTTTTTAATGGTTCTTTAACTGATATCAATCCGTGGTCAAAGTCGAAAAATTACGAATTAACCTGATTTTATTTAAAAAATTATGAATTCCCCAAGAATCGTTCAAAAGTTAGAACTGAAGTTCTTCATGTTATGACCAGAACTACGGCCTATTAGATTATGAGCGAATACTAACGTATTGCGCCGGCTAATCTGTCCTAATTGGCCATCAGCAACAACAGTAACACCGCTGATAAGCAGAGATAAAAGAAAAGACTGGACGTCAATAAGAGAGATTCTACTGTCTCAAGTAACAGTCGAAATGCTAGACAGAAACTCTGCATTTGTACAATTAGTGTGACCTTGAAAATGTAGTAATTCAGTAATCACAGCCAACAGGAATCCAGCAATCTAAACAGTAGGAAGAACAAACAGTTCACGCCAGCGCGCAATTACTCCCTAAAATAATTATTCCAAGGGTTTAGACAAAATTAGGCAAAACTAGTTGTACGCACCCACCGGGGTTCGAACGCATGACCTTCTGCTTACAAGGCGAGCTCGTAGACCGCTCGATTCATGGACCATGAACTCCAAATTCTGTCAATTCAGAACATAACGCAACGACTAGCCAATGTCTTCGATGAGTATTTGTCCTCATACCCGATCTGCTGCATCCTACTGGTCATGATGTCCCGGTAGAACCCCAGGTAACTACCTACCCGAATAGGACCGGTCGCTAGTGAACATCTTATTTATTTTCAAATCCCTACAAACGAATACTTGATAAACTAGGTTTATCCAACACTTCAGATTGCTACTTCGTCCTAGTTTGGGACTTATCGGCAGTCCGCATCAACTAGGGTTAGAACAAGGGGTCATTCGGTTACAAACTACTTAAACCACGAAATGGCAGGATTCCTGGGCAATTGAATTGGGTCCCAAGTGGTTGAACAGTCTACCAGCTTGGCTTGTGACTCGAAGTTCTTGGATTCGAACTCCGGTGAGTTCGTGCTGCAAAGTTATTGAGAAGTTTTACCTCTTGAAAAACAACCTAGCAATCATCTTCAGATCATATTAATGGGCAGAATTCTTATTAAAATACGCAATTTCAACTTCACGAAATAGCAGACTTTATTTACTATAGTACAACAGCTAATAAAATTCAACTACCCCTTCCTTTTATTTACATTACAGAACCCAGTTTATCATTTACATAAGACAATATTACTTACTTTCGAGTTCAGATGAATGAGCAATTCCATCATGTTGCAATGACAAAGCCTTTTGGATCCTCTGTTACTACTGAAGACGGATAACTAAATGACTGACTGGTTTCTTTGAAGAACTTTGCACAGATACAAATATAATTTTATAAACTTTGCACAGAAGTGAAACTATTCGATTTGCCACATTACATGTGTCACACAAAGGGAGACAAAAGAGATAGCAGATGAGATTCGGAAGAATGACAACAAGCATAAATTTGAGGGGGAAAGAATAGTAATGTGGAAAAACATTAGGACATTATAAGACATGGCTCATGAGAAAGAGTTAATGCATCTGCACAAGTGAGAGTAGTTCTGAGCCATATCACCAGTTTTCTCCAGCCATTGGGTCTTAGAACCTGGAGGACCCCAACTAGGAAGCCTTGAACTCCCCACAATGTCTCAAACTAATTGTCAAAGGTTTCATGGACGAGTTCCAAGTTTTGCTTTGACCACCATTAGCTCTTTTCCAACCTGATCCCATGTCAGCTAACATTTTCCGGAGAGAAAGAAGATGGTTAAGGATGCATAACATGTGTCCTTATCATCTCAATCAACTCATTTTAACAACCTCTTCCAATGATCTTCTCTCCTTACCTAATATTCTGAGCCTAACCTCAGTATTACTCACCCTAGCATACCACTTGACATGGGGACAGAAATCGGACACCTGTGATCAAAGAAATTTAGTCTTTTCATGTCTTTTACTTTCAGTGGCAATATATCTCACAGCCATGAAGGAGTAGGGAGTGAACAAGACACCTCTTTTGATCGCTAGCCAGCTGGATACCACGTCTGTGCTAAAGATGGAGTGATTTGCCAAATTCCACAATGACCTTTTCTGTCCATGCTGAGATTTCGTTAGTAATCAGCCAGTTGAGGCTAATGAAACTTCCAGTTCACTCCCTATCTTTAAGCTTAGAGTCGATGTGGCCCAGTCATGTATCACAATCTTACATGCAACAGGAGGATATCGTATGTCAAATGTTCGAATCAAGGGTAGGTCTAGAGAACTTACCTTCCACATACGGATTGTTTTGGATGACAACCATGTGTCAGTGCATAATTTTGTCAGCTTATTTAATCATATTCATCCGAAAACCTCAGTGAAGAAACCAACGACTTGGGTTTCCCAGATATTTCACTTACCAGGTGGGACAACAGAACGATCACACGTTAATTCCGTGATGAGATATTTTGTATTTGATAGAAACACACAATGATAAAGAAATATTTAACGATTACGCCTCGAACATAGTTTATTTCTCATGACCATATATTCTGTCTGGTTCATTTCATCATTTAAGTTTTTGACGTACTACTTAGAGTTTTACTATGAATAAAGTTAAATGAATAAAAGATAATGGAATTTCATAAACCAGGTTTAAAAGTTGCGTGACCCTCTTGATATGATTATGAGCAGTAAAATAAATAAACAATACTGAATCACTGTGCTATTGTTTCCGAAAATAAAAGTATTTTATGGTGGCGTCATGCTCTCTATCCCAGCCCGAATTCTATTCTTGCATGAAACACGCGATAAGTAATTCATAAATAAACATGAAATAACAATTTAAACATTTCCAAGGCTTATCAGAATTTGTACTAACAATGCACTTATTGATTAAAAGTCAATACATAAATTTAAATTTGCAGGCTGACAGGCTTTTTGTAAACGGCAATCTTAGCCACAGTCAAACGTCTCCGTATTAGCAGTACAATGACTGATTGTAATAGAGAATCTTCATCAAACTACTATTCATGGATGACCACTTGATGCACTAAACAGCCTAAAGGTTTCAGTTACCTATTAGGCGTATCCTCTACGTAGTATCCTTTCACCATACTTCCAGAATATTTTCCCGCTTTCTGTAGCCAAGAAAGAACAAATAAATTCTGTTGACTCCACTTAACACGGTATTTGCGAATTCACCTGCCTTCGCATGAACAAAGATATACATAGAACTAACAAAAATTTTTATTGTCATAGGAAACAACATTTCTAAGTAAGGTGCCTCTTCAGTAGAATCCAACGAATATGCACTGAAGACACACCTGATGAGGAAGAAAGAAGGTTGACACAAACTCTGGTCGATAATAATTATTCAGACAAGTTCATTAGGAGATATAAAGTAGTCAGAACACCAAGACGCATTCTCTAGCTAGCCGATAAAGAAGAAATATATATATCAAGCTACCCTATATGGGTGATCATAGCAGATTGGCAACTAAATAAAAACTGAACGCTGTGATTAAAAGGTTTTTATACCGCTAAGATCATGATTATTGACAATTTGAAGCCGATATATCCATCTAGGCCCTTTAAACATTTGAAAAACGATGTCACATCCCACTGTATTTACCAATCTGAATGTACGTGTGACCACATACACACACATAGGAAGGACTCATCAATCTCTGCAAGTAACAGCTTCAGAGCATATTCCTAAATGGCTCCAGAAGCAAATAGAATCCCCAAAAACCATTATTGGTGAGAAGCGGAGACCTAGCTCTTCTATTGCGAAACATATTTTAGAGACAGAACATAAAATTGACATTAACAGACCTTTGAAAACTATCTATAAAACGTGTTTGGGACGTATCCTGAAGTTTGTGGAAGCCCTAGCAATTAGAAAGTCTAAACCACCTTTATGCGTTGAAAAACGATTCGTCAGCACTTTAAACCTTCCTCAGTAAACTTTGTTCTGATACCAGGGTAGATGTACTATTACCTCTCTTACTTGGTTTAATGATCTTTATTGTTATTTTGACCTTCAATATGTCTTTTTGGCTTGACCTAAATTTATTTTCTCACCTCTTAAATCTTTAATAATTTCATATTTATTCCTATGACAAGTCCGTATGTGATCAGACTGTTCGAAATGTGTTGCGCAAATACACACTACACGATTCAGATTCTTATTGCTTTTTTAAAATTCATAAAGGGAGCTAATTATTTTAAATAATTTAAAGTGGTTTTTCAGTTCCGGCCATGACAGGAATCTAGGATCACTAACAGCAAAATATTTTTTGACGTCTGGTCACAAAATCAATGCGAATGTCTACATCTCAATTTATCGATATAACTCCCCACTTCAAGCATCTTGGATTATTCACCAAGTCAATCGTACAGAAATAATGAATTTTAACTTTTCTGTACCCTGACCTTTTAAAATAGGGTTGGTCAAATACTACTGTCAAGCATTTCACCGTTGTCAGTCAGGTAAGTTGATGATAACTCGACTGTAAAGAATATGCGGAACGTCTTATTATTATTCATCACAAGGACGGATGCCTCTAAAGAATGAAACTTTTTCTGTAAGACATGCAAAAATTACCGCTTTTCTACGTTTGTATAAACATCAGCTCAGTGGGGTTGAATTTGGACCTCCTTATTCGGTGAACAGGTGTAGATTTCTAAGGACTAGTCGGCCATAGTTGATCTAAGTTTTAAATACTAATGACTGCTGAGGAGCTAAATAAAGTAAGTATTGCAATGGAATAACTATTTGGAAAATCCATCCTGAATGATGCAATTACAATATTGCTACTTCATTTTTTTTATTACAGCTTGATGCCACACCGTATTTTTGGTACAGGTATGGAATTTTCAGCATGGATATCGGTAGCCCAAATTTTGCAGGCCGACCATAGATATCGGGTGTGCGTCGGCAGGGGATCGAACCCCGGACCATGTGCATGGTCGGCGAGAGTCCTAACCACTGTGCCACCGACACTACAGCTAACTATGTAATTATTTTCCTCTTTTGTCCTTGTCTGTGTACCATTGTCCTAACGTTTCCGTATAATCTGTCGACCTAATCCTTATTACTTGTCTTCACTCCCTTTTAATCTCTAATTTTATGATTCCCTTTCTGGTTGTGTGATGATATTAATAAGGTGGTGTTTCACGACCATGATTTTGTTTGAGTGAATGAAGGTCGCTCTGACCTTGAACTATCCGGGAGACTTGTTTAATGTGTGACTTTTGTGGGCATATTCTTGATTCCACCCTGTTGGAAAGTTCTTCTTGATTCTCAGACACTTCATACGGTTGACTTTCGGTTGAATAATTCTGCTAAAAAGTGCTTGCCATGTACTTAGAAAATAAACTTGACTGTATAGCTACTTAACTGCCTTGTCGAGGTAATTCAGCGTTTTCATATTATATGATTATTAAATAGTAATGAGGATTTTATTGAGAATCACTGTCTTTTAACCACCGTCAGGATACTTTAATACTGCGTGTAGACAAATGAAGTCCAGGCTAGCTATGCAGTAAAAATAATAATAAAGATTTATTTCAGAGAATATGCGAACATATGGAACAAAGGATTTCAGTGTATTGAGTTCCAGAATACATTTTCATCATATATGTAAATTAATAATCTGAAGTACATCTTCATTGCTATGAAGACTGGTAAACAGAGAAGGTTGGACATGAGACTAGCAACCCCATCCCGTAAAAGTAAACACTACTGCTACCGAAACTTAGACTTTCTAGCTTGAAGCCCCCGATGTTTCACTGGGAACGCAAAGGAATAAAAGAAAAGAAGGAGTCCAGATGAAATTAGGCATTTTGTTGGACAGCAACTCCAGTAGCCTAGTGATTTAAACAAGCCGCTGTGTTTTAGTAATGAAACTGTTTCTAGTATATTAACTTAACCTGAAAATGTTTACTTACTAGAACGCATAGATTGATTTCCTGCGTTCAGACCACAATACATCAGTTTTGGTCGTTACACAGTGTAATATATACATGCAGAAGTACAAAGAGAGTGGACCCTTAACGTAAGACCAGAAATTGACTGCTGTTTTAGTATAATACCATATTAAGTATGGCACAAGACGATGCGGTATAGTTAACTGAATGATGATTTAAAATGTTAGCGCAAACAAGCTAAAAATTTTCATGACTAGTCTGATATGACTTTAAAAAGTCAACCTAGCTGGAAACTCCATCTAGTCTATTGTCCTATTTTTTTTAATTCCGTCACTTTCCTAGTGAAACACAGGCCTTAAGCTTCCGTAGCAGTGGTGTTTATTTATTTCTACGGGATGAGGTTGCTGGCCTCATGCCCAACCTTTCCTCTTTGCCAGTCATACTACTGGCTTAGCGAGGTAAAAGAGTGCGTCGACCGGGGATCGAACCCCGGACCACATGCGTGGTCGGCGAGCATTCTACTGCTGTGCCACCGGCACGCTATGTTTTGAACAAAGAAAGAAGAAGCACTGACGCAGAATAATCTGGATCCACTTTATTTCGTTGGTTCGCATCATCTGCGTACAAATTGAATTCTTTAATAAAATAAAAATAAAAAGTGTACAATTTTAACAAACTTTTGTCCATTAGCAAGCAAATTGTCAGAGCGTCATAGTAAAATAAGGCGTTGCGATTTACAGGGTGTCTTAAGTGTTACGACATACATATGTATCTTGTTAGAGAGAAGTTTCTTGAAAAAAATTAATTAACATTTGTGTTGTTGGGGTAGTACCAAAGGAAAATTGGCGATATTTACGTAATTAGATAAGAGAAGATGAAAATTTCGGTGCACATGAGGTCAAATGAGAAGTTGATGATGTAATACAGTGAGCAGAACTCAGAAGATCAAGAAAAATTATCTCTTAAGAGAGTCAAGCGAAAAATAAAGGGGAGTAGTGAAAAGACAAGTTAACAAAATTAGAAAACAAAGAGTTACTAAGAAGTGAGTCACCAGGGTAAATGAAGTACAACAACGGATTCTTTTTGGACACACAAGTTAGGCCTCAATCCTTTTATTGCTATAGCTTCAGCAAACCTGCGAAAACTTTAGGTACTTTGTCTGTTAATTATTTTGAATGATTCCAGCACTTCTACTCGGTGTCCTGTGTCAATCAGGTGTTTGCCGATTGAACAGCTTAAACAATTCGGTCCTTTTAACCGGATGCTCCTTGGTACATGTTCGCGGAATCTGACGTAGGTCGTCCCCTCTGTTCTTCCAATGTAACTGCTCCCGCAGATACATGTGAATTGGTAAAAACAGTTGGAGGTAACATGTAGGGGGTACTTATCAATCTTTGACTGCACCAGCGAGGAGGTTATTCTGGATAGAGAGACTAATAATGCTGCAGGATACGTCCTAGACAGGGCTGCGCTTAATCTTTTATTTACCATTCTCATAATGTCGTCGCCTTTGTAATCGTGTGTGATGAAAATAGGCTTCTTACTGAATGTTTTTTCATGTGTCAAGTAAAACTAATCCATACAGAAAAGTGATGCTTGTTTCATACAGTCCACTTTAATAATGCAGATTTTCACAGATGCCTTCTGCAAAGTGATAGACATTGTTTATATAATATATCATTATCAAATGCATGTAACGCAGGCTAATTTAATTTGTACTTCTAGTCTCAAGAGTTATTTTCCACTGAGCAATTCTCACCGCTAAACCTAGAATAAACAACATCTGTCCTGTGCATCAATCTGCATAGTAATAATGATAACGAAGAATACTACTGCAAACGTTTACGTAAAATCAAAACACTAAAACACCATCACCCCCCAGAGAAACAGTACAAGCAAAGTAACAACTATGTAATAACTGTTTCTCTCACACAATTATTGCTCCTTTAGGAGATATACGTGAAAACAAAGAAACTAATGCAGTTGTGTAAATCACAGCAAAACTTTCATTCTGATGATTATTCATTCCAATATGAAGGAAATGCTTTTTGTCATAAACATGCCATTTTTGCCTTGATGCAATTTATGGTTTGCATAATAACAATAATCTCACAAAACTCTAAATTAATTTATTACTATCAGCCAACAACAGAAAACAGGTTTTTCTTTCGTTTTTTAGTCGAAGTAGAAAACTGTAAGAAGTAAATACTTTTCGAAGCGCAAATATTAAATAATACCTTACATATTGATGAATACAATAGGCTGAAGTGGGCTGCTCAGCTAAGGCTATATCACCTGAAAATATGATTGTGATAGCTGAAATTTTGTCAACGTTCTGCTACGTATCCACTAGGTGTGCCGTTATGGAACTTTTGATTGACTCATCTAGCCACGTTGGACGGAAGGCGTCTATCAACCTATGTAACTTTCTCCACAGAAATATTGAAGTGGCCAGACTCGGTAGTTTATCCTTCTCTAGCGTTAAGGTTATAAAAAGAGGGGCGAGCTTTAAACGCAACTTTGCGGAAAAGGATCTTTTAGCTATTATTTTTTGAAGTTTCTGTGCCAACAGTTTAGTTGCTGCGTCATGTTTAAGCGGTAAATTTATCTATATGCGCTTCTTCAGCACCGTTTGCAGGTATTTCTTCCCATCTGTTCTCTTCATGGAGACTTTAACAATTTTTTCGGGTATCCGTTCTCAAATGGTAAGTTCTATATTTCCCTTATCTTATCGTCAAGAGAGTCTGTTGTGAAGATTTCACTAACAGGAAAGATCAGGGTACGAATAGGACTTCGTTTGTATGCAGGAGGAGCAATCTATCTGAAATAGGTGTATTGACCAACCAATGACTTCTTTCAGAAAATATCCCATTTAATACTGTCATCTTGCCTTCCTCTTAGCAGGATATCAAGAAATGAAAAGGTGTTGTCTTCCTCGATTTCATATGTGAACTAAATTTTCGGAAGTGTTTGGGTCGGTATACCTACGTTTGTATCATTTTCTAATAGGGATTTACAGATGAAGTCGATGGCCTCTAATGAAAAAAACATTAGTAAATTGGAAGGTGACATGCATGGAGATCACTGTTTCATCATTGATCTTCTTATCTCTTACTTCTCCTAGAGATTCGAAATTATCCTTCAAGCTGTACTTGTAATATAATTGTATTCGGTTGAGGATAATCTGGAGTAAACAGGAAGTCATTGATTGCGTCGTTGGTTACAGTACTGGTTGACACAATCTCAAATCCCACAGGTTTTATGACATCCTTCATGGTTGAAGATACGTCTTCCTGACAAGTGCTGGTGATCATAAAATCTAAGTACAGGTCTTCCAACCGGTGGCTACAAACCACCTATCGGTGACTCAAAGAATGCACCAAGATGGTGAGTTTCCCAGACTGGTGATCTTTTATGTTACTTTACCTGATAATCTGATGATCGCGCCACTCAATACATCTGTGAACATCAATGGACAGCTGAGTATACATTTCAGTGTACATCAACTAAAGTCATCACAAATCCCAATAAGATTGAGTTTAAATCATGAAATATTCTAAATGGGAGATTACAGTTATAAAATTATGACATTCGAATGAAAAAAACTTCCAGAAACTAGATGCATTTAGCCATTGTCTATGCACCAGGGAAGCTCTCCACTCTATTATCTAGACAGGGCAAATGCTTCTCTGGAGTATATAGAAGCTTCCTATACATTCCAAAAACCGATGAGCCTCTCCAAGTACTCAGTTCAAATAATAAAACTGATACTGCCGGAAGTACACTTGCTATGACCTTAACTGAAGAGGTCAGAACTAGAGTAATTCATATATAAACTCCTAAAAACAGACAATATAAAGAAGATGAAAACTCAGTCAAGTTTTGAAATGCAGACCAACTATCAGTCGATCAATAATGTTCCAACTGATTATGCTAACGATAACACTTCGATAATACAGATTAAGAAAAGACAGTAAAGGCTCAAAAGTCATGCGGGCATGGCTGATAACAGGAAACCGTTTAGGACAAATCCATGTTATCAAGGATCAAAATGCCATCCGGCCTGAAAGAAATTTCTTATACTCACACATAAAGAAATTTTTCAGATAACTTTCTCGTGGTATTACACTGAAAATAAACCTTCACAGTTATATTAATATTCTTATTATTGTTGCTATGGGTTCCCAGTGCGACATACGAATTCAACAGAACATCTTCACCTCGTCGTACTCTCCGCGGTCCTCTTCAGCCGGCTCCACAACAGCCTATAGTCTCTCATCGCCTCCTTACACGATCTCCTCCATATCACCCTAGGACACACGTGCAACTCTTTGCTTCCCATTCAGGGTCCACTCACATGATGGTCCGGTATGCAGTGTTATTCGACAGTCTCCTCAATGTGTATCCTATCCGTTTCCATTCAATTCCACATATATGTTGAACAATAGGTTTTTGATTGGTGTGTTCCCATGGTTGCCTATTGCAAATTCTTTCTGGTCGTTTGATCTTTGGTATGGAGCGGGTGAAGGCAACTGTTTATAAAAATATGCATCCGGCTGTTGGAAATGCATTTTGTAAACTTCCAGGCCACATTTCTGACCCATATAGGAGAACTGACTGGCTCGAAACTGGTGCTCACAATACGAATCTTGTTCCATATGCTGAGCGCAGTGCAGACGATTTCCAAACAGATTTCAGAGTGATGAATGTCTGCCTTGTCTTTCCGATTCTCACTTTTGTATCTCTATTCGTGCTGTCGCCTGTATTTCAAACCACGCTACCTAGATAATTGAAGTAATTGACCTCTTACAAATTTCTTCGGCTGACAGTGATTAGTGCTTGTTGCTGTGCGTTGGTTATCTTCATCACCTCCATCTTCTTTCTGTTCACCTCGAGTCCTGTTTTCTCTGTTCCTTATGACAGACAGTTGGTTTTCAGCTGCAAGTCTTCGGGTTTTTGTGGCACTAAACATAAATCATCTGCGAAATCCAGATCTTCTAGAGAATTTTCATTGGTCTAACGTATTTCTGTCTTCTTATTCTGTGTGCAGTCTGATGCATAATCCAGTCCAGCACAATTAGGACTACCATCGGTAATAATAGTCAGTCAGCTTGTCTTACTCCTGTATTCACTTCAAATGCCTCGCTGAGTTTCCTGTTGTGAATCATCTGACTCATGGCATAGGCATATAGCTGTTGGCTGAGGTTCAAAGGGATTTGGGTAACTTTACAGTGTAGACGTAGTTTCCAAATAACTTCTCGGTCAACGCTGCCCGTCGAAAGCCTTTCCAGTGTGAATGAAGTTGAGGTAGAGAGAGATTTTGCTGCTACTGCATGGTGGTGCTAGAGTTGCTATTTGATCGGTACGTGGTTTGCTTTTTGAGTCCAGCCTATTTTAGATGGAGTTTTGCTCCTTTTATCCTCTCCAAGGCGACATGAATTATTATTTTACTTTGCGTGGACAAGATAGTGATTCCGTGCCAGTTCTTGCAGAGGCCTAAGTTGCCTTTTTATGGCAGTGTCACAAGACAGCCTTTATTTCAGTCAGCAGATACTTGTCTTTGCTTCCAAGCTTTTTTCAGTAGTGACGCCAGTATATCTGCAGCCTTCTTGTCTTGCTGCCTTCCCAGCCTTCACTAGCGTCACTGCTTTTAATACTACTGTTGGATGACTGTAATTAAATACGTAAGCGTATTGGTCTTGATATCCTTCGCTTATATGTAACCTGATTTTAGACATAGTATATTTTGCTTAAAGAATCAGGTAAACTGTCAATCACAAAAGAGCTAGGAAATAAAAAGTTATTAAGAAGAACTCCAGTAACAATATGTAACAATGTTTTCATCATTTTGAGGAAATTCTGTACATACATTTTAAGAAACTGATTGGCTTCTGAATAAAATGTATTAGTCAATAATAATGATAATCATGAATTGTTGTAATCGTAAACAATGTTTAAAGCCTTTTGTAGAGTGATGTCTTAGAATTCAAATTCAATTTTCACTATTCATATACTTTTCGTACAGTAATTTTCATGAATACCTGACTTTCACTAACAATTTAAGTAGTATTCCTGATTGCGGTAGATTGGATAATGCGACAAACAGCGGGCATTGAGGAAACAGGCATAAAATGGACTCACACAAAAAACTGGGAGGATCTGGACTTCGCCGATGATATATGCTGATTTCCCACAAACTAGAAGATATGCAGGCGAAAAGCAACAAGTTTGCAGAAGAAGCATCCAGAGAAGATAGGACTTCAGGTGAACATAGAGAAAACAGAGCTGATGAAGATTCTTGGCCAACAGCAACAACAGACAACGATCAGCATAAATGGAAGGAACCTGAAAGAAATATCCTCTTTTAACTACCTGGGAAGCATCGTTTCAACTACAGGCGGAACTCACGAGGATATCAAAGCAAGAATCGGAAAAGCAAGACAAGCCTTCACTACTCTCAAGTCTGTGTGGAGGTCAACAGCACTCAGCATCAAAAATAAGATCCGGATTTTCAACTCCAATGTGAAGTCAGTGCTACCATATGGATCAGAGACTTGGAGCATCATAAAGAGCATCTCAAACAAACTACAGACCTTCATTAACAGTTGTCTTCGCTCAATACTCAAGATCAGATGGCCAGAAACGATCAGCAACAAGGATCTTTGGGAACGAACCAACCAGGAACCGATTGTGAAACAAATATGCAGGAAGAAATGGAGATGGATTGGCCATACTCTGAGGAAACCATCAAGTGACATCACTAGACAAGCCATCGCCCGAGTGGAACCCGAAAGGGAAGCGGCGAGTTGGTCGTCAGTGCAAGAGTGACTTGGAGGAGGTCATGTGAAGAGAAGATGAAAACGTGTAGGCAGACATGGAGCCAGGTGAAGACTCTAGCGGAGAACCGAACGCAATGGCGACGCACGGCTGAAGCCCTATGTTCCTCTGGGAATTAAAGGAAATAATAATAATAATCAAAAAGCGGAAACTGTAAATAAATGAATATGGGTATTTTGGATATGAAGGCACCTATTAAAAGATCATTCAACTCCATTAATCAGATTTTAGGCTTTCCCTATAAGTCGATGACTTTAGTTTCATTGCGATGCAAATCCTGCTTTCAAATGCTGTCTCCGCTCATGAACAAACCCATATCTTACTTTTACCATATCCTATTTCAAATGATGATCGGATCAGAGACCACGAAGTTATATTTCATCTTCAGATTACGTTATCTTAAAATGTTATCGGTGTAAAATTACATTGAGAGAATTAGTTGGTACTCAGCAGACATATGACTCATCAGCGTAAACGCCGTTTTTTCAATCGACTGGTTCACGGTTTGGATCCTTTTCTACATACTTCGAGGCGATATGATTTATTTACAATACATTCTGCAAAACAACGCCGCCACATCTTGTATTAGAATTTAGTTTGATGAAAAAGTATTTTTAGCCATCCAAAAGTTTGTAATTTATGTGACATTCTCATGCATTGAAATACGGTCATTGTAGCAATATCACTCTGAATACATAAGTAATAAAATACTTCATCCCAGCTGGAATTCAACTCATGTCAGCATTATGAATGCCCTTTATGAACTATTGAAGATAAACTGATCAGAAGAAATTTCGGAACCGAAATACGAAACGTCTTATAGCACTACTATTATTAAAATACTAATACCCGCGATTTCATCATGAATATACGTCACTCCATGTCATAAAATGGCACGACCACTAACGAATGTCATATTCGAGTATTTTTCCTCACACCCACTGTTCACGTCTTCTAGCTACAACCCAGGTAACTACCTACTTCAATAGGACCAGTCAAGAAGCGGCCATGAATTTATAGACCGCTGGATCCGGTCGCAGTGTCTAAATGGTCTACGAGCTCACCCTGTAACCGGAAGGTCCTGAGTTCAAATCTCAGTGGATGTATACTAATGAAGAGTCCGCAACTAGAGACGAAACAACTGTCCAGTACTCTCAGGTTTTTTAATGGTCCTCTAACAGTTGTCATTGCAAGGTGAAATTCTTAAATCAATCAAATCCCTAAAAACCAACACTTAAATACTAATTTTCTATTGTCTATAAAAACAACACAAAACTCATTTTGGTAGTTTTCTGAAATCAGCTGATTGACTTTTGTGTGGCGCGATTATTTAATTCACTGCGAACACCTAGGTCCCCAAAAGAGGTACGTTTAAGTCATACCGAAACACAGGTTTCCATTTCACTTCCGAACTTCACCCAGATGAAAAAAATTTTACATTTCACAGTCTGCGACGGGGTGGGCAAAGCGAAATATTGATGGAGTAAGAAAAGTGTTTCTCAAATAGCTACGTTTCATTGGATCACATGTAATACTAGCAGGCCGTTATGCATTGCAGAGGTTTTATTGATTTCAGTCCTTTAACATGAATAAGTTTCCTTCCTAAGGTTAACATTTGATTTAACACTTTTTACATACGTGTACTAAAATTTTTCCTTGCTGAATAATAATATCCATAAAAGTAGACTAACATTGTAAATGAAGTGCTCAAGAAGCATTATTCTCCAAGGTTCCGAGTAGAACATAAGGCTTCAACAACACATATCCACTTCGTTCGATTTTCTGCTGTCCTCCTCAACTGGTCCACGATTGCCACATTCTCTCATGTTTTCTTCACACGATCTACTCTATGTCACACTCGGATACAAGGCCAAGTTGTCACTTCCCATTCAGACCATACTTGAGCGATGGCCTGGCGCGCAATATCATCCGACGGTCTTCTCAGCTTGAGTCCTTTCCATCTGCAGTTTCTTCGGCATATTTTGTCGAGTTAATTAATAAATTTTAAAGAGGTCACTTCGGTCACTTATCTGGGAAGCATCGTTTCAACGACAGGCAGATGGCATGGATGGGGATGTCAGAACCAGTCAGGATCAGAAAGGCAAGAAAGATGTTCATTACTCCGAAGTCGCTTTGGAAATCTACTACGCTGCATTTAGCATACTACAAAAATTCGGATTCTCATTACCAAAGTTAAGTGAGTTCTTCGATATTTAATTCAGAAACTTGACGCATCACGCGGCTTCAGAGATTTATCAACAGGCGCTTCTACTTCAAGCTGGAGATCAACTGACCAGAATGAATCAATCACAAGGAGCTCTGAGGAAGAACCAGTCATGAACCTATTACTCAATAAAGGTATTAGTGGAAATTTAGAACGAGTATCTTTGTTGATTTAGGGGAAAGACAATTTATCTGAAAAATGTAACGTATTTCTCGCAATACATTTCAAGTTATCTAAACATGAATGTTCGTCTTTGAGATCGGTTTCTGCAAAGATGGAGAAATGGAAGGCGAAATAAAGTAAACATGCTCAAAAAATGTTATTTGGTGGAGAGTGATTAGCAGTGGAATTCAGGATGCTCATGTGCTGTTCTCATTCTTTGAAATGCAGTCAGATAAGGATTAAGCATAATTTTAAATTACTTTAAAACAAACGCGCAAACTGCGGTTCAATTTGAAAATGGCTATCCCTAGGGTTGTTACTAGAACGGAAGGCTTCAGCAACACACCTTTGTTTTACACTATTTTCTGCAATGTTCTTCCATTTCACCCTAGGAAAACCAGCTTGTTGTTTCCCATCCACTTTCTGCTCGATGCTTTACCGGGAGCGTGACACCACTTGATGGTCTCCTCAGTTTGTTTTTGATACATTTGCATTTTCTTAGGCGTATTTGTTGTGGATTTGTTCTCATAATTCCGGTGCCTAATGTTTCAGACCATCTGGATTTTAGTTTTGAACAAAGACAGCTATCGAGGGAAGTTTGCAGCCACCTGTTGGAAATGCTTTCTTGTGATGCGCCAAGTCTCTGAACAATAGTACTGTGATTTGTCTTTACAATATATTTTGTAATAAACACAAGTGACCTTCTGCCATTTACAGTATGTACGAAATCATGTTTTCAGCATGCTTAGTACAACTCTATTAGCTTTATCTAAATGCATTGGAAAGCGCAGTGTCATACTATTGCACGTAGCCTGCTGATGACCTTACAGAGATTGAAGACAATGAGCAGGACATATTAAACACTTTGATCAATGATCATCAAAGGAGATCCTTGTTTCGTGTTTACTGACCCTAAAACATGATGAAAAAAAACAAATTTCAGTCTTTCTCCTTAAAAATTTAAATAATTATTTAGCTGAAAGATATAAAACAAGTTTTTAAAAGAAGTTTTGTGAAGAATGTTATAGTGCCTTATCTCACAAACCCGCAAATATGCTATAGTTGCTTGAATTATTGCTGACAAACCCAAAATTTTGATATAATTATGAACAATTTTGGTAACAACACTATCGTTATTTATCTGTAATTTTCTGCAATTAACTGGATAATTAGAAAGCTTTCCTACTATCTCCTCATAATAACTCAAGAAACACCAAATAGCAAATACATGAGTCATTAAATAATTTGTGAAATGTTTGATCAACAATATGTCAGTTCCAACAGCATCCGGAATAAAGCCACCAGCTTAAAATTTGCCCAACGGCAATGGCGTCTGCTTTTGCCTGTAACAACTCCTCATTAAAGCTATTTCAAAGGATTTTGAACTTTGTATTCTTTGGAAAACACCTGAAGACCTGTGATTCTGTGAACAAACAAAAAATTTTGATGATTAAGATATTAAAGTTAATGTAAATTTCAATTCTTAACTCCTACTTCTCAATAACAACTTCAGTGATTAATCAGATGCGTTTACAGCAATTACCAGTTAACATCAAGAAAATCAAATAGTTGTGGCTTTCTCATCCACTAGTAAACTGTAGGAAAGAGTTTGCAAAAGGAAAAGAGTTGAAGCGACTACCACCACTTTGTGACACCTAATGTGGTAATCTGAGCCTAATTTGTTCTAGATTTTCACGGCTACAAAAGTAATAAATGAATGAAAACTGCGATAAATTTTAATTTAACGCCTTCTGGATCTTGTCAGTGAGATGCGTCTGACAGCTACAAGATAACCTACAACTCCCTCAGTAGTACCGCAGCAAATTACCTAGCGCTTCAAACAAAATGTCTACTTCTGAGCTTTTACATATGCAAATGACTAATCGTGGGATAGACCAGGTATTTTTTCCTGGTCTCTATCGATTGAACATCGTCCTTTTATATTCAAGAGTTAGTTTGTAGGAGGAATGTGACTTGTTTCAGGTTTCATTAAGGATTTATGTCAGTTAGAAAACCACCAAAGACCAGGGGATACTGGACAGCTGTTTTATCTTAGTTTGAGACTCACCAGTAGTGCCCACCTGCCTAGTTTCGAACCCGGCACCTTCTGGTTACAAGTCCATCTCGTTGGCCACTCAGCAGCTAGGACCTAATTCAATGGCCAGCTCATGAATTCTAACTTCTACCAATTCGTGATTCTAGCATGACTGCCACCAGACAATGTTATCAACAATATAAGGCCCGCTAATCGCTGGTCGCAGTATGAAGCTGGCCGGAGTTCCAGTCGGAAGTTGTGTTTAGCGAGATCCATCACGTCGGGAATGAGGACAAATACTCGCGGAAGACATTGGCTGGTGCCAGAATTACGAAATGGTAGAAGTTAGAATTTGTGAGCGGGTCATTGCATCGAGTCCTAGAGGTTGAGGGATCAACTAGCTGAAATTAAAACCAGAAGGTTCCGGATTCGACACCTAGTAGGTGTGTACTACCGATAAGCCCCAAACTAAGACAAAACAGCTGTCCAGCATTCCCTGGTATTCAGTGATTTTCTAGCTGACATCAGTCTGTAGTCAAACTTGGTGAGATTTATCAAACAGATAAGTAACAAGTCCTTGGCCCTCTGAGATGCACTTTTGCTTGATAAGACTATTTTAGAGTCTGCATCATCTAGAAATGAAGTAACATTGTTTTTATGAAATGACATTTAGGCAGAGCCATCATACTTTAGGTTAAAATAGCATTACCAGTACTCGGAAACGATTAAGATAAATTATTCACAAAACACTTTGGACAGACGAGTCAACTAGATTTTGCCAGTCATTTATTTCTCATAAGCTTGACAAACTCTTCGATATTATCTTTTAAAATGACATTTTAAGAGAGACAGTGATTGAGCAGAATATATACTAGTCTTCCATTATCCCCTTATTTCACTTCTTCCTCCTCTTCACACAATCGTCTCCATATCACCTTCCAATGTCCAACCCGTTAATTCTCACTCAGATTCCACTGATGAAGACACTGTCTGGCGCATGATGTGACTTGAATATGCGTTCAGCCTATACTCAATCCATCTCTATTAACTTCTGCATATTTAGCGTGTCAATTATGGGTTTTGGCTGGTTCACCCGCCTGCCAGGGTTGCTGTTGCTTATCTCTTCAGGTCAGCCATCTGACTTCCGTTGTCAGGCGAAGGCGGCTGATGGTAGAAGTCTGCAGTCTGTTGGAAATGCTTTTCGTGAGCCAATTTTCTGAACACCATCGAAACACTTATTTGACACTACTGCTACAGTTCTGAATGTTGTTTCTTCTGCTAACTGTTTTAGATGACGGTGGTTTTAGAGTTACGGACCCGTGGATTTAATATAACTATGTTGAGTGATTTCATATGGTAATTTCAAAAGATGGATCGGTATTTTTGTGTCGTTCTTCAAGTTAAAGTTCGGTTCTCTGCTAGAGTCTTCACCTGACTCCAAGTCTGCCCACACTCTTTCATCTCCTCTTCTCATGACCTCCTCCAAGTCACTCTTGCACTGACGAACAACTCGCCGCTTCCCTTTCGGGCTCCACTTGTCTAGTGATGTCACTTGGTGGTTTCCTCAGAGTATGGTCAATCCATCTCCATTTCTTCCTGCCTATTTGTTTCACAATCGGCTCCTGCTGGGTTGGTTCGCTCATTGTCAGACATCTCTATTGCTGATCTTTTCTGGCCATCTGATCTTGAGTATTGAGCGAAGACAACTGCTAATGAAGGTCTGTAGTTTGTTTGAGATGCTCTTTATGACGCGCTGGCCAAGTCTCTGATCCGTATAGTAGCACAAACTGACTTCACGTTAGAGTTGAAAATCCGTATCTTATTTTTGATGCTGAGTGCTGTTGACCTCCACACAGACTTGAGAGTAGTGAAAGCTTGTCTTGCTTTTCTGATTCTTGCTTTGATATACTCATCAGTAGTTGAGACGATGCTTCCCAGGTAGGTAAAGGAGATTGTTTCTTTCATGTTCTTCCCATTTATGCTGATTGCTGTCTGTTATTGTTGCTGTTGATGGTGTTGGCCATGAATCTTCATCACCTCTGTTTTATCTATGTTCACCTGAAGTCCTATGTTTGATGCTTCTTCTATCAACTTGTTGCTTTTCGCTTGCATATCTTCCAGTTTATGGGAAATCAGATATATATCATCAGCGAAGTCCAGATCCTCCAAGTGTTTTGTGTGAGTTCATTTTATGCCTGTTCCCTGATTGCTCGCTGTCTGTCGCATTATCCAGTCTACTGCAATCAAGAAAATCATTGGCGATAGTAGGCAGCCAGCTTGTCTTACTCCTGTCCTCACTTCGAAGGGTTCCGTAAGTTTCCCATTGTGGATTACTGGGCATGCAGCATTGTCGTACAGCTGTTGGATGAGATGTATAATTGTCGATAGCACCCCATAGTAGCGAAGTAGTTGCCAATGCACCTCTCGATCGACGCTGTCGAAGGCCTTTTCAAAGTCGATGATATCCGTTTATGTAACTTGAAGTCAACTGGTGGGTGACGACTAGCACTGGAATCTATGATACAATTTCATCCTCTTTGGGACTTGTCATTTGGATGCACCTGCATTCCCCAGTGAGTTATGGTGTTCACCGATGAGTCTCGAACCCAGTCTCCGAGCAATTCGTTCCAATCAATCGCTGTGGAAATCTAAATTTGAATTAAATAATTAATATGACCCGTTACACAAGAGGTGGCCAAAGTGGTCTAGTGGATAACGCTTTGCCATTTTAAACTGCGGGCATTGGGTGGGAACACCATTGCTCACTGGGACATACATATGACGAGTTCCAAGTAGGACGAAATACGCATCCTGGATTCTACTGCTAGTCACCATCTACTAATATATTGACAGCAAAGAAAATGCATGCCAATCTCTTCTACCAGTTCTGTGTTTCTTACAGTACTGTCAGTGGAACTATCAGCCCATTTTAATTGAATGATTCACTTCCTTTCAGATTTAATAAAGCAATTGTTTATCCTTATTTTGTATGAATTGAATCACCGAACACATTGAGTGACTCACTAATTAGAATTCAACTTCAATATTGGTATATTACATTATTATTTCGATGTTTACGTGATTGCTGCTTCAAAACAATTCATGTGCTTTTCTAGTTTTAAACAAATCTGCAGTCACTGAAAAGAATCACAACAATTTTATTAGATTTAATTATTTGCTTTTTAATCTTATTGAGGAAATAAAGATTTTATTTTTTCAAAGTTAAGCATTACAAAAAGTGGTCAGCTTCTATGTCAACACAAAACCAATCGACTGTCGCTTGTACAGCCAATATGAAGACAAAAGTGAAAACGTGTGGCTCTTCTAGTCTCAGTTTATGGAATATTCAGCCCTACATTCTTGTGTTTATAGTAGATGGGTGAGAAAGTTCTAGACCTATTTCTGGTCAAGGGTTAAATTAATAAAATTGCAAGTAGGGATTAAAATATGATAGTCCATAGGAATCTAGAAAAAAACATAGTAGGATCATAATTATTGAGACAGTTGACTTTTTGTGCAATTAGGGATTAAAAATCTAACAATAACAAAATGAACAGGAAGTTCGGATAGAAAACTTATTTAAAAATGTCAGAATTAAACAGGAAGGTGGGATAAGAAGCGTATGAGGATAATCAGTTTTGAGAGAATTGACTTTTTATGATAGCGTTGGTACAGTTAAAGGTTGGTCGTATTTCTTTTGAATACAGAGAATGGGCTTGAACTTTGGATCTCTTATGCCTCGACTATGCCCAGATGCCTTGATTTCACTGGTTTTGAAGGGTTTGATCGAATCTTGTATACGGCTTTGAAGGATTTTTCAAATAGAACTGGATGTTCTGAATCCAACAGATCTTCTGTTACCGAACTATATACACGTTTGCGTTCTTCCCTTTCTAGCTAGGTTGAATAGTGCTCCTGAAAGCGTTTTACAAGCGGACCGATGCTCTGGTCGGTTAACTGAGCTCCACATAGGCAACTAAACTGGTATGTGCATGATGAGGTGGTCCAATGCAATAGTTTATCTTTCACATTCTAACTGAATAGTTTCTTGAAAGAAAATGTCACTCTTGGGCTGGTGGCGAAGTATGATTACTGAGAGATTTCGAAAGTTGCTTTCCGGGAATTTCTGCTTCAGTACCTCTTTTAATTCTGAAATTAGGCTGCAGCACCTTTTATGGGCAGCTTGGAACTGTTCTGCAGTTTTCTTTAGTTATAGGTTTTTGTCTATGAATCTGATTGGTAAACCATTTTCTTTCAAGATTCCTCGTAGATTTTTCAATCCGATGTCATTATATTCCTAAGTATATATTCTCTGGATCCTAGACAGAAGAGAATATATGTAGCAATAAAATGTTTCAAAACAAGACAGAAGATGACATGATAAAATTTGTACACCTCGTTATCATCAAGACAGTGTAAGATTCATTAGTTTCTGCTTCTCAGTACATAGATTGGCTTTTAATCGTTTGACGATAGTTGCCTAAGAAAAACATAACAAGCTTAGTTTCTTTCCCTTGTTAATTGTTTTGAACGTCTTCACTGTGTTCAGAATACGACATGTGTCCAGTGGATGGCTTTCAATCACACCATTCAGTGTCTTTATTCTCGGGTTCTTCGGCATGTTTTCAAACAGTAACTCTTATCCCTCTTCTTCTAATCCATGTGCCTCGGCATGTAGATGTAAACTGGTAGACATAAATGGTCATAAAGTGGAATGGAAGTTTGTGCACTTTTGTTTTTCCTGAACGACTGATCGTTTGTTAAACACATCCAAGTCCAGTGGCCGGATATGTTCTTTTCACGGCAGTATTCAGTCTTCATCTTGTTCGACGTAACTTATTATATTATTATGTGGTGAGAGATGGTTGCTAGCCAAATTGGTTGACAGTAATTGAGGTCGAGGTCAAGATGGACAGGCGGATACAGAACTGACACAGCCACAAGAGATGCAAGGTTAACTTTGTGTGAGGAACAACCAATCAACAGACTGTATTTTCTACTAACATTGACCTACAATAATGTACATCGAAATCTATAAATATGTGTTGATTTTCCGTAATAAACGTTCTGTTGCCTGGCCCTTGTCTTCTGTTGTTACAATTATGCTCTTTCTGGTTAAATTTGTTTCTACCCAGACAACTTTTCGATCCCAAGACTATTGGTCTAATTACCCTATAAATAGTCAATCGTTTTTACTTTTTATTACTTAACATATTACACCATACCGTAGTGCATATCAGTTACTGCTTGTCATCATAAAAAGGGAGTGTTCAAAAATTTATTTCATTCGGATTTTTGCATTATTCAGGTTGTAAACATTTGGTTAGGACTCTCGCCGACCATGTACATGGTCCGGGGTTCGATCCCCTGCCGACGCACACCCGATATCTATGATCGGCCTGCAAAATTTGGGCTACCGATATCCATGATGAAAATTCCATACATGTACTGAAAATACGGTGTGGCATCAAGCTGTAATCGAAAAAAAGAAATCATAGAAGATGAGGTCATATATAATCCTAATAGATTTGTCGATCTTGTGTAATTTTGAAATTTCAAACCTACAGTACAAATTTTTAGGAAACCAAATTGAAACTTGGTGTTTTTTTATCAATATTTATGTGCCATCTCTGGAAACCACCTCATATCGAACAATAGGACATCCAGAACATTCTCACATGAATGTTTCAAAAGAAAATCGCCTAGAAATTGCATCCACTTAGCATACAGCATTCTTATAAAGATGTATGATTCATTTTATGATCAGAGCGGATTTCAACTGCCATTTTCAGCGTATTCTCGATATTCTTGCTATTAGTTGTTAGTTTGAAAATTCAATACATTCAAATAATGAGTGAATTTAATGTACATTTCCTTGTCACAAATTTATATACAAAATGTATCATGTATCAAGAAAATTGGACATTGAATGAAAGTGTCATTCACTATGCATAGTTAAAAATAATTTTCTATAGATAATAACACACTATGTCAACACACTCCACCTATTTGAATAATTTTAATTCAAAGGAATTCATGCATCCAAGAACATTACACTAGAAGTATTTGTTTTGAAAAACCTGTTTTTTCTACTGATTCTTCTAAGTCTCCATCCTACAGCCTAGTGTAAAAATGAGAAACTGGCGGAATTCGCGTAGAAAGATTTCCTTTCATTCATTTACTGAAGACAAAGAAAGTTGAAGACTTTTTGACTGCTGTGTCATTCATCCGAAAAATTACATCTTGAGTACCAAATAGCATTTAGAAGAATAGTAGACTCTAATGATTCCGGAAATACCTTGAATACTGGTATAAACTATAGTCCTTGAATCACTAGACAACGTGTTGAAGTTGAGTAATATTTTTAAATCTTAATAGCTGTTTTTCAAAAAATAGTGTCTCATTAAGGACTTATTTCACTGTTAAGTGTTAGAAATAAGTCACTTGTTGAGTAGACTAATTTAATGACTAAGTCGTATACTTAATAACCACTAATTTGTATTTACTGTGTTTCTCTGTATTCCCAGTGGAACATAGGGCCTGAGGCTTCAGCTCTGTAGTTTAGGTACCGTTGGTGTTTACCTTATATGGGACGAGGTTGTTATCTTCACACCCAACTTATCCTGCTTAATGGGCTTACTACCAGCTAAGCGAAGTTGAGGAGTGAGTGGGTCGGGGGTGGAACCCCGAATCACATGCGTGGTTGGCGAGTATTTTACGACTAAACCGTTGACACACAAGCTAAGGAGTACTGGAAAGAGCTTTTGCCACTGTTTAGAATTCTTTGATGGCATGCATCCATCGAAGTTCGAACTCACGAACTTCCGATCATAGGGCGAGCTCATAGACCACTGAGACACTGGGTTCCCTTGATTAACAGTCTTAATTCAAAGTTGAAGAGTCAAGGGTTACACAGATAACTGTTAGGTAGCTGACAGTGTTACACTATCAAATTCTCAATTGACGAATTAATTGGCGATTTGCAATTTGCACTGTTCAAGGTGAAGTTTCACTGATGTTTACATCACTTCGCTCTGACTAGCAAACATTGCTGACTGATGTGAGTAATATCAAACCAATCCTATCAACCGACCAGTAGTAAATGGTGTTATAGTATACCACAGGCTAAAGGTAATGTGATAAATTTGTGCAAAGATTGAACTAAGATGGATATAGATTGAGCTTCTCTTTATGAACGCCTCTTTCGCAATAAATCAACTTTGTTAACTCCGCTGATGATCCAACTGTCTCATTGCCTGTTACCTCCAAGATCTGAATGTTTCGGGCTGAATAGCTTTTTGTCGGATATGAGCCAGTGGTTTCATCTAAATGGTCTTGCATTATGTTAATTCCCTCCAAATGGCAGACATTTAGCTTCACCTTCAAGCATAAATGTGATCAACACGAATTTGCTTGTTCGTGCGATTGTAATGGTGATATTTTAGGTGCGTTAATTGTATAGCGTTTTATTTACTACCATACAAACACTGAAGCATTTTACTACAACTTTTGTAGCCATTGTAATGCCAGGTAGTTTGGAGCAGATGAGGAGAACATGTGAAATAGAATGATATGCTTATCTCAAATTATTTAAGCTGATTTAGTAATGTTTGCACTATTTTTTTCCTTCACGTTCCCAGTGGAACATAGGGCTTCAAGCTAGTGGCTTGAAGTTTCTGTAGCAGTGTTTATTTTACAGGATGGGATTGCTAGTCTCATGCCCAACCTTTACTCTTCACCAGCATTATTTCTGGCTTAGCGAGGTTTGGGAGAAGGTCAGCCGGGGATCGAACCCCGGACCATATGCATGGTCAGCGAGCGTCCTAACCGCTATGCCACCGACGCCCCATTGCACTATTATTTACCATATATGGTCCTTTCTATGCGTCCCAAGTGAAGTATTGGCTTTCAGAATTTAAGTTCCAAAGTCCCAGTAGCTGTGGTGTTGTTTCTCTTCATCGCATCGGCCTGTCAGCTTCACACGAAACCTTTCCTCTTTAAATGGGCTTTTAACCGGATAAGTGAGATTCAGAAATTCATCGGTCAGGAATCAAACCCACACTCTAAGCATGACTGACAAGCATCCTAGGCCACTGAAAAGAAGTTTATTTATGTAATATGGAGAAACAAATCTCTAGTTAATCACTTCCCAAACTATTTAGTATGCTATTAATATATGTGTAAAACTTGGGCAATGTGGTAGCAAGTAATTTCATATCGTGTCACAGGGTGGAGGAAGAGATTGATAACAGAAGCTTTGTTTATCGAATCAACTGCAAATACATGTAATAGGAATGATTCAATACCTGTACAGTAGGATATCTGGAAAATTCTACTACTCCTACGATGATGAATAGGAGAGAACAAAGAAAACTATAAAACTGAAGTTTCAAAGTCGAGTGATTACAATTGATATGATTATGAACAATAAATTTTGTTCGAAACCAGGTCATCCAGTAAATAATACTGTTTCGTTGTGTGATGTATATATATATATATATTAAACAAACTAATATGGTGTTTAGTATACTACTCTAATTGCATGCACTTCTAAGTTCAATAGAGTTGAACGGGAGTTTTTACAAGACTGAAAGGACAAATGTATTAACCAGGTTGAATTAAGCTTTATTATGCTTAAGAAGACGATACGAGCAAGAGATTAAGATATATATACAAATTGACCTCATTGGTTCTATTTAACCTTCACTTTTTGGTTCGAATATATATATTTTGTTTTCCTACAGTAGGTGAAATCTCTTAACTAACAAAACAATGCTCGCATTTTTTTGTGTGCGTTATTAAATCTTGTTCACCATTAAATTTCACTCATCTCAAATACTTATGCTTGTTAACATCCGTTCCTAAGGTATGACTATAATCATGAGGAGTCTAAATCTGGCTCAAAGATTTCATACCAGATTACTGAGGTCATTCACCTTATTTGGAGTTCCTCAAGGTGCTGTCCTCTATCTTTTTCCTCTTTCTAACTTTTTCTTTACATGACTTGCCTGTTTCCAAAGAAAGCAACTTCTTTAAATATGCTGACAGTCTGTCTATCTCGTTACCTGTTATCTCCACTATCTCAACGTTCCAAACTGAAAACTTCAATGCCAGGCATTAGCCAGTGGCATACAGGGCACCGAAATAGAAACTAAGTCAAGTGTAAATTACCTTAAAATAAGTTTTTCCTCTAACCCTTCGTGCCATTCCCATGTCTTTTTGATTTCTAAGTAAACGTTCCGCCTAACCTTCCACACTAAGAAGTTGAGACAGTCAGGTAGGTATCACGGAACCTCTACTTTTACAATTTTTTTAAGATTTGCATCTTACCTATTGTTCTTTATCCACCCACCCCCCACCGACATCTTCAGTCTTTCCTTGGCTTCTCAAAAGGGACTATATCATATGGTGAAGGGTATCTGAAGTCGTCAGTGGGACAAGAGATGTGTCAACTCGCCAATATTATGATCAAAAGATACCTGAATTCATGCGACAAATGGTCTAAATCCATCTAAATTGTCTGACACTCAACACCCTCTCTATTAATGAATCTTCCCGCCTCACATCCCGTCAGGTATAACCAGAGGTCATTATGAAAGGTTAAATGGTCTCTCCCGCAAGCAAGTACAAAAACTCAACTATACGCCATTTGACCCTCATTCTATGTGATACAGATAATGTTAAGCATAAAGCTTAAGACTTACTATGTAATTAGCATAATACTGACTGCTTGATCTTCTCTTATTTATAATTTACGGTGACACTATTTAAATTATCTTATAAATCCAGTTGTTAGTGATATCACTGAAGCTTACTGAAGCTGATGTCGTCCAAGGTGCTCTACTCTCCCCACTTCTCTTTCTTTCTACATGACTTACCATCTTCAAATGACATTAATTTTGTCAAATATGCTGACGATCTGACTGTATCTTTGCCTATCAAATGTCAAAGCGACTGCTCTAAACTTAATGGCTTTCTGTCAGAAATCAGCCAGTGGTCCAAGGATAACGGTCTTACCTTAAACCCCTTCAAATGCCAAACAGTCGATTTCACCTTTAGGCATAAATCTCACCTAAACAAATTGGTTGGCTCTCACGAGGTGTGGAACAATGATGGCACTGAAATAGAAACCAAATCGGAAATCAAATACCTAGGCGTCATTCTATCTGCTGAGCTTTCCTGGTCGTCTCAAATCTTGACGATTTCTAAGAAAATATTTCGTTTTACCTTCTACATCAAGAAGTTAAGAAATTCTGGTATTACCCAACCCTTACTCCTACAATTCGTTAACTCTCGCATTCTGCCTATTATTCTCTATTGTTCCCCCTTAGTTTTCCCGGGCTACTGAAGAAAGACTATAACATATTACGCAGAATGTTAAAGGTTGTCAGCAGGGTAAGCGAAGTGCCACTTAGCCAGCTTGTTAATATTCTGGTTGACAGGCACATGGACTCATGTGAAAAAGATGGGCCAAATCCATTTTATCTAACTCACACCACCCTCTTCACTCACAACTCTCCCCTTGCATCTCATCAGGTAAAACCAGAAGCCTATATAGAAAACTATATGCTCGCACCATCAAGTACAAAAACTCAACCATACCCTACTTAGCTCGTGTTCTGTGCGATAAAGAAAGCATTAGGCGTGACATCTATTATTATTATTGTTCCCTTGGGTTCCTAGTGGAACATAGGGCTTCAACTGCACGTCTTCACTTGCTTCTGTCTTGTGCTGTACTTTTCACTTAAGTCCATGTTATTCCATACTGTTTCATCTCCTCCTCACACGATCTCCTCCATGTCACCCTTGGACGTCCCACTCGCCGCTTCCCTTCCGGGTTCCATCCGAGGGCCTGGCGCGCGATGTCACTCCACGGCCTCCTCCTATTCTGGAATAAAGCAAATTATTACTATTATTTTACACTGGTACATTTGCGACACTTTTGTTCCTGTTGATGCAGGATGGCTGCAATTATCAATTTTGATTGCTTCTACCCCCTCAATGTTTTCGCTGTTGTGGTTGTTGTTATTGTTGTTGAGTAAACTAGATGCAATACTATACGAACTGATGGGAATTCCACACTTTAACATCAGTGCTCATTTAGAAAAAGCAAATCATTTCTGTTATTGTTATTATCATTTTTAAACTGGAGCTTAAAAAGACATCGAAAAGAGTATTATACCTCCTTTACATTATGAATAATTTTATTCAGAAATACAAGCTCTGAACTATATAGGCCAATCAAGATGATGATGATAATGATAATAATAGACATGACCCTTAATTTGTGGAAGTATGTATATGTATTGATTAAAATAGACAACATCGAAATAGTAAGTAAAATGATACAAATGATGACATATCTTCTTGACCTTAAGAAAGTACACTGCCTGATGATAAAAACACAAACAACTAATAATGCTAAGGAAATATTCACTTTCTTCTCTATTCGTTTTGACTAAAGCCATCAAGATTATGTTGATAGTTTTAGCTGAATAAGGGATTATCACAAAGAAATAGAAAATAGTGAATAATTATGGCGTATGGTATTAAATTCTCACTGTAAGAACATGCTTACTGATTCTGCTGTGTCAATTACAGTTAATATTTAATTGAATAAATTTGATTCTCTACAACTGGTCTATGAGGATTACATTTGTTTTTACGAGTTGATCACGGATCACTATCAGTTAAAGAACAATTGAAAACCAGCAGGGAGTACTTCACAGCTGTTTCAAACTAGTTTGGCAATCATCGGCAGTTTCTTGGAGTTCTAGCTAGCAGTCGTGACCAGTGAGGTCCATCCAGTCTAGTGTGAGAATGGATGTCCCACCGATGAAATTGGTAAGTAGTTGGACTGGTCACTGATTCGGATGCCAGTGGCTGAATGGTATACAAGACAGCTTCCCTAGTAATCGGAAGGTTCTGGGTTCGAACCCTGGCGGTGAGTGCGTACTGCCGATAGTTCTCTACAATAATAACAGTATCTAGAAAATAACAGTATCCTCTAATTACCACGATGACGCATAATGGAGAGTAGTGAATACGTATAAAATGACGCTGATAATAGTTACAGATATTTCTTTTATTAGACTATATATTTATTCCCCTCTCTGCAGAATAAGATGGTACGATCATTTATTTCGTCAGCTTCTCATCAGCTGAGTATATTCCACAGAAACTATTTAGTTCACGTACAGAATAGTTTCAGAAGGGATAATATTGCCAGAACGGTCAAGAGGAAGTTATACGTCTCACTAGCCAGAACCTATATCATGCAGCTAAATTGGTACCCATTTATCGGACAACATGAGTTTTGATACAGTCAGAGGTTGACAGATAACCTCAGACTATGTTTTCAGATTAACATGTACTTGATGTCGCAGTTACATTTGGAGAAACGAAATTAGGGCACACCTCCGATTTTATGAACATGTACCAAATGCCTACTTCTCAAGGGAAGAAACGCTTACAATACTGCCATTATCAGGCGTCCAGTTCTCCTAAATTTCGCCAAAGTAACTGCTATGAAATGCCTGAAACCTGATTTATGTATTGATAAAGAAGCAGTTGTCAGTCTTTCCTTGTTCTGGTAACTGGATGTGTTTACTCTCTCTCCCTTTCATTTGACTACGTAGTCTTTGGCCTTAACCCCACGCCTCTCTAATGATTACAGCTAGAACAACAGTGGTTTGTGCAGAATAATATGATACCATCATATATTTCGTTGGTTCCTCATCAGCTGCTTACAACCTAAATAAATTGTGAAGTTTAGGTACAGAAAAGTTTTGACATACTTGAGAATTTTTCATGATGTCAGTTGACAGAAGGTTCCACACTTATTGAACAGTGCTCAGAAAATTACGCTTATATGGTTTTTATACAGACAATTCAAGTTTAAACAAAATAAATGTATGCATACAATGGTAAAGGAGTTACGTAATAAAGACGAGAGATGCGTAAGATGCTGAATGAATAATAAATTAGGTAACAATGTACTGATAATGTACTGAGTTCAACTTAAATCATAGAAACAAGAGACAAGCAAAATTACACTGTTTCAAAGAAGTGAGGTTAAAGCCGAAGATTACGTAATCCAATGAGAGAATAAGGAAATCCAGTTACATTGATTTTTACTGGCCATTATTTATTCTTATTACTCTTCTCTTGAATTATGATTGGAACATCAGGCTTCAACAGCGCTATTATAAGAGTTTGTTCCCTTGAGACGTAGGCTTTTCGGCACATGTTCAGAAAATCGGAGGTGTGCCCTTCTTTCTGTTATCCCAATATAACTGCTCCCGCAGGTAAACGTAAACTTGTATACACAGTTGGAGTTAACATGAGACGAGTATCTGTCGACTTCTAGCTGCACCAAAGAACATGTTGTTCGATGGGTGGGAACCAACTTAGATGTAGTATAGTCTCTGGCTAGTGACGTGCTCAGTCTTCTGTTGACCATTGCTGCAATATTTCCACTTTTAAAATCTACTTGATTGAAGACAGGCATTTTTTCCACTGTGATTTCTTTGATGTTTAAGCCTTCACATCTTCCATATCTGGTAATGGATCTTAGAGGATAACCGTTGTTTTCCAACACCTTTTCGAGAATCGTTAATTCTTCCTCTAGTTTCTCTGCAGAACATATTCTCCTCGCTCTATAGTACAGAACCCTGACTAGTGCTCGTTTATAGCTATTTGGATAAAAACTATTAAAATGTAAGTATTATCCATTCCATGTCAGCTTTCGGTAAATTGACCTCTAGAGACTACCATCTTCTAGGCCTTGCATGGCAATGTCAAGGAAATGGAACTTTCCATCATTTTCATGTTCCATAGTAAATTCAATATTTGTTTGTACGTCGTGGAATAATCTAAGTAGGTAGGAACCATGACTTTCATTGTTGCACACGTGTGTCATCGACATATCGACACAACTGCTAGTCACTTGCCTCTATGATTTGAGTAGAACTCAGTATATTGTTACTCATTTTATTAGTTATTCATCTCAATCACCTCTTGTCATGATCGCATAACTCCTTTGCCCTCGTATGCAAATATTTTTTTTTTGTTTAAACTTGAACTTTCCGGATAAAAGCCAAACAACTGTAATTTTCTGACCACTGTTCATTATGTTTACACTCTCTTGTCAACTGAAGTCATTTAACATTTGAAAGCATGCTAAAATTATTCTGTGCATAAACTTAATTATTTTCTTAGGTTGCAGCTAGTTGATGAGAAGCTGACAAAAATAAACGAGATGGTGCCATCGTATCCTACACAAACCGATATTCTCTCTTATCATGCTTTTGGATATGATAAGAAATATTGTTTCTCGGCAGTCACTTGAAACTGATGAAGAATAAGCGAATTACAATATTATGCAAAGTAATAACGATGCCGGTTATCGTAGGTCGTACATCTTTAGATTGAGTTAAACCTCTGATTTCTCTCTCAAACACAGTATGAGTTACCGTGATATAGGTAAAGTTTGGTATAACACTTTATAATTTATTATATAATCTTTGATGGTTATCAGCTTTTCATAGTCTTTCAGGCATTTTCAACTGAAACATCTACTGTAAGTTTTGAATGCAGAACTCTCAGTTAGGCAAAAATGTATCCTACAAAAATGTTTCAAACCAAAAGCCCCAAGGGAAGCACAAAGAAAATCGGCCTGCACTATATAAAGGATATATCAGAAATCACTGCAATACTCTTCAAACCTTTAGGAGTTGACGTCGCACACAAACCAACAAAATCACTTCACTCAGTTCCATGTCAACCAAAAGACTCAACAACAAAAGAAGTAAAAACCAACATCATCTACAAAATAAATTGTAACAGCTGCGAAAAACACTACATTGGCCAAAGTGGACGTCCCCTTCGTCTTCGTATCCACGAACATTAGCTAGCTGTCAAATGACATGACATCCACTCCCTGATATCACTACATACAGACAACCCTGGACATCAATTCGATTGGGACAATATTCAAACATTAGACAGAGGAAACAACAAGAATGCTAGAGAATTTTAGAAGCTCGCCTGGTATTCCAGTGAATCGTCAATCAATAGACACATTGACATAGACAAAATTTACCGACCGATAAGAAAGAAACCTCACACACAAAGGGTCAAACTTCAATTGAAGGAAACAATCAGTTCCAATACAAGTAGCCTAGAAGATGTGGAAACACACGAAAACAACCAATCACGTCCAAGGTCACCACCAGGAGAGATGATTAATTAAACTCGTGGAGAAATCCAAAAGCTCACTTCAATTCAAAGTGAAGTTTGCTCTGAAGATGTCACCTAGTAGGGTGATGAAAGCTTCGCAAATTAACTGTACAGCTCAGAGAACACAACCACATCGAAATCATCCACCTGAGCTACAAATCTTCTCTATCATTTCCAAAAATGTATCCAAATGTATCATTCAAGTGATCATGTTGACAGATTGCAACAAAAATATTCTCTTCGTTCTGTTTATCTGACAGATTAAAATGATTTTTTTATCTATTTATCTATTCTGTTAGAAAGCATAAATGTTACACTGTCACATATCGTGAAGTTTTAAGAAAAGAAAAGTAATAACATAAATAATCATGTAGGTGATTGTATATTAAAACAAACAGCAGTTTTTCTTTAACATATAAGCCTTCTTTCAGTTCTTTTATTTCTTTTTTTTAGAGGATTTCTCTTCATAGGTGGTCTTGATCCTGTGTGTACCTGTCAAACTATTTCAAGGACATTCTCTTTCTGTAACATTTCACTAAAGATTTTTTTTGCATATGTAGAAAAACGTCTATGTGTGGAAAACCTCAGGGATGCTGAATGCAATGGTTCCATTAGAAGAAACACTGGAGTTATTAATAAGAATATCCTTGGGATTTCTACTTTTCACTTGGGACGTAACGTTGGTGAGCGAGAGAATCACGTCTGATCTTTATCAGCGAAAAAGTAAAATGCATCAAAATGATTAGAGGATCGATATATGAAACACACACTTTCTTACCTCACTTGGTGGACCCAGGTGGTTATGACTTCTCACTATAACACTGGCTGTTAGTTGCGCTATATTTATATATCACTAACTGGAAGAAGTTGGAAATCATGGGCCACTGAATTGGATACCAAGTGGCTAAATCGTCTCTGAGGTCGCTTTGTTACTAAGAAGTAGTAGGTTTGAACCTCAGTGGGTGGGTACTGATGAAGACTCCTAAAGTGGAACGAAGTAGCTGTCCAGTACTCTCTGCTGCTTTCTAATGTTCCTCTAACTGATATCAATATAAGTTGAGAATCCTGTAACCGATCAAATTCCAGCAAACCAACACTTGATTACGCATTTGCTCGCATTTTGTGCAAACATTCTAGTTAAGTCATAGAATTTACTCAATGCATTAAATGACTGATCTGAACGCTCTTGTTTAGGGATATGGACGGAACAATATCTAAATTATCATAGTTTTTGTCCACCCAACTATAAAAGGTCACATTCAGACACATTCAGCATGCCTACACAGAGGATACCTTTGAAGAAAAAACACAAAACCTCACTGAAATATTGCTCGATAACAACTATCCCCTAAAATTCACTAAATGCTCCAGAAGTGCCAAACAACGGTCTCTATCGATCCAATTGTTTCCCGAAATGGATATTTACATACCCTTACCGTTCAAGGGTGATCATCAAAGTCTGATTACTGAACAACGACTTAGAGAGGCACTTAACAGAACTTACTATGCAGCTAAAGTTATTTTCATAGAGGAAAGTGGGCTTACAATGTCTTATAAACACTCACAGCATCCAAACGATGGTGTCATTCTCCACTTAAAATCACTGGATACAGCTGTTCCAAGAAACACATGTCCAAACCATCTAGAGCGGAGCACGTCATAAAGACGGATCACAAAGTTGATTTCAATAATGCCTTTAAACTCATGTGTAAAAAATAATCTTGGATCACTTAAATTGCTTGAAACCTTAGTCATAAAAAGGCTTTAACCAGTTTTACGTATTCGAAATTTATTTGTCATTACCCTGAACCTGCCTTGGTGATCCAATTTTAGAACCAAGGTTCCATTTACTTAACAGTGCTTCTAACCCCTTTTATTTTTTCTCACCTGATATTCTCACGTCATCTTCCTAACCATAATCCATGACTTTGACCTTTAAACAATTTCACCTGTGTTGTATCTATTTATGTTCCTCGGTCTTCTTTACAAATGTGTATTACAAGTACGTGTGTGATCAGAATGTCCAAAATGCATTGCGCAAATACATTACACGTTTCAGAAAAATTACGTCTTCTTATTGTTTTGCTGAGATTTGGTTTCAGTCTGTGAGTATACTCAAGTGGACCGATCGTTTGCTTTATCTCATTTTGTTCTGGTGATTTTAGAATAAGAATCCTTTTATATATGTCCAAACCAAGTTTGGGTAATGGTTATATGACATTCATTATAATAAAGGTTTTTGCATTTCCCAATGAATGAAAAATAAAACGATATTGCTGCTTTTACTGACGTTTAGCTATTCAATTCTGCTGATACCTTTATCAAAGTATTATTAAAGCAGAATTTACATAATCTCAGCTTATATATAACAACTTAATCCTCGTTCGGCAGCGTGGGGTCAATTTTGCATTGTCAGGCTGGTCAACTGGTAAAGATAACAAAACCACGTGTGGACTGTTGGATTTGATAATTGTATACAGTTATAAAAGCAGCATGTGTTTACACAATGAAATTGCTTATCACATTCGTGTTGATTTCGTCACTTGATGGAGGAGAGAGGTGTTGTAACCATGTCAAATTCTGTTTTAGACCATGATTCCTATTCAGACAATTTGGATTCCACTTGACATGAAGTGCTTCCTATGATATTAGACGTTCTTTGTGATTTCTGAAATTTTTCTGGATTATTTAAATATTGTCCAAATCAACTTCGTGGCCTGATTCCATAGCACGTAGACCACCTATGGATGATGATTTTTCAAGCTTTTCTAGTTCAGCTGGATTTATTGGTGGCCGAACAGATGCTCTATGGTGTTCATTTCTCCGGATCTTGATTTCTCTATGACGATGTTTATCCGATGTATATAGCATCATATTGCAAACATTTTATTTTATAGACACAATTCGATAGAGTATCTTTAGGGATTTGGTCTTTTATGTGGACAAGGTTGCTTTGAAGTGTGTCTGTTGTTTTAAAGAAGACTCTAATGTCGAGCTTATTGAGTACTCTTCTGTTGTCGTCTGACGTCTCTGCTCTATATGGAATGACAACTGTTGAGTTCCATGTTTTCAGAATACGTTTTCGACCATACTTAATGTCAGTATTGATTTTGTTGATGAAGGTCTTTGCTTGAGAGTTTCGGTAATGTTTGATATTTCTTCTTCTTTTTCTTCCTCATCCGTTAACATCAAATAGTGTGTTCGTCTAAAAAAACTTGAAACAAATGATACTTTTGCACTCATTGAGAACTCCAGGAAACTCCATCCTGTAGCAGGTCACTAGCGAGCTAGTGTCTAGGCTGTCTTGTTGAATATTTTTCTAATTATATCTAATCTCAGGCTAACTGACCACAATACGCACCTTTCAGACATACTTTGGTCAATGAAATTCCTATCCCTTTTCACAAATTTTAATAACTTTCCCTAAACTAATTCAATTTGAATTCCTTCTTCTGTATAGCTATTTTCTTTGCCATCTAATACTATTTTACGTCTAAAAGAATTTCAGATAGTTTGGAACAAAAGACAGAACTTCATTCTTGTGTCAATTTATTGCGTAACTGTTAAGTGATCTGCATTATACTGTCAAAAGTCAAATGTTTTCTATTTTCACAATGTAATAGATTAGAACAATGCGAAACGCATACACTAACATATATATATATATATGCATTCAATATATCTCCACACACAAAAGCACTTAAGGATGGAGGCTGAGATATCATTATCTATACATTAAATGCATATCTTAAACTAGTATTGTTGCGCAAAAGGTATCCTGTCACATATGCCATCCAACTTTGAGGCATGCAAATTATATATATATATACTTTTACTGTGTATATAGGCATACTGTTCACCATGCATAACTCCATTTTAGACAAATTCTCTATACCTGACAAAACCTGTCTATTCCATACTGATTTTTGTCTAAAGATATTATGGAATAAAAAGATGAGACTTTTGCGCAATTTTCAATCAACTGGAACAAAAAAGTGTGGAAAAAGTCAAATGATGCTAAGTGGGTTTTCCGCTGCACTGATTATAAGACTATCACGAAAAAAACTATTATCACTAAAACTCATCTCCTAGCAACTCATACTTCCATAGAGAGTGTGTGTGAAAGAGAGTATTTCCGCACTTCAAATGAACATTACTTTGTAAATCGGGAAGGTGAAGTACGCCGAAAGTGTTACCTTAGTTAATTTTATGGATGCTGTAAGATAAGTGATAAAAAAGATTACAAACTTTATAACGATAGAAAGTGGCATAAAGTTATCACTTAAGTAAAATCCTGATAATGAATTAAATGACTCATAAGTCTTTGTCAGTGACAATTTAGCACAAAAATATAGTGAAGAAGCTGTGAAGCTTTAGCTTCAGTCGATGTAAAAAAGCGACCTGCTTAAAACGTGGGCTAAAAACAACAACTTTCATCAATGTATCGCATATAATTTCTTTCGTTCACTTCTTTGTTTTAATCTATTAAAATATGATCTCTAATAGTATCGTTTATTACTCTGAGTATTTAAAATGTTTGTAACCTGTCGACATGCCAATTTCTGAGGGAATTTGTCTCTTTTTTTTACCTGGAGTTGACATCACTGTTTCACCTGCAGGCGGTATGGATGGCGACACCATAGGCGGCCAGGATCGGATCGGGAAAGTGAGACAGACGTTCATCACTCTAAAATCATTGTGGATATCTACAACATTCAGTACAAAGAAGAGAATTCAAAGTTTCCTCAGTAATATCACGTCACTTTTTATAAGTGGCTCAGAGATTCAGTATGAGCATCATCAAAAGGATTTCCAAATGGCTCAAGACTTTCTTAAACATCTGTCTTCGCTAACTTTTTACTTAATATCGGATGGCCTTCAACGAAGTATTGGCCACGACGTACTCTGACAGACAGCCAACTTGACAAGAATGCGTGGCTCATTCAACAGTTATACAGAAGGAAATATGAGTGGCTTTAACAGACTCTAAGGCGACCATCAAGTGACATCCTTTGCCAAACACTTGAATGAAACCTGAATTGGAAGGGATGAGTTGGGAGTTGGTTTGAAGGTGGCTTGAAAGAGATTGTGTGAAGAGGAGATGAGATCTTATGGGCAATCGTTGAGCCAGCTTGAGACGACTACAGATGGCAGAATGATGTGGAAATGTGCTACTGAAGCCCTGCGTCCCAAACGGAGCCCAAGAAAACTGATGAATGAATGTCTTGAATTCGATTACTGCCTATGCAGTAGCTTCATGTTTCTCATATCCTCTTTTGTAATTGATTTGTAGACTAAGCACCATATATGTCACATCTTGGATTATTCTCTATAACTGTTATCTGAAAAGTGTCACCTTCAATATGCCTCTATTACATTTCGATTAACATTCATTCAATTTGATTGAGATTTGTGGGGAATTCGAGTGACTTAATTCCAATTCTTACATTTCATTACGAACCAACATCAGTTAGGGAGATTATTGAAATTCAGGGAATACTAGACAGGTGTTTTGTCCTATTTTGTGACTCTCCAACACTGAGTACCTACAACGCAATCAGGGCTTGGACTTAAGACCTTCAGGTTACGAGATTATAGCCTACGTATCAATCTCCAGCTCACTGCAGGCTACTAGACGAATATCCTGAAGCTGTAGTGAGAATTCATGACCACTGGGGTGCAAAATGTTGAGTTAATTTGGATGTTCATTGAAGGCATTGCTGTGGATAGTGGCGGTGTATCACTAGTTGGCAAAATAAGAACTCACAGGTCACTGACTGAATTCCAGCCCAGTCGCTAAAACTGGCAACGGGGCTTGGTCTCACAACCTGAATGAAGGTCACGGGTCTCATCCTTGGTGGCGTCATGACGTCGCACTGCTCTAAAGTTTCAAAATGGGATGAAACTGCCGTCCGGTGCTTCCTGGTTTTTCGGCTCCTGACGATATCTAACAATCGAAATTAAATTCATTCATTTGTTCCGCTAGTTACCATATATTTTTTCATATGATTAACTGTTTAGCGGGTTTATGATACAAGCTGTACATAATTTTGATTGTCCAGCTAGGGCAAACAAATCACAGAAAAGATTCTCTTCAGTAAATCACATGTTTGCGTGTTTGCTTGTTTTGAACGTGCCAGAATAGAGACTTCCGATGAACTTTTATTGGTATTACAATCAAACCAGTAAGATAAAGACAGGTCAAATCACGCTACTCGCATTAGTTTATTTCTGGTCATTGATTCTACTCTAAAGTATCTGTTAATCAATCATTTTCTTTAAGGATTTAGGTTTTTTCTCCAACACAGAGATGCTATAATTACCGTATCAAGCTTTCATCCAATAATAAACATATGAAAATAGTTGTTGGCAGTGTATGTCTTTTTTCAATCTTTGAGTACTTAACTTAGTCAAACTCATTAACTAAACTGGAGAAAATGAAAGTGAATTTTCAGAAACTGACAATGTGAATACTGGTTACATCTCCTCAGACTGATATCGTTACATTAGTGTTATTCCCTAGGGTTCACAATGGAAAATAGGACTTTATCAGTCCATAGCAGTTGCACTCTCTTCTCTGACCCATTTCTTATTGATACAGTGTTCTAAGGTGCATCTTACCTAAGATTAGTTCTGCTTCAGTTGTTAGCGCGTTGTAGAATTGTCTTCTGTCTTTTTTCGCACTCTTCTTCACTTCTTTGTTCCATCAGCTGTAGACTGAATTCACCTTCTTTCGTTGTCCATCTTTGCAGTGGTTCGTCTTCTGTCTCAACATCCTTCTTTTACTCTGATAGCTCAGTGTATTATTGTTTAGCACTGTAGGACTTCGTCAAAATAAGTTTTCTCCATTATGGAGGTCCCTTACTTTATTCTGAAGGCTGTATTAAATGTGTATTTTGTAGTTTCATTCAGAATTCATGGATTTTGAACCTCAATTGTTGTCCATCTCCAGCTCCTTTGAATGCTTTTAACTTGATCTTAAAGTTTTCTTTTCCTAGATAATGATCTGAACTCACACCTGCTCCTTGATTTCTCTTGATTTTATCTCCCACAGGCCTCGTCTCCACTTTCTTGAGATTGACATAAAGTCTGTCAGTGAAACGCATATCACCTTGTGAATATTCTTGTGTTTGTATACGCTTCCCTTAATTACTGAATAACTAGAAGCGCAGAAGTCTGTGAAGACTTCGCCATTTCTATTCATTCTGCCAACAGCCTGCAGAACCTGGATGAGTACTCTTTCTGTGATATTTCCTACTAATTCAAGTAGAATTCATATCACTCACTAGGATTTCGATATCGTCATTTGTATTCTTGTTAATTCTGGTTTACAGTTGTCTGTTGAATTCTTCCTTCCCTTGATCTGGGTTGTTCGTAGGCGTGTAGCACTGGATAATCATAACTTTCCTACCATTTGCGTTGTATTTAATTGTCATTATCGTGAAGGAGATCGCTACCCATTGCATAAGAGCTTTGGCTGTTGCTGGGTGACCAGAGTAGGTTAATGACTCTCTAGTAAGCAGTCTGAAGAGTTTACTTGCCCTTGTCAGCCTTTTAAGCTTCAGACATTGTGGTTATCATTTATCCTCGCCTATCTCCGCGAAGAATACCTTTGTTTTGTGTACATTACTGAGCTTTCTTCTAATGACAGTGATACTGCTTTTACAAAATGGGCCAGTGGCTCCACAGCTAGCCTTTCCTCTTTTTCTGGGTTCAGGACCGGCTGATACACCAGGGGAAGTTAATGATATTGTAACACTTATGAAAAATGTAATCGTCAATAATCCTCCTATCTACTATGTATGTAATAAGGTTTTTTCAATAAATAAAACTTTTGTCGTCATAAAAAAGACTTCCTTTCATATCATTGAGGAATGCTATAAATGGACTTTTAACAAAGATCACTAAGTAGTTAAATTAGTACGTCTTACGAAGTTCTCTTGAAACAAATTGTTTTCTTTTAGTTGACCAAATGATCAGTGTTCAGTTTGTTGTGACTCACTGAGGGAAAAACATGTGTTATTACAGAATAATAAACTTATTATTATTTCCTTTAATTCCCAGAGGAACATAGGGCTTCAACCGTGCGTCTCCATTGCGTTCGGTTCTCTGTCAACGTTTTCACCTGGCTCCAAGTCTGACCACATGCTTTCATCTCCTCTTCACGTCACCTCCTCCATGTCATCCTCGCACTGACGACCAAATCGCCACTTCCCATTCGAATTCCACTCGAGCGATGGCCTGTCGTGTGATGTCACTTGATGGTTTCCTAGGAGTATGGCCAGCCAATCCATCTCCATTTCCTCCTGCCTATTTGTTTCACAATCGGTTCTTGCCGGGTTGGTTCGCTCCCAGAGATCTCTGTTGCTGATCTTCTCTGGCCGGCCATCTGATCTTGAGTATTGAGCGAAGACAGTTGAAAATCCGGATCTTATTTTTGATGCTGAGTGCTGTTTACCTCAAAAAAACATATTTAATTAGAGAAAAATAAACTTGCCGCTATTATATTTTGGCTATTTTTTTCCAAGGAATGTTATGCAGTTTATGTTTGAAAGTATAGTAAAGTAAGCACAATAGCGATGAATAATTTATAACAGTATCTATAATCCATTTTCCAGTGAAATGATGAGAATAATTGGTGCATAACCACTTTTAGTTTTTGACGATGTTGTTGCCTTCTCTCCTCCAACAGAAATACACCATCTCTCTGGAGTAGTAAATCAACTAAGAATGACGGCGCACACCCGATATCTATGGTCGGCCTGTAAATTTAGGCTACCGATATCCATGCTGAAAATTCCATACTTGTACTGAAAATACGGTGTGGAATCAAGCTGTAATCAAAATAAAAAAACAAAATAAAAAAAAATTTCAAGTGTAGTTTAAACACTGTTCTGTTCTATTAGCTAACAGCTAATAAGATATTGAAAAATCGTTAGGTATCATATCATAAATAATGTTCAAAAGGCGAAAAAACCTGCGACATTTGAATGTGAGGTTCACATGTTACCATGGTTCACCTTAAACAACTTACCAAGAAAGTGCTAAGATCAACTGTGTTCTAATCGTCATTGTTTAATTAAATCACTCTAAGCGATAATGGAGAAGAGCGTATAAATTGAAGTAATTCTGAAATATGGCCGTAAGAATATAAGTTGAAGCATCGGTTAAAAATAAACAGCTTCAAACATTTTTTTCAAAAGAATAGTTACTGAACAAAGAATATTCTTTTTGATACCTTCATCAACATCATCAGGTTCTACAGTTATATACATACATAATAGTGAATGAATGAATTAGTGTTATTAAAAACAATAATATTTAAATAACATCGAATCAATAATAATATCAGTGGCTGGACATATTTACTCTGCACACAAAACACTGGTTGTTTTACGCGAATCGCGATAGCCTCCGTTGTTTGGAGTATTCAGTATCTCGATGTTTTTGGCAGTTCATTTGGTACCGGGTAGATGATGGAGAAGGATTCTTCAATGCTGGCTTCGTGGCCGTTTTGAACTAGATGGTCTAATATCGAATTGTTGATGGTTCTTAATACACCTTAACTTAGCTATGCTGGTAGATGTTCTCGAGCACAAAAAATCAAGTTACTAGAGCAACGGCCAATATAACTCGCTCCACAAGCTCAGCTGAATTAGTAGATACAATTGGGAGTGGTTAACTAGTCTAGGTACTTCATCTTTCAGTCGAGAAGTCACCATCGGTCGTGTAGAAAATATGACTTGTAGTTTACCAGCATTAAAAAACCTTTGAATAGGTCTTCTTGTCTAGTTAATAACTATTTCACAGCGTCACCCCTGAACTGCAGTCGCATTTATGAAGGCTTCTTATTTACATATGGAGAAAAGTCCTTTTCTGCGTTCTTGGTCATTTGTTTCTTGATGAATTTTTCTGGATAGCTGTTTTCAGTTAGGGTGTCATATACAATCCTTAGTTCATCTTCAGTTAAATATGGTGCAGTTTCAAGGACGACTTTTGACTGGTTTCGTGCATTACAATAAGCGATACATCGGGTTCATATTAATTGAATAAAATCAAATTATACAGGTTAAATTTCATCCTTCGTACTTTCTGAATCAGTCCCAACAATTTTGTTAACTTAGTAAACATCAATTCTTCAGACTTGTACAACCGATTTATTCTGTTTATGGAATTGTTTGCAGCAAACTCTTTGAATTGAAGAAAGGAGTAAGCAAAGCTTCATACTGTTATGGATTATATTCCTGATTGGGAAGGACTGAATTATGCGATGGATTGTTGGGAGAGATTTAGCAAGGATATCACGTTGAACTAGGAAGAGGATTCTGGAAGATCGTAAATTTGAGGATGATGCATGCCTAGTGCTACACAGACGCGAAGGCCTACAGGCAGAAACCAATAAATTGGCAACAGAAGCATCGAAGATAGAACTTCAGGTGAACATGAGGAAGACGGAGGGGGTGAAGATAACCAACAACCACCAACGACAAACACAAATCACTATCAATAGAAGAAATTTGGAAAAAGTCGCTTTTTCGACTTATTTGAGCAGTGTCACTTCAAATATAAGCCCCATAGCTGAGGATGTAAAAGTCGGGATAAGAAAGGCGAGATGGACCTTCATCACTCTGAAATCAGTATGGGAATCTACTGAACTCAACGGAAGAAAATGACTCAGATTTTCAACACCAATGTCAGATCTGTTCTTCGATATGTTCGAGAGACTTGGGGAGTCATCGAAAGCATTTCTAACAAGTTTTAGACTCCCATCGAAAGTTATCTTCGTTACATACTGAACATCAGATTGCCAGGAATGATAAGCTCTAAGGAAAACTAGGAAAGACCCAATCAAGAACCTATCACCCAACAAATATTTAGATACACATCGATGAGATCGCCTGAGCGACATCGTGCACTAGGCCTTAGGGTGGAACCCCAATGGTGAACAGTGTGCCCTGCATCCGACGTCGATATGGAGGAAATCGTGTGCGGAGGGGATATGAGCTTATTGACAGTCGTGGAACCAGTCGCAGAGGACTGCAGAGAACAGTACAAAATAGAGATAGGCTGTTGAAGTCATATATTCCATTCGGAACCCAAAGGAATAATATTTGAACTGTTTCCACTACCTATCGGTCTTATCAGTCAGTTTCATGAAGATTCTTTATGCACTTACTAAAAAGATGTACACTACACTGAAAATTTTATTTCACTTTTTGTTAACATATACTCCCACGCAGAGACTGCATATTTACTAAATATGATCTGATATGCCGTTATCATCAAACATTCGTTATTTCTTCATCCCCTGAGATAACGAAATGATGCGAATTTTAGCAATCTTGAAGAAATCCGTCTAAAATTTCACAAGACATAATTTTCAATTATTCCGAACAGTTGGATTCTCTAATGACTGATTGTGGAACAAAGGTGCTCGGAGTTCTAAAGAGAAGTCGTAACCAAACGGGTGCACCAGGTGGGGTGGGTAGACAAAGACTTGATAATGGTTAGCGGTCACGACAAAATCGCGAATTAACAGCAGTGGGAATTCATTGGCCACTGGACGCCGCGTTAGTAACTGAATGGTCAAGGAGATTGCCTCATAACCAGAAGGTGCTGGATTCGGTCCTTGAAGTTTCGGCTACGGTCGAGTGCTGTTGAAGAGTTCCAAATTAGGATTAAGCAATTTCCCAGTACTCTCTAGTTTTCTGTGATCCTCTAACTGATGCCAATCCGTAGTCATACTTAAAAACTACCATTTTAAAAACTCTAACTTACAATTACCCAACAAAAGAAAAGAATTGGTAGCAATTATATTCAAAGGAGTGATAATTCCTTTTCATTTTACTGCCTAACTAACTAATGTTCACATTGCGTTAAATGAAGTGCTTTTAAGTTCAGTAAAGGAGGAATGAAAATGATATATATATATATATATATACATATATAAAGAGATCATTTAGTACTTGACAAAAACTGAATAACCACTTCACTAACCACTTCCCTTTGAAATGGAGAGCATTATATATACATATCAGTTTACCAGATAAACTTCGATTAGCAAACTGATACTGTTTTACTACGTGATACCTGAAAGTAAATAATAATTATGATGGCAACCAAACTAAAAATAGCCTCCTTTCGACTATTAATAAACATATATTTACATATTTAGAGGCGTTAGATTTCGTTTCCTAAAAATGAACTGGTCACTAAAATACGTCTCATTCTTTGTATTATTTATTATTCAGTACATTTTAAAGTTGTAAATATGGTTGATAAAAGGTGAACAACTAGTTAATTAATTAAGCGAAACACCAGTTGGCGATTTATTTATATACACCCATGAACAGCTTTTGTTAGCCTAAGAAACTTAACAAGACTGTAATTGAAAACAATCTGCAAATTAAGTCTTATTCTCTATTTAATTCAATTTTAGATTGTCCCGTCGATTGATTTGACTGAAGTGCTCGGTTTCAGGTCGACATATCAGCTCTTTTTACAGATGCTTCGACGATTTCTGGTCATTTAACTTGAAGTCATTTGACGGTTGGTGACTAGCAGTGGGGTCCAGGATGTGCATTTCATCTTCTGTGGGATGTATTTGCATTACCCAGTGAGTGAGGGGATGCAGTTACATCCAGATGACGGGTCTCAAATAGGGCGAAATGCGCATTTCGATCATCATCATGAATCAGTCCTCTTGTAATGATTGTTGGTTGAAAGTAATTGCAGTGGAAAAATTGCTTATAAAATACTTCCTGAACGATCTACTCACAATATTTACACTTACTCAGATGTTTCTTCATATAAGATGGTTGGAGGCAATCGCGCTAGTTTACGCTCGTCAGTAGGGCGTACCTACGACCTAGAAGGATTAGTGGTAACTTCTGTGACTGAAGCACTGGGTCAAATTGGTTCGAATCTCATAATGGTCATGAGTTCCTTCGAGACTTCAAATACGCCTTCCTAACGAGTGCCAACTAATACAAAATCTAGGTCTAAGGCTTTCTGCCACCTATAATGGTGGCCACATTGCAAACTCCCCTGATGGAATTCAGTCTGCACCAAACAGAGGACTAGATACATCACACTGGTTACTAGCTAGTAACCAGTCAATGTGTCATCCCCTTCTCTCCTAAATTGTATATCATTGTTCTGACATTCACGTATCACCCGTGGACTTTATTGTTTGTCTCTGTTACTGTTTAATCTCTAATTTCAGTGTTCCACTTTGTGGTGGTTTAGTGATTTATTGACAATGTATTGTTTAGCGATGTGATTTTGTTTGAGTGAATGAAGGTGATTCTGATCTTGAACTTGCTTCAGAAAGCGTCTGTGTGTGATTCGTGTGGCTAGAGTTTTGTTCCCAACTTATTCGGAATGTTCCAACTGATTCTAAGTACTTGTTTTGTGCTTGTATTGGGCTGTATTGCTGGCTAATGGCACTTTTGTATTGATTTTTAGCTTTCAATGTTATCGTTGTTGAACGAAACTACACAGAGGTTACCACAAAAAATCATCTTTTTGCTGTCTATTTTGTGACATTTTGTGACTGTAACTGCCTCAAGAAAGTTTTGTCAGCTATAGAACACACTGGTTGGTTCCCTGCTCTCAGAGCACAACGAGTAGGTTTTGATTTTCACAGTCATAGTGAACCAATCGTAAGGATGATAAGGTTATCTGAAATTGTTACTATACATATACATATATATATACTATATAAGCAAAGTTCCCTATAAAAATTGAATAATTTTGTTGGTATGGTGGTTTAAAGCTAGTGATAACTGCGTAATCATAAATAATAAAGTACAGTGATTAAAACTCATAAGACTGGAAAATCATAATTTAGTTTATGATGTAATACAATAGTTAGGATTCAAAGAATACCAATTTAAGCCTAATATGAAAGCCAAGGGGAAAGTAGAAAAGTGCCGATTCTGAACAACCCTAGACTGAGTGACGAAAAGTCAAATCTTAAACAAGCACGTGATTTTTGACGGTGGCATAGATAACTTCCCAATCATTATCAGCAGGTGTAAAGCATCTGTTAATAGAGTCTTTGAAACATCATTTAGTTGGCACAGAGGTTAGGACTCTTGCCGACCATGCACATGGTCCGGGGGTCGATCTCCTGCCAACGCACACCCGATATCAATGGTCGGCCTGCGAAATTGGGCTACCGATATTACATGCTGAAAGTTCATTACTTGTACCAAAAATACTGTGTGAAATCAAGCTATAATAAAAAATAAAGACAAATAAAGATGTATTGGTTTGGTCACTGTGACTGCACAGAGGCAGATGAATCCCACGAAAGGTCTAGAGAAGTCAATTAAACTATGTTAATTTGAAGCTTTTTCGCAAAATGTCTAACTTCTGAGCTCTTCAAGTGAAACGTTCTGGTTATTCTGAAGTTATAAAGACTTTATATTTATCTCCCACCACGTGCGATGTTATTCTTCGAAGCTTCTGAGCCAGAACAGGTTTTATTCTATACAAAGTTAGGCATTTCGTAACTTATATGAAAGTACTTCCATTTTTTTACAATAAAATGAATTTATTACTCTCGTGAGAGATGACTAAAGGATGGACTGAAGTCATTTATTGTCATCTAATCCGTTCTTACATCTTCGAAGACTTTCATCAGTATTTCGTAGTCATCTTTGTCTACACTTACTATCCAAATTAAATTAAAACAAATAAAAACAAAATTCAAATCCAGTTTCTTGGACATTTCCTCATTATCCGGTTAGTATAATCCTATTTTTAGTAATTTAGAAGCTCGCGCTGAACCTGAATCTAAAGAAAACTCCGTTTGTAGAGTGTAATAAAACGGATCACTATGGGATATTTATATTACACATAAATTGGTTTTTCGTGTTAAAAACGAATTCGACGTGACAGGAAACGTAACACCGAGATGTGCCACACCATACATCTAATAAATTCCAATTCATTAAAATAGTCATTTTGGATGTAAAGGAGAAGGTGAGACCAAACACTTCGGTCCAATCAATCGACGGGAAAATCTAAAATTGAATTGAATGCTTACTAAATCATTCTAACTGGGTCACTCGGATTTCATCTATCTATAATCAGAATTCAGTACTGATATTGTGATTAAACCAGTGAATCTAACTTTTTATAAGGAAACTGTATCAACGCTTATCATATTAAAATAATTTAGTGGGCACTTTAGCAACTGAATTTGTGCTTAAAACATTATAATGCTTCAGCTATGACAAATTACACTACAGTCTTATGACAATTAGAGAACCACTGGAAACTAAGTGTCACTTGACATCTGTTTTGCCCTAGTTTAAGACTTTTCATTAAAGTGCGTCCATAACTCCACAAGGCATCAAATTTACAGAAGTTAGAAGTCATGGGCAACTAGATTTCGTTCCACTGATTGGATGTTTGTGAGGCGGATATAGCAGTAAACTCAGTAATTATACAGAATATCAGATTAAAGCTTAAATAACAGATTATATCTCTGTGTCGATGGCTAAGCGGTAGAATGTTCGCCAACCACGCATATGGTTCGGCGTTCGATCTCTGTCTGACGCACTCCTTTAACTCACTAAACCAATAATAAGACTGACAAAGAGGGGAGGTCGGGCATGAGACTAGCAACCCAATACCCTAAATGAAAAACTTCTGCTACCAAAACTTCATACCTCTAACTTACAGCCTTATGTTCCACTGGTAACGATAACAAAATATATTTAAGCGATATATGTTGCCATAAATAAGGATAATAAATTATGTGGGATTACACTTACTCGAGAATAAGACTAGGTTAACTCTCCACGAACTTAAAGAATGTACTCCAAAGATATGATCCACATGTTATACTTCAAAGATTTTTCTACCCTATTTTGAGTCTCCTTTGGATGAGGACATGGGCTTCCTGTAGTTTCCAAAATATGCCACCAAATAACTAAGATGGCGACCAAACAGCCACAAGGAGAGGGGATGCTAATTGTGAGCCAAGACGTGTATGTTTTTCCTTTCCGTAAAAATTTTATCCTCGAACAACTTGCTCAAACTGTTCACTTGAACAAAGATTTCACGAAAAATGTCCATCCAGTCATGAATATGAGAACAAACAGTTCACCAAAGAGTCTCTTTTCGGTAAATTCATTCACTTAGCTGTACAGTCACAATTAAATATGATTATTTTTTGTATGTGCGTGTACATTAGGTTTGACACACAAGAATAGAATTCGTCAGAGTTATTGTTTATGTCACCAAAATATTTTTAAAAAATGCGATAAATAATCAGAGCGAAAGTAGAGGTGGGGGGTGAAGATTATTAGGTCTTGACTAAGATTACGCAATACGAAAGGCGTCCAGAAAAATAACACCTTAATGAAACAGCATGGAGACGATTGTCCAAAATAAATTATTTAGTAGGTATTTAAGAAAAACATATTACCAAAATGTCATGCAAAATACACGATATAGTATTAAGAACAGAATAGTTGAAGTGGCAATTATACCCAAGATTAAAGTAAGGAGTGGAGAAGTTTCTTCTGTGTACATAAATCTGGTTTCGCCATAGGAATTGCAGTACATAGTATACGGAAGCTTACCGTTTACGTGAGATTTCTTTTGGCTTTGTAGATGACTTTGAACATATTATCTTTACATACTGAGTGACCAGTTTTGAACATATGTTCAATTATAGCACTCCTAATTGATCCACTGTTACTTTTTCGTTGCCAGACAGGATACTGTTCCCTGAATCGAACGACCTACTCACCTCACTTCACATAAGCAAGTAAACTGCTTGATATACATAGAAGTGGTTAAATGCAGTAGTTTATCTTTGGAGTTGTTAAATGACAATGAGCGGCAAGAGGACACCAATCGTAATGTAGCAGCAGAGAACGTTTTCTACAAATTGTTAGATCTCTTCTTTAGCATGTTGGCTAGAACGTTTGCTTTCTCCACCACAATCATGTATAGCATCGACACACTGGTAGGGTGTTCTTTGTTGGTTTGGGCTTTATATGTTCATCTATAAAGTGTGAGGTAGCTATCCTCAAAGTTTTCAATCTAACAAGGGATATAGACGACATTTTGGTCACAAAGAATCTCGTCTTTTACTTTTAACAAGAAAAGGAGGAAGTAATTTTCTTCGACTGTACAGTCATCGGGTTCACTTCCTTGCCTGAAGGCAATGAGTTTAGTTTCCTATGGCGTTGCAGATCAGTACCTCTGAAGAGTCCTAAATTAGGAAGAAGTACCTGTCCAGTACAATTGAGTGACTACGTGTTATAAAAGTACGGTCGGTCGGTCGGTTTTCGACATAGAACTTTGCACATATTTGCGGCAGTTCAAGTCGCCACACTCCATGTAGCACACAAAGCAAGAGAAGAAAGTAGAAGAAATGCATAATATAGACAGTAAACAGAGGTTCATAGGTAGTTATAAAAGTACATCCAGATGTAAAGTATTTGTTTACTTACCAGGCAAAATCCTCAGAGCGTATTACAATTTTATACTTCATACCGGCTCAGAGAATACAACTACACCAAAGGCATTCTCCTGAGTTACAAATCTTCTTTATGTGAATTAATGTATTCAGTAGTGGTAGCTACAAGTGAACATAGAGAGGACAGAGGTGATGAGGGTACCCGGTCACCAGAAACTAACAAGTGCCAATCACTACCGACGGGAGAAATTGGAAGCAAGTCACTTCTTCCCATTTATCTAGGCAGCATCATTTCTACTACAGACGGAACTGTTGAGGATGTGGGCGGTCACGGAGCTAGCTAACGAGGAATACAGAGAACAGGATGAAATGCAGATGTGCTGCTAAATCCATATGTTCCACTCATAACCTAAGGATATAACAAAACACACCAACATTCTCTTTCATATTCAGAGTTAATAAAAACAGCCCACAATTTAATGAACAATAAATTTGAAATTACATACATGTATACTTTGTTCTGTTCATATTCTTAAAAGGGATGGGAAAATGTACGGTGTAGACCAAATATGTCCAGTATTTTGATGTATCATTCAGAATTTTTACAAAATATCCAGGAAAAATGTTCAGATTCATTACTGACGCCAGCAACAAGATATCAGAACCTGAAGAAAAGATTCCTTGGATATGACTTAATAGGCTGGGATATAATATATCTCTTACATTCTAAAAATATCAAAAATTGATGTATTTTAAAGTGTCTAAATGATGACTAGGAGTAACCGATAAAAGGTATTTGGCGTAATAAATATATATTAATGTTAGTAGCATGAAGATAGGAAAAGTCTCCTTCTTTCATAGCAAACGTACGTAAGAAGCTTCCGGTGATATTAGGGATATTAGGTTCTCTGATCTGGGTAATTTAATTGTGAAACTTTCATTGTCATTCTAGACAACATATTAAGTGATTACTTAAATCTCGAGTGATTTCTTTTTTGGAAATTTCCCATAGATGACACAGATGTCTTCGCTGATGACCTTATTTGTCAATAATTGTCGTAAGAGGTTTTCTTACCCTTGTGGTAGGTTCTACTGGCATGGATCGTTTCGATGAACTGATATTTAAACTTTTCGCTGTTTACCTTGTTCTTTATTGATTGATAAACTTCATCTCTAACACGGTGTATGTTGAGTAAATACTGATCAGAGTATCATACTTCTAGAAATAATATGGTATTTCTAGTATTTTCGCTGTTTAACACTGTCACATTTTCCAAGTCAAACTTATACCCTAAATGGTCTAAATATAATTTCATACAATGTTACGGAATATCATTTACTTTTATTTCTAGTTTACTATCTTGAATTCAGAACTGAAGGGGATATCCATTTTGGACAATATAATGCTCTTCAGAGTTGATACAATTTATCATGTAGATGGTCTCTGTCTTGTCTTCTTTTACTGTTGCACCTCTTCCTTAGAATGTGTTGACTTGTGCTAATTATTTATTTCGAATAGTTTCACTACTGTAGGGAAATGTGACAATGTTAAACAGTGGAAATACCAGATAATTTCTAGAAGTCCAATACTCGGGTTACTATTCACTGAACAGATATGTTAACAAAGATCAGATTTGTCAATCGATAAAGAACAAATCAAACGGAAACCAGATCAAATATCAAGTCAGCGAAACGATCCATACTAATGCAAACTAATACGAAGAAAGGAAAAAGCCGTCAAGATGGACGGCTGTATCATTCCTGGAAAAACCCACTTTACACTGAAGTGAGCCATCAGTATGCTGTATAGAAAGACACCAGATCAAACAATATAACAACACTGAAAGATTCGAATGTGCGTAATGACGAAGACTAACTTATTGTGTTCTGAAATCGGGAAACCGATCGCTGCATCCGACTGCATAGATGAAAGTCTCAAGAAGCTCCAAAGATAACGAAAAGACGAGTATTCGTCATAAGATCTATGTGGTTCTATTCAACAATAATAACATCGAAAACTCAAAATTATTTCAACAGTGCTTTTAGGTAGCTACACAGGTCGGATAATTCTTCAGTACTAAACATGTACTCGAGAACAAAATTAGTTAGCCAAAATTCAACTATAAGAGGTATCTTATAATAAACCAGAATACTTCAAACACGTTGGGATCCAAGCTCTGTTCACATTAATCATGCACAGATCAATTCTCGCAGATGGTTCAAGGTCAGAATGACTTTCATTCACTCAAACAAAACCACATCATAAAACAACACATTATCAATGTACCGCACAACCTCCAAAACGAGAAACGTTCAAATTAGCGATTAAACAGGAACAAAGAGAAATATTAAGGATGAAGTCAACATATAATATGCAAATGTCAGAACGGCGATATACAGTGAAGAAGGAAAATGGATAAAAATCACAAAGTTAGTTCAAATATTCATATAGGTATAGACGTTCTAATTATATCATCCAGGAGGAATTTCCCAACCAATTTCTCCGTTACTCAAATAACGTTTTCTTATCTGCATGCTACCAGCAGAAAATTTATGCTGATGTATCTAAATAAAAATTCCATTCGCCATTTATAAACTTATTTAGCAGTTCAACTAAGCCCGTTGATAGATGTTTACCTATTCAACTTCCTTACACTTATTAATGTAGCAAAGAAAACTACAAGGAACAACCAAAAGCTATGAAAGCTGTGTAAAATATCCAAATGTTTTGTTTTCAACGCAGTGAAGTGAATTTCTGTTTATCCTCATTGGGAATAAAAAAAACAAATGACAGATTACTTCGTCGAAATCCCCGTCAAAATCAGTTATTTTACCCCCATCATATCATATATCAATCACTAACACACAGGATGACATTCAATTTTCATACAGCTGTCTCGTTTTATAAGAAGATTTATAAGAAGGACTGTATCACTGCATCCACATTTCACGTACTTTTGTATTTACATATGAAGTCACTAAAATTAGACAAACCACCTGCGTATAAATTAGTTAAAAATATTGTATATCATTATATATATATATATATATACAGGGCGAGAGAGGAAGAGGATGTGAGACTGGGAGTCTGGGAGACAGAGAGTGAAAGAGAGGGAGACAAAGACTGTGCATGTATGCAAACACGTCCTATGACCGCATAACGAAACGTCTTAAAGGAGACGAAAGAACTAGTTTTAATGCCTTTTTATTTCACAGAAAAATATCCACTTAAAACCATCTTCAGACATAATGATCACCTGAATACTTCAGCTTTCTATCCATTTATAGAATAACTAACTATTTAACGAAAACGCTTATATAAGAATTAAACTAGTGAATATTTAGAAGTTTAATAATCACGAATAGAATAAATCTTGATGAGACAAGAAAAATCGTTAAAATACTTGATTTGAGTATATTGTATCTGACATTTATTTTTATTTACTGTCCTTCACTATTCCAACAGATTAGTAGTAATGAAGTTACTTTGATAAATTATTTATGTTTATAATGGGGAAGTAGAGAATATCCACAGCCTGTCTGTCTCTATCTGTTTTCGACATAGAATTTTGCACATATGTGCGGCAGTTCAAGTCGCCACACTCCATGTAGCACACAAAGCAAGAGAAGAAAGTAGGAGAAATGCATATTAGAGACAGTAAACACAGGTGTGAGACAAAGGAATAGTAATAACGAAGAACAAAACAGTTTAGTTGGAAATCATAAGTCACAAGGAGTGGATGCATCTGCGCCAGCTAGCCATTGAGAACGATTTTGAGCCATATCACCAATTGTTTCCAACCATTGGTGTTTACCGTCCCGAGGACCCCAACCAGGAAGTCTACACCTTCTTACGCGGCTTAGACTAAATGTTGTAGATTTCATTGACTGGTGCCATGTTTTGGTTTGACCATCGCTAGCTCTTTTCCAGCCTGACCCTATATCAGCTAACATTGCCCGACGAGGAGCCTGGTAACATAATAGTCAGTTTTCACACTTGGCTCACTTTCTCGAGGTTCGCGCACTTGAAAATAACTGTGCATACGGCTTACGATGTTTGACATATTGTTAGACCGTTTAAAAAAATGCAAGATCACAAGTAAATTAGAACTCAGATAAAGTGATGCTTGTAGCGAGATGATTATTTGGAAAATCCATCTTCAATGGTGTGCTTATCTGGATAATTTAATTAACTTTGTGATTATTATGCATTTTTATCCCTTACCGTATATCACTCCTCTGATATTCGCATATCCTCCACTGACATAATCCCCAATATTTGTCTTTGTCAGTGTTTATTCTCTTATTTTAATGCTTCTCTATGGAATTCCATATTAGATGAGTTTATTTTAATAACCACACAGTGATGCAGTGTATTAACAGCTGGATGACAAGGTTTCGAGAATAAATTATTGCCAATCATAAACATATCAATTTAGTTACACGTTTTCACAAATTGTCTCATAAATGTTTTCTCTCTTTCTGTCTCTCAAACTTCTCTCTGTTGTTTGTTGTCACTTTCCATATCTCCAGCATGGGTGTCGATGTTAAATCCCCTAGCAAAGACAGAACTTTTTGAGCAGTTAACGTGAAATGTACGGGGTTCAGAAACCCCCAAAAAAGAATAGAGGCGCCAAATATTGCTGTTTAACCATTGTTCTGTAGTTTGCAAGGTACTTAAAAGAAAGCGAATAATGTGGATCATGGAGCTTTGTACACATTTGGCTTAAAGGCTACAAGAACGTACATTTTTCTGAAAGAATTAATATATTAACGTGTGACCACATATTCTGTTAACTATTCTCAATATAATGTTTGCAATGTCACGTAGGATATTTTTTAATGATTAAGAGAGGTGTTCGTTGTAATTTAGCTTTCTCAAACTCACGATTTCACAACCATATCTACTGATTCCCATCTGTACTCAAGATAATTCAGACAAGGTACTTTGAAACCATCATCATATCATTAAGTATGAATAAGTCTTTCATCATAAAAACCGCAAGTAATTGCTTTTGAGATTTACTCTGGGATAAATGTTAGAACTAAATGTTACAGGATTTCATCATGAGCTGACATAGGTTAGAGATCCACTGGAAAGCCTGGGAATTCTGTACATCCCGCTGTTTCATCCTAGTTTGAGACTCTTCATCAGTATGCACCCACCATCAGCAGGTTGAACCCACGACCTTCTGGTTACGAGATGGGCTCGTAGACCATTAAGCTCGTAGACTGGGACACGATCCAGTGGCCCATGAATTCGAACTTCTGCTGTCCAGTACTTCCAGGATTTACAGTGGTTCTTTAACCGATTCCAGCTCATCATGGAATCCTGTAATCAATCAATCAAATCCCCACAAACCAATAGTAGAACTAAATGTTTTATTTGGATAAATTCAAATGTTGAAAGTCAAGAATATCATAAAGTTTGCAATATGAAACAAGTGATGATAATCGACAGTGTTTCTGATATTGAATTCTTATAATTCATAAGAATAGACATTAGGAGAAAGAGAGAGAGCAAATGAATTTGAAGAGAAAGTTATGTGCTGCATACATAGTGCCATGGAGGTTTTGAAATCTGTTAAGCAAAATAAACATGATGAAGCTAATCAATATAACTGAAGAAATATTTGACTGGACATGTAGATGGAGGAACATAGTTAATTCCGGATTTATAACGTTATGTGTGTGTCCAAATATTACAAATAATAGGATCTGGTGAAATATGGAAATATGAATATGGAAATATGAAATTGGAAATATGAATAACATACGCGGACAGTATGTAACGACTAAAATCCACTCATTGTGGTCTGAATGCAGGAAACCGATCTCCGCACCCTTCTGTATAGACGACAAGGCTTCCTTCAAAGATGAACAGTCAAGAAACACCACAAAGACTACAGATAAACGACTATTCCTCGTTAGATCTAAATGTTCCTTTTCAACAATAATAACATAGAAAACTGACAATTACCTCCACAGTGTCGTCAGGCGGCTATACAGTACAGCTAATTTTCTAAGTACAGAACAAGCACTGTAGAGTACAATTAGTGAAGCCAAATACAGCAGTAAGAATTACCTGAGAATCAAGCGGAATATTCCCAACTAAGTGGGATCCAAGCTCTATCCAGTAGAACCACATGCCACCACTCCACGAAGACAATCCAAGATCAGAATGACCTTCATTCACCCAAACAAAATTTCAATCGCAAAATAACACATTATCAATGTAAACACAACCACCAAAAAGAGAAGCTTTCAAATTACAGATTAAACAGGATAAAGTCGGTACACTATATGCCAATCTCAGAACAGTGATATGCTGTTTAGGAGAAAAAGCGTATAATAATTACGAAGGTGTATGAAACACCCAAAATATACAAATATTATAACTGATACGTTCGGGATGGATGTTCCAAACAAGTATTACGTTACACATTAGTGGCTTTATCTAATATATACCACTCATACATTTCATACTGCATGCATTTAAGTGATACACATTGTAACATTGGGAATATTCAAGCGCTTTCAGTGGTCTTCTTTGATTTAATAATTTAACCAACAAACCTTTGAAATGGGTTTCAAATTAAAGTCATATACTTTACGTCTAAACAGTTTTTTTTATTCCTTTACATTCCCAGTGGAACATATGGATTCAAGCTGGAGGCTTAAAGATTCTGTAGCAGTTGTGATTACAGGATGGGGTTGCTAGCCTCATGCCCAACCTTTCCTCTTTACCAGACTTACTACTGGTTTAGCGAAGTAAAGGAGTGCGCCGGTAGCCGGGGATCGAACCCCGGACTAACTGCGAGGACAATGAGCACACTACCGCTATGCCACTGACGCACAACATCTAATCTGTCTGTCCGTCTGTTTTCGACATAGAACTTTGCACCAATGTGCAGCAGTCCAAGTCATCACACTACATGTAGCACACAAAGCAAGAGAAGCAAGTAGAATAAATGCATAATAGAGACAATAAACAAAGGTGTGAGACAAAGGAATAGTTATAACGAAGAACAATATAGTTTCATTGGGAATCATAAGTCACAAAGAGTGGATGCATCTGCGCTATGAGAACGGTGATTTTGAGCCATATCACCAATTATCTCCAGCCTTCATTGGTTTTTACCCTCGAGGACCGCAACCAGTCAGGAAGTCTACATCTTCCTACATGGCTTAAACTAACTACTGTGGATTTCATTGACTGGTGAGGCCAAGTTTTGGTTTGACCGCCGCTAGCGCTTTTCCAGCCTGACCCTATGACAGATAACATTGCCAATCGAGGAAAGCAATGACCAGGCATATGTTACACATATGCTAACCATCTCAGTCGATGTAATTTCACAGAGTCGTCGATTGGTTTCCCCCCCTCTTAACTAGCACTCGACGCCTAACCTCAATATTGCTCACCTTATTATACCACTTCATAGGGCAGATAGAACGCAGGCACCTATGATCGAAGGCAGCTAATTTTTTCATGTTTTACACACTCAATGGCTAGGTTTCACAGCCATAAAGGTGGACAGAGAGGACTGCTGAACAATACACAAGCCCTTTGGTCAACATCTAGCTGGATATCACGCTTACGCCAGAGACGGCACAAACTTGCATATGCGAAACGAGCCTTCTGAATATGTGCTGAGATTTCGTTGGCAATCAAGCCGTTGGAGCTGATGCAGCTCCCCAAATAAGTGAAGCGGTCAACGTGTTCTACCACTTTACTCCCTATTTCTAAACTAGGAGTCAGTGTAGTCCAGTCTTGTAACATCATCGTACATTTGGCGGGAGCGAATCGCATGCCAGACTTTTGAAGATTGCAGCTCAAGGTGTTCAGAAAACTGCATTTTGTCAGCGTCCTTGCCTAAAAGGACTATATCATCTGTATATTCTAAGTTAACGAGATTATTCATAGCCTGGTAGTAAGTCAATTCCTGAGTCGCTGAAGTGAGTTAGGGTTAATTCAATTAGTACATCTATGATGAAATTGAATAGAAATGGGGATAATGGGCATCCCTGACGGACACCACTAGTCGTCAACACTTCAGATGATAACTCGCCCTAACCTCTCACCTGGCTGTACAACATCTAAACAGTATCATTGCATAAAAGCGTTTGAGAGAAGGAAGGTTTCAACCAGGGATGGATGATATAGTAGTACTCAACCATCAATTTAACCATTTGCTAGTATTAGCTGAAATATGGAAACACTACAAACTGTAATGGACATCACTTTAAGTTGTGAAGCTATCTTAGCATAACTCACCGCTATACATTTTATCTAAATAGTTGTCTGTTACATAATGGAGATTGAGGAAATGACACAAATAATGAGTGCTGTGGTACAAAATTGAGCTTTGCTACCTGATTTGACTACCTGCTCCATATCTTCACTAATATACCCCATGATTTTTTCACTCAGCTTCGAAAGGTTGACTTCACCTTCGTAAATCCTTTCAAAAAATAACCTATCATATGAAGTAACTGTAATTAAATTTGCTTACGAAACTGTAAGTTGTAACAATAATAATAAAATCTACCAGCCCTTCGTCTGCCGTAACCAATAATTGAATTCATAACAGAAAAGGAATAAAACTTTTCACTTATTTATAGTCATTTTTAAGAATTATAAGTTGTCACGCAATAGACTCCTTTGCATACGAAAAAATAATCCAGTATAACAAAGTTATATCATATTCTGAATGTGACTCATGATAATAAAAGATATATGCTATGCGAAAACTGAATAGATGGTCAGACATTTGATAGAAATTGCGTGTTTATGACATGCTAGAAAAACACAAGAGTTTATGTATACAGACGGGTCGACATCAGCATACTTTATTTGTGCATAATGCTAAAACTAATTTAAATTATTCAGTTTATTTTGTAAGTACGTCTGCAAAATGACAAAATGAACTGTATACACATGGATTATTCTTTCTAAAAAGTAATAAGAAGTCAGATTTCATCAGTTCACCGAGTTCAACAGTTTCCCCAGTAGTCGCTGAGCCTTTTATGAACAGATTCGAAGATAACATTGTTTCAAGCATACTCACTACTAAAATATGCTTAAGATAAGTTGATGATACTTTTGTAGTGCTAAAACGAGATCTACACAGTTCATTCTTGGAGAATCTGAACAATCTACCTCCCAGAATCCAGTTTACTTCAGAAGCAGAATCAGATGGCAGTCAACTTCCATTTTTAGACTGCCTAGTTAAAAAGTAGGGAAAATGGACATTTTAGTATATCCATATTCAGGAAGAAACCCCACTCCAACAAATATTTAGGCTTCGGATCATCACATCTCAATCAGTGCAAAAGCATCAGCTGTTTCAAGTCTTCTTAGACGACCACACTCTCTGATAACGGATGAGAAAGAAAAAGAAATATCAAACAATACTGAGACTCTCAAGCAAAGCAACTACCCAGGAAACTTCATCAACAAAATCAACACTGACATTAAATATGGTCTAAAACGTATTCCGAAGACGTGGGTCTCAACAGTTGTCATTCCATATCTATCAGAGTCGTCAGACGATGTAAGAAGAGTACTCAATCAGCTCGACATTAGAGTTTTCTTCAAAACATCAGACACACCCCGAAGCAACCTTGTCCACATAAGAGACCGAATTCCAAAGGATTCTCTATCTAATTGTGCCTATAAAATAAAATGCTTGGAATGTGATGCGATATGCATCGGACGAACCTCACCAGAGAGAAATCAAAATCAGAAGAAATGAACACCGCAGAGCGTCTGTTTGACTCCCGAGAAATCGAGTTGAACTATAAAAGCTTGAAAAATCATCGGCCATAGGTGGCCTACACGCTATAAAATCAGGCCACAAAAATGATTTTGCCAATACTGAAATCATCATCCAGAAAAATTTCAGAAATCACAAAGAACGTCTAATATCAAGTGGAATGATGGACTAAAACAGAATTTGACCTGGTTACAACATTCCCCCCTCCCCATGAAATGACTGAATCGACACGAATGTGATAAGTAATTTCATTAGGTAGACGCATGCTGCTTTTATAATTTCACACACTTATCAAATTCAACAATCTACACCTGGTTTTGTTATCTTTACCAATTGGTCAACTTGACAACGCAAAAATGCCACCATGCTGATAAACGATGATTATGTTGTTATATATAAGCTGAGATTTTGTAAATTCTAGTTTGATAATACTTTGATAAAGCTATTAGCAACACTTGGTAGCGAAACGTCAGTAAAAACAACGGCGTTTCTTTTTCATTCATTGAGAAATACAAGAAAACCTTTATTAGAAGTCAGAGTAAATTATAAAATGAAGATTTTTTTAGGAAATGAAAGTTTTTTTTCTCTGTGTCCTAAAAATACGATGCTTCTGAAAACACTCAAAATCAAAATCGGAATAATAATAATAATATCACGGGTAAAACTCTCTTCATCCATGAAGTTGAACTGTCAGAGACAGCTAAAACGTTATCATATCACAATTCAGAATTTAGAACAACACGTGTAAGCGAACGATACTTTTTTCAATTAGATCTCACCGGACTTAACTCTAATACACATAAATTTACAAATAAGTATTAAATATAAACCAATCGTGTCGATTTGTCAATCAGGTGGTAAGAGTGTGCGTATGAATTATGCACTTAGTCGTAATACATATAAATACAAAAGAAATATTGCCGTCTTACGGACAGATCAAGAAAGATACGTACGGATGATGATTTACAAAAGGAACTTGCATATGTTCATGATTCGTAGATTCAGATGGGCTATCCGAATAGTTTCATGAAGAAACATGTGAAAATGCTGGATATAAAACCTGAGATGATGACAGCACTGAAGAAACGACTGTTTATTAAGTTACAATCTGATAGATATTTGTCTAGTCAGATTTTGTTGCAGAGATTAGCTAGCAGTACGCACAGAAGCTAAGTTTTTGTCATTCTCCGGTTGACGAATGATTGGGACTCAAACGAAATTTAAGCTAGGTAGCTTTGTCAAATCTATGGGTATTCATAACTGTTAACTATATTTTGAAAAAAGAAGTCAACTGTACAGGATTTAACGAAATTATTGTTTGGAAAATCCCTCCTCAACGATCCATTTTGAATATTTATACTTTTGCAATTAATAGTGTTCTCTGAGCTAGTTGGTTTATTGAGGAGCTTTCGTCGTCCTTCTGGACAACATCTTCAGCGCCATATTTAGCACAAAGTGAAATGATTTAAATTTCTTCATGAGTGATATAATTGAGTCTCCCGGTAACCATCTTTACATATGTATTGATCATTTTCTATTGACTTGGATTTTAAACTTTCTGGTCACATGATTTTGGTTCTCCTGATCAAATTCACAAGAGAAGAAGAATTAGATAACAAAATCCCATTTTTAGATGTCTTAATCAGGAGAACCAACACAGGAAATTTAGAAACACAAGTATATAGAAAATCAACGCACACAGATCAAATACTCAACTATACAAGCAATAATCCAATTACTCACAAAATAAACTGTGTGCCGACATTGTTTAAAGGAATTCAAACACACTGTAGCACTCCAGAGTTGAAAAGAATGGAGGAAAAATACCTACAAACGGTCTTCTAAAAGAATGGTTATCCACAAAAGTTAATCAAAAAGTGTTTAAAACCAAATCAAAACATCAACGAGGAACCATCATCAAAGACCACAAGAAAATTCCTTCTACCATACATGATAAATATCTCTGAAATAACAACTAGAATACTGAAACCGTTAGATATAGATATAGCACACAAACCAGTAAAATCGCTTAATTCGATATTACGCAAACCAAAAGATCCAACAGAAAAAGGGGATAAAATTAATACCATTTACAAAATAAATTGTATGAACTATAACAGGCATTACATCGGCCAAAGTAGGCATCCCTTTCAAATCAGAATCCAGGAACACAGCCGTGAAAAGACACGATATATATTCTTCAGTATCAATGCATATAGACAGTTATGGTCATCAATTTGATTGGAATAATGTCAAAATCTTAGACAGAGGAAACACGAAAAGTGCCAGGGAATTCCTGGAAGCCTGGTACTCAAACGAAAATGCAATTAACAAGTACGTTAATATGGACGAAATATACCAAGTAATAAAAAGTGAATCAGGTGACCAGAAAGTTTAAAATCCAAGTCAATAGAAAATGATCAATACATATGTAAAGATGGTTACCGGGAGACTCAATTATATCACTCATGAAGAAATTTAAATCATTTCACTTTGTGCTAAATATGGCGCTGAAGATGTTGTCCAGAAGGACGACGAAAGCTCCTCAATAAACCAACCAGCTGAGAGAGCATTACTAATTGGAAATCATCTACCTGAGCTACATATCTTCTCTATTATATTCACACTTATTTGGATGTGTTGACTAACTCTGTAATCAATTAATTGAATTTTAGATTTTCCCGTCGATTGATTGAACCGAAGTGCTCGGCCCCACGTTGACATGTCAGCTTCTTTTGTAGATGCTTCGACGATGTCTGGGCACGTGATTAGAATTTAATTGGTAGATGGTGACTGGCAGTGGAATCCAGGATGTGCATTTCGTCCCATTTTGGACTCGTCATCAGGATATACCCGCATTCCCCAGTGAGTTATGATGTTCTCACCGAGGCACTGGGTTCGAGTCTTAGTGGGATTTTGTTTGGGTGAATGCAGATGATTCTGATCTTTGACTGTCCTCTGGAATTGTAGATGTGTAATTCTTGTTGATGGTGTTTTGATCCCACTAATAAGGTAACTTCTTGGATTTTATAATATTTTCAATAGAGCCGCAAAATAATTGCAGAATAATTGTCTTTTTCCTGTCTTTTGAGCATTTTTTGACTGAACGTGTCCCAATGAAGTCTTGGTCGTCTATACGTTAGACTGCAGAGGCCGTTTTCCTGTGTTGAAACAATAAAATGTCGATTTTAGTCACTATAATCTTCATCACCTTTCGGTTATATTATAATTCCTTTCTAATCTTCCGCTAACCTTATCACATCTTCATCAAAACAAAGTTTATTTACTTCCTTTACAATCTGTTTGTTTGTCTTAGCCTTTGTCGTCTGAGTCCACCCGAACATTTGTTAGTTTAATGATGATGTTCATTCACATTCTTTGTTATCATAGACCGCTCCACTTTTATTGATAGAATAATTACTGTTACCATGATGATTATGACTATGACTGGTTAATATTTAATTATTATTATTGTTCCCTTGGGTTCCTAGTGAAACATAAAGCTTCAACTGCACGTCTCCACTTGCTCCTGTCTTCTGCTGTACTTTTCACCTGCATGTTAGTTCATACTGTTTCAACTGCCCTTCACACGATCTCCTCAATGTCACCCTTGGACGTCCCACTCGCCGCTTCCCTTTCGGGTTCCACTCGAGGGCCTGATGCGCGATGTCACCCAACGGCCTCCTCATCTCAGCCAGTGTCCAATCCATCTTCACTTTCACCTGCATATTTGTTGAGCGATTGCTCCCTAGATAAGTGAATGAAGTAACCTCTCTCAAATCCCTCCCGTTGATGGTGATTGGCGCTGGATGTTGCTGCTGCTGTTGCTGTTGTTGTTGGTTGGTTGTCTTGTCTATGTTCACCTGGAGTCCTGTCTTCACTGTCTGCCTCTTCGACCAGTTTGTCGGTTTTCGCTTGTAAGTCTTCGATTTTGTGTGACATCAAACATAAATCATCCATGCGCGAAATCCAGGTCTTCTAGGTTTTTCACGTCGGTCCAGGATATCCTTGTCTTCTCGTTCCCCACTGTCTGACACATAATCCAGTCCACGACAATTAGGAATATCATTGGTGATAATAAGCACCCTTATCTGACTCATGTGTTTACTCCAAACGCCTCGCTGAGTTTTCCGTTGTGGATCACTTGACATGTGCCGTTGTCGTACAGCTGTTGAATAAGGTTGATGAATATTTGGGGTATTAAACTTATATTTAATATTTGTTTGTAAATTTATGTGTATTCGAGTTAGACCTAACGAGATCTATATGAAAGCAGTATTGTTCGCTTACATGTGTTGTTCTAAATTCTACTGTGAGAACATAAAATTTAGAATCCCAAATAATTAAAATTCTCGGAAGACGTGTTGTTTTCACCTCTATCAATGTTGCATACAAGAGTGAAATGAAGCAGCTTGCTCAGCATAACTTCTCACTGTCGTCAAAGTAAAACTGAGCATTAACCAGCAATTTATAGTAGCAGGTTAATAACAATAATAATAGTAATAATTTGGTTTTCTTTCTTTTCACATTTAGTGTTCAGTTGCAATGCAACAAAAATGTGTTTGTCGACTTAATAAACAACAGTTTTGCAACACAATCAATGAACTTGAAAGGCTTTCTGCACTTCCTGTAGCGCTTTCATTAGACAGAAAAATGAGCTTTAGTCAAGCTAGAAGTCTAGCACAATTTTCGAAAAGAAACACCCTAATAAAGAGAAATTTTTAAATTAAATTAAGTTGTTTTATTTAAGCGTAGATATTAGGCATTCACCTGGTTGGAATTTGATTCAGTCTGATAGCGACTTATAAAAGATATGGTATAGTGTATTTGTAATCTCAGGCTGATTACTAAATAAGAGGTTTTGTAAAGTATGTTTGGACAAGGCTGGATCATAAGCTCTTGGCCATTTTTTTTTCACCAAGAAATGGTCAGTCTTTTACAAATGAATTTTTTCTACAGAAGATAAATATTTACATAATATCTCTTTCCTACATAAATAAACAGTGAGAAAAAGAAAACTAAATAATAAGCGAAAATCTACATAGTGTTTTATTCACCTGCGTATATATTTTGCAAATGTAGTAAACGTGTGGAGGCTGAATGCACCATCACGCGAATAACAGCTTTAGCCGGCAGATGAAATTTATCTTGATCATGACTAACAGCAGATTTAAGTAGCACTAAGAAAAACATACTGTAACAGCGAAACTGTAGTTATAACGGACAAAATTGAAAACAAAGGTAGAATATTATGCATTCTTGGAAACAATGACAAATTTACCAGTGGTTCCACTTTGGAAGATGTGAAGAATGTTCAAAATAAGGTGATAAATAATCTAGTAAGAGTCTTAAACATGAATGCAATTAACAGAAAGAAATACAGCTCACTAAAGACCTCGGAATCCCGATTGCCAGACACGTACGATCTACAGATACACTTAAACCTAACAGTCCTCTCCTTCCGTTAATGTTCACATCCACAACCCACAAGAGTTATTGCTTCTATTTACTAACAATGTTAATTTTACATTTGAAGGCAAGCATTTTCACCAGATCGATGGTGTTGCTATGGGAAGCCCCCAAGGTTCATTGTTAGCTCCCACAGTGTTATGCAGTAATATTTACTGATGACGTCTCGAGTACAATTTATTGCGCATAATCATATCACATGATTATAAGCAATAAATTGTGCTCGAAACGTGGTTATCAGTTAATATTACCGTATGACATTGTAAGACTTTATCAAAATAAATTTTACTCATAATGGAATTATACTCTACCACAGTGCACAAGTTTTATTCTTATTTCATTGTTAGCTGATATATACATTTCGCATGTGGAGAAACTAGCTGAGGACGTAACTGGAAAAGTTTATTTTTATAAGAGATACGTGAATGACATAAATGTAGTTTGTGATAAATCGACAGGCGCTGTCGAAATCCTTAACCAGACTGACAGAGTACAAAACAGCATATCGCTAACATACGTTAAAGAGAATAATTATTGCTTGCCATTTTTAGATGTATTCATAACACGCCAAAGGATAGGTCAGTAGAACGAACTGTTTACAGAAAGTTCACATGGACGGAATAGTATCTAAATTATCCTAGTTTCTGTCCACTACAGTTTAAAATGGCGTTGGTTAAGTGTTTGCTCAAACGCATTCATGTACAGCTGACACAATCGAAGAAGAAACACGGCACCTCGTTGAAATATTGTTAGATAACAATTTCATTCCGAGATTCGTTAAGCGTTGCGGAATTATCAACCAAAGAGTTCTAATAATCTAATCAGTTCCCAAAAAGGACGTTTATATATCCTTGCCATTCAGAGGATATCAACAAATTCTGGACAATAAAGAAAGTTTCAAGGCGACAATTAATAAAACTTTCTATGCAGCTAAGCTTATCTTCATAGAGAAAACGAGATCTAAGCTATTTTGTAAACCCTCACAGCAGTCGAACGACAGTGTCACATCCCACCGTGCTTACCAATTTACATGCATGTGTTGACACACGTACATAGGAAGGCCCCATCGGTCTCTGAAGGTTAGGGCTAAAGAACATATTCCAAAGTTGCTGCTACAATAAATAAAAGCGCCGGATACAAATGTTCCCGGAAATAGATGTCCAAAATCATCTATAGCGGAGCACATCATAGAGACAGGTCATAAGATTGTTTAGAAAATTCTTCCTGGACTATCTAATTACAATGTTTAAAATTATTTGCATACTTCCACTAACTTTGTAATTATTATCGCATTTTTTCACGGACTGTATGTCACTGTACTGTCCTTTGTACATCATATGTTGACTTCATCTTTATTATTTGTCTTTGCCAATGTTTAATCTCTAATTGTGGTGTGTTGTGTCATACACTGACAATGTGTTTTATGATTTGATCTTGTTTGAGTGAATGAAGGTGACTGGACTGTGTGTGTGTGAGGACTGTTAGTGTATGACTCTTTTGGACTGGCTTTTGATCTCGCTTTGCTGTGAATATTCCACTTGATTCTAAGTGCTTGTTTTGTACTTAGACTGGATTGTATAGCTTTCTAACAGTAGTGTTAAGGTAATGTTATCATTGTTCAACCTAATCTCGAAATTATTCTAGGACAATCGTCTTTATGCTGTCTTCGAAAGCGTTTTGTGATTACGCGTTTCTCAAGTAGGTTTTGTCAGCTATACAGCAAGAGGTAGAGATAGATTTCCTGCATTCATACCTTAAACAGCCGGTTTCGGTCACTACACATACATTGAAGTGACAAGAAGACTCTAAAAGATCTGGATTTAGCAGGTGACTTATGTTTCATACCGCAAAACTTAAAGATTTAGAAGCAAAAACCAAAAATTTAACACAAGAATCAGTGAAGATAGGACCTCATTTAAATATAGACAAAACAAGGTTGATGAATATGCCCAACTAACAAGAACAAATGCCAGTCATAATCAACTGGAGAATCCTAAAGTAGGTGGTCTCTTTCAATTGACTGATCTGGGTGCAATCGTTTCAACCACACACACAGCATAGATGTGGATGCCAATGCTAGCTAGGATCGGGATCTACAACCCTCAATACAGAGAACAAGATTTGATTTTTCAATACGAAATCTCAAGTCACTGAGTGCTTCTCTATGGTTTATAGACTCGGTGCGCGCTTCACCAAAGACGTTTGCAACAGGTTAATACAGAGTTGTATAAAAAGTCACCTTTGCCTGGTGTCGAAGATCAGAGGGCCAATCAGAAATGAAAAGCAACAAGGAACTGTAGAAATCAAGAAACCAGACAATTGCCTACTGGCCAATGAATGGGCAGAAATAAGTGGGGATGTACTGGATACACTCTAAGGAAAACGTTCAGGGGCACCACACACATGTCAGGTACTTGAGTGGAATCCATATAATAAGCAACGAGTGCGTAGTCAGTTCGATGGTGGTATGGAGGATATCATGTAGAAATGAGCTTGTGGGTGATTGTTCAGCCAACCAAAATAGGTAACAGAGAACGAAGCTCGGTGAATTTTTGCTAGTGAGGCCATGCATTACATTCGGAATCTACAGGATATATAAAAACAAAATAATGGTAATAAGCATTGAGAAGTAATGAATAATTTTGTTTCTCTCTTATCGCTATTCCCTATTCAGTTCGACTTAAGCAAAGACACACAACGATTTGAGTCGAAAAATATATTTAAATATCAGCCCCATTATACTTTACACAATAATGTAGGATTAGAAAAATCACCAAGGATATGTTAGTTAGTCTATAATCATGATCAATAAAATAGCTGGCTTTATTTTACGCAGGCCAATTGTAATTGGTCTATTTCCAAACTAAGCTTGATCAGCGTATCACCAATAGGATGTGTGTGTATTGAAAACACATTAACTCCCCCTTCAGAAGAGACGTATTACTTGGGGTCCACCAGGCACCATACCGTCTGTTTTCCACACCTGGCTGATCGGCGTTGAGGGAGTGGTCTGCTGTTTACTGGAAGGTCTGAAGAATCCGTGGCCTCTTCGCCATCAGAGTGTGAGAATCTGTTGCACATATGATAGAGAAGATTTGTAGCTCAGGTGGATGATTTTGATGTGGTTGTGTTCTCTGAGCTGGATAGTTAATTTGCGAAGCTTACATCACCCTACTGGGTGACATCTTCAGAGCATACTTCAATTTGAAGTGAGCTTTTAGATTTCTCCACGAGTTTATTAATCATCTCTCCTGGCGACCTTGGACGTGATTGGTTGTTTTTGTGTGTTGTCACACCTTCTAGGATACTTGTACTGTCACTCATTGTTTCTTTTACTTTCAACTTTCAACAGCGAAGGAAGATAAAACCAACATCATCTACAAAATAAATTATATCAACTGCGAAAAACACTACATTGGCCAAAGTGGACGTCCCCTTCGTCTTCGTATCCACGAACATAAGCTAGCTGTCAAAAGACATGATATCCACTCCCTCATATCACTACATACAGGCAACCACGGGCATCAATTCGACTGGGACAATATTCAAATATTAGACAGAGAAAACACCAGGAATGCTAGAGAATGTTTAGAACCTCGCCTGGTATTCCAGTGAATCATCAATCAATAGACACATCGAAATAGACAAAATTTATCAACCAATAAGAAAGAATAGTCACACACAGAGGGTCAAAGTTCAAGTCAAAGAAACAATGAGTGAGAATACAAGTATCCTAGAAGGTGTGACAACACACAAAAACAACCAATCACGTCCAAGGTCGCCAGGAGAGATGATTAATAAACTCGTGGAGAAATCTAAAAGCTCACTTCAAATTGAAGTATGCTCTGAAGATGTCACCCAGTAGGGTGATGTAAGCTTCGCAAATTAACTATCCAGCTCAGAGAACACAACCACATCAAAATCTGTAGCACACTCGAGAACAGCTTGTTGTTCGAGGCGGGAACGTATGGCATCCATTTGATGTAGAGAAGCACAATGTACAGACCTCTTTGGTCGAGAAACAGGTGTTGCACCTTGTCTGAACATTGAAACATTTTTGGCGGGTTGGCGCTGATTAGGAACGGTGTCTGTAGTGAATTTTCAAGGATGACCATTGCGTGTATCGCTGCCTAAAACGATTTTTGTGTTTAACATTACTGCAGTCTTAGCATCGGTGTCGCATATACGGATAAGATTAAAAACACACCAAGTATCACAATACCTGCAGAATTATGGAGTTGTCATTTTTGAGCATCAACTGCTATTGCGTGAGCAACTGGGACTATGAGTATTTGAGGCAGGAATAAGGGGAATTGGGCCAGTAGTCAACGCAAACGTTTCAAGAGATTCGGCAAACTTCGCTGTTTTCAGAAAGGTGGCGTGGCCGAATGATTAAGGAGATGGACTGCTAATCCATCGGGATTCCCTATCGTGTGTTCAAATCCCATCCTCGTTGCCAAATATTTATAACTCGCATTATTAAATCGAGGAAATCTGCTGTGACTTTAGTGACAATGCTTCCACCTAATGCTCTTGATTAGTTAAAACAGAGACATGATTCCTCTGAAATTTTACTGACCAATGTGCATTAAAAACCTCAGATATAAAGTTTATTAGTAAGTTATGCTGAAAATCTCATACTTCATCTAAAATTAAATTAAGCGGCTATAATGGCTGTCAGAATAAAGAAGAGTTTAAATTACAGTCTTTGTTAATCTTCTCCCCATTTATATTGGCTCGCATTGCTAAAATCTCAAGATATATGGGAGGAGAATCATGTCGTTCCTAACTGATGTACATCATTTTGATTAAAGAAATAAAGAATCAGTCACCAGTTCCTCTCTCTATCCTTCTAGATTAATTGTTTATCTTAACCACTATACCTTAGTATATTGTATAATATAGTATAATAATAATATTCATTGATACTCCAGCCTGTGGCTATTTTTAAAGTTCTTATTATGTGACTGTCAAAAATCAGAAAAGATACGAACTGTCATAAGTATAGTAGCTAAAACTAATCAATACATAAGAGAAGTTGAATAATTTTGAAAAAGTTACAGTTCATTCAATGAATTATTCATTCGATTACACAAATGCGTCACCCTTATTGAATTTCTCTTATGTACTAATTATTATTAAGAACCATCACTAATTATTATTACTATTTCCATGGGTTATGGGTGAAACAAAGGGCTTCGACAGAACATCTCCACCTTGTTCTGTTCTCTGCAGCCCTATTCATGATTGCTCATAAGCTTTCGTTGGCACCTCGCGCAGTCTCCTCCATTTCGCCCTCGGATAGATGTCCAACCCATCGTCTCCCATTTTGGTAACACTCAAGCGCTGGCCTGGAGCGTGACGACACCCGATGATCCCCTCAGCTTGTGCCCAATCCATCTCTATTTTCTTTGCCATATTTTTTGAGCAATAGTTCCTTGATCGGTTCGTTGCCTCTCAGAGTCTCTTGTAGCTAATTCTTTCTAGCTCGTCATCGGAACTTCAGTATGGAGCCAGCGAAGGTGGCAGCTGTTGATAAATGTACACAGCCTGTTAGAAATAATATTAAAAACTATCCTTGTGACAATTCACACCTTCTGTTACTACTATCAACTGAAAAAACCAAGAATCGTGTACAAGTGCAATTTTACAGCTAAGAAAAATGAATTCAGAGATAAGAGTGCCTTCGCTAAACTACTTGTCTTGTGCTTTTCTTTCAATAATACTCAGATGGGGATTATTCGTGAACTAAGCAGTGAATTGTGTTTTACTCACCTGAACATATTGACCTCTACTGTTATGATAACTAAATATAAAACCACAAATGAATTTTACTATTCTATCTAAGTTATATACTCCTACAGTTAGAAGATGAAATGTGCGTCATATCACCAAATTATCAACCAACAGCTCAAAAACATCTGATCAGTAGACAAGTGTCATGAAAATACTATTATTATCTTATTATTGTTTCCTTTAATTCCTAGATGAACATAAGGCTTCAGCCGTGCGTCTCCATTGCGTTCGGTTCCCTGCTAGAGTCTTCACCTGGCTCCAAGTCTGCCCACACGTTTTCATCTCCTCTTCACATGACCTCCTCCAAGTCACTCTCTCACTGACGAACAACTCGCTGCTTCCCTTCCGGGTTCCACTCGAGCGATGGCTTGTCTAGTGATGTCACTTGATGGTTTCCTCAGAGTATGGCCAGCCAATCCATCTCCATTTCTTCCTGCCTATTTGTTTCACAATCGGTTCCTGGTGAGTTAAGTTCGCTCCCAGAGATTCCTCCTTGTTGCTGATCTCTTTTGGCCATTTGATCCTGAGTATTGAGCGAAGGTAACTATTAATGAAGGTCTGTAGTTTGTTTGAGATGCTCTTTATGACGCGCTGGCCAAGTCTCTGATCCATCCGTATAGTAGCACTGACTTCACATTGGAGTTGAAAATCCGTATCTTATTTTTGATGCTGAGTGCTGTTGACCTCCACACAGACTTGAGAATAGTGAAAGCTTGTCTTGCTTTTTCGATTATCGCTTTGATATCCCCGTCAGTTCCGCCTGTAGTTGAAACGATGCTTCTCAGGTAGGTAGGTAAAAGAGGTTGTTTCTTTCAGGTTCCTCCCATTTATGCTGATTGTTGTCTATTGTTATCGTTGCTGTTGGTGGTGTTGCCCAGGGATCTTCATCGCATCTGTTTTCTCTATGTTCACCTGATGCTTCTTCATTGCTGCTTTTCATTTGCATATCTTCCAGTTTTTTGTGTAAAGTCAGACATATATCATCGGCGAAGTCCAGATCCTCCAAGTTTTTTGTGTGGACTCATTTTATGCTTGTTTCCTAGCTACCCACTGTCTGTCGCATTATCCAGTCTACTGCAATCAAGAAAATCATTGGCGATAGTAGGCAGCCAGCTTGTCTTACTCCTGTCCTCACTTCGAAGGGTTCCGTAAGTTTCCCATTGTGGATTACTGGGCATGCAGCATTGTCGTACAGCTGTTGGATGAGATGTATAATTGTCGGTGGCACACCATAGTAGCGAAGTAGTTGCCAAATCACCTCTCGATCGACGCTATCGAAGGCCTTTTCAAAGTTGATGAAGTTGAGATAGAGAGAAGACTACCATTCCAAACTTTGTTCAATGATAATCCGTAGTGTTATAAAACCTTTAATTACTTCAAATTTGTATACTTCAATTTTTAGTTCCATTTCTAATGTGTATGAAACTTGGCTTTAACATAAACACACACACTGACCGAAGTAGACTTTGACAAGGACATAGTGAAAAAGGCCAGATAAAGTCACTTGATTTATGAGAAGGAGTTTCAACTGGTTCCTGAGAAATGAAAAAAAACAGTTACAAATATTCGTATCTTGGAATTCAGAGGTTAAGACCGAAGTGTTCCTCATATTTAAATTCCTTGCATTATTAATAATTGCTTGAAAAATCCCTCCTAAACGATCTAATCACAATATTTAAACTTATGCGGATGTTTCCACTAACTCTGTAAGTACTATACCTTTTACTCCTACAATGTATATCATTGTTCTGCCATTTATACATCATATGCTGACTTTGTCCTTATTATCTGTCTTCATCCGTGTTCATTCTCCAACTTCAGTGCTTCTCTTTCTAAAGGTTGTGCGATACATTGCTAATATGTTGCCTTACGGTGTGTTTTTATTTGAGTGAATGAAGGTCATTTCTGACATGGGACTGTGTGCAGGATGTGTTAGTGGACGTTTCGTGCTGGTAGAGTTTCGATCCCAGCTTGTTTGGAATATTCTACTTGACTCTCAGGGACCTCTTACAGTTAAATTTGGGTGGTTAACTAATTTTGCACTACAGTGCTTGTTTTGTACTACAAAGTCCTCTTGACTGTAAAGCTGACTAACAATACCTTTGATAAAAGTATCGTTGAATAGAGTCACATTGATTTATCGACGAATACTCATCTTTTCTTCTGTCTTTGGAGCATTTTGTTGACTGATGAGTCAGTTTATGGTCATAACAGATGGCGGAATGGGACAAGTAATACATATTCTAGGCTCTAATAGTTTTCCCTAAAATCCAATACTTACAATATGCAATATTTTCATTCACTACAATTTTGTTTTTCCACTTCAGATCCTAATTATCTTTTTCTATTGCTCGACACCTACTTTGCAGAAGAAGAACTGTTATAAAAATCAATAACTTCTAATTATCTCCTTCAAGATGTATGGTATTTACTGGCATATAAGAAATGAAATCTTACAGTGAATTACTGTTTGCTGGTTATTTTTCCTCCAAAAAACTGAATTACTTCAACTGGGCAAAAAGTGGGACATTTTTCCTACAATAATCAAACCTGAAATTAAATCATCCAGAATATTGGAAAGCCGAGAAATAGAAGACTGGCTGACTGAATTTGATGAATTGTCTAAACGAAACTTTGCTCAGCCTATAAGAGAGATAATTTCATCTGAAAAGCTCAGTAACAGCTTACTATTTTTGGTGAAAACCAAACAAAGTTTAATTCATCTGTGAGAAAAGGTGGTGCGGAAAGCTGACAAAACACATATTAAAATGATCGAAAAAGTTTTATCGAATCGTTTCACTGTCGTCAGGAGGCAATTACTTGTTCAGTACACAATTCTATTCATCTGGATGAGTTTTATACTTATCCTCGAGTGAACTGGCTTTCCATTTTTTTGAATTGTATTAGTATACAGCAAAAGGAGATCTAAATTCACCTGATCTAAAAATGTTATCCAAAATGACGAATGTAGATATCAGAAAGCCACCTAAAAAACAAGGTCAATTCAACTCAATAAGGAGTATCAGCAGTCATTCGTATTCCCTAAAACTTCATCTAATGAAATCAAAAATAGTATTGTCAGTCCTTACTTTGATTCAGCGTCAAAATACTCTCAGGATTGTGGTGGTACATATGTAACAACAGAAGACAAGGGTCAGGCAACAGATCATTTATTAAGGAAAATCAACATATATTTATAGATTTTAATGTACATTATTGTAGATTATTGTTAGTAGAAAATACAGTCTTTTGATTGGTTGTTTCTCACAGAAAGTTAACCTTGCATCTCTTTGTGGCTGTGTCAGATCATCCATATGCTAACTGTATCCGCCTACGCAAAGCTTTTGTTCTCATTTTCTCACCATCAATATTGGGGATATAAACATTGACGTCAATTACTGTCTACCAACTTTGGCTAGCAGCCAACTCTGAACACATATACATTTATTAAGTCAATACTTCCATTTTAAGGTCCATTATCAACAAACTGAAATAAGGAGGACCTAATTCACATTCTTAAATGTGACATCTAAAAAATGTAAGAATTGTTGTCTGAGCAGCAATTACAACGCCATGGAATAATGTGTCGAATAACTAAATAGGAAACAAAGATAAATAAACCAATATCGGTTACAGAGATCACTGAAAACCAGGGGGAACTGGACAGTTGTTTCATTCAGTATTGTGACTCCTTATCAGTGGTCTCGTATCCTGAGAGTGAAAGGTTAGATCTCTGGCAAGATTGCGGCTTCGCAATGAGGAAGAACCCCGAAATAGGACGAAACAGCTGTCTAATGCTCCCTGGTTTTTAATGATCTCTGTCCAGCTGATGTAGGTTCGTCATGAAAATCTAACAGTTGAAAAAAACAAAGACACCGTATACCTACTAGTCGCAAGAATTTTAAAAATTGCAATAATCACCAGCACTCACTTTGACTGAAATAATGCCAAATTTAACACTCACACTACAAACGTTTCTCATAATTTTGTTTATTCATGATAGAAAACCGTTTTTATTGAAACAGGGTAAATAATTATAGTGATATTATGAGCAGATTTTATAATTTTCTGGCATTTGCAACTGCCTGTAATAACGGCAGTAAAAAAGATTTATTTCAGATGACATGTTAACAATTAGTACAGGAATCCTCAGTGTATTCATTTGCAAGATATATATTTCCTCTTTGTACAAGATTTACAAATAAAATAATAATCTGTAGTATATAATGTGAGGCGGTGTTCTTTCATACGGAGAAAGATCCATTCCTCCACGATGTTTTTCCTTCATTTCCTTCCAGGACTGTATAACATTTTTTGAAAGATACTTAGAAATGTGCGCCTGTTTATATAGTGATTAATGGATATATTTGAATGATTAAAACAATAATAATAATGATTTGGTTAATTCCTAAATAGTAATTACGATACAGCATGGAATTCTCAGCACTAAGGAATGTAGAAAATTGTAACCATTATGATGGATGGGGATTTTAGTACACCAGTGATTTAAGCAGTCCGCTGACACATTCAGACGTAATATATTCTTTTCCACAGTCTACACTTTGAAACTTCTTACCTACTACTTTGAAAGAGTCAGGCGCAGAGAAATGTTTTCATTTGATTCATACAAATGCTTGAATGCGAGAACCATCGTTTATGTATCCTGCAACCTTATCAACTGAATTTTATCCATGCCAAGGCTTTCGTTCCACCCTCAGTCATCAATGCATTCAGCCAATAAGATTCTGAAAAATACAGAAGACTTAAAATAACTCAGTGGAGAGCTAGTGGGATGATAATTATTACTATTCTTATTTATGGTATTTTAATCTCTCGAATTTATGTCGAATGTCACATAGACTTGAAGACGTACAGGAGAAAGCCAACAGGTTGACAGAAGAAGCAGCGAGTGAAGACGGGGCTTCAGGTGATGAACATAGAGAAGTGATTGAGATAGCAAGCCAACAACAACAAGAAGCACCAGTAACTATCAGCAGAAAAAATTTGAAGAAGGCCACTCCCTTCACTCATCTGATCAGGCAGAGTTGTTTCAACTACTGACAAACTGCACGGATGTCGACGTCAAAACAAAAATCAGGAAGACAAAACAAACCTTTACCACTCCAAAATCAGCTTGCAAATCTCCTGTACTGCATTCAACACGAAGAACAAAATGCTGATTTTCAACAGCAATGTTTAGTCAGATGGTTCTTCTATATGGACTAGAAACTTTGCTTACGCGTCACGAACAGCATTTCCAACAGGTAACTGCAGACGTCTATTAACAACTGTATTCGCTGGCTACATGCTGAAAATCAGATGGTCAGCAGGAAAGACTAGAAACTCTGGGAATGAACCATTCAAGAAGCTGTCCCCCAAAAAAGACGGTGAAGAAAATGAGAATGAATCGGACACATGATGAGTCAGTCCATCACTTGAATGGCGCCCGAATGGGAAACGATGGGTCTAAAGCGAATAGAAGGATGACACGGACTAGATCACGGAATATGCATATCCCGGAGCCATCTGAGGTGGACTGAAGAGAGCAAGACAAATCGGAGATGTTCTTTTGAAGCCCTGTGTTCCACTCTCGTGTCATTAATGGCTTGGTTGATAGTGTTTCGGCTTCTGCAACTATGGTTGCGTTGTTGGAGCCACAGTGTAGAAACTTCCATCTGACGCACTTCTAATAGAACGAGACACTCATCCTAACTTTCACTGCTAATCACATTCAGCTAAAATAAAATAACATGCATTTATAGGAGATACACTGAAAGTATAAAATACGAGTTAATTGTCTCTTTGAAGTGTTTCTTCAGTCAGTGACCTTTTATTACCATAACTCTTACAGATAAAGCAAAGAAACAAGAGCGGAATTTGCATATACATATGAGACCTTACTTGGAAATCTCATATCCTAACGATTTCCAAAAAAGTGTTCTGTCTAACCTACTACATTTAGAAAATTAGACAATCTGGAATCACCCAACCTCTACTTTCACAATTTTTCAACTCTCGTATCTTACCTATTCTACTTTACTGCTCCCCATTAGTCTTTCCTGGGCTACTGAAAAAGGACTATACCATCCTGAGAAGGTTGTTGAAGGTGGTAAGTAGGACTAGTGGTGTAAAACTCAGTCAGTTTATCACTACATTAGTTGATAGGCATCTGAATACATGCGAAAAATGGTATAAAACCATACTCTCCGACCCCCAACAACCCCTCTATTCCCAACTCTCTCATTGTATCTCATCAAGTAGAACTAGAAATCAGTATAAAATAATATATGCTCGTACAGCCAAGTACAGGAACTCAGCGATACCATATTTGGCCCGTGTTCTAAGTGGCAGGGACAATGTTAGGCGCGAAACCTATGACTTGCTTTGTTATTAACAACATAATTTTAGGCTATTTTATTTCTCTCTTATTTTGTATTCTATAGTGAACTCCTTCTCAAACATACTTAGCTACCTAGATTATTTACATTGGCTTACTTTTTGTACTTTACTGTATTCCTTCTTTTGTGTATCTACTGGTTCCGACTATATTAGCACTATGAGTATTACAAAATTGTCCTGTCATTAACCATCATGTAATTATTAGTTTTTGTGGTTGTTGTTTATTTTTGTTCTGCAATATTAACTGGCAATCACTGGTTGTGAACGCCATTACCGCCATCTTAAAATTTTGTATTATGCAGGATTACTAACACTACCACTACAAATACTGCACTAGACCTGACAATGAAAAACAAAACAACAACCCTGAAATGTTATTTTATGATTGTTTCAACCAAATTAACTGATCATCTTGGCGATAAACATTCTTAACTATCATTTCATAACTTCTTGTATGACCATAGCTTTACTGTCACCATGCATAATTGTGGTGAGAGCGGTCTACAAGCCAAGTGGTGGACAGTAATTGAGGTCAATGTTTATGTATCAAATATTAGTCATGTTGTGGTGAGAGATGGTTGCTGGCCAAATTGGTTGACAGTAATTGAGGTCAAAGGTCAAGGTGGACAGGCGGTTACAGTTAACATATAGATGAACTGACACAGCCACAAGAGATGCAAGGTTAACTTTGTGTGAGAAACAACCAATCAACAGACTGTATTTTCTACTAACATTGACCTACAATAATGTACATAAAAATCTATAAATACGTGTTGATTTTTCGTAATAAACGATCTGTTGCCTGGCCCTTGTCTTCTGTTGTTACATTTGGTGTCGCTGCCTACCGACAAATGGAAAGCCTATGCCCTGCAGTTTTTGATGAAGACATATGGATCTTCGGGCAGGACTTTGAGGCTTATTCGCAGTTGAGTGGCGTTCAAGATCTGTCAGCGATAAGGCTGCTACTTGGGACGCTGCTGGGAGGTCGGGAGAAAGCAGCATATGGAAGTGTGAGGCGAAATACCTACGAATGTGCGACAGGGTCAGGCAAACAGTTTCCAAAGTGGGAAGGACCATATATGGTCACGTTGAGATGGGGTTACGCAGACACAATCGCAATGGTAAACACCGTTAAACAAGTGGACATCCGCAAGCGCCGTGATTCCAGACAGCAAGACAACAGAGCAAAGGCCCTAGAACCGAGAAGACCGAGCCGACTCCAGTCCAAACTATTTGACGGGGGGACGAGTGTGGTGAGAGCGGTCTACAAGCCAAGTGGTGGACAGTAATTGAGGTCAATGTTTATGTATCAAATATTAGTCATGTTGTGGTGAGAGATGGTTGCTGGCCAAATTGGTTGACAGTAATTGAGGTCAAAGGTCAAGGTGGACAGGCGGTTACAGTTAACATATAGATGAACTGACACAGCCACAAGAGATGCAAGGTTAACTTTGTGTGTGAAACAACCAATCAACAGACTGTATTTTCTACTAACATTGACCTACAATAATGTACATAAAAATCTATAAATACGTGTTGATTTTTCGTAATAAACGATCTGTTGCCTGGCCCTTGTCTTCTGTTGTTACATAATCATATCATAGCTTTCACTACCCAATACTGAGACATTATTTTATGTTACTTATTCTCCTTTCTACTTCTTGATATTTCATTTTTGTATTTTTTATTATTTTTGTGTTTGTTTTTTTGTTGTTGTTGCCTTTATATTTATTTTTCGAAGTACTCCTTTTAAGCGTTGGATAAAATTAGATGCAAATATTGTAGATATGTGCTGAAAATTCCACACTGTACCACTAGTACTGTTTCTGGAATAAAGCAAATTATTATTATTATAATAAGCGAATTCATTCCATTTTAAGCTAAAATAATCTCAGTTGACTATTTTGTAACCTCAAAATTACGCATCACTGTCACATTCCCAATTATTATTATTGTTCCCTTGAGGTCCTAGTGGAACATAGGGCTTCAACTACACGTCTCCACTTGCTTCTCTCTTCTGCTGTACTTTTCACTTGCATCCGTGTTAGTCCATACTGTTTCAATTCCTCTTCACACGATCTCCTCCATGTCACCCTTGGATGTCCCACTCGCCGCTTCCCTTTCGCGTTCCACTTGAGCTACGGCCTGACGCGCGATGTCACCCAGCGGCCTCCTCAGCTCAGTGAGTGTCCAATCCATCTCCACTTTCTTCTGCATATTTCTTGGGCGATTGGTTCTTGTTTCGGTTGTTTGTTCCCATAGTTTCTTGTTGGTTCTTATTCTTTCCGGCCATCTGATCTTGAGTATAGAGCCAGCGAAGACAGTTGTTGATAAAGGTCTGCAACAGGCTGTTGGAAATATTCTTTGTGACCCACTGGCCAAGTTTCTGATCCGTATAGCAAAACTGACTTGACGTTTCTATTGAAAATCCGAATTTTGTTGTTGATGCTGAGTTGAGTGACGAAGATTTCCAGATTGGTTTCAGGATGATGAATGTGTTTCTCATCTTCCCGATTCTCTATTTGACATCCTCGTCTGTTCCTCCTGCAGTTGAGACAATGCTCCCTAGATAAGTGAATGAAGTAACCTCTTTCAAATCCCTCGCCTAGATTACTAGGTCACTAGTATTCTAGCCGGTCCCAAGCCCAGATAAAGAGGGGGGGTTGGGGCGTGGTGCTAGCAACTCCACCCCCAAAACTTAACCAAATTGCTACTAAGGCTTCTACGAACATACATATTAAAAATTCTACAAATACAAACATTCCCTATACAATAAAAATATTTATACTAAAGCTTTTCATTTTTCTTTTCTTCCTTTTGAAAAATTCTATTGACAGCTATACATGTTAAACGGGGTTTCGTTCAATTTCACTCTACCCAAAAGTAGTAGTAGTAGTATGTTACATTACTTCTAGAAAAAAAGAGATATTGATGAGAGGAGTCACATGAAACTTCTACGCAATATTTCAATTACTGACTATGATTTCTTAATAGGCAAAGCATTTTGCAATACATAATACACAGTAATTTACATTTAATTTGTACACACCCTTTAATAACCACTTTATTCCTATAGATACGTAAATTTTTTAACTAGTCTCTCCAACTGTGATTAGAACAACTCACGTCATTTAACAGTGAATTAAGCAGTTTTCATTTGCACAGGGTTTTTTCCTAAGGATATCTACAAACAGACTTCATACTGCATAGAATAATAAATTAAGCAATACGTAATTACTATTATTATTATTGCCTTGGGCTCTGAGTGAAACATAGGGCTACAACAGTCCGTTTTCAGTTTGTACAGCTCTCTTTACTCGTCTTAATCTGTCCCCACGATTGCCCATAAGCGATCATCTCCTGTTCACACGCTCTCGTCCATGTCACCCTCAGAGGTCCAACTAGTCATTTCTCAATAGAATCCCAGTCAATTGATGCTATGTCATGCAATGGTCTCCTCGGCAAGTTTCCGATCTAATATTTTGGGCAATAGCTCCTTGAATGGTACGTTCCCATACTTTCTTGTTTTCAATTCCCTCTGGTTAGCTATTTGATATTCAATATGGAGTGAAGTTACCTGCCGTTATAAGCTTCTAGTGGTCTGTTAGAAAAGTCTCTCCCGACGCTCCAAGTCCTTGATCTGTAAAGAAGAACTGACTGGCCAACTTAATAATGGTGTTGGAAATCCAAGTTTTACTGTTCATGCTGAGTGCAAGAGATTTCCAAACTGGTTTCAGAGTTATTAGTGTGAGTCGTGTCATCCTGATTCTTGTTTTGACATCGTCATCCAGCCAATCTGCCTTTAGTTGAAACGATACTGGCTACATAAACGAAAAGCTGAAATCTTTCAAATTTCTACGGTTGAAAGTGATTTCTTCTCCTTGTTGTTGTTTATCTGTTGGTTGACTATCTTTATGATCTCCGTTTTTTCCGCATTCACTGAAGTCCTGTCTGTGCTATCAGTCTTTTCCAAAAACACTATATGTCATTCCAGAAGTTACTCATGAAGTAATTACGGCTGCCTATATTTATCACGAGACAGTGGGAAACGAGAAGAGGGGGATATCCTGGACCGACGTGAAGAATCTAGAAGACCTGGATTTCGCGCGTGGATGATTTATGTTTGATGTCACACAAAATCGAAGACTTACAAGCGAAAACCGACAAACTGGTCGAAGAAGCAGGCAGTGAAGACAGGACTCCAGGTGAACATAGAAAAGACGGAAGTTATGAAAATAACCAACCAGCCAACAACAACAGCAGCAACATCCAGCGCCAATCACCATCAACGGGAGGGATTTGAAAGAGGTTACTTCATTCACTTGTCTAGGGAGCATTCTCTCAACTACAGGAGGAACGGAAGAGGATGTCAAATCGAGAATGAGGAAGGCGAGAAACACATTCATCAACCTGAAACCAATCTGGAAATCTTCGTCACTCAACCCAGCATCAACAACAAAATTCGGATTTTCAATGCAAACGACGTCAAGTCAGTTCTTACGTACGGATCAGAAACTTGGCCAGTGTGTCACAAACAATATTTCCAACAGCCTGTTGCAAACCTTTATCAACAGCTGTCTTCGCTGGCTCTATACTCAAGATCAGATGGCCGGAAAGAATCACCAACAAGAAACTATGGGAACAAACAAAACAAGAACTAAACAATCGCCCAACAAATATGCAGGAGAAAGTGGAGATGGATTGGACACTCGCTGAGGAGGCCGCTGGGTGACATCACGCGTCAGGCCATAGCTCGAGTGGAACCCGAAAGGGAAGTGGCGAGTGAGACGTCCAAGGGTGACATGGAGGAGATCGTGTGAAGAGGAGTTGAAACAGTATGGACTAACATGGATGCAGGTGAAAAGTACAGCAGAAGACAGAAGCAAGTGGAGACGTGCAGTTGAAGCCCTATGTCCCACTAGGACCTCAAGGGAATAATAATATAATAATAATATTTATCACGATCATCTGTAATAGGGAATATGAATATGTTGAATGATGTAGACGATTCCTTGTTGAAATCTTCCACTCGAATTAAATGTTAATAAAAATCCAGTGTTATTCAACCGTAATGGTACTTTGAACACTTCTTTTGCTTGTCAACTTGACCTCTATGCATAGGTTAAACTGTTTGCCTTCCAGGAGCTCATATATAAACAGTGGTTTTCAAGAATGCTAAGAAGAATATACTATTTCAAACTGGATATACTGAGACTTCCGGTGAATTCCATCCAAATCCAGTTCAAAATGATGCTAGAAAAAAAACTAACGATTTCAGATTGTATCACTTTTATCACAAGTGGGCACAATGGTGAACCGGGTTGATTCTTCACCTTCAGAACAGAATTGCCTATATTTTATATTTATACCTGAGTAATAAGTGTCATGAGGAAAATGGCTCCTATGTACCTTGATGTCTAATTATTCCCATAATGGTCCAACTTGAGAAAAAACTTCAGGTACACTATTAAGCCTAATTAAAAGAAACCTGATAAATTATTTACAGTTGTTAATATTAAATGAAGTATTTAATTATTGTGAAAAGTTTTTTTACATCCAAATTACGATAGGCAAACAGTGCAGTTAATAATGAAGTGTAATGAATTCGCCTCACCACAGTATCCCGTGCAGTTAATTTCTTCATCCAAAGTGTGTCTGTAAGGTTAAAGTGTTCAGGTATAACTAAATGAAGTCTAGTAACTTATCTCTTGTACAATCTTTAATTTTCAAGAGTTAATTTGTGGGTATTTGATTGGTTTCTGGTTTTACTAGGAATTGATAAGAGTTAGAGAAACTTCATGCATTTATTCCCCTTGATGAATTTAAATAAAGCAAGAACAACAGTGGTTTGTGCAGAATAATATGGTACCATCATTTATTTCGTCGGCTTCTCATCATCTGCTTACAGCCTAAATAAATTGTGAGGTTAAGGTACAGAAAAGTTTTAACATACTTGCAAATTTTTACATGTTTTCAGTTGACAGAAAGTTCCACAATCAGTGAAAAGTGCTCAGAAAATTGTGCTTATATAGTTTTTACACAGGCAGTTCAAGTTAAAGTAAATGTATGCATACAATGGTAAAGGAGTTACGTAATAAAGACGAGAGGTGAGTAAGACGATGAGTAACTAATACATTTTGGTAACGATGTACTGAGTTCAAATCACGTCATAGAAACAAGTTAGAGAACAACTGGAAACCGACAGGGAGTACTCGACAGCTGTCACGTCCTAGTTTCAGACTCATAGTCAGGACGCACTTACCGGTATTCCAATACAAGACCTTCGATTACAAAGTGAGCTTGTAGGCCATTAAGTCGCTGTGACCCAGTCCAATGACCCATGAATTCTGACTTCTACCAATTCGTAGTATTGGCGGTACCACTAGCTAGTGTAATTGGCGGCTATTTTTCCCTAGTCACAAGCCCTGTTGGGTGCTTAATTCCCGTGAGTTTCAAACTAGCATGAAACAGCTTCTCATCACCCTCTGATTTTCAATAGTTCTCTGATTGATATAAGCCTGCGATCAGACTTGAAACAATCTTTTATTATCGGTTTCTCTATATCATTTATTATTATTATTGTTCCCTTGGGTTCCTAGTAGAACATAGGGCTTCAATTGCACATCTCTACTTGCTTCTGTCTTCTGCTGTACGTTTCACTTGCATCCATGTTAGTCCATACTGTTTCAGTTCCTCTTCACACGATCTCCTCCATGTCACTCTGGAACGTCTCGCTCGCCGCTTCCCTTTCGGGTTCCACTCGAGCTATGGCCTGACGCGCGATGTCACCCAGCGGCCTCCTCAGCGAGTGTCCAATCCATCTCCACGTTCTCCTGCATATTTGTTGGGTGATTGGTTCTTGTTTTGTTTGTTCCCATAGTTTCTTGTTGGTGATTCTTTCCGGCCATCTGATCTTGAGTATAGAGCCAGCGAAGACAGCTGTTGATAATGGTCTGCAACCTGTTGGAAATATTCCTTGTGACCCACCAAGTTCCTAATCCCTATAGAAGAACTGACTTGACGTTTGTATTGAAATCGGTTTCTCTGTACATACATAAATTTCTGTAAGGTAAGAACAGTAATGATCATGATGATATAGAAAGCATCTAAAACTTTTCTTTATCCTTGTTACTAATTTATCCTGCTGAGGACAGTTAAAAAACACAACTCTGGATAATATTCTCCGGTCGGTTTGACGCAATCAGCAATTGTATGGCATATTTTCATTTTCCTGGTGTACTGACTTCATATATTGCATACACTTAGTTTATGTCTAGTGTGAAACTTGATTTGATTTGAGAATATGAAAAGTGGTTAATTTAAAAAAATAATTTAACTGACTGAAGAGGCCAAGTAAAAATCTAAAAAACTGACTAATTAATGAACAAAGAATATACTCTAAGATAAATTCCTCATCAGGTTCCATACTTATATGACCATAACCATAGAGAAAATATTCTTATTAACAACATTAATGCTGTTTCATATTACATTGCATCAACAGTGTCGGTAGATTACCTTTCAAAAGCATCAGTAAGCGACAGATAATATTCATTAATATAACATTAACTAAGCTGAACGTCAGACAAATTAAGGGAACTAATGGAGATTCCATGAATTCACAGGTCCTACATCAGGCCAAGCTAGCAACAGTGGCTTGCTTGACCTGCTGTTTCTCTACTCAGAGCTTTGATTGATCTAAACGATTTGCGACAGCCTCTTCTGTTTGGAGTGTTCCATATCTGGAAGCCTTTGGTCATTTTTATGGTATCCGACAGATGATAGAGAAGGAATCTTCAATGCCAGCTAGCTTTGCGGCCTGTTTGGATAAGGTGATGTAATATAGAACTGTTGATGGTTGTAGTAGCACTGTCATTAAGCCACACTGGTAGGTGCATATCATCGCTCTCTCTCACTTACATATGCTTTTGAAATATATTCCATCGATACTAGTGATTCAATGTCACTTAATGTTGTTATCAAGAATATTTCTCTTATTATTATGGTAAAAGTGGTGTTCAATTTAGTACTACAATTTTACACATTACCACATACACACATGTATTTTGGACTATAATCTTTTAACAGTCTAATTGCGAATAACTTTTGTAATTCTGATCTCAATGGTTCGATGTTACTCTCTTTTCAAAAACCACTAATGTTGTCAATAACAATCATTCTTCCATTATTATGGATGGATCTAAAACTGTAGAAAAGAATAGTCTTTGTTCAGTAATCAATATTTAAATCATTCAGGAAAATTTCACAAGTGAAAAAGAATGCCTCATATCATAAACACTTCATATTAAGTGGAATCCAAATTGTCTGAATAGGAATGATGGAATAAGGCGGAATTTGACCTGGTTGCAACACCTCCCCTCCTCCATGAAATGATAAAATCAACATGAATGCAATACGCAATTGCATTATATAAACACATGCTGCTTTTATCATTTCACACACTCATCAAATCTAACAATCTGTACATGGTTTCGTTATCTTTATCAGTTGGCCAGCTTCACAACGTGAAAATTACTTCATGCTAAAGAACTATGATCACTTTGCTGCATTTAAGCTGACAGTTTTTAAATTGCGGTTTAATAATACTTTGATAAGGCTATTAGCAGCATTTACTAGCAAAAAATTAGTAAAAAGAATATGGTTTTTTCTCCTTCATTGCGAAATACAAAAACTTTTATAATAATTGTATCCCTGTACTTGATAATTCGTAGCGTGAATAACTCTGAGCACCTGTATCACTGAAAAGAATTTCAATGGCCAAAGTGAGTCATACTTCAGTGAAAGGCTACATTAGACGCAAATGTATTTCCTATAAAGTGACTAAACACATGTACTGAGGAACATAAGCCTTTTATATTACCCAGTAGCTAAAATTAATTATTATGTTCATAAATATTTCCTTATAATTAGATTATATATCACAAAATATCACAAAAAGAGCAACACCAGCTGGAATGCAGTGCGTACATCCAATAATTATTTCTATGTGTGTCAGACTAAGGTCTTTGTGCTAATCTTATTAGTTCATTATCGTGTTAGTTTACGGTGAATGCAAATCATTTCAGACTAGAATATTATTTTCTAAATTCTAAAACAATACTGAATTGGTAACATCCTACATGTTGTTAACGGCTGCCTCCTAGCCATCAAATTTACAACTGAAGTAGAAACCGGAGAGACAATCTACTTTCTGGAAGCTCGACTAACAAAGGCGGCTGGTAGAAGCTCGAACAGAGCAGTAAATAGAAAGCCTACATCCAACGGCCGGCTGACAAAATCTTACATTTGGGTACCCATCAATCACAAGCGGAACCTGATATCATCTCTTGCAAATAGAATCCGAAGAATCTGAAGCCCTGAACCAGTAGAAGAATAGATTACTTTTTCTAGGAAGTCACTACTGGAGAATGTCTATCCACTACGCTTTATAGATAAACATATAAAGCTCAAAAACTATGAAGAACAACCCATCTACCTGCCGAAGAAGATGTTATGGTTGATTGTGGTGGTGAAAAGAGACGTTCTAGCCAAAATCCTAAAGAAGAGAATATCTACTACCATGAAGAGAACGTTTTCTGCTGCTACATTACGACTGGTATTCTCAAGTCGCCTACTAATTCCAACAACTCTAAAGATAAACTATTACATTTGATCACTTGCTCATGTGGAGCGAGAAATGTAGGTCATTCGACAAGTGCTATATCTAGAAGATTCAAAGAATATTATCCCGCCTGGCTACGAAAGGGTAATAGTGGACCTACAAGGAGTGCTATTATTGAATATATATATTCTGCATTGGTCCCTTATTATGTAAGCAGAATGCATTCAAAGTTATCTACAAAGTCGAAAGAAACCTCACGTAAACAGTAAGTTTCTGTGCACTTTGTATTACCAAGGCCTTATCGATTCGTTTGGAAAACCCAGATTTATGTACACAGAAGAAATTTCTCCATCTCCTCCTTCTACCTTGGTTATAATTCCAAGTTGTATAACCTTGTTAGTAGTGCTTTTTTTAAATTTTAGTTACATCTTTTTCTTCGCCAACCCTTTATCTCTTCCTTTTATCTATTACATAATTTATTTTGGACGCATGGCTCCATGCTTTTTCATTAATATCCTTTTTTTGGGATTCTCCCATATTACGCAACCCTTGTCAGTACTTCACCGCCTAGTTAGAGTTGGACTATTCGTCACATTTCTGAAACATTTTGATGACGCAATCGATAACCGTAACTAATTTTTATTCCTGTCTGACAAACCTTATGTACACACACGTACAAAAAATAATTATATATATATATATATAAGCGCGATGGTACAGCTACGTGAATCAATTCGCCGAAAAGAGACTCTCCGCTGAACTTTCTGTTCTTAGAAACTTCTGACAATAAAGAATACTCGTCAGTGCCATTTTCTGTTCATTGTAGGACTAACTAAACACAAAGGATGATTGACAAATGTTCTTAACTAGCTCATAAACCATTAAAATCTATGAATCTAGTTTGCTTATCATCAAATCTTTAATTGGTAATTTGAATGACTGGGCGACATTACCTTTATAACATAGAAACTATTCTAGGTTACTGTAATACCTGTTTGTGGATTGTTAAAAATTGCATAAAAGCTCATGATGATGAAAATTACAGCGTTTATTTTATTTCCATGAATCGCGTACACTTAAATTAGTTCTGTTATAATGTGCTCCTCATTCAAATACCTAATAATTTGTTATTTATAATCAAGTAGATTCACATTTATTGATTAGCTAAAGAATGCTTGAAGTCTATGTTAATTCTTTTGTAATAATTTAATTCAATTTCAGATTTTTCCCGTCAGTTGATTGTACAGGAGTACTCAGTCTCAGGTCGAAGCATCTACACAAAGAGCCAACATGTCAACCCGAGACCAAGCACTTCGGTCTAATCAACCGACAGGAAAAATCTAAAAATGAACTAAATAATTAATATGACCCGTTGAAAGGGAGGTGACTCATGTGGTCCAAGTGGTCTAGTGGTTAACGCTTTGCCGTTTGAAACTATGGCACTGGGTTCGAGCCTCGGTGTGGACACCACCAGTCACTGAGGAGTGCGGGTACATCCAACTGACGAGTCCTAAATTTGACAAAACGTGCCTCCTGGATTCCACTGCTAGTCACCATTCACCTTTTCTAATAAGTTTCCACGTCTGTCTAAACCTTTCTTCAGTCAGTCAGTTGAAGGTGCTGACAACACTTTTTCTGGAAGTCATTTCCATGAGTGTATGACTCGGTGTCAGAACCAGTACTCCACAAAGATATAGTCCCTCCTTAGCTTTTCAACTCTCCTGTTATATCCTCTGAGGTGTTCCGACTTGGTGAGGAGAAGCGGATAAAATAGACTGGGTGCGTAGTCACTATTTAAAATTGTAAACATTGTAATAAGATCTCCTCTCTGCCTGTGGTATGATAGAGGGAATAAATTCAGACTGTTAAGTCTTTCAGCACATGATAAATTGGTCATGCCAACAAACATACGTGTTGACTTCCTTTGAACCCTTTCTAGGAGGTATGATTCCCCCTTAAGACAAGAAGTAGTTGCATGGATACTCTTTTGCAATCTTGACCTTACTAGAGACATATGTAAAGAGGTAAAAATATCTTTGGTGAATCTCGTAAGCGCTCTGAGTATTAAACATAAAGATCCGAAACTTCGATTTGCTACCACTCTACAGTGTGCATAGGTTTCAGGTCTTGGCTTATTATGACACGTGGATCCATATGAGTCCGAGCTGATGAGAGTGTCATTCGCTCTTACTTGTACGAGCCGACGCTGAAGTATGCAATACGCATGGTTGCGTATTTCACCACGTTGATCAGAAGCATCCATTCTTTGGACCAGCCTAACAGTTTTCTGAGATCATTTTCTGCAAAGTAAGCGTATCATTATTACCCTTTTGGCCCTCTCTAAATTGTTAGGTCATCTGAGTAGAGGGCTATAGGGGATTTGGTGAATACAGATAACTACTCAGTGATATATAAGATAAATAGAAGCACCTTAGATACAACGCCTTCAATATTGTCTTCTGTGCTGTATGTCATAAAGGGGACTTGCTATTTTTGGCATTGTAAATTGCACAGTTTATCATCAGAGGTCTACACTAAGATATAGTTGTCTCCAGGTGTCCCTTCATTCAAATTATTCTTCTGTCTGCAATTTAAGTCGTCCCGCTTTTATTCATCTTAACTGTCAATTTGTAACCTGTAAATTAACAATTTCGTCATCAATTATTGTTTTGCTCCTTGTTCTAATACCAAGTCTGGATTCTCCTTGTCAGTCTAAGGAATTGTTTCCTGTGAACTATTATCTGATTTTCTTCCCTCCATTCATCTTTCATTAAGGAGTTGATTTGTAAGTAACTGATGTGTTTCAAGTTTGATCACAGATTGATATCAGTTAGAGAACCACCGAAAATGACAAATTCCTGGACAGCTATTTCGGACTAGTTTGAGATTGTTCAAGAGTATGCACCCACTGGGGTTCAAACACCAATACCTGCTGCTCAAAAAGGAAGCTCGTAGACTATTTAGCCACTAAAACCCAATTTAGTGACCCATGATTTTCAACTTCTACCAGCTCATGATTTTAGTGAAACTACCAGCTATTGTTAGCAGCGAGTATTTTTCCTGATCCGCAACCGGATGAACGCTGCGACTTCTGACAATAACTCCAGTCACTAACAAGCATCTGATTAAATTTTAATTTGTACTTTGTAGGTATTCGATTTATTGCAGGTTTGACTACGGATTGATGCCAGTTTTACTTTGTCTTCTCTGACTAGTTCTTAGTACTTTAATGTCAAAGTTAGAAACATGTACTCAGCTTCAGTGGAGAAACAGAGTTAGCATTAGCGGGTCTGTGAATTCCAGTCTGAGTGGTTAAATTATCAGCTTCCTTGGACTCATAACTTAAATATCGTATGTTCACTCTCTGATGAGGTCATGGGTGGGCACTGATAAAGAGTCTCGAAATAAGGCGAGGCAGTGGCCAGTGCTCCCTGATTTTCAGTGATCTATTTAACTGATGTTGTTTTGCGACATAGCCTAACAAATGAAATTAAATCAGTACAAGAGTCATCGAACACAATTTTATGTCGATAATTTTATCTAAAATGCAGGATTATGAACAATAAATTAGATTTATACCGTAGGTAAGAATTTGTATTTGACATTTTTTTCCTTCACGTTCCCCAGTGGAACATAGGGCTTCAAGCTAGTGGCTAGAAGTTTCTGTAGCAGTGTTTATTTTTACAGGATGGGGTTGCTAGCCTCCTGCTCAACCTTTCCTCTTTACCAGCATTATTTCTGGCTTAGCGAGGTAAAGGAGTGCGTCGGCCGGGGATCGAACCCCGGACCATGTGGATGGTCGGCGAGCGTTCTTACCGCTATGCCACCGACACTGGTCACCACTAATTTGAAACTTCTTGTAAACAATAAATCAGGTATATTTTTGAAAGTCACAATATTTAACATGGTTAACGCATAAAACTATGGACAGCGAGGAGTAATCACCTGGCAAAATAATGATGGCTACTGGAAAGAAAATTTGTCTTTCATAACCACATCACTTGTTTTATTCCAGATGAGTGATAAAAATTTTAAATATGAAATTCGTTTACAATTACACTTCACCTAACTATTTCTTCACTGCAGATCTTTATAAATTCAAAACTATAAAAGCTATAAAATATAAGTGCTAAACAGTTAAAAGGTGTAACTCTAAAGAAACTGACCTGTTTCTTTTTAAAGCCGAATTGTCGTGGCCTGAAAGCAGGAAACCAACCTTTCCTTCTTACTGTATAGTTGACCAAAACTTCCTTGAGAGACGGCGCACAGTCACGAAACGCTCCAAAGACGGCAAAAGGAAGATTATTCCCCGATAAATCTATATGGTTCTATTTAGTAATAATAACATGCAAAAACCAAAGCTCACTTCAATATTTCTGTTAGAAAGCTCTACAGATAAGATAATGTCCTATTACGTAACAAGTACTGTAGAACAAAATTAGTAAACCCCCAAAATTCAACTTTAAGGTATATCTGGCAATTAGGTAGAATATTCCAAAACAGGTTGGATCAAAAACTTTGTGGACAAGAATCATTCACTCAAACAAAATCATCATCAATGTATCACACAACTACCACAAGGAGAAGCATTCAAGTTATAGATTTGACTGGGAGAAATATAAATAATAAGGATGAAGTCAGCTTGACTGACTGACTGGTTTCAACATAGAACTTTGCACCGATGTACAACAGTTCGAGTCGCCACACTCCATGTAGTACACAAAGCAAGGGAAGAAAGTAAAAAGGAATACAAAATAGACACAGTAAACAAAAATATGAGGTAAAGAGAATAGTAATATCGAAGAACCATATAATTTTATTGGAAATTATATGTCACAAGGAGTGGATCCATCTGCGCCATTGAAAAAGATGAGTTTGAGCCATATCACCAATTGTCTCCAGCCATTGGTTTTTACACTCCCGAGATCGCAACCAGTCAGGAAGTCTACATCTTCCTACATGGCTTAAACTAACTACTGTGAACTTCATTGACTCATGAGGTCATGTTTTGGTTTGACCACCACTGGTTCTTTTCCAACCTGACTATATGTCAGCTAACATTACCCGTTATCGACGAAGGCGATGGTTAGGCATGCATGCGTAACACATGTCCTAACCATATCAATCCGCGTAACTTCACAAGCTCGTCGATTGATTTCCCCTCTTTATCTAGCACTCGACCGAAGTCTAAACTCAATATTGCTCGCCCTATTATACCACTTCACAAAGGAGATAGAACGCAGACACCTTTGATCAAAGAGAGCTAACTGGGCTTTTCATGTCTTTCACTCTCAATGACCAGGTCTTACAGTCATAAAGGAGGACGGAGTGGACTGCTGAGCAGTGCACACGCCCTTCGGTCGACATCCAGCAGGATATCACGTCTACGCAATAGGCGGCGTAAACTGACATATGCGAAACTAGCCTTATGTATCCGTGCTGAGATTTCATCATCGATCAACCAGCTTGCGTAGTCTGATGCGACTTCCGAAATAAGTGAAGCGGTCAACGCGCTCTACCAACCACTTCACCCCCTATTTTAAAGTTAGGAGTCAGTGTAGTCCAGTCCTGTAGCATCATCTTACATTTTGCGGGAACGAGTCGCATGCCAAACATTCGCAGATTGCAGCTCAAGGTGTTCAGAAGACTGCATTTCGTCAGCGTCTTCACCTAGGAGGGAGGATTATATCATCTGCATATTCTAAGTCAACGAGATTATTCATGGCCTGGTAAGAAGTCAATCCCTGAGTCTCTGAAGTTTGTCAGGGTTAAATCCATTAGTACATCTATGATGAAATTGAATAGAAATGGGGATAATGGGCATCTCTGTCGAAGTCAACATATGATATGTAAATGTCAGAATAATGATATACAGTGTAGACGAGAAATAGGATGATAAATACAAAGTTAATTAAAACATTCGAATTAGTATATACATTGTAATTATATGTTATGCAGGATGGAGTTTCCAAACGACTATTCCTTTAGAGTAAATAGTTGAAGTGTGCTTGGAAAAAGTGAGATAGTTGATTCTACCAGAATAATATGAGCTGCTTCTTTATCATTTCCCAGTTTCTTCCTAGCTTCCTAGCTGCAAGATAAACAATACAAAAATAAACATTACATAAAAGATTTTGACAAATGTTTTACGCGATAATAAGGAACATTTGGTAGAAAGGATATAATGTCATTTAGACCTTCACAGGACAGTGTTGTCTGTATTCCCCACCCACCCACAATTATGACCTTGGAACCCTACTGGTTTTTGACTGCTTTGACTTATTAATGTAATTTCTGTCTCTCAAAGTCACTTAAAGTAAATACAAATATATTTATATACGCAAATGCTGTCAACCATTGTCCGCTGTTGATTCGATACAGTAAAAGACCTCTACGTCAGTGCTGTATCTTCTTGTCTACTTGAGTCGCGGTTTCGGTGGTATAATATCGCGCTGTTGTTATTGTTATTAGTGATTAGAACAATAAGCTCGCGAATCGACTAGGTAAGAAGTTCGTCTAACGTAAACTACTACCGTCATAACAATTAAAAGTTAACACAACTGAACACTTATAGGATAACTAGACGAATATTGTTGAAAGAAGACAGACTTCAAATCTTTTGGGTTGAAACATTTTAATTTTAAAAAGTATACGAATACAATGGGTTACATAACTATAGAAAATATGTTCTATAAAATAGCAAACGAATGGGTAAAGTGAGTGACGTTCAGATGGAAACAGATAAAGTCTTCTAAACACAACAGGAGATATAGGAGAAAACATGCAGTACTTAAAATTGTATAACTTTGTTTGTTTTGTAAGTCCAGTAATCAAGGCAGTACAAGGTTGAACACTACTCTTTTCTGAATACATAGACATGTGTGTTCACTTTATTCATATTTTAATGTAGGAAAATTCCACATCTAGACGTTTAGAAGACAAAAGGATTGATCGAAGAAATATTTACTTTCCATTTAGATCCTCATCTCTGGTGCTTCTCTAACAGATATATATATATAATATATAGCATTTTCGATACAATACAAAGACATTTCGCCACCCCTGATAAGTCGATGTTGGCTAATTATTGTTAATAAACACATTGCCGCTAGATCAGTAAATTTTTTTTGTATTGCATTAAAGTTACCATACATGTTAGAGTCAAGCCAGAGGTGAGGATCTACTTGAGAAGTAAATATTTCCTCGCTCAATCTTTTTTTATCTATATTTATTTTATTCTTGTGCGTTCTGAGTGGGACACAGGTCTTCAAGCTTGAGTCTTGAAGTTTCAGCAGCACTGGTGTTTATTTTTCATAGGGTGGGGTTGCTAGCCACACGACCAACGTCCCATCTTTACCACCCGGCTTACTACTAGCTGAGAGGAGGTTTATAAGTGCTTCGGCAGAAGATTGAACTCCAGACCACGTGCGTGGCTGGCGAGCATAGACCTACGTAATTTATATTTTTCTGGGAGTACTGGACAGCTGTTTCGTCCTAGTTTCGATCTTTTCATCAGTACACAACCACCACCAGGGTTCGAACCCACGACCTTCTGCTTACAAGGCTAGCGAGCTCGTAGACCATTAAGCCACTGGGATGCGATCCAATGGCCCATGAATTCTAACTTCTGCCAATTCACGATATAGCGCAACCGCTGGCCAAGTATTTGTCCTCACACACGACCTGCTGCACCATGCTGGTCACGACTTCCCACTAGAACCCCAGGTAACTACCTACCTGAATAGAGCCAGTCGCCAGTGAGCTTCGCATTGATATTCAAGTATTGGTTTATAGGGATTTGGTTGATTGGTTACAGGATTTCACCATGAGCTGACATTGGTTAGAGAACCATTGGAAAACCTGGGAGTACTGGACAGCATTTTCGTCCTAGTGTTGGACTCTTCAGCAGTGCTCACCCACTGGAGTTCCTACCCAGGACCTTCTGGCTACAAGGCCAGTGAGCTTGTAGACCATTAAGCCACTGGGACCTGTCCAATAATCACAGGTTTTCCAATGGTTCTCTAACCAATATCAGCTCATGATGAAATCCTGTAACAAATCAACCAAATCCCTACAAACCAATACTTGAATATTTTATTTTTCTGTTGGTCACATCGTAGCCAGCTGAGAAGAAACCACGAAATAATAAGGAATGTGCTCATATTTATCCTAGTACATATGTCGTCCATGTTCTGTTCAATTCTATTAATAGAAATAATTGTAAGATATTTAGGACTGTATTAGCTTATCCCTTGGATTTATACTTTCATTGATAGGCACTGAAAGAATTAATTAAGCATATCGGATGTGGCAAACATTATATGAAGTTCATGTGCTTAACAAGAATCCATTTTCTTGTATTTTTATATATATTTTTTTTATCTCAGCGTTAATGTTTTCTGACATTACTGGATCACTTGACTGTAACAAAAACAATCAATAAACTTGAGATCAGGTTGTAAACAGTAACTAGAGTATGACAGCAATATCAATGGTAGTTGATTATGCCGCACTTCACTTTATATTAATAGCATGAGGAATACATTTTGGTTGTACATTTTTACGATCCAGTTAGGAGAAACAAAAGTAATTAAAAACTGATTTAGTTCAATTTATTTATCTAATTTGAAGGGACACATCTGTGAATGTTTCATTTCCTATTAGTGATCTTTATAAACATGATTATGAATAAAGACTGACCGCTTATTCTATCGGTAAATTAATTTTTCAGCATGCATTTAAACGAGATACAAGCCATTCAGACATAACAGTAGTAACACGAGTTTGTGAGTGATACTAATGGAGTGCTTCAAGAAGACTTAGGTACCCTAAAGGTTGTATATAAACTCTGCCAATAATTATGTTATCATTCTTATTGTCCCCTTGGGTTCCCAGTGGAACGTAGAGCTTCAAAAGAACATCTTCAACTGACTAAAGTCCCTTATTTCCTCTTCATATGATCTTCCTCATGTCACCCTCTCACTTATGCTTAACTAGACGTTTCCCATCTAGGTTCCACTAGAAAGCATAATCTACAGTGTGATGTCACCCAACAGTCACGTCAGCGTGTGCCCAATCTATCTCCGTTCTCTCGAAATATTTGTTATGCAAAAGGTTCTTGGCTGGCTCGTTTTCAGATTTTCTTATTGCTAATTCTTTCTGGAGTGCCACCCGATTTTCAGTATGGAGTCAGCAAAGGCAGCTGTTGCCTAGATAAGTGAAGGAAGTGACCTCTTTCAAGTTTATCCTGTTGATGGAGACCGCTGTTTTTTGCTTTTGCTGTTGGCAGATTATCTTCATCATCTCTAAATTCTTTACGTTTGCCTAAAACCCTTTCTTCACTGGCGGTTTGTTCTCCCAATCTGTTGGCTTTTCTCTGTAGATCTTCGAAATTATGTAACACTAGACATAAATTGTCCTTAAATTCCATATCTTCTACAATCTTCTTGTCGGTACATTGTACCTCTGTCTTCCCGCTCCCCACGTATGGTGTTCCACGTAATTCAGTCCACTACAATCAAGAATTTCATCGATGATAGTAGTCAGCCTTATATTACTCCTGTCTTCACTTCAAAGGTGTTACTGAATTTCCCGTCATGGCTCAAGTGACATGTGAAATGGTCACATAGCTATTGAATAAGGTTAATAAAGATTTTGGGCGCTTCGTAGTGTTTAAGTATTTTCCAAATTACATCGCGGTCAACGCTGTTGAAGACTTTCTCAAAGTCAATGAAGTTGATGAGGCTAATTATTATTCATTATTAGTCGTTCCTTGAATTCCAGGTGAAAAATGAGTTCTCGAATTCATCCATCCACGGTATTCTGTTCTCTATTGTCACATTCATCTGGCTCCACGACTGCCCACAAACTTTCTTTTCCTCTTTACGTAGTCCTCTGCTAAACAGACTCTACGGAAACTTCAAAGTATTGTACATTATACCGCAGTGAAAAATGCTTATAACGACAGCGTGCCTGGTAGACAGCACTGCCGCTCTTGCCCAGAAAACAATTTTTTTATTCTGAAGAATATGTTTTTTTAACTGTGGACTACATCTTGGATAAAGAAGTCGTCTATACAGGTTGTAACGAAAGCACTGGAAAATGCCTTCAGAAAGATATAATTACAATATTGATACCTCCTAGAATGTTCAAACCAATTTGCAATTATGTATCCCCCTTTCTCCTAGACTGCATACAACTATCTTCACATGTGCATATCACATGTCGACTTCATCCTTATTATTCGTCTTTCTCTCCCACCCCCCTGTTTAATCACAAATTTTAATGCTTTTCCTTGCGGTGGTTGTGTGATACATTGATAATGTGTTTTACAATATGATCTGGTTTGAGTGAATCAAAGTGTTTCTAACCTAGGACTGTGTGCAGGAGTTATTGCTGTATGATTCTTGTCGACAGAGTTTCTGATCCCGACTTGTTATGATTATTCTACTTGATTCTAACTGCTCGTTTTGTACTTGGACTGGATTGTATAGCTTCCTAACGGCAAAGTTGATGTAAATTGAGCTTTTCAAAATATTATTGTTTAATACAGTAGCAGCATTATTCCAGAACAGTCATCTTTTTTCTGTTTTTGGAGTTTTTCGAGAATGTGAATCTCTCAGCTATATAGTAGGATGCAAAGATTGACTTCGCGCCTTCAGACCATAACTTGTAGGTTTTCACCCTTTGGTCGGTGGCACAGTGGTTAGGACTCTCGTCGACCATGCACATGGTCCGGGGTTCGATCCCCTGCCGACGCACACCCGATATCATTGGTCAGCCTGCAAAATTTGGGCTACTGATATCCATGCTGGAAATGCCATACTTGTACTGAAAATACGGTGTGGCATCAAGCTGTAATCAAAAAATTTAAAAAATTTTTTTTAAATCGCTTTTTTATCATCCATTAATCTTATTACACCTTTATTAAAATACTGTTTATTTACTTCTTTTACAATCTTATCATTAGATTATTATTGTTCCTTTGGGTTTCGAGTGGAATATAGGGCTTCAACAACACATCTCCACTTTCTTCTATTTTCTGCCATCCTCTCCAGCTGGGTCCACGATTGTCCATAATCTCTCATCTCCTCCTCTTAACAGCATCTTCTCCGTGTTACCCTTGCATCGACGAATCACTCATCGTTTCCCATTGGGATTTAACCCAAGCAATGACCTGTATTGCACGCTATGTCATTCGATGGCTTCCTCAGTGTATACCTGATCCATCTCCATTTTCTCCCATATATTTGTTAGGCGATCGGCTCTCGCCTGTTGGATTTTTCCCAGACAGAGTTTCTGACCGGCATTTGATCTTCACTATGGAGCCAAATGAGGTGACAGCTGTTGATAAAGTCTGCAATAACTTATTGGATTTCCTTGTCGTGACACACAGTGCAAGTTTCTGACACTTATAGAAGTGACTGACTTGACATTGAATCCGAATCTTGTTCCTTATGTTGAGTACAGAAGATTTCCAAACCGGTTTTAAGTTGATGAAGGCCTATCATGCCTTTCCAATTCTGGCCTGCCCTGATGTCTTCATCCGTATCGCCTGTAGTTGAAACAATGCTTCCTGGCTGGATAAGTGACGGATGCAACCTGTGTTAAATCTCCCCCTTTGATGGTGATTGGTGCTGATTGTTGCCGTTGTTGGTCGTAGGTTATCGTCTTCACCTCCTTCTTCTCTTTTGTTCACCTGGAGTCTTGTCTTCGCTGCCTTTTCAGCATTACTCAGTCAAACTATCTGTGTGTTTTTCTTTTAAGCCTTTATTGACTATTTCTGCCTGGTTGCTTGTTAATTTAATCATAGTGTTTTTTCATTATTCTTGTTATCGCAGATCGCTCCACTTTAGCATCTTTGTTATTGATAGAATAGTTACTATTACTATGAATATTATGACTAATTGCACGATCGACATGAATTGTCTACATTCATTATTTATTTGTAAAATTAAGTTTATTAGAGCAAAGCCTGATGAGATCTAAGTGAAAAGAATATTGTCCACTCAAATGTATATATATGTATATATATTAAGTTGACTAGGAGGAAATAAAAGCGGCGGAAATCCAAAAATCGTCATATGATGTCAAGGTAACAATTAAATAAAGACTTGTCAAAATCAAAATGCTCATTAATAATATAAACGACTGATTAATGAAAATAGAATATTCTTTTCGACAGCCTCTTCCTCGTCAGGTTCTACATGCATGTAACCATTAGAGCTAGAAAAATATTCTTACTGACAACATTAGTGCTGTTTTAAACTACACTGAATCAACGGTGTCGGTAGATTAAATTTCAAAAGCATCAGTAAGAGAGAGAGATAATATGCATTTATATAACACTAAAGTGGTTAGATTTAAGATAAACCACGGAAAGTAATGTAGACTTTATGAGTTTATATGTTCGATAGCAGGCTACGGATAGCAATGGTGCCTGGACCTGTTTCTTCTGCACTCAGAGTTCTGGCTGATTTAAGGGAATTTCATTAACCTCTTTTTAAGTTCCTGAAGTAACGGCCAGTATAACTGGCTTCAGAGGAGCACTTGGAATGATAGATACAATAATAGGTGATCAGCCTAGGTACTTTGCTTGCCTTTAAGTTTAGGAATCATAACTGCTTGTGTGGAAAGTGTAATATGTTGATATTATTCATTCAGTGTAATTTAAAATGGCATTAATGTTCTTAATAAAACTTATCACCGAGCATGGTTTTACAAAGAAGAAAATCGATGCCCCCGCAGGTCTATATTAGAAAATCTGATAGATTCCGGACACCAAGCTACACCCCAAACAAAATTCAAAGTCGGCTACGGAATACGAAGCAGTCTTCCTAAAAGTGTACGAATCATACTTCTTCAAACTGCAGAAGCAATGGAAATTCACTTGCTAAGTCCTGAACTCTGCATACAGAAGAAGTTCGTTTAACCACTACACTTGCAATGGACGTAATCTATCTTAATACCCGGCAGGTAAATTCTATTTCTTTCTGTCTCTTCATTCGTATTATTTTGTCTTCTCAATTGTAATATTTTACATTTTCAACCTTCTTATTCTTTACCCCCACCCGATTTAATTTCTGCACCTCATTATCACTGTCACAGACTTGAAAAACGCTCAATTTCCAGTCATTTATGTTACGCTATCAAATTTATTTGCTCAGTTTTAGTCCTAATTTAAATGACATTATTCTACGCCCTACCTCTACTCAGTCTCTACCTATAATTACCTCTGTTGCTATCCTGACCTTAGTTGAAACATTTTAGTCAATTATATTACTTCATCGAACTTACTAACTCAGTCTTACTTTAGTTGCTGTCTAATAAACCTTGTTTCTGTATTAGATCATTGTTGTATTACTTGTATCTAAACTTGACAAACCTCATACACATACACTCACAAATAATTATATACAAGTGCGATTGTACAGCTATGTGAATGAATCCACCGAAAAGAGTCTCTTCGCTGAACGTCTTCTCTTTTTCATATGACTCAACGGGGATTTTTAAACTAATGAAAATATTTCTCAAATTATTTTGATTGTCTAAGTGTAAAAGCTGATGATGAATTTGTCGAAAAGAATATCTTTTGTTTACTAAACAGTCTCTTAAAATCGCAATGAGAATAAATACCTGAGGTGAACAATACAGTCTGTTGAATGATTCTTTAGTCCCAAAAAGAGAAATTTGGATTTATAATAGAGGGAAATACGATAAGACAAGAAGACATTTACCGACAGAAATAGAAGATAAAATGTAAAAATGGTTAAATAGGTTAACCTCGCCGTAAACTTAATGGGTGAACAAAGTTCTTTCCTATGTAGAATTAGTACTTTAGCGTATGGATTGTCACAGATTCTGAACGGAAAAAAAGAGTATATTGCTCAATCTCATTCCTCGGACTAAGTGTAAAGCGGAAATCAAAGTAGTCATTTAGGATGGATAACTCTATCCAATTTGCTAGTAGGTCGTAAGCCAACAAAAAGAAGATATGTTAGGCATGGGTCTAGCGACCCTATTCTGAAAAATCAACCCCGTGGCTGCAAAACTTCAAACCACAGAAAAATATGTGAAATAAACTTATCCTCCTGTGCAGTCAAGGGAATAGAATGAAGCCTGCTGGCAAAGAAGAGCAGATGAGTGTGGGAATCGATATATAGTGTAAACAGTATTCAAAGAAGCTAGAGACGGACTACAATTCGAGTCCCACACTGAGAAACTAAAGGACAAAGCTACAAAACATACTTTCACCGCAGCCATCAGGGCAAACTCTAAGACAGTATGTCGCACCAATGAGAAGAGTTTCATGCCAGAATACTGCAACACTTTGGAAGTGTTTTTCAGTGAGACAGGTATAGCCACCTCAGGATGAAAGAAAAAACGCAATGAATAGCTCTATATGGGTGCCTGGAAGTTATCTAAGTGGAGACATGGGAAAACAGGAAATCAACCAATAAAGACATGGACAGTAAAAGGACTACTTTGACTGGACACCAGTTAATAACTAGTGTCATGCGTCTAGTTCTTTTTTAGTGTTGAACGATTTCTGTCATGGGTGATGTCTCTGACTGCAGCACTGCATGACAGAGGTTCAAATCTCAAGAGGGACATGAGTTCCTTCAAGATTATAGATACGTCTCTCAGACTGGTGAGTGCTAGCAAGCACGAAACCAAGGTAGAAGGAATCCTGATGATTATCTACAACCATATAATAATAATGAAAGGACTAGCTGAGTTCAGTAAACAGTTTACCGAACAAAAAATTGAATAATAGTGAGTGGATAAATAAAAGACAATTTTGCGACAAGTGGGCGACTGAAACAGAACAGATCAAGGGTAAGAGACAACTCAGGGTATTATATCAGAGAACAGGGTCAACATCCAAACAGAGATCAACACAGAAACATATTGATGGCAATCTAATTACCAAAAGGGAGAAACAAGGGTAAATTAGGCTGACCACCACCTGTAATTCATCCAGAAACACCTCAAATGGTCATGGAAATGCCAGTGAACACAACTCCTACAACAAATATTGAGTTCTTAAGTACAATAAAGTTACTGAAAATCGCGAAGGTAGCAGGACCAAATAGAATTCTTCCAGAAGCTTTAAAAACAGACCCAGAAACCTAGGTGGATATTCTCATACCAATATTACCGAAAGTTTAGAAGGAAGGGAAGGAACCTACTGACTGGAGGAAGGATAAATTTATCAAGCTCCCAAAGAGGGACGATTTAAGTCTACGCGAGAACTTCCATGTCACCATGATCCAGCACACATCACGCAAAATAGCTGTTGTATCATCTTGGAGGAACCAAAAGAGGCTATGCATGGAAAACTCCAACTGGAACAGGCTAGATTCAAGGAAAACAATACCTAAACACTTCAAATTACAGCACTCAACACCTTACAGGGTACAAAGTGGCAGTTCACAAACTATATCAGCTTCATCAAATTCGAAAAAGCTTTCAACAAAAACGGCCTTCAAGCAGGTGCTTCAGTACTATGGAGTGCCATTAACCTTTATTAACGTCATGCTACTTGCCAAATAACTCAGCTGAAAGCACAGTGAAACCTTTGAATTAGAAACAGGAGTAAGGTACGGCTAATATTACTAGTTGTGGTAGTCTGTTTCGTGCAACAGACTTTGGAAGTGAGAAAGCGAGTATAGAATCGATTGATGAAAATTCTGTAGACTCTAGACTTCTCTGATAGATAATGTCTAATATTTTACAAACTTGAGGATTTGCAGGGGAAAACCAACAAGTCGTAAGAAGTAGCCGTCAATAAAGACAGGACTTCAAGAAAACAGAGAAAACATAGGTTTTGAAGATACTAAACCAACAACAACAGCAAACACCAATCTCCATCACTGAAAGCAGTTTACAAGAATTCATTTGCTTCAGCTACCTGAAATAGACAGAGTCGTTTAAACTGCAGTAGACTTAGGTGAGGATGTCAGAACCAGCCAGGGTCGGATTTGGAAAGCAACTCTAAAATCAATAGCATAAGGTACCACATCTGAATTAACAACACCATCGTGAAGTCGCTACTTCTCTATGGCTCAGAGACCTGAAGCAGGCGTCACGAAGAGCATTTCCAACACTCTGCAGACTCTCATCAACTGCTGTCTTCGCTCAATCCTGGAGATCAGATGGTCGGCTGGAAATCATAAGTAACACAGATGTCAGACAACGAACCAGCCAAGAATCTACTGTTGACCTAAGAAGGAAGCGGAAATATCTTGGTCACCGACTGAGAGAATATATTCGAATTATATCAAATGCCAAGGGGGCAGTTTAGTGCGACCCGAATAGGAAGTGATGGGTTTGGTACCCAATCAATTATTTATCGTTATTACTGCTGAATGAAGCATTTAATTGCTGATAAAAGTTTTATAACTCATCCAATTACGACAGAAAAACAATGCGGTTAATTAATCTATCTGGCCACAATATCCTGTGTAACAACCAAAACAGACTCACTGTAGTCTGAACACAGGGAACCGATCTCTGCCTCTTACCGTGTAGCTGACAAAACTCCCTTGAGAGACACACAGTCATAAAACACTCTAAAGACAACAAAAAGACGATTATTCGTCATTAGATCAGTATGGTTCTGTTCAACAGTAGTAATATCAAAAACTCAAAATCATCACTTCAACAATGCCGTTAGGTAGCTATACAGACGAGATAACTTTCTAGTACGAAAGAATTAGTGCAAAAGGAAATTAGTTAACCGCCAAAATCCAGCTGTGAGAAGTAATCGAGAATCAAGCAGAATATTCTCATCTACATAAGATCAAAACTCTGTTCATAGCAATCACACATCATCAATTCCCCACCGAAAGTCTAAGACCAGAATCACCTTCATTTAATCAAACAAGATCACATTGTAAAACTATGCGTTGTCAATGTATCTGGCAAGCTGGATTAGAAAAATCTGCTCGGAAGACATGGTAGAGAAAGAATTAGATTTATTACGTAAAACCCTACTAGAGAATGGGTATCCACCAAGATTCATGAACAAAAACATGAAAGATAAGTCTCCATTGCCAAAAATCACAAGTGTTCCTAAGAAAACTCTCTTCATGAACCTGGAATTCAAAGGTGACATCGAAACAGAAATTCTTAGAAACCGCCTTTCTAAATGTCTGAAGAAGACATTTCCAACGGCCACCTGACTTATCACACTCTCCAGCAGACAATTTATCCAGTCTAACGTGAAGGATAGAATACCGCTTTTGGCCACCTCAGTGTGTATTTATCAATTAGCTTGCTCGTGTGGAGCAAAGTATATCGGCCGTACGCAACGTCAAGTCCACAAACGTATTCTGGAACACTGCCCAGCTTGGTTAGCCAGAGGAGGAAAGAAGAATAGCAACAGCTCGATCCTCGAACACCTTGTCATCTCTGGACATCGAGCACCCCCCCTCCATGAATGCTTCACAGTGTTACACAGAGTCCCTCAATATCGTGCAAAGCGACTTCGGATACGCCATCTGTACATAGCTGAATCATTAGCTATTCGAGATCTGAAACCGGACCTCTGCATTCAAAAGCGATACATATATTCTCTTGCCCTACCATGGCCAGAGTAAAGTTCTTACCACAATTTTGCTTCTTTCCTTTATTATGTAAGTTCAATATTATTATTATTTTATTTTATTAATACTTTTATTATCATTATTGTCCCCATCATCCACATTTTTTTACCACTCTATTACTGTTTATTAATAATATTGCTTTTCATACATATTTTATACAAAAACACTTTATAGCCTTCCCACTAGTTCCTGTCCATTTTACACGAGCTTATTGATTATTCACTATCTCACACTTATTACGTCATGTCAACTTCTGTCTCCTTTCTAACTTACAATTAGTCATCCCTTCTTACACTTTACATTATGTAATACAATTTCCCAATGACAAAAATTTACCAGTATCTGACCGGTCTAAAGATTTCTTTGTTAATTATAATTACGATTATACAGCTCATGAAAATGAATCGTCGAAAAGAAAATTTTCCTCGCTGTTTGTGCCTTTTTCTTATGACAAAGGAAAGCATTAAGTTTAGGGACTGAACAGTGAAAAAAAAAACAAATAGTGAGGATCAAATCAATATTTGATATAAAAGAGGGAACATCCAAATAAGTGTAAATATTATGATTACATCGTTCAGGAGGGATTTTCCAAAAAATGTTTCTGCTACACTGAGATCGTCAGTCGGTAAAGTCTCAGTTGGCCAAGGGAGGGATAATGACTCTAAGAACTTCTTTTGAATGTATAGTTTATGCCTAGTAGTTCGAATGCTTATCTCCTCAGCTATGTGCTGTAGATGAATACGGAGTCCACTGGAAAGATTCGGTGGAATGCAATGAACCTCCTTGAATGCTATCGTTTCCGCCGCTAGATAACCCCTATCAACTAAATGTGACAAAACGGAGCTATGGATGGCTTGTGTCTGTCCTTTGTCAACGCGTCACTGAATACTTCCCATCGTGGTTTGTTCTAAATTTTACTATGGATATATCATAGAGACAATTATGGCTAAACTCCAAAGGCCGTCTATTCATCAATCCCACCTTATACATCCTAAACTGTATCTGTATTTGTAAGTATTTAGTCAATCAAATTGTTATGAATGCGTATCTTCTTTCAACTTTCATCCTTTAACTTCTTTAACTATAAACAAACATAGAATTCACAAAGTAGTAGTGATAAACCTTGTGGATAAATAAGCTTGAATGATTTCTCCTCGTAATCTGTCCCCCATCGCCATTTTTTTTCAAAATATTTGAAAATTGAGAACATTAAGTGATTGACATTTATTTATCAATGAATGAAACAAATAGAAAAATGTGTTTTTAAGTTAGCTGAAAGGTCTGGAACAATCACAAAATCTTTTGTCTAAATTCGTGCATTTTCATCTTGGTTGGTTGAGATAGACACTTGCATACCTACACAGAAATAGTACGACCAAATGATGACTACAAGCCATTTATTATTGTCTCTTCAGGATAAAATATATAGAGAATAGTATCGTATCATTTGTATGTTAATACTGAACACACACACACACACACAAAGAGGAAGGCCTATTATTCTATGCTTACTAATCATCATTACCGTTGACATAATAATAATATGTATACGCATTATTTTGTTTAAGTGTAGTTAACTCTGACAGCTGCATTTAAAATCCGCCATCCTAGTATGTCAATCATCCTTGTCCTCCTCCTTTATTTTGCTGTAATCAATGAATGATGAATTGATTCAGCTGGATCTGAATGCCTTAAAAAAATTCTTTTCTATCATTAACAATACAACTTCGGAATACTACTGCTACTACTACTAATGTAGTATTCTTCTATTACTTTTTGTTTTGCTTATTGTAGTGTCGCCAATGAGTATGTTTTCCAACTGTTTTTAATTGTATAGTAATCATTGATGTGTATTTGTTTTTGACGACACTGATGATATGAATTACTCTGAGAATAATGTTTATAGATAATTTTAGAAAATATGGCTTCGCATTTTAAACTCACTTGACCACCCTGATAATGATTTAAAGGGGAATTAAGTTATTTTATACCTGAAAGTCAAAGATAAGTTTTATAAAGCTTTTAGAATGAGTATGTGTATAAATTCCTAATGTACCGAGTTGGTTTCGCGGCATTCGACTTGTTTCAAGTTTGCTTACAGATTGATATCAGTTAGAGAAACAATAAAAACCAGTTGGGACTACTGGGTAGCTGTTTCATTTTATTTTGGGAGTGAGGGACAGTACGCACTGAACCTCCTGGATACAAGGAAAGCTGGTAGACTGTTCATCCACTGAGACCCGAGTGAACGGCCCATCAGTGCTAACCTTTACCAACTCGTGATCTGAGCGCGAAATGCACCAGCCAGTGTCATCGACAAGTATTCGTCGTCACCCTCTACCGGGTGAACCCTACTGGTCACGAATTCTCACCTAAATTCTAGTCATGTACGCAAAAGGATCATCTATCTGATACTCGGACAAGATCGAACTTGTATGTCTTGAATATAATTCATATTGTCTTGGGATTTTTCGAGTTTTCGTTTGTTCACTCAGTCACTCTGGAATGTGTTTTCTGCAGCCTTAACCGAGAAAGACCAACGGGTCCTACGTAAACACGTATGGCTACACATGCATTTAAACTGGTAAACACAGTGGGTTGTGACACTATTGTTCAGGCGCTGTGCGGGTTTATACAGCAACACAAATCTCCTTTTCTCTATGAAAATAAGTTTCGCTATATAGTAAGTTCTATTAATTGCCACCATGAGTCTTTATTTGGTGATCAGACTTCGGTGATCTTCCTTGAACAGCGAGGATATATAGACATCCATTTTGAGATTTAATTGGATTGGTGGAGCCCTTTGTTTGACAGTTCTGTAGAGTTTAATGAATTTTAGAGGATAGTTGTTATCTAAGAAAGGGCAGTACTTATTAGAACTATGTTTACCAGTTTACCTGTATGTGTTGCCACATGTGTTGTATGAAGATGACCCACCGATCTTTACAGGTTACGACTACAGAACACATTTTAAAGTGGCTACAAGAACAAATGGAATCACCGGGTACAATTAATTTTTCCAGTTGTTTTATAAGTACTATTTACTAATTTTTGACTCGAACTTCAGTCACTGTTTATGCCAAAAAACAAAAACGACCAGGATTATGTTATTTCCCCTTGCTTACACGTCCCTTTAATAAATTCGAACACAACACTGATGGATTGTTTCTTGTTTAGGAGTACACCAAGAGTTAACTGGAAGAACAAAATAGTTATAACACTTACGACATAAGTGACAACAATCTGTCACCTCTTTTCATACAAATTGTTCTATAAATTTCATAAATCCTTTTGATTATGTTATACACATGAACAAAAAGAAAATGAACGGAAAAAAGATACATAAATTAAAGACATTTGTTTGGTTGGGGGATTTCGTCATGAGCTGACGTCAATTAGAGAACCACTGGAAAACCTGCAAGGAGTACTGGACAGCTGTTTTGTCTCTTTGCAGTACACAACCACCACCAGGGTTTGAGCCCATGATCTTTTGGTTACAAGGCGAGCTAGCTCGGATACCACTAAGCCACTGGGGCGCTATCCAATGGCCAGTCCATGAATTCTAACTTCTGCCAATTCGTGAGATAGCGCCACCGCTTCACAATGTCTTCTTCGATGAGTTTGAAACTCTTCAGGAGTACGCAGTGGGAAGCCGTGATCAGTAGTATGCAGCAGGTTGGAGGTGAGGCAGTAACTCATCGAAGAAGACATTGTGAAGTGGTCGCATTATATCGCGGATTGGCAGAAGTTAGAAGTCATGGACTGGCCATTGGGTAGCGTCCCAGTGGCCTAATGGTCTCCGAGCTAGCTTACCTTGTAACCAGAAGGTCATGGTTTCAAATTCTAGTGATGGGTGCGTGCTGTGAAGAGACCTAAAGTGGGACGAAACAGCTGGCTAGTACTCCTTACAGGTTTTCCAGTGGTTCTGTTGTGGTGAGAGCAAGCTGCTAGCCAATTGGTAGACATTGATCTACGCTGATTGGTAGAAATTAATCTAGGCTGATTCAACAACCGATCACAGCTGACCTAGACGTGGATAAATATGATTCGCAGACAAGTGGCTCGCATTTCCGAGAAATATCGAAAACGAGAAAGCAGAAGACTGCGATTGTTTGCAAACAACCAATCAGAAGACCGCCTTCTTTCTGCGGGCAGAAGCCTATTAATGTACGTAAAATACATATAAATACCTGTTGGTTTTCGTAATAAAACTGATCTGTTGCCTGGCCCTTGTCTTCTGTTGTTACACTGTAAGTGATGTCAGCTCATGATGAAATCCTTCAATCAATCAAACAAAAATTCCCTACAAAACCAATACTTGAAGAACTTTGTGTCGGTGGTTTAGTGAAACAATGTCACATGGCGACCTGTTTAAATCACCAAGCTACCTAAATTTTCCTTTTATCCAAATGCATCGTATTAACTCAGTCCCATATCATTTTAATCATCTAATTAACATAATAAGTCACCATTTATACGCGCGCACATTTTCAAATAGATTTCTACCTATCGCTAGAAATTTTCCAAAGAAATGGAGGTATGACATTTTGGATTAATAGTGGAACATGCTACGAGTGGAATGTTTTTGCTTCTGATGACAAAGTATCAGTTATTATATTATGTGATGACTCTGAACACAGAGCAAATATCTTGCTATGAAATTCTTTGAAAATTCTGTATCTAAATACACTTTTCATAATAAAGCCATCATTGTATTTGTCCCCTACCGATTATGCAATACATCACAGTATTCTATTCCCAGCTGACGCACTCTCACACTTCGCTTAACTTATCGTAAGCCTGGTAAAGAGGGAAGACTCAGCATGAGATTAATAATCGCACCTCATAAAAGAGACACAACGCTGCTACTGAAACTTCAAAGCTCTAGCTTGAAGCCCTATTATCCACTCATAGGGCAAAGGAATGAAATAGAATCAAAGTGGTTTGTGATTTTGAAACAACCGCTCCAAAAAGGAGTTCGAAAACTAAGTTTTTGTGGCCTAATGTTTTAATACTATAATTTCTGATACAATTTTCTGTTTAACGATTACTTAAGGTCAGAACTGTCTTCAAAACCTTAATAATTATAATAAAGATGTATTTCAATTTGGGTGATATATATCCAAGGCATAGCAGCTTACCCAAATATGTCATCTACACTCCAATTTATTCAATTTAAAGGCGCTTATTTTAGAAGTCCGTGTGATTCACTTTTAAGGAGGAGGTCATCATTTTCTACTGCTGGAACTTAATCATTGTTAGACTACTCAGAGAATATTAATTAGATAAGACATTTTAAGGGTTCATTCCAGTCATTTGAAAATGAATTAAAGATTTACCAGCCTTTTCTTGATTTTCAAAAGAATAGACACTGAACAAAGAGAACTCTTTTCGATAAATTCATCATCAGGTTCTACAAGTATATATACATTATGAATGAATGAATGAATTAGTCTTATGAACGACATTAATGTTTAAATAACATCAGATCCATAATATTGATAAATTACAGCTGAACAGCATCAACATAAAAATAAACTGAATGTCAGAAGAATTAGGAAAGGTAATGGTAAAAATTCATGAGTTTATAGTCTCTACTGAGGGCCAGGGCAGTAGTAGGGGCTGGACTTGATTTACTTGCAGAAGACAACGATGTAAAACGAAGCCTTTTGATTCAAAGATACCAGTTACTTTTTCAGTAAATATAAGCTACACATTATCTCTTCCCCCAGATTGTTTCATTAGGTTTAGCTCTTTAAAAAGTAAGATAGTGATCACTTAATAGCAATGAGCTAATTAATGTTGGAGCAGAAATGAAAAATGAACAAAAAATCAATTCCTCTTCCCTGGAATAAGGCTTCTTTAACAATGCGAAATGAATGTGTACTTTAATTTAACGAGGAATTTTGTAGACAAACTGACAATGTAACTATCATTATTATTCCCTTTGGTTCCGACGAGGAAAACAGGACTTCAACGGCACACTTCCATTTTGTCCTGTTCCCTCAGGTCCTTTCAGCTGGCCCCACTATTCCGCAAAAGCTTTCATCTATTCCTCACAAGACTTCCTACATTTCACCCGCCGGCACACGCTGAACTCGTTTATTCCCATTCAGCTTCCACTCGATCGATAGACTAGCGTGTTATGTCACTCGATGATCTCCGCAGTGTGTGTCCAATTTATCTCCATTTTCTTCGGTATGTTTGCTGAACACTGGGTTCTTTGCTGTCCTCATAGTTTATTATTCCTAATTCTTTCTGGCAGGCGATTTGATCTTCAATATGGAGCCACCTAGAGAAGCAGCTGTTGATGAAATTCTTCAATCACCTATTAGAAATGATTTTTGGTGCCACTCAGGCTACTGTTCTCACCCACATAGAAGAACTAACTGACTGACTCAACACAGGCATTGAAAATCGTCATTTTGTTGTTTTTATGCTGAGTGAAGAGCAGACAATATTCAAACTGGTTTCCGAGTGATGCGTGTCTGCCTTGACATTGTCATCCATATCACCTGCCTGTATTTGAAATGAAATTGCCTGGTCAGATAAGTGAAGGAATTAACCTCTTTTAAACTTGTTCCGTTTATACTTATTGGTGCATGAGTTCTCTAATCCAACTGATGCAATTTCATATTTCTGTAAGCAGAACTTTAAAAAAGCAAAATAACTGAGCAAAGATAATTTCGATAATTTCCTCTTCTCGCTCTACAATTATATAAGTATATGTTTATGTACATAGAATATTCCAGAATACTAGTCAATGACAATATTAGTGTTTTTTAAATAATATCGATTTGTTAAGTAAGATCAATGGAATTACAGTTCATTGAAGATGCTTAAATTATAATAATAATAATAAAGATATAATAGCAAATAGAATATGCACTAAAATTAAGGAAATTTTTACAAAAAGTTAGGGTACATTCGAACCTAGATGGCCAAGGTAAGCACAACGTCTGAACTAGCATCTGTTGAACACGTAAATTAGGCTTCTTAATGTGGATCCCAACGACCTAAGCAATATTTAATAAACGAACTCTAAAGGCGAAGTTAAGATTATTTGGTTGGTATGCGGTAAATGACTTTGAAAGCCGCCTCGTTGACATTAAGCGTGTGTTCCGTACCCACAATATGGGATAGAATAGCGCCACGAATAGATTTTGTTGGTCATTTACTTAACCACTATGCAGGGTGATATTCGGAAATCCGACAAGAAACACGCCTAATTGTACGGCCTATGTAACTGGCTCCACAGAAGCAGTAAAATTGGTAGATATACATGGAAGAGGAGAAAAGGATATTCTTTGCTCAATTATTTTGTTTTTCAATAGATGTCTCAATGAAAATTTTAAAGGCGGTCTCATGGAAAATGTAAACGACGAACTGAAAGTTTATTGTCATAGTACGGATGATACTTATTTGAATATGAAAAGTAAACGTTTAATATTTTGAAAGGAAATGTTCTCCCCACTATCACCAATAAATCTAGACTACAATATTTTATAATCAGATATTTTATCAGTGGAAAGATGTATGAAATAATAAAATGAAATGATATGCACAAGATGCATATTGCGCATGCCAGGCTATTGTCTTATTCGACGGGTAATGTTAGTCGACAAGGGATCAGGCTGGGAGAAAATCTCCTTCTTTGTTTCGGTTTCTCACCTCAGTAAGCAACAATTAACTGCCCAAAGATAAATACTTCCCTTTCACTCCATTCAAATGATAAACTACCACTATTTTTGATTGGTTGGAGGTTTTTATTTTATTAATACTATTTTTGCTACCTTGCCAGTCTCTATCCTTCACATTTAATTATTATTATGTAATTGATTGTAACTATCTTATTACTGTACTTTGTTCTTCTCTTGCTTTATTGCACAAAACAGCTTGTTTGACTATCACTATCTTACTTCATAGTTATTACCATTATTCTGTTATCATTTTATTTTGATTACTCGATTTACTAGTGGAACACAAGACCGGTGGCACACTTCGATTGCATTCTGATCTCTGCCATCATTTTCAGCTAGCTTTGTGACTAACCACGTTACTCTCAAATGCCCGAAGGACCGGTGTGTGATGTTAGTTGATTCTCCACCGTTTCATTACATGTCACTGCTATAACATTGTGTATACCACTCATTTCATCATGGAATATTACTTATAAAAATCTTAGCATTCACCTCACATGTAAACTTTTTCACTTACTTTACCGTCTCACGATCCTTTTCATTCTTCAGATCATGGAATATGCACATTAGATCAGAGGAAAAATTAAAGAGAGGGTTATGGTGACTGAAATTTTCCTTTCAACCAAGTCTTAGACTTCGACTTCTGTAAAAGTTGTCCAGAAAAGCATGAATATCCGGAATAATTCTGGAAGAATCTCGGAAGAAATCATATATCCAACAACTCATGTACACTGAAACGACACAGCCTCACTCCCATTGATGACGTCCGATCTGGATTATCTGAACTGGGACAGAATATCTCAAGAAACTCCCACGCTATCTATGAATTATTTGATGACGAATGGACATTATTCAGGAACTACGCCAATACAGTTACAAAAAAAGGAAGAGATGATAACTTTATTATGAATCTGAACTTTCAAAAAACATAAGTAAAAGACGTGAAAAGTGAAGAAAATTGTCTTTTCGACGATTCATTTTCATAGGCTGTACAACGGAAATTATATTCAATAAATAATTCATAAGACCAATCAGATACTAGTAAAATGTGTCCTTGATCCATCCTCGAACACTTTGTCAACTGTGGACATCGAGCACCCTCACACCAGTGCTTCACAATATTACACAGAGTCTAGCAATATCTTACGAAAGGACTTCGGATACGCCATCTGTACATAGCTGAATCATTGGGATCTATTTAGGATCCGAAACGAGACATCTGCATTCAAAAGCACCACATACACTCCCTCGGCCTACAGAATCTATAATTTTGCTACCTTTTATTATGTAAGTTAACTAGCGTTATTATTGTTATTCTCATCATCCTTATTTTATTATCGCACTACTACAGTTTATTATTAACATTGGGCCTTCATACTAATTTTATAAAAACGCTTTATCGTCTTTCCACTAGGTCCTGTCCACTCTACACAATCATATTGGTTAGTCATTTTCTCGCACTTATTACATCATTCCAACTTCTACCTCTTTTCTAGCTTCCGATTAATCACCCACTCTAGGTTACATGTTGCATTACGCAATATGTTTTTCAAGGAAACATTTTACCAGTATCTGATCGGTCTTATGATTTCTTTGTTAAATATAATTACGATTCCAGAGCTTATGAAAATGAATCGTCGAAAAGAAAATTTTCTTCAGTGATATCAAACGGTTGGAGGCAATCGGCAGGAAGTTTTGTTCCTAAGTTTCCTCCAAGTTGGCACTCATCAGCAAGGCGTGTCAGCACTGGGTGGCGCGGGTTCGAATCTCGGAAGGACATGAGTTCCTTCAACGTTGCAGATACGCCTTGCTGACTGGTGAGTGCCAACTAGCACGAAACCTAGATCCAAGGCTTCTCACCGATTGACTCCAACCATCTAATATCATCAAATCAATTTGCACCGTGACGGCGAGCTATCTAGAATGGTGAGCACATTGCAAACCTGACTGATGGAATTCAGTTTGCTCCGAAAAAATGACTAGACACATCACACTAGTTACTGGTGTCCAATGAAAGAAAATTTTCTTCGCTGGTTACGTCTTTTTCTCGGGAATATTTCGTTTATTTCAAAAAATTATCTTTACAAAATCTTTTAATTAATAATAAAGATCCACCTGACATCTCCAGAATATAAAAATTTTACTTGATAAAGCATTCAGTGATTCAGTATTATTCATTTACTGATGACGTCTGGAGAACAATTTATTACTAATAACCATATCATCAGTAATGAATTGTGCTCAGAATGCCGTCACTAAATAAATGAAGTTAGTTCATGATCTAACTTGAAACCATTCAGAATCCCAGCAAACTAATATTTGAAACTTATTCTAGTGCCCACTAGTGGCCAATTACAGAATTAAGCAGCATGGAATTCTTATGGAAGGTCTCGACCAGTAGAGTCCACTAAGTTAGGTGTGGAGACGAAAACTTATCAATGATATCGGCTGGCGGTCGCGATAAATCGCGAATCGATAGGAGTTAGAATTGATGAGCCATTGGATTTCCCTTCCTCAATGACTTGTTGGTCAAGGAGCTCACCTTGTAACATAAAGGTCCTGGATCTGATCTCCAGTGGGGTGATGGGTGCTTATTACTGATAGCCCTAAATTAGGATGAAAAAGCTGTCCAATACACACCAGGTTTTTATTCATTTTGTAACTGAAATTAGTTCAGGATCACACTTGAAATCACTTGATACCCTATGAACTACCACATGGAAATGAAAGCATCCTATGATGGAATTATGCTCTGCTACAGTGGCCAAATTTTATTCTTATACCAGCTGACAACTAACGATTATCTGCTCAGAAAGCCCTCTGTTTGACTTTGTCACTTCTTTCTTAGTAAACCTTAAAAAACAGGGATTTTTCTTCCCCCATGGTCATTTGAATCATAAAAACAATTTATCATCCTAAACAGTTTTTTGCTTCGTTTCTCATACCTTTTTAGGTTGTCATATCTTCAACTTTCCCAAGTTAACATCAAGCAGTAAGTGTTCATAAGTATTAAATGTATTCACATACGAATTCAATTTTCAATTTGACCAAAAAGGAATCTACTTTATTTTGTTTGAAATAACAGGCTAAATATTAACGACTGAATGAACAAAACATAGATTAAAAATGAAACCCTATTGACAATGGAGGCCTGCTTAAATCACTAGATTACCTAAACTTTCTATCCATCAAAATGCATCGTGTTTACTCCATTTCATACTGGGTTTTTTTTAATAATCTAATTACCGCAATGAGTCACAATTTATACTCGCGCACAATTTCAAATAGGTTTCTACCAATCGCTAGGAATATCTTTTAAGGAAATGGAGGAAGAACATTGTGAAGTGGTACTGCAGCGTGATTCAGATGATATATTATCGATCATTATACTATTTGAAGACCCTGCATATTGAGTAAATAACCTTACAATAAAACTCCTTGAAAATTCTGTATTGTCTCTAAGTGCATTTATCACAAAAAAGGTATGATTCAAGTGTTGGTTTGTAGGGATTTCATTGATTGATTACAGGATTTCATCATGAGCTGACATTGGTTAGAAAACCATTGAAAAACCTGGGAGTATAATTTTTAATAAGAGGAGAATATTGACGCTAGATTACAGAGAAAATTTAGATACTGTGGTTACAACACCAAAGAGGTGTTGCAAATATCGTAGACATCGACAGCTGATACCTAGTCTGTTACTCAATAGCGACTGGCTCTATGCAGGAATTTATCTGGAGTTCTGGTGAGAAGTTACAACCAGTGAGATCCAACAAGTCAGGCAAGAGGAAAGTTACTCACTTGTGACAATGACTGGCGGTCGTGCTAAATATCGCGGAGTTACAGAAGTTGGATGGGGTCCAAGTAACTGAATGGTCCACGAAATTGCCTTGTGGCTTGGAGGTCCGAGGTTCAAACGCCAACGGGTGCGCCCTGATGAAGAGTCCCGGATTAGGACGAAATATCTGTCCACTTATTCTCTAAGTCATGTCAGCCGATGATTAATACTAGTTTTATAGGTAAACTAAGAAGATGAGTTCACCAGTGAGCTTCATTCGCGTCGATGGCACAGTGTTAGAATGCTCGTTGAACACGCTTCATGTGGTCCTGGGTTCGGTATCCGGCCGACGCACCCCTTTACCTCGCTAAGCCAGTAATAAGATACTGTCATTACTTTCTTTCTTTATGTTGCTGTAGGTTTCCTATACACACTCCAGTAATAAGACTGGTAAAGAGGGAAGGCTGGGCATGAGACTGGCTAGCAACCCCATCTCGTAAAAATAAACACCACTACTACTGAAACTTCAAGTCTCTAGCTTGAAACCCTATGTTCTCCTGGGAACTTAAGGAATCAAAAAAATAAGTTTATAAAGGCTTTGTCAATCATTCAAAGTAGATGATATGACATTTAATTAGCATGCTAAAAGGGTGGGCTGTCGTCAATATATCGTTCTTTTCCAATATCAAATATAGAGTGCTACTAAATACTGAACCTAATCACTGATAGCAGGTTTCAAGAGATAGTTTCAGTAGAATAACAGAGCCTAAGATATCACAGATTATTCAAAACGAAATGAGAAAATGCATTCTCCTGGAAGTATGTGTGAAATGTAACGGAATAAGTGTTTGGAAAATCCGTCCCGAATGATCTAATCACAAGAGTTTTACTTATTTGCATGTTTCGACTAACTTCGTAACTGTTTTCCTTTTTATACATTTGGTTCCCTTGGTAAATTTCGATAAAGAAAGGAAGACGAAATTCGCAGTATAAACTGATATCATTCTATTTCACAGGTTCTTATCAGCTACAGACTACCTGGAATTGCAATGGTCATATAGATGATAATAACAAACTTTAATGTTTTAGTGGTAGTAGATGAGAGATACTATAAAACTGACGCATCCAAAATGAAAGCATTACAATTTTTAGTTTAAGCTTTTATCATCAATTTTTATACGCCTTCAAAGTTGAAAAGAGGGGGGAGGGGTACGACAGAAAACAGAAAAAATCAACAAACAGTGTTAGATTGTAGGTTCACATAGTAACTCAAAAAAACAACAGCGGTTACAGTTTATCAGACTGAGATTTGTTAAGTGAGTTGAGATCACTGAATTAGATGACTAATTATTGTAATCAAAATCAAAATTCAGTTACCAAGGGAGTGAGAGGTTAATCACACTCTCTTTCTCTATGTATAAGTCTGGTTTAAATGGTTTTATTGCGATCGCTTCAGCACATCGTATTAAATTTGCCGTCTTTTGTCTATTTAATATTTTGAAGGACTTAGAAATGTCTACGAAATGTCCGGTATCAACAATATGTCTGGTAATTGCACTCTGGGAATATTTGCTTCCCTTCAGGCACAGGTTTCTTGGAATATGTTCAAAAAACCGGATAGAAGCCCTTCTTTCTGTCCTTCCAATGTACTTGCTCCCGCAAGTGCACGTAAACTCATAAATGCAGTTGTAGGTGACATCAGCAGGGTATTTATCCAGTTTTGAGTGGCTTATAGAAGAAGTGGTACTGTATAATGATGTGAGCTTTATTGCCGGGAAGCTTCTTTTTATTGTTCCTTTCAGTCCTTTGTCAATCTTTTGTGACACTGCATTTCCTTTGAATGGGAGACAAATAAACACTTCCTTCTTTTCTAAAGTTGGGTGTTTTTCTTTCTTATCTTTTTCTCTGCTATACTTTTGCACAAATCCCTTAGGGTCTCCACTTTCCTCTTTTCTCCTAGGCTCCATCTGCATCTCGCCTATTGACTTTGTGCTTATTATTCGTCTTTATTCCTGTTTAATGCCTTCCCTTCTGGTTGTGTAATTATAATAATAATAATAATGTGTTGTTTTATGCTGCAATTTTGTTTGTATGACTCAAGGCGATTTTGATCTTGAACTGTCTCATAGAATTGTTAGTGTGTGATTCTTACTGACAGAGATTTTGATCCCATCTTGTTGGGAATATTCTACTTGATTCTCAGGCACTTCTTACAGTTGGATTTTGGTTAACGAATTTCGCTCTACACTATTCGTTGTTTTTTTACTGATTACTTACCTGACGTGTACAGCTGCCTATCGGGTGTTATTATTGTTAAGTAGTATCACAGATTTCATCCCAGATAGCCGTCTTTTTGCTGTGGTTGGGGCGTTTGGTGACTCCACTTAACTCAAAGAAATTCTGAAGTTGTACAGTAGAATGCATAGATGGGCATCCTGTATTCAGACCATAACATATGACATTTGGTAGCCGTATGTAAAGCTTAGCTTATGGAAATCGATCTTATGCTATAATTAATTCAGAAAACAAAGAGTAAGCGTAGAAGTATTTACTTTTCAATTAGATCATCATCTCTGGCTCTAATCTAATATATATATATATCCACTGCATTTTTATTACAATACACAACAATATACCAGTCAAGTGGCGATATGTTTGTTAACAATAATTAGTCAGTGTCATCATGTCCATGGGATGATACTTAACGTAGAAAATTACTGCACACAATTAAAAGGTAGAAATGGTTACAACACGTGGGTTGCATAATGCATAATTTTGGAAAAATAAAGAGTAATTAAGGAGTGAGCGTGTGCACAGGTTGATTACGCAACAGACTGTTAAAGAAACTAAAACGATTTGGACAATGATAACTTGTAACTAAGGATGAAGTGCTCATAAGAATAAAATAGTTTTACAAGGATGACACGTAATTAAAGATGCAGTAGTCAGAAAAAAATTAAAATAATTTGGACAGTTGTAATTTTTAAAGGTTCGGGTGGAGGGGGCCAAATTAGTCCGGTTTATACATTCATGTAGCGATGCTCAAGGTAAGGATAGTGGCTGTACAAATTTCTTATGAACACACAGGTTTGGCTTCTTCAGGTGGATTCCTATGGTTTCAGCTGTGTGTAGAAGACGAACTCGTAAAGCAAAATTTAAGGTTAGTAGGAATGCGATAAATAATTTTCAATGCAGTATTAACATCAACCTTATGCTCTGTATCAACAAGGTGTGCTAAAATAGAACTACGAATAGATCTTGTTTGTCCCTTGTTTAACCATGTTCGATGATGTTCGTAAATACGAACCTGCCTAATTGTACGCCCGATGTAGCTGGCTCCGCAGCTGCGGTCAAACTGGTAGATAGACATAGTGGAGGTGAATTCGAGTAGCTTATCCTTACTTCTCAAACGTAGAACAAGGGTGGTTGTGAAGAGACAGTGTACCTCTGCTGCATAATAAGCTCTTTTAACTTCATTCTTGAAGCACTGTGTTGTTAAGACATTGACATCTTGACACTGACTAATTATTGTTAACAAACATATGGCCACTTGATTGGTAAATTGTTGTGTACTGTAATAAAAGTGTAATGGATATATATTAGAATAGAGCTAGATATGATGATCTAATTGAAAAGTATTTCTTCATTCGATCTTTCTGTTTTCTAAATGTTTTAATGGGACTTTTTTTCTATAATTAATTATCGGAAAAACCAGTTTCTGGATTTTACATTTTCAAGATACTGATATCAAACATAACATCCTACAATATCAAAAGAGGGTACAATATTTATGTTATACAAAGCGTATGCCAGATACAAAAATAATATTCTTTTAGAATCTTTTCTCCCGACTAAAAACAGTAATATTACAAACTGTCCGCATTGCTAGCAAAAAATATAACTGCTACCATAACTCTACTTTAAATTATGAAATCTGTTATTGATCTAGGCGCTTTTGTTACAGTATCAATTTCTTAATTTGGCTGATCAAATGCAATAAATAAATTCTAGTTCCTGGTTAACAAAGATACAAATTGACTATAGATTGTAACAGAATGAACAGTGGATTTATTCTCAGAAGCACATCAGGTAAATTAAATGCAGACATGTATCTGTAGTGTACGTTGAATATTTGAACTTTTGTTTCAACTCACTCACCCATCTTTTTGGCGCCACACCACTTCGCTTCGCTGCACTTCACTTTACTGCACTTCGCTTCCTGTACGTTTTGGTGCTTGCACGTTTGATCCTTTGCTGTGCACTTCTGCAAGCACACTCTTCGAGCTCGCTACTACTCTGGGAACACATAAGTTGTAAACCTTTTTATATTATTAAATTCTAATCACATTCGTTACAAATATACTTGGGGTTACAGGCACGTTGCGAATCCGTTTTATTTCTGCTTTTCACTCGTTCCTCAGTAATTGCAGGATAGGCAGAGTACTGATTAAGGCTTAGGTAAAAGAAGTTTGTCTTTTGTAAGTGTGACAGACAAACTCACCTAAGGATAAAAACCACGCACTTACATATTCATAAAGAAAATGTTGCCTAAAATATTATTCTGATATAGGAAAAAACACCCAATTGGCAGTATCTTCATTCTATTTCACAGGTTCTCCTCATCAGCTGCTTTGAACTACCTGAAATTACAGTGGTGATAAAAGTGACAATAACGTGCTTCAATGTCCGAATGGTAGTAGAGGAAATGTTATAAAATTAACTCATCCGAAATAGAAAATGAGGGAGAGGATGAGGATAAGACAGAAAACAGAAAATCCCAATAAACAATGTTAGTTTGTGAGTTCATATAGCAACTCAAGATAATTATAGTTCATAAGATTGTAAACATGCTCAGTGAACTGAAGTCACTAATATGGATAAATAATCAATGTAATCAAAATGCATTTACGAATAGAGTGAGAGATTAGATGGTTGGAGGCAATCGGCAGGAAGCCTTGGACCTAGACGCATCACACTAGCTACTAGTGTCAAATCAAAATATCCACTACAGTCCTACAGGTGGTCAATCGCGAGCCCGAATAGCTCAGTGGTAACGTCTCTGACTGCAGCACTGGGTGACGCGGGTTCGAATTTCAGAAGGGACATGAGTTCCTTCAAGGTTGCAGATACGCCTTGCTGACTAGTGCCAACTAGCATGAAACCTAGGTCCAAGGCTTCCTGCCGATTGCCTCCAACATTTTACGCAGGATGTTAAATGTTGTTAGCAGGGTAAGCAACGTGCCACTTAACCAGCTTGCTAATACTCTGGTTGACAGGCACATGGACTCATGTGAAAAATGGGCCAAATCCATTTTATCTAACTCACACAACCCTCTTCACCCACAACTCTCCCCTTGCATCTCATCAGGCAAAACCAGAAGCCTATATAGAAAACTATATGCTCGCACCAGCAAGTACAAAAACTCAACCATACTCTACTTAGCTCGTGTTGTGTGCGATAAAGAAAGCGTTAGGCGTGACACCTATAGTTCATTAAATAGTCAGTAGTACAACTGGATCTTGTCTTTCCAACTCATATCATTTATAGGTACAATATTTTCTTTCTTTCTGTTCCTTTTCTCTCTCTTTTTTTTCTTCCGTTATGTGCTGCTTTGTTTCTTTCTCTCGCTTACGCCAGTAAATATGACAGCTCCCACTTTTCTAACACCTTCAAACACTGTTTCAGCTTTACCTTTGCTACTGACATGCCAATGTATTGTTGTAATAATGAACTGTTGGTTTCCTCAATCTATGTTGAATTCTATTTATTTATAACGTACTAACTGGATGCAATACTGTAGTAAAAAATGTTGAGAATTCCATTCTGTATCACAAGTACTGTTTTGGAATAAAGCAAATTATTATTATTATTATTAACCATCTAATATCATCACAAACAATGTACACCGTGATGGCGAGCTACCTAGAATGGTGGCCACACTACAACCTGACTGATAGAATTCAGTCTGCACCAAAGAGAGGACTAGACGCATCACACTAGCTACTAGTGTCACATCAAAAGGAGTGAGAGATTGTCTACACTCACTTTCTGTATGCATAATTTTGCGTAGAAACCTCTAATTTCAGTTGCTTCAGCAAATCGTAGTACGTGTGATGTCCTTTGTATGTTTAGTATTTGAAGGATTTAGAAATCTCAACGAAATGACCGGTATCCATATGATGTCTAGAATTGGGTTTTGCGAATATCTGCTTCCTCTTATTCATAGGTTTCTTGGGATGCGTTCAGAAAAGCAGATGAAAGCCTTTCTTTCTGTCCTTCAAATTTACTTGTTCCGGCAAGTGCATATAAATTTATAAACACAGTTGTAGGTGACATCAGCAGGATACTTATCCAGTTTGGATTGGCTTAAACAGAATATTTTTATTTATCCTTTCATTCTCTTGTAAATCTCTTGTTATACTGTTTCTGCTTTGAATGTGAAACAAATAAACACTTTCTTCTTCACAACAATTGAGTCTTTTGTTTTCTTTGCTGCTCTTTTGGATAAATCCCTTTGGACACCCATTTTCCCTTCGGCATTTCTCAACAAGGCCTAATTTTTCTTTCGGCGTGTTGGGTGAACATAACTTCCTGGCTCTGTCGTACAGTATCCTCACTAATTCACGCTTATAGGACAGAAGCTGTTATAGTGCAGACATTGTCCGGTCCAGGTTTTCTTCTATACCATCGCTTCCTCATCGTACACGGAGATCCAGGAAACTGAACTCATCTTTACATCCATATTCTATGGTGTATTTAATGTTACAGTGGATCTCATTGAGATGGTCAAATAATATAGCTGTGTGATTCATATCGTTACAAACAACAGACATATCGTCAGCTTCCCGTTATAGTAGGCTGTTTCACTGATAGCAAGGCTCAGTCGCCTCTATTTGAGATAACCTATCAGGATAGATATCAGAATAGGTCATAGAGGTGAATCCATCATGCCCCATCAATATGTCAACAAAATAGGTTGTCAAATTTGAACTGAATATCTTTCATGCAACGAAGTAGTAGACGCCTCATCTCTGTTTTGAGTACCGACAATAGATCTGTTTGTTTACAAATGATATCAGTTGTTTCCACCACTACTTAGTTGGAGAACTTTTTTCGGACCTGGAATATGTGGGTGAAAACGTGGGTAGTTTTCCGTTCGAAATTTGGAAAAGTGGGAAAATGGGTAATTTTTGATTTTCTGCACATGGGATAAATCGGTGAAAATGTGGGTAGTGTGGGTAAACTGGGAAAGGGTAGGACAATAAAATTTTTACGGGACATGGGCAAACGGAGAAAAAGTGGCCAATATGGTCAAAGTGGGTAAACTATGTAACATTTTACCCTTCTTCTGCTCACATCTTTGCTGATCAAAATTGCCCGTTTAACCCACATTGTCCAGGTGAATTCTCCGAGTGGGTAATGTATTTGTAAGTAGGGTGGTCAAATCGTGCAATTCTGTAAGGTTATTTGATATGTCAACATGGTCCACTTCTTTAAAAAAAATTGATGAGTACCCTTCAAGCTATGGATTGCAAATTTATTTAGAATAGGCTCCAGAGAATCCGTTAATCGTATTATACATATAATATTCCCAGCTGCAGTTGATAAGTATGTGGTATGTTCTGGTATTCAGTAATTCGATTCTAGATTAGATAACTTAATAATTGCATAGATGACATAACACTGTGCATTATACCAAATAAAATTATCGAATATGGAATTGTGTTTTACCCCAGTGCCCAAATGCTATTCATGCAGTCATCAGATGTAAAACAAAAATTTTCAGTTACAGCCAATGGTATAAAGATGATCCAGTTAGAAGTTTAATATATCTCCTGCTGTCAGCGTGTGAATTTTCTCCTGATCCCCAATTCTTCAACCCAATATATAATAATAATGGTAATGATCTGCTTTATTCCAAAAGAACAGTTATAATACAGTGTGGAATTCTCAGCATTTGATACAACATTACATCTAATTTACTCGATGAGATGGAAGTTGGGGAGATTTGTGAATAGAGACGGTGCTGGAAGTTACACAATCTGGATTTAGATTATTTCTCAAATGATTTCAGATATCTGTTAACTACAATAGTAAACAGCTGATTTATTGGAACAGTACTTGCCCTACTAACAGCCTTTATCACCCCCCCCCACCATATGACATACTCATTTTCAAGTTGCTCAGGAAAGACTAAGTGGGAGCATTAAAGAAAAATACATAAGATGCAGTTGTAAAACCAGAGGTCGATTGATTCCTGAGTGTCCCTACTTCCTAGTGTAGTAGATGAGATGCAGCATTTTCTTAGAAATCGAGATGATACAAGGTGACGAAGGAAGGTCAGAGGAAGGAACTATCCCAATGTATTTATTCGTTGACTACGCTACAGCTATCTTATGAATGAACCACTTCGTGTATATCCCACTCATACTTGAAGGTGAAGTTAGCTGTCTGACATTTGGAGGGATGCAAAGTAATGTAGGAACATTTAGCTTGAACCACTGGCTGATGTCCGACAAAAAGCTATTAAGTCCGGAACATTCAGATCTGGGAGGTAACAGGCAATTGGACAGTCACACCATCAACGTACTTAACGATATTGATATCTTACAAAAAAAGCATTCATAAAGGAAACCCCACCTATTCAGAACTTATTATCCCAGATCACAAACTAATTTGAAAAATGCGAATTTGATCCTATAACACTGTTAGTTGCCGAAAGCTAATCTATGTGACCTTCGACTCTTCACTTTTGAAATATTTTGATGCGGTTGTGTTCTCTCAGCTGGATGGTTCATTTGAGGAGCTTTCATTGCCCTGCTAGGCAGCATTTTCAGCGCATACTTCGATTTGAAGTGAGCTTTTGAATTTCTCCACGAGTTTATAAGTCAACTCTCCTGGTGACTTTGAATGTGATTGGTTATTTTTGTGTGTTTTCACACCCTCTAGGCTACTTGTATTAGAACTCATTGTTTCCCTGACTTGAATTTTGGCCCTTTGCGTGTGACATTTCCTTCTTATCGGTTGATAAATTTTGTCTTTGTCAATGTGTCTATTGATTGACGATTCACTGGAATACCTGGCTTCTAAAAATTCTCTATCATTCTTGATGTTTCCTCTGTCTAATGTCTGAACGTTGTCCCAGTTGAATTGATGTCTGTGGTTATCTGTATGCAGAGATATGAGCGAGGGAGTGGATGTCATGTCTTTTGACGGCTAGCTTATATTCATGAATACGAAGACAAAGGAGACGTCCACTTTGGCCAATGTAGTGTTTTTCTTTTGAAATAAAACTGTTAATCAAGTATACGAGGTAGTCACTAAATTACTCTATTCAACAAGTGACTAATTTCTAACACTTAACAGTGAAATAATTTCTTAATGAGAAACTATTTTATTTAGAAAAAGCAGCTATTAAGACTGAGAAATATTACTCAACTTCAACACGTTGTCTAGTAATTGAAGGACTATAGCTTAACCAGCATTCAAAGCACTTCCGGAATCATCAGAGTCTACTATTCTTCTAAATGTTATTTTGTACTCAAGATGTAATTTTTCGGATGAATGACACTACAGTCAGAAAGTCTTCAACTTTCTTTGTCTTCAGTAAATGAATGATAGGAAATCTTTCTACGCGAATTCCACCAGTTTCTCATTTTTACACTAGGCTGTAAGATAGAGATTAAGATGACAAAAACAGCAGAAAACAAATACTTCTAGTGTAAAGTTCTTTGACGCTTGAATTCCTCTGAATTCAAATTATTCAAATAGGTGGAGTATCTTGACATAGTGTGTTATTATCAATAGAAAGTTATTTTTAACTATGCATAGTGAATTACACTTTCATTTAATGTTCAAATTTTTGATACATGCTACAGTGTGTTTATAAATTTGTGACAAGGAAATGTACATTAAATTCACTCATTATTTGAAAGTGTTGAATTTTCAAGCTGACAGTTAATAACATGTATACAGGGAAGTTGACGGAAAAGTATCTTGAGGGACATCAGCTTCAGTAAGCAAGGCAGAGGAAGATTTGCCTTCATATACAGTGTACCGCATTCTGTCAAAGAAATAAGAATGCAACCAGTTAACAGCCCAAGAATATGTTTGTGTCATGGAAAGCTTATTTAACAAAAGATAAATGGGTACAAACTGAAAATCAGATGCGTAGTCAAGGATTGTACATTGAACATATTTCGCTCCTTTGTCTAAACAGCGAACAATATTAAGATATTATGCAGCAACATTTCAAATATTTCTTCGCTGTTTATAAGCAAACTGTGTTGAGGTTATTCAGACTTTTCAAGGGAGGCTCAAGTATTAGTGAATGCAATCTTTCCATTAACTCCAAAAAAGGAGAAGTAATTGTAATAGGTCTGAATTTAACATTCTTACTAGTAGAGAACCATTGGAAAACTTGCAAGGAGTACTGGAAAGCTGTTTCGTCCTAGTTTCGGTCTCTTAAAAAGTACGCACCCACTACCAGGGTTCGAACCCACGACCTTCTGGCTACAAGGCGAGCTAGCTCGGAGACCATTAAGCCACTGGGACGCTATCCAATGACCTGTGAATTCTAACTTCTGCCAGTTCCTGATACAGCGTGACCATTTCGCACTGGCTTCTTCGATAAGTTACTGACTCACTTTCAACTTGCTGTACCCTACTGGTTTCGGCTTTCCAGTGGCTTAATGGTCCACAAGCTTAGCTTGTAACTAGAAGGTCCCGGGCTCGAACCTTACCGATGAAGAGTCCCAAACTAGGGCGAAACAGTTATCCAGTACTTCCAGGTTTTCCAGTGGTCCTCTAAATGGTGTCAGCTCATGAGGAAACCTCCCATCCAATCAAACACCACTCCTACAAAACCAATACTTGAAAATTCTTACTAGTACATGATTTAGGAACAGGTATAATTTAAATATCTTTGCATTTAAAATCCTTCCCTACTAGCTTTTGGTGAACAATAACTGTCATTGAGCAATGCTAAGCATATGCATAATTGGCAATTCTAATTTCATTAAAACGATTCTACTCAATGAATCATCCTGATGAGAGCAAACAAAACCCTCTCTTACCTGCTATCTAACCAAAAATAAGCACGCTTGGCTATTCTACTAAATCAAACGGAATCAAGCAGCTTAATTCAATAACAACAGTAAACGCAACCAACTCCCTAACCTTCAAGTTCGAACTGTACTCAGCAGAATAAGCAGTTATATTCACTGAGTAAACATTCAGTTCATTATTAAATTTCACAAATTGTCCACAATTACTTCTCAAAATAATTTTTAAATATAGAGAACATATGTATATACATATATACATATGTACACAGAGAATTAAAGATTTTGTTGACAATTTATTGAACACCTCTCAGAAATTTTTGAATTATTGGTTCTTCACACACACACACCTCCCTCTGTCCCGTCCCCCGGCCATCTCCAAAAATTATTATATAAACAAAAGAAATGAAATTTAATTACAATGCAGAAAAACAAATAACCAAATGTTCAATAACTTGCAAAACTTAATTATTTTTCAATGAATAATTAATCTTATATATATTGACTGACTTCTTTGACAGAAATGCCCATTGAAAGATCCAATGGTCACTTTACAGTTGAACACAAAAATCACAGCGCTAACATTAAGGTGGTTATAGGCCTTCCAACTCAACCATGTATATACACATATGTTTCTGATTTGAAATGAATAATAAAAACAATATTGGAATAATAAATTTTTTAAATGTTATTCAAAATAACGGCTCTTCTGCAACAACAAAAAACCAAACAAGGAGGGATTTTTGACATTTTTGCTTTCATTTGCCTCCCTTTTCTTCTACATAACTTGCTTATTCCATATTAGTTTGTTTATTAGATGTATCACACAATCGGTGAAACAGTATTATTCACTGAATGACGTTTCGAACAAAATTTATTGTTCACAGTCATAGCATCTGTAATCACACGACTTCGAAACTTGAGCTTTATAGTTTTCTATGTCCTCTCCTATTTTTCGTCGTTGGGGTAGTAGAATTTTCTAGATCTCCAGCTGGACAGGTGTTGAATCATTCCTATTACATGTATTTGCAGTTGATTCGATAAACAAAGCTTCTGTTATCAATCTCTCCCTCCACCCTGCTGTTACATTAGATTTTAAAACTGTCATCTTGTCCCATCCATCCTACTGTATGGTTGTGTGTAATTGCATGTCGTGAGTGGTGTAGCTGAACTATTCTCTAGATTTCTTATCTTATTCGGGTCAACCAATCTAGATTTTGATAGATTTTTATGCATTGTTAGTCTGACTGCCCCTGTTCTACTAGTTTGACCCATGTATTTGACCTGACAGACATTGCAGGGTATTAGATAAACTAAATTGTTTTGTTCTAAAGGCTCCACTGGCAGGATCCTTTAACCGACAAAGCTTGTTTCTAATTGAGTTTGTGGGTTTGAATGCCAGCCACTTTTATTCCTGCCTTGTTAAGAATTCTATGTAAGGTGGTTTCCGAGGTTCCTTCTTTGTATGGAATTACTACTGATGATTTAGATTCCTTATTGTTGGTGTTGTCTTGCACATATTTGACATGCACGCCGTCATTAATATTATGCATGTCAAATACATGCATGTCACACCCTGCCTGCAATGATTGTCAGGTCAAATACATAAGTCAAACTAGTAGAACAGGTGCGGAGCACAAAAAACTAGCAGCAAAATATAGATTAGTTGACCGGAACAAGATAAGAAATCTAGAGAATGGTTCAGCTATAGCACTACATGCAATTACACACAACCATACAGTAAGATGGATGGGACAAGATGACAGTTTTAAAATCTAATGTAACAGCAGGGTGGAGGGAGAGATTGATAACAGAAGCTTTGTTCATCGAATCAACTGCAAATATGTGTAATAGGAATGATTCAACACCTGTCCAGCTGGAGATCTAGAAAATTCTACTACCCCAACGACGAAAAATAGGAGAAGACAAAGAAAACTATAAAGCTCAAGTTTCGAAGTCGTGTGATTACTGTTGATATGATTATGAGCAATAAGTGAATTGTGCTTGAAACCTCGTCATCCAGTAAATAATACTGTTTCACTGACTGTGTGATACATCTAATAAACAAATTAATATGGAATTACTTACTACCACAGTGCCCAAGTTTTACACATACATATTAATAACTTGCTTATTACTTTTTATGTTCATTCACAGTGAGTAAGAAAGCTTTCTTCTTCTTCTATTTTATTGGTCATTACTTACTTCAGCTTACTAAACAGCCTAACACTTTAGGATGTTTGAAATATCGGAACTGTCGCTGTAACTATTACTTTGCTTATTCTTTGCATTGTAGGTATTCTATCATCGAATACAATGGTATCGGATGAATTCTGTTTGTATTTGATCTCAGTCAGCAGATAGGATGCTTGATAGCAGCTATTGTTTTCTGTCTAATGACATTTAGACAAATTTACCCCAAAGCTAAATAGGTGAAGTTGATAGAACCCAGTGCACAATATAGTAAACTGATCAATTTGAAATGTCTGAAATAATCTTTTGAAAGGGGCGGGGAGAAATGATTGATAATTTACAAGAAAACGGTAACCAAAGATGTAACTTCGCAAGGGAATATCTTTATGCCACTATAAACTGAGATGATTATAACAATAAATATGTTCAACTGGAAATATTCATTTTATAATAACCATTATTATTCCATGTATTTAGAGCGAACAATTGTGGTCTCAATAAATTCTTCTTCAGGTTCTACAATTATAAATCCACTAATTTAAGCATACAATAGCCAGTCAGTAAAGGCAAATTAGAATCATATCAGAAAGTGTAATTACCGCGTTCCCAGTAATTTTTCTAGAGGAGCTCGAAGACGTCTTCTATCAGTAGCTGAAGCGGTTACAATTAACGCCAGAGGACCATCTCTTTGCATACAGAAGTATGTTCAACATCTATGCTTACCTTGGCCTGCAATAAAGCCAACAAATCCTCCATAAACATTAACACTATAAATTCCTTTCAAAATTTTCTTTTCTTCTTCTTCTATTCCTCTGCTTCATTGACAAAAGTTCATTTTCGACTTATATGATTTCATGACCTTTCTAATGATTTTATTACCTTAGGTTTAAGTAGTGCTTTTCTAACTTGTTATCCTGTTCATCCCACTTCATTATATTCATTATTATTATTATTTGACAATCATTCACCAATAGTACTTGTAATTTTACAACATATCATCGTTATTATTTTACAATCATTCTTATTGTCGTTATTTTCAACCTTGTCTAGACCGCCCCTTTCGTTGGTTTATTTTCATATTGTCGCACACACCCTGATTACACTCACCCTCGAAACCTGTATTTTCTGTTGACTATATTTATATATATACACACACATCATTAGATTAAATTACTTCATCTCATTTTGTCCCATGTTCTCATTGACCATGCATATTAAATAACTAACTGTCTATTGTTCCATCCCATCTTATACTTGTTCCACAATACACTTTCTGATATGATTCTAATTTGCCTTTACTGGCTATTGTGTGCTTAAATTAATGGATTTTAAGTTGTAGAGACTGAAGAAGAATTTATTGAAAGCACAATTGTTCGCTCTAAATATTTGTTCCGAATAAATTATGGGAATATTCAATTATTCCATGTATTGAAATCTGAAAATTTAGTGTTCAGTTAATTCTTATGTATTTGTTATAATTCCTTTGGGTTCCAAGTGGAACAAAGAGTTTTAACAGAACATTTGCATTTTATTCAATTCTCTGCAGTCCTGTTTAGCTGGTTTCACTGATAATAATAATAATAATAATGATTTACTTTATTCCAAAAACAGTACTTGTGATACAGAATGGAATTTTCAGCATTAATCACAATATTGCATCTAATTTCCTGAAATTATAAATAAAATTAATCACACAGAAAATTTTTCTACATTTACAACAGGGTTAATATAAAACAAAATAAAAAACTTGCAGCATATAAAATGGAAATAATAGTAATGATAGCAGCTAAGGTAATGATAATAATACAAGTGGAAATTGCCGTCGGCTTGTTTCACACAGTACTGTCGATGCGGTATAGAAATCCTTGAATGATTAAAAATATTGAATATAATGTTCTTTTTACATGATATGGTGAGGGAAAAAACAAAGATTACAGCAGTCATGGAGATAAGTTGGTGTTTGCAGTTATGAAAGTGAAAACAAAGAAGCAACAGGACCATAAATATAATAGAAATAATAAAAGTAAAACTTGAAGGTATATAAAGATGGATGGAAGAGATTGTTTATTTACTAGATGAAAAAAGGTTAGTCAATTCTTGCCTGACGCTATTTTCATCACATAAAATACGTGCCAAGTATGGTATCAGAGAATTTCTATACTTAGACGTGCGAGCATATAGTTTTCTGAAGTTACTTCTTGTTCTACCTGAGGAGATGCAAGGTGAAAGCTGAGGGTGAAGTGGATGCTCCAAGTCAGACAAAATCCCTTTAGGAAATTTACTGCACGAAGTCAAACGCCTATCAACAACGACGTTAACTATGTAGTCCACTGGGACACCACTCATCCTACTGACAGTCTTCAGCATTCTACGAATTGTGACATAGTCCTTTTTAAGCAAACCAGGAAAGAATAAGGGTGAACAATAAAGAATAATAGGTAGGATGCAAGAGTTTATGAACTGTAAGAGGACGGGTTGAGTTATACCCGAGTGCCTTAACTTCCTAATTTAAAATGTTGACAAGCAGTCCCCTCCTCTTCACACAATCTCTTCGGTGTCACGCTTGGAGGTCCAACTCGCTGTTTCGTATTCTGGCTCTACTTTACAGTCTGCATTGCACTCCATGTCACTCAATGTTCTTCTCAGCATGTGTTCATCTTCATTTTCTTCCACATATTTGTTGAGCAGTAGGTACTTGATCAATGCGTTCCCAGAGTTTCTTATTGCTGATGCTTTCTGACCGCTTGATCTTCATTATGAAGTAAAGACAGCCAATGATAAAAGTCTGCAGTCACTCGTTGGAAACAACTGCCTTACCATTGGTGTTTTGAATTGCGCAGACTATGCGTTCACACTTGATGGTATACTTATTTATTTACTTCACTATACCCTTCCCATCCTTTTATGAGATATTGTAGTTCTTGTAAAATAGAAATTGATTAGATGCACTGTTTTATCCTCAAAAATCCCTAAGATTTCTTGCCACAACTTTTAATGCAAAACTATTTAACTGTAGCGGAATAAAAATGTTTTAAAAATCCCTCCCCAACCATAAAATCAGAGTATTTGTACTTATTTGGATGTGTCAGCTAACTCTGGAACTATTTCCCCTTTTCTCCTAGACTATATATCATTGTTTTCATAGTTTCAAATCATATGTTGACTTGATTCTCATCCTTTATCTTTGTAACTATTTAATCTCTAATTCTAATACTTTTATTTGTGGTATTTGTGCAATACACAGATGATACGTTGCACGATGTGATTTTGTTTAAGTGGATCAAGGTCATTTCGACCATCGGTTGTCTTCAGGAATTGTTGGTGTGTGATTCTTGTGGACAGAGTTTTGATCCCACCTTATTGGTAATATTTTGCCTCATTCTGACATACTTCTTGTAACTGAATTTTGGTTAACAAATTTTGTTCTACAGTTCTTCTTTGTACTCAGGAATTTACCTTGTCCTTACAGCTGTCTCACGGTACTAATGAGGTGATTTTGAGTTTTTGATGTTATTATTATTACTGAACAGAGCCACATAGGTCTAAAGATGAATAACCATCGTTTTACTGTTTTGAGAACGTTTTGTGGCTGTGAGTGTCTCAAGTAATTTTCCGGAAAGCTATACAGTAGGATATGGAGATCAGTTTCCCGAGTTCTGACCACAAAGAGTCGGTTCTTCTCGTCACAGTAACATTAATGTATTTTCAGTATCACAAGCAGTTCAATGGCAAATATTCATTCGAAAAATCAGTTATCCTTCGTTAAGCACGTATTTCACTAACATTTTCAGGCATGCTTTATCTATCACCATAATTATTTCGATATTCAAGAATTAAAAAAGCCGTGATTTTACCACTCAAAATTATTTTACTCGGTTATCTGTGTAAATAAGACATGCAAACCAGCCGAATACTTACAGAGCTCCACCACACATAAGAGAATTATGTCAAATGTTTTATAGTTTACCTCCATGAAAGAGACTGTTTATTTTCGCAATGTTGATTTTCTTTGGTAAATTCATTCACTTCCAAACCATCATATACCTGTTATTTTCGAGAATAAGTGCTTTAGAAAATCAAGTGTTAGAAACTTTTAGAAGTTTTCCTAATTCTCGCATATACTACTGATTGACTTAAATGAGTAGGTGAATAACATTCACTTCAACCATTAGCATTTGCGAGTCAGATTAAAGGGATCAAACACAGGATGGTAGTTTCTCTCGTTTGAGGTCAAACTTATTAGCACAGTACCCAGTTTGACTCAACACCCGTAGCTGAATTAACTAACCATATTGATCAGTCAGTGGTGTTTAGTACCACGTAATCATACTTGCTTTCAAACAGCTGGTTTCCCTGATGAAGTTCAAAAAGAATGAAAGACAGAATCTGGGGTTTAAGGTGATATCATTCCATTACTTCACAGGTTCTCTTCATCAGCTACTGTGAACTATCTGGAATTGCAGTGGTTATAAATGAATGACAATAACATGCTTCAATGTCTGAATGGTAGTAGGGGAAAATATAGTAAAATAAACTCCTCTAAAATGTAGACATTACAAAAGGAGGGTGAGGAGGAGAAGACAGAAAATTCTAATAAGCAGTGTCGGCTTATAAGTTCACTAAGCAACTCATGAAGGTTTCTGGTTCGTAAGAATGAAATTCGCTCAGTGAGCTAAAATCACTAGTATGGATCATTAATCAATGTAAACAAAATGCAGATACCAGGGGAGTGAGAAGCTGATTAAACACTCTTTTTGTATGCACAAGTTTGTTTTGAGACGTTCAGCTGCAACTGCTTCAGCCAATTGTAGTAAAATTACTGTCCTTTGTAAGTTTATGATTTTAAAGGATTTGGAAATCTCAACAAAATAACCCGTATCTGCAAGGTGTGTGGTATTTGCACCCTGCAAATTTCTGCTTCCTTTTAGGCTTAAGTTTCTTGGTATATGCTCGCTCAGGGGACTGAACAGAAGCCTTGTTTGTGTAAAATACCGAATACCAAAAGATTCACAATCTAAGTGTCTGTAAAATGAGATGCGTAGAATGCCATGCAATACACAAGAAATCAAGATCAAAAGAAATGAGCACCATAGAGCATCTATTCTAATTCATAGATCACGAAGAACGTCTCATACCAGAAGCACCACACATTAAATGGAATTCAAATCATCGAAATAGGAATAACAACAACAACAGACAACGATCAGCATAAATGGGAGGGACCTGAAAGAAAAAACCAGCTTTACCTACCTGGGAAGCATCGTTTCAACTACAGGCGGAACTGACGAGGATGTCAAAGCAAGAATCGGAAAAGCAAGACAAGCTTTCACTACTCTCAAGTCTGTGTGGAGGTCAACAGCACTCTGCATCAAAAATAAGATCCGGATTTTCAACTCCAATGTGAAGACAGTCAGTGCTGCTATACGGATCAGAGACTTGCACTGCGTGTCATAAAGAGCATCTCAAACAAACTACAGACCTTCATTAACAGTTGTCTTTGCTCAATACTCAAGATCAGATGGCCGGCCAGAAAAGATCAGCAACAGAGATCTCTGGCAATGAGCGAACCAGCCAGGAACCGATGGTGAAACAAATAGGCAGGAAGAAATGGAGATGGACTGGCCATACTCTGAGAAAACAAACCATCAAGTGACATCACACGACAGGCCATTACTTGAGTGGAACCCGAAAGGGAAGCGGCGAGTTGGTCGTAAATGCGAGGGTGATTTGGAGGAGGTCATGTGAAGAGGAGATGAAAACGTGTGGGCAGACTTGGAGCCAGGTGAAGACTCTAGCGGAGAACCGAACGCAATTGAGACGCACGGCTGAGGCCCCATGTTCCTCTAGGAATTAAAGGAAACAATAATAATAATAAATAGGAATGACAGAATAAAACAGAATTTGACCTGATGCTAACACTCTTCCCCCTCACCATGATGTGACAAAATCAACACAAATTTGATAAGCAATTCCGCTATGTAAACACATGTTGTTTGTATAATTTCATACACTCATCAAATCTAACAGTCTTCACATGATTTAGATATCTTTATCAATTAACCCACTTGACGACGTGAAAATTACCTCAAACTGAAGAGCGGTGATTAAGGTACTGAATATAAGCTGAGGTTCTGTACATTCTGGTTTAGTAATACCTTGATAAAGCTATTAGCATTAATTGGCAGGTCGTTAGTAAAAGTAATATCGTTTTGTTTTTCATTTATTGGGAAGTACAAAAGCTCTGGACCGAGGGACACCCATAGCTGAATTAACTAATCATATTGATCAGTCACTGGTGTATAATACCAGGCAATCATACTTGCTTTCAAACAGCTGGTTTCCCTGATGAAGTCCAACAAGAATGAAAGACAGAGCGTCGGTGGCACAGTGGTTAGGACGCTCACCGACCGTGCATATCGTATGGGGTTCGATTCCCGGCCGACGCATTCCTTTACCTCACTAAGGCAGTAATAAAGCTGGTAGAGAGGAAAAGTTAGGCATGAGGCTAGCAACCCCATCCTGTACAAAATACGAAAGCTCTTATAATAATGAATATCACATGCCAAAAGCCCAATTTCTTTCAAAATGTTAAATGTGAACTTGGTCTGGATATATATATATATATATATATATATATATGGAAATTAAGGTAGTCTTTATGTTACTACTCATTAGTAGCCAAATTTACAATTGGACAACTTAATGGAGAATTATACTGATCCGCAAAATTTGAATTAAAAATTCTGTAAAGAATCATTCTCAATCCATTTTGCCTCCTTTATACGCCTCCGTGGTTCAAAAGTGAATGCTATTGATTTAACAGTTGCCTTCCGAAATATTTTAATAAATATATAGCAGAAATCTTTCTCAAATCTAAGAAATTTCTCACTTAATCGTACTTCCAGAAATTTAATATTTTTGTACTTGAATATTCCAGGTACTTTTAAGAGCTAATTTGTAGAGACTGGACTTCTTCGAGGTTTTATCATGAGCTCACATCAGTTGGAGAACCACTGAGAACAACTGTCTGGTTCCAAACTTTTTGGCAGTATGCACTTACCATGATCCGGGCTCAGGACATTCCAATTACAAGGCGAGCTCGTAGACCATTCAGACTCTGGGACCAGATTCAATGGCTCATGAATTCTAGCTTACACCAATTCGTGATTTTTGCGCGACTGCCAGCTAATGTTATTGGTGAGTATTTGTCCTCACCCCCTATGTGTCGGTGGACCCCACTGGTCACTACGTCTCATTAGAACTCGAGGCAACTTCGTCCTGTAGCCAGTCATTAGCGAGCATCAGGATGACTGAGTTTGTATCAGAAGTTAATTTTAGTTTCGTAATTTTATTCTGATCATTATTTTTTTTCTATCAAACTTTGAATTGATTAGATTATGGTCTGTGCTTCCCACTAAAATAACTTTAAACCTCTATTAAATGGTCAGTTGACATAAGTTGGCCTTTGTTTGCAGAAATGGAAAAAATGTAGAACTTCATTATCTGATAAACTGGATAATTTATGCATTCTAATCATTATGTTTTATCGCGTATAACTAAACGAATTCAAATGGTCAAATATAAGGGTGGGATGTGTGGATGATAATAATACATTATATCACATGGATAACTGGACAAGAAAAATCATGGATTTTGAACTAGAAGTAAACCAAATCATGATTTTACAGAACGAACAAATAACTCCCTGTACTGAATTGCTCTACAATAACATGTAATGCGTTTCTCAATTAACCTGCTCTTTCGGAGCTAGGTATGTCGGTCGTTCGATTGTGGTTCTGTCCAACAGGCTGCAAGAACACCATCCTGCGTGGTTAAGAAGAGTTGGAAGTAGGGCTATCAGAAACGCGATAACTGAACATCGGTTCGATACTGGTCATCATATCTCTTCAGCCTCTTCTTTTAAGGTTATCTAAAAGGTGAGAAATAACTTGCCCAAATCACTATATAATATCTGAATCATCGGTATTGCTGAAGCTTTGGCCATTGAAATGGAAAAGCCAGATCTCATGGTCTTGACTCCATCTGTGATAAAGTATGATAATCGCCACCCGTATTCTTTTGTCTTTATTCCTTTACGTTCCTAGTGGAACATAGGGCTTCAAGCTAAAGCCTGCAAGTTTCGGTAGCATTGATGTTTATATTTTACGGGATGGGGTTGCTAGCCCTACGCCCAACCTTCCCTCTTTACCAGTCCTATTACTGGCTTAGTGAGGTAATGGAGTGCGCCAGTGGCCAGACCACATGATGTATAGTTGGCGAGCATTCCACCTCTACGCCACCGACGCACCATCCATATTCTCGCCCTATTTATTTTTCGTTCTTTTTATCCGATTTTTGTATATCCTTTCGTTAATGTGTCGACTGTTATTACTAATTTCACTCTGAACAATTTCCGATATTAACTCAAGTGTCATCTTCAAGCATTTTTGATGACTTACGATTGAACTAAGTACAATTAATGTTAGAGTAGAATTTGGACACTGTGGTGGAGCACAATTTATTGCCACTCACAATCATATCAGTGTATTCAAACGACTTAATAACTCTCTTTATATAGTTCTACTCCCTACTACTGTCTTTTATTGCGAGTTCCCATATATCCGGTATGGGCGTTGCGCCATTTCTATTGTATGGGTTTAGTGCTGTTCCGATGTATTGATTGTAAGATCAGTTACATAGGTCAGATCAGTAGATTCAGATCAGTTAAATAGTCGAAACTAAGCTAGATATAGAAAGAGTGATCATACTAAATTAAACAATCTAGAAGCAGATCAATATATCACAAGCCAACATGGACGGGACAGGTCATCAACTCCAAGAGATTCGTCCCACTGGTCCGAAAGGAAAACCTAGTACGTACATTACATACATGGATTCGAAAAATCTGTTCGGAAGACACGATAGAGAATGAGTTAAATTGTTTACGTGAAACCCTACTAAAGACAACGGGTATCCACTAAGATTCATCGACAAAAGCATGAAGGAAAAGCCCCCATTGACAAAAATCACAACTGTTCCTAAGAAAACTCTCTTCATGAAACTGGGATTCAACGGTCATAGTGAAGCAGAAATTCTTAGAAACCGCCTTTCCAAATGTCTCGTGAAGACATTTCAAGCAGCCATTTAACGCATCACATTCTCCAGCAGACAAGTTATCCTGTCTAACGTTAAGGATAAGATACCGCTCTTGGCTACCTCTATTTATCAGTTTACTTGTTCGTGTGGAGCAAAGTATATTGACCGTATGCAACGTCACGTCACCAAGCGCCTTCTGGAATACTGTTCAGATTGTCTAGCCAAAGGAGAAAAGAATAATACTGGCAGCTGCATCCTCGAACACCTTGTTAACTCTGAACATCGAGCACCCCCACATGAATGCTTCACAGTGCCACACAGAGTCCCTCAATATCATACGAAAGGCCTTCGAATACGCCATCTATACACAGCTGAACCATTGGCTATTTGGGATCTGAAACCAGACCTCTGCACTATATATACTCACTCACCCTGCCGTGGCCAGAGTAACTTTCTCATTCTGCTTACTTTTATTATGTAAGTTTACTATTATTATTATCCTCATCATCCTTATTTTATTGTCACTCCACTACTGTTTATTATTACATTGTGTTTTCATACAGATTTTACAAAAACACTTTATCGTCTTTCCACCAGTTTTTGTCCACTGTACAAAATTATATTGACTCGTCATCTTCTCACACTCATTAAGTCATCCCAACTTCTGCCTCTTTCCTAATGTCCAATTAGTCACCCCTTCTATATTATATATTACGCCACGAGGACAAATTTTATCAGTATCAGGTCGGTCTTATGAATTCTTTGCGAAATATAATTACGATTGTACACCTTATGAGAATGAATCGTCGAAAAGTACATTTTCTTTGCTCTTCACGTGTTTTTCTTATCCCGAATCATTTTAATACTACTTGAAAACTCCACTGTGATAACTTAATGAGTACCCGCTTGGGTCAATATGTGTTTCAACATACATTTCGTTAGTTACTGTCTCCAATTAAGGAAACAATCCAATGTTCCGCGAATTCCAACCTCTACCAATTAATGGCGTGAGAAGAAATGCTCCTCGATGACATTGGCTAGTGGTCGCACTAAAATCACTAATTGGTAGAAGTTGGAAACCATAGGACATTGGGTTGGGTCTCAGTGGCCGAGTTGTCTATGAGCTTGCTTTTGTGACCTAATAGTCCTGGATTCGAAACCCAGTAGGTGTGTGCTTCCAATGAGTGCTGAACTAGGTAGGACTTCCTGGTTTTCCAGCGTTTTACTACATGATGTAAACTCGTAATCACACTTGATACAAAGCAAATCCCTATAAACTAACTCTTACATATAAAGAAACAATATCATATATTAGAACCACTAATTTATGTACTTCCTCATATTTTTGGCAGTAAGTGGTAAGTCTTTCAGTTGATAAATTCATCAGTGTGATTCTTAAAGTTACCAGAATTTCAAATTTAGCCACTTGAAATTTAACAAAATTCTTTATATTTTAATAGCACAATATCGCTTAGATAGTTATTATTCAGCTTTTCTATGACAGCTGGTTAAACGTCTCCTGTGAACCTATTAATTAAGTATTTTCATATTCTCTACTTCATAACAGTGAAATTATGACATGCTAAAACAACTGTCAGTTCTTTTGTATGGGTTAGAAACTTGGCTTGAACGTTACAAAAGTGGCACAGTGGTTAGGACTCTCGCCGACCATGCACATGGTCCGGGGTTCGATCCCCTGCCGGCGCACACCCGATATCTATAGTCGGCCTGTAAATTTGGGCTTCCGATATCCATGCTGAAAATTCCACACTTGTACTGAAAATACGGTGTGGAATCAAGCTGTAAATAAAAAATAAAAAAATTTCCAACTGGCTATTGCATACTTTTACTAAAAGCTGTCACCTTCGCTGCCTCGAAGTTGAAGATCAAAGGACCAGAGAGAATTAACAATAAGAAACTCTGGGGACGAACCAACCAGTGAGTGACAATGCGCGCCAGGCCATTGCTCGAGTCGAATCCGAGTAGGAAAACACGAGTTGGGTGGGGGTGACATGGAGGAGATCGTGGGGCCAGATGAAGAGGACCACAGAGAACAAGAAAAAAAATGGAAACATCCTGTTGAAGCTTCATGTTTGACTCGGAACCCGAGGGAATAATAAATAATAATACTAATAAAGCAACTACCATATGAATGATTTTTTTTATTTATAAATTACCTTTATGCATCAGAATGCTATTTACTACAATGAATGCAGATTACGTAAGCTATCCAGTATCATTCCCCTTATATACTCACATAAATGACAGCTAGTCGGAAAATAAATGGATTAGATGACAGTCGCACTATCCATATCAGCAGTCATTAAATATATATATATATATATATATATATATATATATATATATATATAGGTAATATTTCACTAAAACAACCGGATATGTCGTCGGTAATTTTGCCTAGTCAAAAGCTATCTCTGGATACATACTGTTGCCCATGGTCACATTAATGTAGTCACACAGTCTCCTTATATTTTCTTTCATGGTTAACCTAATTCTCCTTCATTAATTTCAACGGAAGGAAGAGATCCCTTCATAAGTCTGGGATGTTGACAGCAGAACATCACTACTGTCCATCTCAGACGTCTATTCACTGAAGCAAAATGATTCCAGACATACAGTTGTATCCCTTCCATATGTTTACTCAGCCTACTGATCTTATTTGAGCACCTGTCAAACGTTACTACCAAGCAGATATCAGCCACCAGTTACTCTCTCCTTTTCCCGAAAGAAGGAAGTGAAGAAATAAAACTACCTATACTGGAGAGCTTTTACTGTTTAAGTTGAATACAAATTGGTTGAGAATAAATATGAATAAATGCATTAAGGTTGGCTTTGTATTCTAGCAAATTAAGTGTCCGAAACTGTATAATAATGATAAAAATAATAAGAACAGTGTAACAGCAGAAGGCACACACGGAAGCCAAGGTATGTTTTCAATTGATCAAACCGCTGTTTATTTATCTACAGTTTATATTCGTTAACCAATCACTGAGCGTGTGATTTCGATCTACATCAAACGACATGAAATAGAATGTTCAAAATACATATATTTTTCTTTTGCTAATGCAGTGTTGAACTGTGGGAAAAGTACTCTATCTCTAACAGCAAATAGAATGTTCCAATAGGTATATCGTATTCTGATGCTAATGCAGTACTGAACTGTGGGAAAATGTCAAAATAATATTCCGTTGGAACACGCTGTCTGTATCACAATACCACAACAAGAGTGATATATTGTATGCGGAATTTCAGTCTGTAAACAAATGCCTCTTCGACTGAATACTAGGAAGGAAGGAACTAGTGTCATGAGTCTAGTCCTTTGTTTGGTGTAGCCTGAATTTTGTCAGTCAAATTTTCAATATGGCCACCATGCTAAGTGATTGCATGATGCATTATGAATTGCCGTTATTAGATGGTTGCAGGTAATCGGTAGGAAACCTTGCTTGACCTAAGTTTCGTGCTTTTCGACATTCACTAGTCAGGCAGCAAGGTGTACCTGCAGTCACCTTGAAGGAATTCATGTCCCCTATCATATTCGAACCCGTGTCATCCAGTGCTGAAGTTACAGATGTTACCACTGGTAGAAGAATACAGTCAGTACCAAACAAACGACCAGACGCATGACACTAGTTACTCACTACTTAATGTTCAATCAGGGTATCGAGTGCAATCGATCACGAGCCCGCATAGCTCAGTGCTAACATCTCTACCTTCAGCACAGCCTGACCAGAGTTTGAATCCCAGAAGGGATATGAGTTCCCTCAAGGTTGCAGGCACACCTTGCTGACGAGTGTCAATAAGCACGAAACTGGGGTCCAGAACTTTCTGCCGAATGCATAGTACTAATATCCTCCTTCCTCACATTAATTTGTCACAGTAGGTGAATATTTTGTATTTTGATAGAAAAATTGTTCCACGTTGCATGCAATTGGAAAATGAACTAACAAAATAAAATGAAGTCGTATTATCCTGTACCAATTGTTGTTCTTCCATTTATTCAAGTTTACCAAGGGAAATAATTCTACTACTGGGTAACTAACGTAGTTCCTTATTTCTCAGTCAGTTGATCAGAATCTGTCGATCATTTAGTCGTACATTGTAGCTATCAAGTTAAGCAACAAGAAACTTTATATGTGTTATAACTGCAATGGATTAAGGTAAAACCCCGTCGCCAATTTGTTGTAACTGTAGGGGAATTAAATGAGGACGTTGTTGCCTTGTTCTGTCTGCGCCTGAATAATATGCCTATCTGCTTCTGGTACCTTCCGATTCAGCGAACCACGCAAATATCAAAAGACAAAGTCTGGTCTCTGACTGTATATTGTAGTACAACAACTACGACAAACTACGACTACGACGACAAGAAACTTATCTAGGAAATGGTATTTATACATTTTTACAACCAATACAGATAGCTAACAGTATTTGAAATAATTGGTCGTAATAGTCAATAACAAAATGCGTGAGAATTGATGATATACCACTTATGCGAGATTAACAGTCGTTAAGATAATTGAACAATAACAAAGTGTGTGGGATCCTATCAATATGATACGAAAGTAATCCACTGCATTCGCCTAAATTACATGATATTTTAGCCCAGAAATACGTTTAAATCTAAACACCTAGAAATGTTCGAATATATGAACAAATAAAAGGAACACCAATGGGATCGCCCATATCAGGATTAATAGCTGAAGCCGTTATGCAAAGATTAGAATTAATAGCTCTACCTATAATTAAACCGAAAATCTGGATACGTTACGTTGATGATACATTTGTAATAATTAAGAGAAGTGATTTAGAATATACTCATAAATTAATAAACAACATATTTGAAGACATCAAATTCACAAGAGAAGAAGAATTAGATAACAAAATCCCATTTTTAGATGTCTTAATCAGGAGAACCAACACAGGAGATTTAGAGACACATGTTTATAGAAAATCAACGCACACAGATCAAATACTCAACTATACTAGCAATAATCCAGTTACTCACAAACGAAACTGTGTGCAGACATTGTTTAAAAGAGTTCAGACACATTGTAGCACTCCAGAGCTGAAAAGAATGGAAGAAAAGTACCTACAAACGGTCTTCAAAAAGAATGGTTATCCACAAAATTTCATCAAAAAGTGTTTAAAGTCGAATCAAAACATCGACAAGAAACCATCATCAAAGACCACAAGAAAATTCATTCTACCATACGTGAGGAATATCTCTGAAATAACAGCCAGAATACTGAAACCGTTAGATATAGATATAGCACACAAACCAGTAAAATCGCTTAATTCGATATTATGCAAACCAAAAGATCCAACAGAAAAAGGGGATAAAATGAATACCATCTACAAAATAAGTTGTATGAACTGCAACAAGCATTACATCGGCCAAAGTGGGCGTCCCCTTCGAATCAGAATCCAAGAACACAAATCAGCCGTGAAAAGACATGATATAAATTCTTTAGTATCAATGCATACAGATAATTATGGTCATCAATTTGATTGGGATCATGTCAAAATCTTAAACAGAGGAAACACGAAAAGTGCCAGAGAATTCCTAGAAGCCTGGTACTCAAGCGAAAATGCGATTAACAAACACGTTAATATAGATGAAATATACCAATTAATAAAAATTAAATCAGGTGACCAGAAAGTTTAAAATCCAAGTCAATAGAAAGTGGTCAATACACATGTAAAGATAGTAACCAGGAGACGCAATTACATCACGCATGAAGAAATTTAAATCATTTCACTTTGTGCTAAATATGGCGCTGAAGATGTTGCCCAGAAGGACGACGAAAGCTTCGCAACTAAACCAACCAGCTCAGAGAACAATTTTAATTGCAAATGTTCGAAAATGTCCAACTACATTGCTCACACACATACGGTTTTAGCTAGGACATCAGTGGTTTCTTCAGATTGTGAACACAGGGTAGCATACAACTCACTACTGGCTATAGTGACTAAGATTGTACTCCTCTAACTACAACTACAGACCTTCATTAACAGTTGTCTTCGCTCAATACTCAAAATCAGATGGCCGGCCAGAAAAGATCAGCAACAGAGAGGAATCTCTAGGAGCGGACCAACCAGGAACAGGTTGCGAAACAAATAGGCAGGAAGAAATGGAGACAGATTAGCATACTCTGAGGAAACCATCAAGTGACATCACTAGACAATCCATTGCTCGAGTGGAACCCGACAGAATGGGAAGCGGCGAGTTGGTCGTCAGTGCGAGGGTGACTTGGAGGAGGTCATGTGAAGAGGATGTGAAAACGTGTGGGCAGACTTGGAGCCAGGTAAAGACTCTAGCAGAGAACCGAACGCAGTGGAGACGCACAGCTGAAGCCCTATGTTCCTGTAGGAATTAAAGGAAACAATAATAATAATAACTACAGCTAGTATAACGTCGGAAGACTAGCGTATTTGTTAACGGAATTACTTATTGGAACCTCGCTACACAGATATGACCAAAACACGTCTACTAAATATCAGAATAGCAATTTGAAGATATCTTCGGTACTGTGCTACTTTTGTCCTCCTTTCATGTTTTCCATCTTGTTTCACAAACATTGTTCAGTAAATCCATCTCTCCGCTACTCAATATACTTGCAGATAGTTTACACATTTATGTCTGTATCTATATACTACTTATACGTCTTGTCAGTAGCACAAGTCACATCAGCATCATTATTATCAAAAGTTTATAGTAAACCAATGAAAAACAGCTAGAATTAATTTTCGGAACAATACATTCAGGATCTCTGGTAAACTTTTAAACTACGATTACCACTGAGAAGTAAGTGGTAGAGAAAAGTTTACAGATTTCAGTCATTATGCCCGAGATCGTCTACACTAAGCTGATCATAATCAGTGTGACACACAACAAGCGCAATGCCACGAAGTTCAAAATTGTTTCATTGGGTAGAAGTTAAAAAATTAAGCAAAAACTATTCAATCATGATTTATACTACACAAAAACGCTCATTTTTCCAATTTCACTATTTTATGAATAAATAAATCGTATAGTTGATTTTTGTTGTTCTATTCATTGACAGATTTGTTTACCAACTAAGAATTCCACACTTCATAGAAAGAAACTGTTTCCTAAGAAGAAGTAGAAATAACTTTTGTTTTTTCTATACTGTAAACACTTAGCAATTCATATAAACATTAAATGAAATAGAAAGGAAACAAATGCAATGCAAATAAATGTACACTCATAAATTTCTCAAAATCAGTTACAGCATTGATTATGAGCTGACATTAGTTAGAGAACCACCGGAGAACCAGGTGAGGGTGCTGGACAGCTGTTCCGTCCTGGTTGAGGCTCTTTATCAGCATCTTCCAATCGAGCTCCGAACCCAGGACTTTCCAGTTACAAAGCGAGCTTGCAGGGACCCGCTCCAACAGTTCATGAATTCCAACTTCTGCCAATTCGTGACATATATGGCGCAACTGCCAGCCAATACCATAGGCGAGTAAATATCCTCTTGTCTGACTGGGTAGACCAGGCTGGTTACGAATTCCCTCTAGAACTCCAGGTATTTTACTGTATTGAGAGGATAGTCACTCGCCTGTGACGCTGGCTGGCGGTTACACTAAATATTTCATAAATTGACAAAAGTTGGAATTTGTGGACAGTCGGGTTGGGTCTCAGTGGTTGAATGGTCTATGGGCTAGTCTTGTTGAACACTGGATATAGACCTTTGTTAATATCATGCTTTAGAGTTATACTTGATAAATTAGTTTTACTTCAAGTGTCAACAATATTAACGGGTCTGTAATGAAGGAACCATGTTTAGAATGAAGTATGGAAGGAAGGTCTAGCTAGCTAGCTAATATTCATACCATCCACCTGTTTATCAATTAAACAAACTGAAAGGAATGTAGGTCGAGAGGTGATTATTATTATGGTCCTCTTAGGTTCCGAGTGGAACCTACAACTTCAACAGCGCATCTACGATTGCCAATAAGCTTTTATCTCCTCCTCAGATGTCCAACTTGTCGTTTCCTACTTGATTTCCACTCGAGCGATGGGCTGGAGCACGATTTCACCCAACGACATCCTCAGCATATGCCCGATGCATCTCCATTTTCTTCGGAATATTTGTTAAGCGATAGGTTCTTGATTGGTTCGGCCCGAGAGTTCCTTGTTGTTAATCCTATCTCTCCAACCATCGGGTCTCATATTTGGAGTGAAGGCAGCTGTTGATAAAAGTCCTTAGTTAAAAAAATGCCTCTCGTGACGCTTTAGCCAAGTTTCTGACCGATATAGAAGAAGTGACTGACTTAACATAGGTGTTGGAAATCTGAATATTGTTCCTTATGCTGAGTACCAAAGATTTTCAAACTGATTTGAGAGTGATGAAGGTCTGTCTGGTCTTTCCGATTCTGATTTAGACATTCCCAATCTATGCAGTCACCTGTAGCTGAAACGATCCTAGAAATGAAACATCTAAAATGAAGAATACGCAGTAATTTCCAGAGTAAAGTGTTTTCTTACATCTCAGTGATGTTGTTAAACCAGATATCCTGAATTCTTTGTGTGTAAGTGGTACTTCTTTACATTAGGCTACATGCATACCGTATTTCATTGAATTAGTCTCTAACATCTTAACAAACAATTACAGTGTAGGTCTCGTCTCTTTCTTTGCGTTCCTAGTGAAACAAAGGGGGCTCCAAGCTTGAGGTTTAAATTTCCAGTAGCACTGGTATTTTATTTACGGGATGAGGTTTCTAGCCTCAAGCCCAGCCTTCTCTCTTTACCGGGTTTACTACCAATCACCAAGAGAGGTTTAAGAGTGAGAGACGTGGTTGGCCAATGTCCTATCACTGAATCATCAACGCACATCTACTTTAACTAGTCTAAGTTATTGGCTGTTGAACATTACGGCGCCCTATCTGAACAATGGGCTGCCTTAACTGCCACCTACATAATGTATCCAATTATCGTGTTTTATTTATATTTCTGTATGGCGTTAAATCGTGTTATTCACTCTCGTGAATTTTTAAAGCGTTCAAGACCAAGTGACTTCGAAGTTTCTAACAAAGCTAAGAAAAAGTATCACAGTGGTTGGCAATGAGCACTAAAACGCACACCTATACATCGTACTACTGCTTATGTTATCACTAGTATCAACTGCCGTCCACTTCCAAACAACATTATGTACTACAATCTCTTTTATCCTCTGATACTTATCCCAATACGGCTATAATCATGAACTTTATGATGACAATCTTGTCTCACTAAATAGTTTTACATTATTCAGACAAGATCAGCATTGTTCCAGAAAGAAAAGTAGAGGTGGAGTTGCAAATTCTATTCATTCCCAGCGGTTGATTTCAAACAACGCATGTTTTACATTCTCGACTGCCTTTATTGATTGTATTACAGTCCTATGTCGGCCCAGACACTTATCAAAGTATAAAGACATTTACACTATCCCTGGCCACTCTCTCTCGGATCTAACTCTGCAGATGAATTTACCGTTTTTGCTGTTGCTTATCGTGAGAACTCTCTATAAGTAGTCACCAGTGACTTCGATTCCTGCAACTGTTGTTTCCTTGAATCACTAGATTATGTAAACATTGTTAACTTCGCTACTCGACTTGACAGAATACAATTTAGTGTTCACTAATAACACTGGAATATATGTGGAGCAGGTGAACGTGCTCCAATACTGAATTCTGATCAATGCATTATTCTAGTGTTGCCTAGAATATACAGCAAGTTGTATACAAGTGTCTTTTCTCATCTTTCCAAGAAAAAGTTACACAAATGCTATTCACAGGAAAATATACATAACCTTAAATGCATGTTGAATGACACTAACTGGGAACTATTTACTTAACATACACTGGACGATATAAATTATTAAATCCACTGAAGTACTTAAGTTGTTGTTGTTTTTTTCCACTGACTGGTTTCAACGTAGAACTTTGCACAGATGTGCAGTAGTTCGAGTCGAGTTGCCACACTCCATGTGGCACACAAAGCAAGCAGCAGCATTAAAAAAACCCAACGAACGAATAGTTTACATCCTATTATTTAATAGAAAGTTTCTACTATCGATTTACAAAGAGGACGTGACGCGAAAAAAAATAATAAAGAAAAGATTCAAAATAAAAAGGTCAATTTGTTGCATATTTTAGAAAAAAACAAGTTGGCTAACAAAACAAAAAACACTCCAGTATTAGTTCAAATTTGCTGTAATAAAAAAACAACAAACAAACAACAGAAGTAATATCAGCTGAAGTGTACGACGCGTGGTTGGTTATATATCGTAAACGCGCACAAATTATGATATTGCATATAACAGTCAATCACATCCTATGAAACACACGTGTTCCCATAGGCAAAATCATCCGAAATCATAAAAAAAAAACATTTATGATGTTGACTCTCTTCTTCTCTTTACTCAATCGACATCATGAACTACAAATAGGATTAGGTTGGTTTGGTTAACCAATAGATTTGCACTGCTGAAGACTACAGTTTGACTAAAAAAAAGAAAACACGAAAGAGTTCACATGTGAAAAGAAAAAAAAAGAAATTCGTTTGGATTTAAACATTTTGATGGCAATATCACCAAAATATATATACTGAATACTGATTTTAAGCACATAAAAGTTTGGTTGGTTCAACTGGAATCACAATCTGCAGTGTACACAGTTCCTGGGGTAACACCAATTCACCCACCCAAGTATCTAGGCGGAAATCGGGTGATCGTCTCAACTAATTCGGCTGTCTGAGCTAAGTCGAACCACGTACACTGCAGGTGAGCTTAGTCAGTAGCAACAACCTCTCCGTACATCTTTTCTTCCACATGTACTGCTGCGGAGCGGATTACACTGGATGTTATAAGAAGCTAGTGTGTTTTATGAATACTACTCCGGTTGGTTGATGAAAGGTAAGCATAGGATGGCGAAGTCTCCTATTTTGATTGGATGCCAGTTAGTAACTAGTGTAACGTGTCTAATATCAATAATTCGAAGTCTTCCATTTTTGAATACCTTCCTGAGTCAGGTCATTTAGCCTCACGCAACTTGTCCTTTAAAGTTATCTACAGAGTTAAATCCCGTCACTCTAAAAGTTTACGTTTTCTCCACTTATTTCCAGCTGAATCTATGGTTATACCTGGACAAACACCTAAACTGTGCATTCAGAAACTTTTTTTTTCAAACCTCTTTCTTCACCTTGGTCATAGTAATGTTCCTTTATTTGTTCTATTTTACCATTTGAATTCATTCCACTTCACTTCACCTTCACTGTCTTTATTGTTATCATCATCGTACTCTTAATTTTTTAGAAAACACGACCTACTATTTTAAAATCTTCACACCGATTCATCCACTTCAATTCTTTCCCCTCAAAAATCATGTTAATTGTCTTTATGTATATAGACTGGGCATATTTTAGTGCCACTTAATGCCTCTTTCCGTGGCATCAATGCGACTGAATACAGGTTGAAAATGAAGTCGGATGAAGAGGAATATTTCTTCACTGAACAGAAACTGTGATTTCCCTTATTATTATTAAAAAGGATAATGATAAAAAAAACTTATTCATATGAATCAGCTTCGTGCCTTTGAAATACAAACGGAATCCAATAAAGTACTTGGTTCAAAGAGCATTCTGCTCGGATGAATGTCTTGATGAGGAACTCAATAGTATTAAACGGTTGCTGAGTGAAAAAAGTTGTCCAGAAAAGTTTATTGTGATAAAAATATGAATATGAAATCAAGGCAGTCCAAGGTACCAAGAGTTCCTAAAAAGGCCTTTATTTTTACAAATTCGGTTCCTCGGGGATAATATCAGCGAGATACTAACACAACGCCTTAGAAATGCGATAAGAAGAGGATTCCCTGCTGTCGAATTATGCTGTGTCTTCAAAACCAACCCTATTTTGCGTTCGGGAGTAAAAGACAAACTGCCTAATTCCGCCTCTTCCATGTGTATCTACCAATTTAATTGCGTCTGTGGAGCCAGCTACATAGGCCGTACAATTATGCATGTTGCTCGTCGGATTTCCGAACATCAATCTTCGTAGTGGTCAAGTAAAAGACAAACAAAATCTATTTGTAGCGCTATTCTATCTCATCTTGTGCATACAACAGAACACAAGATTGATGTCAACGAGGCTTTCAAAGTCATTGACTGGATACCAACAAATCTTAGCTTCGCCTTGAGTTCGTTGACTAAATATTACTGAGGCCGTGGGGATCCACATTAGGAAGCTTAATTTATGTGTTCAAAAGATGCTAGTTCAGACACTTTTTCTTATCTTGTGGAAATTTTCTTAATTTTAGCTGATATTCTATTTGCTGCTATATCTTTGTTATTATTATAATTTAAGCATTATCAACGAACTGTAATTCCACTGTGATCTTACTTTACAAAACAATATTATTTAAAAAACACTAATATTGTTATTGACTACTATTCTAGAATATTCTATATATATATATATATATATATATATATATATATAATTTTTATTTTGATTACAGCTTGATGCCACACCGTATTTTCAGTACAAGTATGGAATTTTCAGCATGGATATCGGTAGCCCAAATTTTGCAGGCCGACCATAGATATTGGGTGTGCGTCGGCAAGGGATCGAACCTTGGACCATGTGCATGGTCGGCGAGAGTCCTAACCAGTGTGCCACCGACGCACATATATATATATATATATATATATATAATTGTAGAACCAGAAGAGGAAATTATCAAAAAGGATATTCTTTGCTCAATTATTTTGTGTTTTATAGATGTCTGAATGAATATTTTCGCAATATGTAAGTTGGTTAACAATTTGCACTCGGCCCCAAAAGAGTGGAACGGCTGTCCGGCGATTAGGTCATGGCGGTCCAGCTAGCTGATTAGTAAGCACTACTGGTTGCAATGAGTCGGGTGATATGCACCCACTCTCACCTTAATCAGTCAGTGGTATATTGTTTTATGCAAATATGCTTGCTCTCTTGATTACCATTGATGGTATCAAACAGATCACTTATTGTGTGTGTGTGATCGGAATAACTTGTTTTACAAAGAAAACTACGTTGAAATTTTATCACTCGAACTGCGTAGACTGCAAATTGCTAACCAAATTTACAAATTGTGAATTTGATTTGTGGTATCACCAGTTTGCCCATTGAGCTAGCCAGAAATCGGATACACCGCTGATGAACGGTGTTTAGATCAATTCGATCTGGCTAGCTAGCAAATACTAGTGGTTGATATGAGTGGTGTACAGCTACTCACCCCAGTAAATCAGTAGTATATAGTTTTATACAAAAAGTTTGGTTTATTAGTCTAAATCTTCATCTTGATTATATTGCCCATAAAAAAGAACACGACGAATACTTTCATTTGAACTTCTATGTGTTATGCACGTCGAATGGACCAATTATGACCTTGTGTGCATAAATAACAGGATCATAAGTATTTTTTAAAATGTCTTGTGAACTGGAGGTTGTTAAAAATAGAACAAGATTTTCCGAATGTTTTGCTACCATGTTCACTATACTTCACCAAAGTATTAAGAGTATTTTTACAGACAAACTCTTGAAGTAAAATTAAGATTAGTTGGTATACGGTAGATAACTTTAAAAGCCTTCTTAACATCAATTTTTGTTCTATATCCACGAGATGAGATAAAACAGAGCCATGAATGGACTTAGTTCGACCCTCGCTTAACCAATATAAAACTCGATTTTAAGCATTAGTTGAATTCACATTTTAGTTCCGAGGGTGGCTCATACAGAAAAGCTTTTTGAATAACACGAAGTACTTTTATGAGTGACTGACTAATTTCCTTGTTCTGTAAAACCGAACACAGTTGACAGAGTCGAGATTTATTTTTGCAGATATGATCAAAAACAACATCCAAAAATCACCTAGAACTTGCATACCTTATTGCTAAACTCTACTAGGGGAGGGGGGAAAGGGGTAATCTAAAAATCCCATTTACTAAAACAAAATATTAGTCAAAAGAGTATATAACACTTTGGACCAAAAAAAATCGCCCACTAACTCGTTGTTCCTGAAATATTGCTTGAGCGTATCACTAAATTTACGACAGTAGGTAATGAATTTTCTTTTCTGATCTTCAAGACACTTCTTTTGTGTTCCCGGTGGTAGAGTATCATAAAACGCGCCGACAGCAGCTAGTAACATCTTTATAGCATCTGCTATGCCCCTGAATCAATAAATGTTATTAAGTACTCTGTTTACTTGATAACTTCAATAAATGCTCTTCGATCGGTAATTTCATCTGGTATACTGCTAAGAATTGTTTTCAGTGTTTTGGCTGTAAGTTCCAGCTCCGAGACACGAGGATTTCTGGAGGTTTTTGAATTATCTAAAGTAATTCACAATTAAGGCAATATCAAAACGACTACCACATTCTTGTAGAGCTGCAATTCGTAGGCAGGTTTCAGTCACATCCATTTCATTGTCAACTCCTAACCGTTGCAGTAAGCCAATCATAAAGTCTTTACTAAAGCCAGGATATCTTTTTTCAACCTAATAAGGGCAAAAAACAGAATGATTTTACAAGTTTAAGCTCACCTTATAAAATGCTTCCTTTAATCGCTGAGTTAGTGCATAGTTTTCTTTTTCCATCTTAATGGACTGTAAATACAGCATAACATATTACGTACTTTGGAGAATGTTGGTTCAAAAATAACTTGTTTTGCTCGAGAGGAGTTTCCCACTCTGCCAGCAGGAGCCATTGCTGCTGGCCATCTACTTCCAGCCATGTTTCTGGAAAGAAGTAAATCTTTGTTAGTGATACAATGTTGCAATATGTTGAAATCTTTTATTTACTTATTTAGAAGAATGACAGGTGAAACGAATACATCTGTGAACAGTAAATGGTGGTCATAAGGTCAATATTTAACATAAGTACAATAAAATGCTATCAACCAACTCTAATACTCAGTGACTGGAATAGCGAAGCTAAGTAGACCCAATACACTGATGATAAACTTAGCTAAATTTAATTGTACCTACCAAAATACGTATAGACAGATCATTCATATGAAATCAACGAAACAACTTTGGAAAATAAACTCACGATCAACGAAACAACCGTTTGTTATGAAACAAATCGCACAAATTCTTCGCAAAATCACCTCCACTTAAATATTTCTCGTAAACAACATGACAGTGTACTGGACTGATGGATTGGATACTGTAAGACAACTTTAAGTATCAGTTAAAATCCATTTCTTATAATGGTATACAACTATGTACTACATACCTAGACACTGAAAACTGCTATTGACCATTGACAGATAAATTCACTTGACTGTAGCCATTCGCGATACCAAACAGACCACCTCACTTCTAAGTATTATACATTTTCAAGAGTTGATTTGTAAGGACTTCATTTGCTTTTTGAGTTTTACCACGGATTGGTATCAGTGAGACAACCATTGAAAACCAGCAGGGAGTACTGGACAGCTGTTTCATCAGCAGTATACACCCAATGGGATTCGGACCTAGGACCTTCTGGTTACAAGGCAAGCTCGTATACCATTCAGCCACTGGGACTCGATTCAATGGCCCATGAATTCTAACTTCTATTATGTCTTTGCTAAATACACTAACTACCTGAAAAACAATGAAGCAAATTACATGGGTATATCAACCTATCAGCCTCCATCTTATTGTCAGGTTGAATTTCTTGGAAACAAAAAAAGTTTTTCTTCAGTGACTGATTGACTGACTGGTTTCAACATAGAACTTTGCACCGATGCGCAGCAGTTCGAGTCGCCACACCACTCAGCATACAAAGCAAGAGAAAATAAAAAGAAACGCAAAATAGAGACAGTAAACAGAGATATGCGGCAAAAACAATAGTAATATCGAAGAACAAAACAGTTTAGTTGGAAATCATAAGTCACAAGGAGTAAATGCATCTGCGCATTGAGAACGATTTTGAACCATGTCACCAATTGTTTCCAGACATTGGTTTTTACCATCCCGAGGACGCCAACCAGGAAGTCTACACCTTCCTACGTGACATAGACTAACTGTTGTAGATTTCATTGACTGGTGCCATGTTTTCGTTTGGCCGCCGCTAGCTCTTTTCCAGCCTGACCCTTGTCAGCTAACATTGCCCGTCGAGGAAGGCGATGACTAGGCATACGTAACACATGTCCTAACCATCTCAGTCGATGTAATTTCACAGCCTCATCGATCGTTCTCAGTGGCGCAGATGCATCCACTCCTTGTGACTTATGATTTCCAATGAAACTGTTTTGTTCTTCGTTATTACTATTCATTTGTCTCACACCTCTGTTTACTGTCTATATTATGCATTTCTACTTTCTTCTCTTCCTTTGTGTGCTACATGGACCGAAAGCTGCTACCTTGACGTGGTGGTCGGGCTTGAACACCGCAATGACCCAACAAGCTATACTGGCTGGAACTTATGTTCCTGTAGGTCCTACCATGCCAGAAAGGTTGTTTGGATAGCGGTTAGACTAAAAGCAGTTACCCAATCCAATCCTATGACTCCAAATAAATCACAAAATATCATGCCGGATCGGTCGGGGCCCAGATTAACAACGACCGCGCTTTCTGCTGCAGTGTCACAGGGCAGAAGTGATAAATACGCTACTGAGACACACCAAATGAAAAACAACAAACAAAAACAGGCCGTGTGTGACCGGCCTCAAGCAGTTGTCCCCTGGGCTCTGCGGTCACGCAACCAACTTCCACGGTGTGGGTAGCCGGGAAGTAACAATCGCCCTCACAATCCGAAGTGCACGCGAAACCTCTCTAACCCTCACTCATCTTTGTCTTCATCTTCATCTCTATTATCTTGCCTTCCTCCTACTAATGCAACTCATCTACTTAATAACTCCACTTCCTCTTCACTCTGTGTGCACTGAAAACGACGGAAGCCAAAAAACCACCACCGATAGTCTCCTAAAGCCACGCCACCAATTTCACATAGGAACATTTAATGTTAGGACACTTTGCCAAATAGGACAACAAGCATCACTAGCCAAGACTCTGGCATCCCGAGCCATTGATGTATGTTGTGTTTCAGAAACACGCATACAAGACCCAAGTGTGGTTATTCACCTAACCCCACCTGGCCAACAGGATGAATTTGCAAAATTCACCTTGAGGGTGTCAGGAGATGCCACAGCTAGCTCACGAGGATTAGCTGGTGTTGGGATAGCTTTGAGTACTGGGGCAGAAAAGACATTACTTGACTGGATCCCGGTAGATAGCCGAATGTGTGCTGTCCGTCTGAACGGATCAGTGAAAAGGAGAAAGGACTGCACTACTCGCCGATACCTTTTCGTAATCTCCGCCTACGCCCCCACTGACTGCAGTTCGGATGAAACGAAGGATGAGTTCTACCAAAAGCTGTCTAGTTTGCTGCGAAAGGCTAAACGCTTAGATATAGTCATTTTAGCTGGTGACTTTAATGCTCAAGTAGGGAAATTGTGTCAATCTGAGAAGAATGTCGGTGGCACATACGGAATTCCGTGCCAGCGAACCGACAACGGTGACCGTCTCCTACAGTTCTGCTCAGATAATCATTTGTTTCTTGTAAGCACTAACTTCAAACATAAGGAGAGACACTGTTTGACCTGGCGACCCCCATCATCAAACCAACGCTGGACACAAATAGACCACATAGCAATAAGCTATCGTTGGCGTGGGTCGGTAGGAGATTGTCGCTCCTTCTGGAACACGTGTGTAGATACCGATCACGCACTGATTCGCGCTCGTGTGTGCTTACGACTGAACGGACGTAGGAAACAGCTAGCGGTAAACCCACTACGTCCCCAGCTCGATCAGGAAACTAAGTCCCTATTTGAGGAAGAACTAGCTAAACACATATCTGAGTTCGACAGCTGTGCTCACCCTGAAGAAGCCTGGAAGAATATTCAGTCAGCCATAGATACAGCTGTGAATAAGGTAAATCCAAAGGTGAGTAAAAACCATTGGATTTCGACTGCCTCATCCGAACTGATAGATGCTAGAAGACTTATTCCGGGGAGCTCCGAATTCAATGGGGAGCGAAAGCTGCACAAAAGGAAACTCACGAAAAGTCTCCGCAAGGACCGTGAACAGTGGTGGTTGACAAAGGCGAAAGAGATGGAAAAAGCATCGGCGATAGGCAACACTGCGCAACTCTTTAGACTCATCAGGGAAACGGGTGGGAGAAGGCAAATCATAAGTGAGACTATTTCTGAGAAAAATGGCTCCTTAATTAGCTCTCAGGATAGACGCCTTGAAGGCTGGAAAGAACACTTTGAGGAATAATTTAACTTGCCTACAGCCACACTGAGCCTCCCCACCATCCAACACACCAGAATGGGATATAGACACTGGCCCGCCGTCTGTAAGTGAGGTCACCAAAGCTATCTGTAATTTGAAACGAGGCAAAGCGGCAGGACCCGACGGAATTATTGCGGATTTGTTTAAATATGGGGGTGACATACTAGTATATAGTTTAACTAAGGTACTAGGTAACGTCTGGGAATCAGAGACGGTTCCATGAGACTGGGGTAAGTCACTTATTATACCAATATTCAAGAAGGGAGACAAGTCCTCATGTGATAATCATAGAGGAATCAGCCTGACGAACATAGTCTCTAAAATCCTAGGCTCAGTAATCATAAACAGACTAAGCCGAACTCTGGAGGAACAAACGAGGGAAAATCAAGCGGGCTTTAGGCCAGGTAGAGGGTGTATAGATCATATCTTCACTCTCCGACAGACCCTAGAACGTAGACACACTTTTAGGCGTCCAACAATTGCCATATTTCTTGACTTGAAGGCGGCCTTCGACTCCGTGGATCGAGAGGTACTATGGCAATGTTTGACTGTGAAGGGAGTGCCAAGAAAGTACATTGCACTAATCAAGGCACTCTACTCAAACTCACGTAGCCATGTAAGGGCTTATGGGGAATTGTCATCTGAATTGATAACAACCAGTGGTGTCCGTCAAGGATGTCCACTTTCCCCTTTTCTGTTTAACTTCATCATAGATATGCTAATGGAAGTATCCTTAACTGAACTTAACGACTTAGGAATCGACTTGTTACCAGGGAATAGTCTTATGGACTTAGAATATGCAGACGACATAGTCCTGTTAGGGGAGGATGCTGACAAAATGCAGAGTCTTCTGAACACCTTGAGCAGCAATCTTCGTATGTTTGGCATGCGATTCGCCCCTGTAAAATGTAAGATGCTGCTACAGGACTGGACTACGTCAACTCCTAGCTTAGTGATAGGGAGTGAAGTAATAGAACATGTTGACCACTTCACCTATTTGGGAAGTTGTATCAGCACCAACGGATTGATTGGTGACGAAATCTCAGCACGGATCCAAAAAGCTCGGGCTGCTTTCGCTAACTTACACCATCTCTGGCGTAGGCGTGACATCCGGCTATCAACCAAGGGACGTGTGTACTGCTCAGCAGTTCGCTCCGTCCTTCTCTATGGCGGTGAGACGTGGCCATTGAGAGCGGAAGACATGAAAAGATTGTCTGTTTTTGACCACAGATGTTTACGATCTCTTTCTCGCGTTAAGTGGTATAATAAGGTAAGTAATGTTGACGTTAGGCGTAGAGTGCTGGGCAAAGAGGGAAAATCAATCGAAGAGGCTATAAAGTTACATAGATTGAGATGGCTAGGTCACGTGCTGCGCATGCCTAACCATCGCCTCCCCTTCTCGACGGGCATTACTAGCTGATATAGGTGCAGGTTGGAAAAGAGTAAGTGGTGGCCAAACAAAAACATGGCCTCATCAATCCATGAAATCCCTGACAGTTAAACTGAGTCAGGTAGGGAGATGCAGACTTCCGGGTTGGGGCCCTCGGGACTCTAAGAATCAATGGCTGGAGACAGTAGGTGACATGGCTCAAAATCGTTGTCAATGGCGCAGATGTATTCAGTCTCTGTAATCTTTCATATTCCTTTCTACCATTACTCATTCTGTTTCACTCTTATACTTGTCAAAACTCTATTGATTCTCTTCACTCATTTTCTTGTCTACCTTTGTGTGCTCTTTGGAACGTGGCAACTCGAACTGCTGCACTTCGGTGCCAAGTTCTATGTTGAATCCAGCTATGCAGCACATGAAGTGTGGCGACTTGAACTGCCGCACATATGTGCAAAGTTCTATGTCGGAAACCGACCAACCGACCGCCTCGTCGATTGATTTCTCCTCCTTATCTAGCACTCGACCGATGCCTTACCTCAATATTGCTCACCTGATTATACCACTTCACACGGGAGATAGAACGCAGACACCTATGATCAAAGACAGTTAACTGGGCTTTTCATGTCTTCCACTCTCAATGGCCAGGTCTCACAGCCATAAAGGAGGACGGAGCGGACTAATGAGCAGTAGACCCGCCCTTTGGTCGATAGTCGGATATCACGTCTACGCCAAAGACGGTGTAAACTGGCATATGAGAAACTAGCCCTCTGTATTCGTGCTGAGATCAACCCGTTGGGGCTGATAGTACTTCCCAAGTAAGTGAAGCGGTTAACGTCCTCTACCACTTCACTTCCTATTTCTAATCTAGGAGTTGGTGTAGTCCAACCCTGTAACATCATCTTACACTTGGCAGGAGCGAATCGCATGCCAAACATTCGTAGATTGCTGCTCAAGGTGTTCAAAACCTTACTAAAATATCTGGTACGGAAGTCTTTAACTGATATGGAGGGTTATAGATCAAAAAACAGAAGAGTGTGACTACAGACCAAAAACAGCACACCAAGCAGAAAATCTGTGGTTTTATGGAAATTAACAAATACTTCGATTTTATGATAACTTCATCCATAACATAGCTAATTCATAGAAAACTTTCCCCTAAAATTACATTTTATGTATTCAAGAATACTCAGACAGATCCAGTTTTATCGATAACTATTAGAAACAAAGCAAAACGACATCCTTATTAATGCCATCCTGTATGTTACTGGATTAGAAATTTCAATAAGTAGCGACCAAAGAGAATTTTGGCCGTTTGTTCCATAATAACCTTGGGAACTCTAATGAAGTCATATCAGCTCAACTGTCGACCTTCGCATCAGTGTGAAAATTTGGCATGAACGAAAGAAAAATAACAATAAAATAGGCAAAGCCCAATCACAACTAAGGAATGACAAACCTGAGAAAACCAGTTTGACTTTAGGCTTGCCTAAAGAAAATAGTCGCACCTACAGGCTTATTTTTGTCCCTGAGTATGGTATTCTACTTAGTTGATATAAAATTCATGACACCATTTTCCAGTGAAAGAGATGCTTGCCAAATGCTTTATGTTTGAACAGTTTTAATTGTGTCGAAACCTACCATGGTCAAACTTGTAGGGTTTCCACTAGGAGTGGTATTCGTTAAAGATGGAAAATCACTATTCTAAGATATTATATATTTACTTTAGTAGAGAAAATACAGTTAAGTAGGCAAACATACACAATCCTAATGCGTTAAAATTCCGGAAATATGGAGAGCTTCCTGTTCGCCAAGTGGCAATTTCCGACATGGGTTTTTCACCTTCCTAGTATAAATCACTGCCTCAGGAGTGATCCGCATTGACTCACTATTCGAGTGCAGGAAATGAAATGATTGAAGGCGCAGAAGTCAAATCAGTTAGTGGCTAAATGAGCCTCGAAATGAATACAGAAGTCTTATTCATGTTTATTAAAAATAAGCCGTCCCCGAGTTAGCGGAATATTTTAATTTCCATTAGATGTCAAGTGTACTACACGGCAGTAAGCTCTACGAAGTGTATAGGGTGATAAACCCAAGGAAACTTAAAGAATCTTGCTCACGCTGCCTCCAAAGTCTTCTTCACATTTGCTGAAGAAACCTGAAAGACGTGGGTGTTAGGCTTAGAGTCATGATAGAACTTACTTATGAGGATCAGGTACTTTAAGTTTTAGGCTATGAGGCACAAAATTGTTGTGTGAGGACTGGAGACGCTATCCATTTGCCCTGACTGAAGGTATGGTAGGATCAGAATTAAGGGACCTACTAGCTGAAAGCTGAATGATTAAGCTAATAAGGTTATTAAGTCACACAAACACTACTCGTGACCACCCATCACCTAAGTACTTTGTTTTATTCAAAGCAGTGTTCAATAAGAGAAAAGCGGTCACGAAACCTAAACAAGACCGAACCGATATGATCTAAACCATGTGAAACACAATTCTAAGTAATCAGCAGAATCTATGCTGACAGACTCTAGAGTTTAAGGCTGAGAACAATAATGCAGATGCATTTACCCATTATCTTTATCTTTATTATATTACTTTTACTCCTTATTAGGGTTTTTCTTACGTTTTATAGCACTCCACAAGTTTTAAAGCTTGTACGAATTGGTTGCATTACTTAAGTAAAGTAACTACATTACAATACAATTGTATTGCCTTCACATAATTTTATTTTGTCTACTGGACAAGGAAAGTCGGATTACTGCATAATGATCATAAATATGACATGCTACAATTCAAAACAGTACAAAATGGAGGAGTAAGTTTACTCATCTTAAGTTGATCAGGTGCAGCATGAGCTACAAGAAAGGATTGTAAGGATAGTAAATATTTCCTCAATTGGCCAACTATAAATCTTTTCAATTTTAAGTCCATAAAAACTGTTTTCAGTTTCAGCATAAGATTAATATCAATCATTCCCTCATAAACCTCAAAATTTTCATTCCGGATTACCGTGGTGCCGAATAACTGCCTCCTGACGAGATAAGCATTCCTTTATTTGCACTGATATTTTCTTATAACCCTGACTAAGATTGCTGTTTTGTGGGATTACAACACATTCCCATCTGCTCCTATTTTAACTAAGAAATGCATAAATTCGAGACAAATTGGCTGCTGATAATATATCAGCCATGTTAAAAAGACTGTATATTACATTTACGGTGTAAATAATACATTAAGTCATGCATCCTAGGCAGCTCACTAGTCTTTCAACTGTTCATTTAACAACTGACTTATTTTTGTTCCGACTCACTTTAAATCAAACCGCCGATTGACACCGTATTCAATGCAGTATACATATATCTGTCTTGCATGATAGAGGTTAATTGGTTATGGGTAACATGTGTTATTCATGGCTGCACATATCCCCTCGAATATCCAAATTACAATAGTAAGCGCTCACCGAAAGGGGCCAATATTACTAAATACATTTGGAGTGGTTTCCAGTAAACGTGACAGTCTGAAACCCACATTTACTTTATTCTACTGCCGTCCAAGTGTCCTTTTATTATCATCCTCTAGGTTAGAAAAAATAGACAAGGTTGACGTCTTAGCTACCAACTAACATACTATGAGGTAGAATATAAGTCTCTAATACATTAAACATTACGCAGACCAACACCTAGGTCATTTGACGGACAATATACCAGAAGACCGCACATGCGTGCTGATGTCTGGACCAAGACCGACCATCTCTTCAACGAGGCTCAGTTATACACTTGATATAATACTATGCTAGAAACAGCAAACTGTAAATGAACGCATACTATATTGGTCTGTTTCTTATCCATTTTACTATGGTCGGAAGCAAGTTCGTTAGACACAAGAGCCTAACCCAATACCTACGCAGCTTTCCAGCCAGTATGGAGTACGTTCCACTTATCGGTGTGACATTACTAAAGTGTGTTTGTTTATGGGTAAAACTTCGGCGATGTGTCATTATGAACTTTCGCATAAATTTGTTTATTGGATCTATTGCATAGTTAAAAATATCATTTCGCGCATCACGTTTCGAATAAAGTCTGTTATTCATATTCATACCAACTGTAACTGCACAACCTTGAAACTTGATTTTTATAGTTTTCTTTCTTCTCTAGCATTTGTCATGAGGACAGTACAATTTTCCAAACAAATAATCTCGTTTGTAGCGACTTTAGCCTGTACAAACAAGTTTGACTTCTTAAGCTAGAAAACCATTGTTCACTCAAGGGAGGTGACTTATCGGTGCTAACATTATCAACTAAGTTATGTACTATTATTATATCAGCAAGTTCTATATGTGTATCCGGACTATTTTCTGTTAACCCTATGTAATACAGTAATATATATAACCCGGTGTCCTATATGCATGATAAAATGCACAAGCAACTTTGAATGCCTGAGTCACATCTCATACACATACGTCAAGAATCCAGTTAGGTTGCACTTTCAGAAAAGTCAATAATCAGTGTACAAAACCATACTGCAGAGAACCTCCGTGACACCTTTTCAGCAATCTCCTTCTTTTATCCGTAGCGGTATTTGTGTGTTTCGAGGTACTAATCGAAAATATCCAAAGATTCTTCAGATTCGGGCTACATGCCTAATGTCTGTGATGTCAGTTTGAATGAAGGAACAAATGGGTGCCAAGGCATCTGCTGCAGTATTGCTGGTCAAAATCTGTGACGAATATCCAAGTTAACAGTGAAATTTAAAGTAAATGGAGTGATTACCTCAGTGAATACCTATCTTATTCCCAGTGTAAAGACTGAATGAGTGGTTTGTGGTTCGTGAAAATGAGAAACACCCGACCCTCCACTGAATGCCGAAAGCGACGCACAGAAAGAAGTTCTGCGTTTGAAGCTCTTAGCTTTGTTCCCGTTTTCTGCGGCCTCTTGGACAAAACAAGTGGCTGCATAAATTGTTGACCAGCTATTGTAGAACTGCACCCATCGCCGGGTCGGGTTCGTCCAATGAGATGATGAGTTAAGAACTACTCCTCTACTAGCAGTGGATGGACACACTTTTGAGTGGAAAAGTCCATCTTTTGAACACTGAAGGAAAACTTTGGTATGCTCCGCATTGGCTGGTTTCAGCTCAAATGTAACTTTGGGCGACTGAATTGGTCTCACTAAACACATTAGCTGACCTGCTTATTTATTAAGTTCCAACGTACCTCCTTTGTAACCCGCATGTTATTGGGGTTAGGCACAAATACTACTGTTTGTCTAAATCAAAGGTTTTAAGTCATACCACATAGGTGTATGTATGTAGGTCAAAGCTTGTCGCAGATTAAAAAGACAACAGTTCATCCGAATTTTGAACCAACTGTCGACGGGTGTTTGGAACCTAACTTTCCTTCAAACGATTTGTCATCCATTACCAGCAGTGTTATGCATCGCATCGCAACCACATGACAACCGGTGGCGCCCGAAGCCTGACGAACAGCATCTGAGAAGCTACGATTAGTCGAAACTGAATTTTGCCTTTTCCTTAATCTTGGCCTCATTCGACCGTTGAATAACACACGAGCGTTCCAGTTTCATATAGTGCCAAAAAAGAATGCAACGACCGGTGACGGATTTGCAGTGGCGTTGTACTATAATTTAAAAAACAAAATCCCCTCAATTATAAAAACTGATTTCTTTCCGAAAACTAAATGAACTGCGCTAGCATAGGATACATGTGACAATTGGTAGCAGTCCTTTCGTTTTATAGTAATGCTAGTCAGTGCAGAATATGGTCCGAAATTAGGCTGAGGAAATCGCCACTATGTGCTGAATTAAGTGTTTTCGTTCTGAAATAATGCTAGTCAGTGCTTAATATGTGCTGTGGGGGCTGGAACAACGCTGAAAACCAAACCCAATTGGTTCTCATCTACTCAATCCCAGTCATGGTGAAAGCCAGCATTGAGTTCTAGTCTGTGCCATTAAAGAAACTATTAAAGAGCAGACTCAGAGTTTACCTGCTAAAGAATGTTGAAGTTATCTCAGAATTAGTGAGATTTAATTCAGCATTATAGTAAGCTTGGGATATCCCAAAAGTTAAGCTCCTCTTGTTATATCTACATAAGTAATATTTAAATCAGTAATAATTATATTAATAATCAAACTGCTATAAACAAAATGTTGGCAAAATCATAACGAAGTATAAGGAGACAGTTTCACAGATAATATATGTAATGATAATAAGCTTTGCTTATACTTTGCACTTCAGAATATTCGTTGAAAAAGTTTGCACGTTCTTTTCTGACGTCTGACTCTTCACACCAACCGGTGCCAAATACGGTATGGTGAAATTTTTATATTTATTTTTACAAGCTTAAACTGAGGTTTCTTCTGGTTTTTCTAGAGGGAATACACGGAGAGAGTTGAGGATAAAGAGGAGTTTAAGTATTAGACAAGATAACTGTAGCCAAATCCTTTCAGGAACTGAAGTGCCTACTGACAATAATGTCAGTTATCTGGGTCAAAGGAACACCACTAACGCTACTTTCAGTGTTCATTATCCCACGTAATATGACATAGTCTTCTCTGAGAATTGCAAGGAAGGACAGTGGAGAACAGTGAAGGAGAAGAGGCGGGATAAATGAATCAACGAACTGTAAGAGGAAAGGTTGAGTTATGTCAGAAAGTTCCGAATTTTTATGTAGTAAACCAAAAGAAAAATTTTCTTAGAGACGAACGGGTTATGAGATGACCAGAAGAGATTCGAAAAGAAACTGATACCAAGATGTGAGATATTCTGTGTACCCACTATCATATTGCCGTCTTTATTACAAAAATCACACGAGTGAATCAGTCCATGCGAGTCTTGATCACATCTGAAACCAAAATCACTACTGTAAAATTTAGGCTGATTTAGCATAAGACCATTTGAGTGAAACCGAACGTTCAACGTCTGCGCTAAATTTTAGCGTGATTTGTTGTATATATATATATATAGAAATTCTCTAAAACCGATAACTTTCACTATGATTATGGTTAATCACATGAAAAAGCCACGAACTCGGTCACCTGTTAGTCCGATGACTGATGGCACATGTCTGCAATATGCCTCCCAAAAAATATGGCAGTGAGTGACACAACTTGCCAATACGCCACAAGCGTCGAGCTGCTGTGTCACTACCATCTACTGTGGCTGGAACTGACAGCAAAGTTATGCTGACAACTAGTAGAAGCATTGCTTCTACAAGCTCAGCACCTGGCCCTGGCATAGACCTCTTCACCTTATGTGCGTGTCACAAAACTTCAGATACCAAGTTCAGCTTCAAGACTTAGTTCAGAAATAGAACGACTAAAGCTGTCTGTAGAAGAGATGAAAACTAAGATACGAGATATAAGGTGTAGTAAGGCTATGAATGCAGGATGTTTAGAAAATTTGGCCAGTATATCTAAACTATCAACACATATTAGCAGCATAAAATCGCAGTTCTGTGAACTTATACCCCTAAGTATCCTGATCAGAAGCATAAGCCATGGCTAACTTGACAAAGAATCGGTGACCAAGGTAGACAACCTGATAAGCTTCATCACAACAAGAGGCCATCAAAGGACTAGATTAGAAACCAAGTGTGATAGTCTACAATGTGCCGGATAATGAGATGTTAAAAAGGGTTCAAAGTATCTTAATTAGGGAGGCGAAAATGCCTGACTCCCAAAAGCGACGTACACTGAAAAAGAGTTGGCAAGACTACTGTTGCCTTACGCGCCTTCAGTCTGAGACAGAGAGAGGCCAAAAATTCATCAATTCACAACGTAGACTATTGCAGGATAAGAGTTACAAACAAATAAAAGTTGTAGCAGATAAGACAGTGATTGAAAAATGTGCTTACAATCACCTTACTAAAGCCACTAGTAAGAAGGGCAAGACATCGCAAGTCACCGAAGTAGATAAACCCACGGCTAACATGGTAGAACTCATACTCTTCCTCCTCTCAAATCTCACAAAAGTAGTTCCAAAGAAAACGACACCAGCCGAAAGGATATTAAATTATAATCCCTCTCCTAAATTAGTCCTCTCATCCTCTTCCGTGGATCTAGATATGTCTCTGCGTAGCCCTAAGACAGAAATCAATGCTTCTCATAAGTTGACGACATTCTCTCCCAACCATAACGTGAGAGTTGAAACGGAATTAGGTAACAAAACATTCGGCGGCCTCACAAGCGGTACGTCCAACGTTTGCGTTACATTTTTGCGTGATTCGTTACATAAAATTTATCTTGTTGTAATACTTGCACAAGTACTCTACTACCTCTATACCTATAACTATTAACTCTCATATCAAATAGTTATGGTTAACCAAAGTAAAAAGCAACGAACTCAATCCCCTGTAAATCTGATGACTAATCTTAAGTCGCTGATTGCTACATCAAGCAACACACTCCCTACAAATGGTTATACTGAGTCACATAACCCACTTGTATGTCGTAAGCGTCGAGCTGAAACTGAGGATAAAACTGCACTGACAGCTAGTATTAGCACTACTCCCAAAAATTCAGTACCCTCTGCTCATACAGAAACCCACCCTTCACCTTACGTACTTATCGAAAAGCTCCAGCCTTCAAGCTCTGTTTCAGAACTATCTTCTGAAATAGAACTCCTAAAGTTGTCTATAGGAGAACTTAAGGCCGAGTTAAGGGAAATAAAAAACATGTCAGTAAATCCAGGAACTTCTGATACCAATACCGAAATATCCAAATTATCAGATCAGATCAGCGATATCAGATCGCAGGTCTGTGAACTGACACCTTTAACTATCCTCATGAGAACTGTAGACCTTAACAAACTTGACACGGAATCGGTATCTAAGTTGGATAACCTCATTAACTTTGTTACTACAGAAGTAACAAAACGACTCGATGCTAAACTAAATGCTATTGTCTACAACGTTCCGGACAATGAGGCACTAAAAAAGGTACAGCGCATCTTACTTAGGGAGGCGAAAATGCCCAACTCCAAGACTAAGTGCTACAGGCTGAAGAAGAGTCAACATGAAAAGTGTTGTCCTATTCGTTTTCAGTTCGAAACACCGGCTGAGGCCAGAAAATTTACCCACTCCCAACACACCCTAACGCAAGCCAGAAATTACAAACTAATAAAGGTTGCAGTGGACAAGACAGTCATAGAAAGGCGCGTATACAGTCATCTCACTGAGTCTAATTGTGGAATAAACAATAGGACATTGCAAGCAGCAATTATACCCAACCCTTTGAGAGACACCGTAGAACCCACCGCACCACCCCTCTCTAACCACACAGAATTATCTTCTCAGAGAGCGACACCAACCGAAAGGCCGCTAAATTGTAATCAAATAGCCAATAAAACTATACCACCTACCACCGTAGATTTAGACATGTCACTAAATAATCCAAGAAAAGAAGTCAAAATCCCCCGAAAGTTGACCCTGTCCTCTCCTAGGCATAAGTCCATTGGTAAAAAAGAGAAGAATATGACCCCAAATCATGCCAACAACAACAATGGCAGTATAAGTAAGCCCACATTCCCCACGGTCAATAGTATTGGCACCCACAACGTGCGAAATAGCACCATGGCCCACACTGATAACCAACGCCAAAACAATGCCACCCTCAAGAGTGCAAGTGACAATAGTCAGAACTCGACCACCAACAACTCAGGGCATTCACAGTATGGCACGCAAATAAATTTTGATCGGATATACGGTACAAGTCTACTGGGAACTAACCCACAAAGCAGTACATACGATGCCCTTACAAGGACACCACTAGTACCTAACAATAGGTGGAATAATAGACCATGGTCTTCACAAGGTCCCAATCATTTTTTATCCCCTGCGTCCCTGTCAGCGTTAAAAAAACAGCTGGTAGGGATGCTAACACTCCTAAACCGCTAGTGCTGGCTCCCCCTTTGCATGAATGTAGGAACAGTCTAGTTCGCCCGCATCCATTAAGCACACGTGGTACATGCACAAGTTTAGGTCAAATAAAGATCCCTACCCCCGTTTCTAGCTTAACTAAAAATAAAAATGCCTTAGCCTATAGCACATCCAGTACTCCAACGCTCAACTCTTCACCGAAAACAGCACACACCAACTCGATAGACATAGTTGAACATGATGCTGAAACTCCTCTTAACATAGGGTCGTCATGTCAAACAGTACTACTGGGTGCTGAACCACATTCGGGGCTGATTAACGAACTTAAGTACTTCAAATGCTATTTCAAATCTCATCTTTACCTAATCCTCATAAATGCTAGATCCGTTCTAAATAAACTACCGATGCTCAGAGAACTCACAGTAGTATACAAACCCCTATAATTGTCATCACTGAATCCTGGTGTAACTCGAACATACTGGATGAAGAGATAAGCTTAGATAACTATACACACTTTCGGTGTGACAGGGAAGGTGGTAAGGGAGGGGGTTGTCTTATGTACTTTCTGAATGCACTTACTGTATCACAGCTAGAAAGTAGTACACTTAACATGCCTGAGACTTTATGGGTTAACTTACACTTAAATAACGCAATAGTATTAATTGGATGCACCTACAGAGCACCTGGCACCTTTAGTAGTTACGAGAACCAACTTATTAATACTCTAGAAAAATTATCCTCTCTACACTACGATCATAAGATCCTATGTGGAGACTTTAACTTACCAGAAATCAACTGGGAAATACCCACAGGCCCAACTAAATTTGATAGGTTCTTAGGCACACTGGATATACTTGGCTGGAAACAGACTGTCACAACCCCTACAAGAGGTAATAACGTACTAGACTTAATCTTCTGCCACAATATAAGTCCCCTTTCTACCCTAGTAGGTTCTGGGTTTTCAGGGAGTGACCACAAAGCAGTACTGTGTGCACTGCCACTTCCGTCAAGTAGCAATGCAACCTATACCCCTACTTCACAACGAATAACTTACAGGAACTACAGTAAGGCAGACTGGACTCTAGTAAAATCAAGGCTAAGATCCTCAGAATGGAGTGAGTACTTCTATACTGATAGCCTCTCGAAAGCTCTAGACATCTTTTACTATAACTCCAACACATGCTTAGATGCTGTCATCCCATTTCAAACACTAAAGTTTTCCCCACATAGAAAGACATTCACAAAGCCAAAGGATCGTAGGAAACTGAAAAGACTGTCAACAAGTTACTTCAGGCGACACGACTTTAGTACACTAGGGTCAATACTTAGTACTTTTAGCTCCATCTCGCAAGCTCATAACTTGCGTATGAGAAATGAAGAATGCACCGCACTAGCCAGCACCACCAGAGTAGGTGCTCTCACAGAAATACTAAAGAAACGAATGAATCGCCAAAGCCATAAAATTTCTCTCCTTATAAACAAGGGCAAACTATACAGCAACCATGCAGACATGTGTGAACTGTTTAATGAGACGTTTGCAGCTAACTACCTTAAGCCTACAAGTCCACTTCTCGGTTTACAATCTACAATAGAACTCCCTCCATCTTCAACGCTGAAACAAATCACTACAGTTCATTTCACTTACTCTAATATTAACCAAGCCGTTAATACTCTTAAAAGCTCTAGTAGTGTCGGTTTTGACGGTATACCATCGTATCTTTATAAACACAGTGGTTCTGACATTTCCGTTTTATTACTTAAGATCTTTACAATGTCCCTAGAAAGCCAAACCTATCCAGATAAATGGAAAACGACATTTATAGTACCTAAACACAAATCCGGATCAAAAACTGAAGTCAACAACTATAGGCCAATCAATATTACACCCATAGTATCTAGAATCATTGAAAGAATAGTTAAAGATGATATCCTCAAACATATGCTCAGCTGCAATATTCTAAGTCCAAACCAACATGGATTCCTAAAATCCAGATCATGCATGACATGTCACCTTGAATTCTTTAACTATATAACTAGCAGCCGAGACAAACAACAACTAGTACTAGTCATCTACTTTGACATCTCCAAAGCCTTTGACCGCGTTGACCATTTGCTTCTAATAAATAAGCTGAACTCCTTAGGAATAAGTAACCCATTATTAGGATGGATTGAATCATTCCTTAACAATAGGTCCCAAGTAGTTAGACTGGGGTCTGTAAACTCTAAACCTAGTCCAGTCACTTCTGGAGTAGTTCAAGGTAGCGTCTTAGGCCCCCTCCTATTCACTCTATATGTCAAGGACATATGCGGCTGTTTCTCACTTGGCAAACCATTCATCTTTGCAGATGATCTTGAAGTAGCTTACACATTCCACTGTGATGACTTAGGGTACTTTCAGAAAGCTGTTCAGGAAGAACTAGATCGAGTAACTGCATGGTCCTCCACATGGAACCTCAAATTCAACCTTAACAAATGTGGTTGGATCTGTTTCGGTGCACCCTCAATAAATAACAAACTGGTATCTAATCTATTGACTTGCCTAAACTCCAAAGTTGACCTAGGACTCAGGTACCCTAGTGACTTGACATTTTCTGAGCAAGTGGCGACACAGACGCATAAATCGAGAATGCTCCTAGGATGCATACTCAGGAATTTCCACAGCTACGAAGCGAAACTATTATTATATAAAACTTGTGTCAGACCACTACTTGAATATTGTCCATTTATTCTCAGCAGCACTCGTGTAAGTGACAAACTTAAAATAGAAAGTGTCCAACGGTACTTCACGTCTAAACTACTAGGATTTGACTGCGAAAAGGACTACACATCAAGGTGTATAACTCTAGGTATCGATCCACTCTGGATGAGACGACTGAGCATTAACCTAACATTCTTCTTTAAAGTCTTGCATAAAATATCATTCTCAGACAGTAAGGAGATACAGTTCTCACCGGAAGGCTCTTACAACCTTCGTAACCAAACGTGCACAGTACCTAGGAAAAACTGTAAGACAGCACTCCGTGCAAACTTCTTCATAGTCATGTACTCCAAGATCTGGAACAGTTTACCCCTAGAAATAAGGACCTGTCACTGAATTATAACTTTCAAACGCTTGCTATATAAACTGCTTCATCCCAATGACTATGCCAATCACACCGCACCACTTATTTCCAAAACGCACCAGCTATTAGAACACTATAACGCCTAGACTCATTATTAAATGTTACGACACTAAATAAACTCTAAGACTTCGCAAAATTACATGAAAAACAACTAGGTTATGGGTAGTGTTTACTATACAATGATATACATTTATAAACATTTATATTTACAAAAAATAATAATGTTCTTTTCATATTTACATACTTTATCTCCCTGCTGAGCGTAATCTTCTATATACCTCCTGGTCGAGGTCGAACAACCCAACACCTAAACTGAAATGACCATTTATGTAAATTCAAACTCAAATTCCATGAACGATCCGATGCAACCACTTGAAAACGCTGGCTAACATTCTGTACAAGGATTATTCTTGATCTGAAATAAAGAAGCAACTGGTTTTCAAACAGTTTTCAATGTTTTTACTCAACTTATGTGTACAGTCTGCCATGCTGACGCAAATGGCGCAAATGGATAGTTCTAGAATCGACCTCGGCCCCATTTAATGCAGTAAAACAATCTAACATGAACTTATCTAATTTTCGTATCAAAGATCAAATTTCTTTCCTATTATAAAACTACGATAAGACTGCTGACAAAAATGGAATAAATACATTATTGACTCAAAATAATACATCAATAAACTTTATCTCACGGATGCTGTTCACAACAAAGTTTTATAGGAGAATTGACTTCAAGCTTTATTTTCCCCAGATATTTGTATCACATTCATCTAGCGTCTGGGTTTTTTGTTAATGCGAAGACAATATTTCTATATCTCTTTATGTGTTACACAAACAGACTATTTTGCAGACTGTTCTGACTGACTCTAATGTTAGATTGAACAAACAAACCGTAATTTATATAATAACTTATCCATGCCTGTACATTTGTTATGTTCCTGCATAAACAGGAATAAATATATATATAAATACAACACTCGTAAAGAAATAGATACCCTGCATTTTCAAACTCCTAAGAACAACCCTACATTTAAACTGAAATGACCATTTAAGTAAATTCAAACTCAAATTCCATGAACGATCCGATGCTACCATTTGAAGACGCTGGCCAACATTCTGTACAAGGAGTATTCTTGATCTGAAATAAAGAAGCAACTGGTTTTCAAACAGTTTTCAATGTTTTTACTCAACTTATGTGTACAGTCTGCCATGCTGACGCAAATGGCGCAAATGGATAGTTCTAGAATCGACCTCGGCCCCATTTAATGCAGTAAAACAATCTAACATGACCTTATCTAATTTTCGTATCCACGATCAAATTCCTTTCCTATTATAAAACTACGATTAGACTGCTGAGCAAAGTGGAATAAATACATCACTGACCTGAAAATAATACATCAATAAACTTCAAGTCAAGGATGCTGTTCACAACAAAGTTATGTAGGGGAATTGACTTCAAGCTTTATTTTTCCCAAATATTTGTATTACATTCATCTAGCGTCTGGGTATTTTGTTAATGCGAAGACAATATTTCTATATCTCTTTATGTGTTACACAGACAGACTATTTTGCAGACTGTTCTGACTGACTCTAATGTCAGAAAGAACAAACAAACTGTAAATTCACCATACATTGAAATATATATATCCATGCCTGCATAATCAGGAATAAATATATATTAAGAAGAACCCACGCTGTAAGGGAATTGATACACGAAATAATAATAACAACCACACTAAAAGCAGAAACAAGGCTATACTGTCCACTGACAGTAACGTCAGAAGATACTCGCATAATATACCAAGTCACACAAAAGCCAACGCTGACAGCTGGCATAACAACACCACCACGTAAAATGCTACAAGTGGCAACACCAGAGCTCAGGTCCCGACCGTTATGGTTCTTTGAAGTATGACACACAAAACCTTTGACAGAAATATGCCACAAGCCTTCTGGGAACTGAACCCCAGTGCAGCAATGCATATAATGGATCCCCTATAAGGACGCATAGAATGTCTCCGAACACTAGGTGGATTAATAATTTGTGGGCATCACTAGGTACCAATAATTTTTTATCCGCCACATCCCTGTCGGCGCTGACCGAACATTCTGTGGGGATTTTAACTCTTCTGAACTCGTACTACTAGTGTCAGTTACCTTTAGAGGAGAAAACAGACAGCTAAGTGCACACATAAGTACTAACCACATCCAATACCTGTACAAACATAGACCAAATAATAATGTCTCCAACCTTTCCAAGCCTAGAGCTACTTTATCCCATACCGAACCCGATAATACAGCACATTATTCACTAAACGTAGCAGATAATAACCCGATTGACGTAGGCACTTATGGCACCGACACTAACTGTAACACAGGGTTGTCGTGCCATGCGGAATCAGGCTTGGGTCTGAGGCATCCAAACCTAGCCTGATCACTTCTGGTGTAGTTCAAGGTAGTATCGTTGAACCCATCCTATTTACACTTTATATTAAAGACCTAAGTGCCTGCTTCTCAAATGGCAAACCATTCATCTTTTCAGACGTCCTAGAATTAGCTTACACATTCCAGTTTGATGACCTATAGTGCTTCCAGAACGCTGTACAGAATGAATCAGATAAAGTGACTGCTCGTGCTATCTACAATTTAATCTGAACAAATGTGCTTGGATCTGCTTCGGCGCACCCTTAGTTGACATGGAATTAACGCTCCAATCTACTAACCTACCCAGACTCCGAAGCGTATTTGACTTAGGCCTGAGGTACTCTAGTGACATAACATTCTCTGAGCAAATGGCATCACAGACTGAAAAGTCGAGAATGCTCTTGGGATGCATCCTCAGGAACTTTCACGACAATGAAGCCAAGCTCATTCCATACAAAACCTGTGTAAGGCCACTAATAGAATACTGTCCAGCACTCGCATATGAGACAAGCTAAGGATGGAAAGTATCCAGCGATATTTTACCTCCAAACTACTTGGCTACGATTGTTAAAACGACTACATCCCACGCTGCATGATCGTAAAAATTGCCCCACTCTGGACAAGACGACTAATTATAAACCTAGTATGCTTCTATAAGGTCCTACACAAAATATCATTCTCAGACATTAAGGATATACAATTCGCACAAGAAGGCTCTTACGATCTGCGTAACCAAACTTGCAGTGACAATAAAAGCCTTTAAGTCAACACTCCGCGAAAACCTCTTTACTGTCATGTATTCTAAAATATGGAACAGCCTGCCCCTAGAAGTCAGAACATACATCTCGGTTGTAAGTTTCAAACGCTCTCTGTACAGACTGTTTCATTTAGATATAATAGAAAAGATTTGTAGCTCAGGTGGATGATTTTGGTGTGGTTGTGTTCTCTGAGCTGGATGGTTTGGTTGCGAAGCTTTCATTGCTCTACTGAGCAACATCTTCAGCGCATCCTTCGATGTGAAGTGACCTTTTAGAATTCTCTATGAGTTTATTAGTCATCTCTTCTAGTAACCTTGAACAACAACAACCAATAGCAACCAATCACGTTCAAGGTTACTAGAAGAGATGACTAATAAACTCATAGAGAATTCTAAAAGCTCACTTCACATCGAAGTATGCGCTGAAGATGTTGCTCAGTAGAGCAATGAAAGCTTCGCAACCAAACCATCCAGCTCAGAGAACACAACCACACCAAAAGACTGTTTCATTCCACTGATTACGTTAACAGACCATTTATTTCTAGGACGAACTAATACTATGGTACCTAAAGAACATGTCGAGCTTTCATAATTACTCTACGAACGATAAATGGACTAGTCGCGCAGATGCATAAAAAGACTAAGTAGGAATAAATATATAGGTTTTCCCGACGGCAATGTCCAATGTACGTAGAGATGTATATATGGACATTAAAGTTCTGTTTGTGTCTGCATACTTTTTTCTCTTCCGTTTGCCTTGTAGTGGAAGTCGCAGAGATTTGTAGTGAGACTGCAGCTGAACAGGACTTGAGGTCATCCAAATATACAACATCATCCTTCAAGCTAGTGGCTCGTAATAACTCAACATCCCTAAAAGTTCCCGTGTCACCATATGGAAAAGCTGAATTACATTCTGCATGAGCAGTATTCATGACCTAAAATGAAGATGCAATAGGATTACAAATAGTCCTCTACATCTCAATCAAATTACGCACAAAATCTACCATGCCGTTATAAATGGTGGTAAGGGCTGACTTTGGCGCAGTAAAACAGATCTGCCTGTCTATGCCCGATACTCGTCTGTATGGAGTGCACTTCACTTCTGATGTTACCCTAAGATGACAACGCTGAGAAAATGATACAAGTATATCACCCGTTTGAAATTAACACCAAATTTGGATAAGAACCACGAATAAGATTCGATGCCGTACACAGCAAAGTTATACGGTGAATGACTTCAGGCTTCATTTTCTTCCCAAGCATTGGTAATCCATACGATACATTCTTGGGTTTTTTGTTAATGCGAAATCAATATCTCTAAATGTCTTGGCGTGGTTCATTGAATCACTAGTTATCAGATCGCTCCCACAAACTAAAGCCAAGAAGGACAGCAACCATGTAAGTTCACCATAAAACAAATTTATGTAGTTTAAATGATACTTATCCATGCCTGCACAATTGGTGTGTCCCCACATAGACAGGAATAAATATGTTATTATTATTGAACTTTACGCAAGAGTGTAAACATAGGAAAACAACCTTATGAAGAGAATACAGGAACAGAAATGGTCAAATTATCCGCATACTTAATGAAAATAGTTCTGGAAGAATACGGAAAATCTCACAAAGAGAAAGGAAAAAGGAACGGAGAGAGTACAGTGACCTGAGGCACACCAGTTTTCGTAAGCAGAGCAGCGGAGCGCTTTCAATTTAAAGGAGTACGTCGCTTTTACCTGACTAATGGGAAGACAGGTATCCTGCTACCCAGGACTTAGTGGGTGCTGAAATTGGCTTGCTTAACAAAAGTGCCTCAGGAATAGGGTCAAAAGCCGTAGTGTGTTCCAAAAAGGAGCGTTGACCAAACTTCGCTCCCTTATCTATATTCAGATTATTATCATGTCTGGGTACAACGACAGCATCTACAGGGCTTACGACACATTCATAAACAGACTGCTTTTGGTAGCTGAAAGACTTTAAAGAAGGTTTAAGAAAAGGCAGGAGAAGTTTCCCCAAAGTTTTCAAAAACGAAGACATAATGGCAATCGGCCTGAACTTTAGACCTGATCCAGAAGATGATTTTGCCACAGCGACCACCTTTATTTCTTTTAAGGCAGCAGGCACTGCACCATCCGAAACTTATTTTTGCTTGTGAGTCGGTTACAAAGTTTCCAGATGCTAGGAGCATTCTTATATGAGGAAAAATCTTTCATTATATATCTCATTTAATCTTTTCATTTCAGACTTCATCAAAGTGTTTACTGTTCGAACACCTGTGTTATCATGTGGTTTATTCAATTTTCCTTTTTCTCTTCCAAACTGTTTTAATTGTGGAGAAGAGTTTCTATAAAATCTCGTGAAGCGTTTCGGTGGGACAGCAAATGTCCAGGCAGAACTTTATATAGGTGATATCAGAGACAGCGACATCTGATACTTCATCAATGAATAGGTCCCATCTATCTTAGTGCTTGAACTTTGTCACGTGAACAGGATCGTCCTTAGTTAGGTGAACAAAGGCGCTTCTGTGTAACTTGCCATACACTTTCGGTAACATCCGAATAATGCAACTGTCAGAATTCAGCAATGGAGATTTCCTTCGTGCCTTGTGTATGTCACGAACATTTATGAAAAACAAGTCTAGGGTTTTGTTTAGACGAGTATTGAATTTGACCAAGTTCTCATGACCAAGTGGTATGAGAAAGTCGTGATCGCAGGAACCAAAGTACTCACAGACTATTGACAAGGAATTCCCCTGAAATAGGAGCGGAGAATTCAGTAAATTCGTCTGAGAAGTTATATATTAGAGGGACTGCAGTTTGGAGTCATAAAGACATTTGTTGTGTAGACATAGGAATATTTACTGAAGTGCTTTGGATGACACCTAACAGTGATACAATCTATATTGTCATTGGGACCAAGTCTCTTGTAAAGCTAAAACACCAGCATTTTGATTCCCGTTTGAGGATATCAGAGATTAGGGATAGTCCACTTTGTTAGACAGAGACCTGCACTTAGTGCTGAAAATTTAGGGAAAAGTCATACGATTATTTTCTGTACGTTTTAATGCATGCTGTCAACCACCAAGACTTTTGAGGATGGCCCGAAGTGATAGGTTGGAAAGATTCTAAAAATATGCTAGTATAAATATTACGATTTGTAGGCATTTGTCATTCATTAAAAAGAAAATGTGGGAGAAAATGACGGCAAAATGTAAGTTGACGGAAAATGGTATTTTCTGGCTGCCCGAAATTCAAGCAGGCCGCCGGTCTAGTAATCGATGGTTAGGTATTGTCCTTCCGTTTTTCGATATTTCGCGTTGGTTACTTTGCATAGTATTCGGCATTTCAGGTGTAGTCTAATGAAATCAGTGATGGGTTTAGAATGTTCTTACGACAGCATGTACGTGATCAGACTGTTCGAGAAATGTTGCACGAATACATCACTTAATTCGGATAAAATATTTTTTGTCATCTTGTCGAATTTAAATCAGTCTAATTTATCCTCGAGACAGCACTAAATTGCCAAGGCTCCTGAATCTGAAATGTAGATAAAAGCTGCCTGAAAGGCGGCAATTAAACACAAACCTTCTTAGTGCAAATGTCCGACATGGCCTACACAGATAGGAATAAATATATTATTATTTCAGAAAGACGTTTGAATGCATATGTCAGTATCGCAGCACAGATATCATTAAACTCCCACTTCTCTTTCATATATTTCCTTCTCCCTGATTTTCAGCTTTAACTTCGTTTTCACAACCTTTCCTCATGATTAGCTCAAGTAAATAATGGTTACCGTCCATTTACTACTACTTTACATTTTAACTGAACGCTGTGGAAAACATAAAAATGCACAACTCTGAACTTTTGGTAAGAAAATAAACCATTACTGATAAAATATTATTTGCTTTAGATTGAAAACACCTCTCAGCCACTTCTACACATGTCTTCTAGATTTCCTCTGTCTTCTTTTCCTTTCATGAGTACCACCGCAGATCACAGCATTGGGACAATGATGCTTTCCCCTACATTAGTATAACTTCAAAGGGGTGATGAAATCATCGGAACCTACATTTCGCATATATTAGGAATAGTTTAAGCACATTCGAGTAAGACCGTGACAACCCTTTTCACAAAATCCATTAACCAGCTGAAAGCTATTCCTATAAAACTATCCACATCTGGAAAATGTTTCACTTACCAGAGACAGTGTAATTTCCAGAGATCATACCCAAGACCACGATCTACAGTGTGTTTCGACGCCATAAACCAACAATGCCCGCAAATTTTGGAGACTTTATGTTCTATTTTGGCACCAGTCACCCCAGACCGCCGCTTACTTTCTAATGACGCAAATTTTTCAAACCCGAGCACAACTGACTAGAAGTGCGTACACTTTAGTTTAAAATCTAATATAACCCATTTCCGATCAAACATCCCCCTGTTTACTGCTAGCGTTTTCAATGTATTATCTATATTCAAACCAGAGCTTGTTCTGTGTGTGTGTATTAAGAATTAATATCATAATTGAATTACTAACACCTTTTATATACTTCTGCACGTCTCTGGCGGTTTTCTTGTGTCTTCTTCTCTTTTCAAAGGTACTGCCTTAAACGAAGGCACTGAAACAGCGCCGCTATCCTCAACTAATTCGGAATATTGCTAGCCCACCTGGTGAATAACGGAACCACCTCTATCATGAAATCTGCTGACAAGTTCAAAGTTGGTCTCATATACAACTGGAAATGTCACAATTATGGTGTACTTACCGGTGAATTTGAAGTTTTATGGACTTTCAAACACTCTATGAATCATTTACTTACAATTACTGTTCATTCCGCATCCCTTATATTTCACATCAGCACCTGTACAAAAATGCTACTTACCTTCCACAATTAACATAATCGTTTATAATTCCCGCGTGAAATTGACATACCGTATTTTTTTCAATTACAGTTTTGATTTGATGCTATATCTCATGAATTATTCAGTTGAAAGCATATCTCGAAAATTACCTATTGCCTTATTTGTACATTTCTTTTTAAATATTTCTCTCAAATTTACCAGTATTCAGTCTATTTCCAGATTAACAGATCATATATATTCTAAAAGTTCTAATTAGTGTACATATGTTCATGCCTGTAAAAATGGCTGGTTTCTGTTCCAGAAATAAAATGTTATTATTAATCATTCTTAGTGTATGCATGCTCACGCACACAAAAATGGTTTGCTTCTTTTCAGGAGATAAAATTATTGCAATTAAAGCCTGCGTAGGGTTTGAGGTAGCATGCATTACAACCAGTGGGCTTACATGATCCTCTACCACTGTTGTCATTTAAAGTATTACCAGAAGGTTTAAGAGTTTAACCAGTGTTGAGTCTTGTTCAAGCTTTGATATGCGGAAGTTTTCTGACCTTAATGATGTGACATGCAAGGACACCTCCTCAGTATAGGCTGCCTTGGGGAAATAAACTGCCATCGTGTCCTCACTTTCTGCTCTGCCGATGACAACAAACATTTCACCACAGCTGATGACTTTGGAAAGTTCACCGTATAAGCTTCAGCTTCACAATGCATGGAAGTATGTGTTTAGCCTTAAAATTCACAGTACAACATTTTCTCATCCTCAACTGTGCACCAGCCGCAGTCAGTTCAGCTCGATACACAAAAAGTGTCAGGTTGTGAGCGTGGTTGTGCACAACATGAATGGTTGGTTCATCAACCTCCAAAGAGGCTATTTCACCAGGTAAACTGAGTGCACTTCCGTAAACTACTTCTCTCGAAGGTCACCGAGCGTTCGATCCGAGAGTGTAAAGGATTCTGGGAATGGTTAGAGGGACATAGTTTTTCTATTTAACGTTGCTGAAGGCTATCAGAGAAGCTTTATTCTGCCAATAAAAGCTCTGTTAACGGATCAGTGATACGCCGTGGTTCAAATACATCTGCATCTCGATAGTTCTACGAGCCTCTTGAACACTACAGATTCAAACTGCTGCCCACAGCCAGTTATCACCGTAGAGTTGCATTCAAACTGTGCAATCCATCTTACCAAAATCACCAGACAAACTGTTTTAGCTGTTGTACCCGTCATAGGGAAAGCTTCTGGTCAACAGATGACGTGATCTGCGCATATAGTACGAACGGCAATTGGAAAGAAGCAGATGACCAGCGATTTCCAGACAAACGTGAGTAAAACATGGTGAATGGTTCAATCGGAACAACTGTGCTTATGGACTTTCAAGCGTAAGCACTGTGAAAATGTACGTGCCAAACTTCTCACATCATCGTTAATATCAGGTCACACAAATTTAGCTATTGCCAGTTTATGTAGCAGGTATTACAGAGTATGGGAGGGTCTGAAAAACTCATATGTTGTTCGCTGTATGGATAGAAGGGCCACAGGCCTCAGAGTGCCTTTGAACATGTCCTAACGTGTGGCAACCTCAATTTAGGTAGGAGCCACACGTCGTATCTTTGGGGAAGTGATGTGACAAAGTTTGTCTACATTCAAATCTATGGTCTGAGACTTTGTCATTTTCATGAAGTCATTTTTCGGAGGGATTGTTATGATGATAATTCGGGATGGTGCACCTGTTACACGGCTATTCGTACCGGAGACATGATGAATACTTGATGTGAACTGTGAAACATAGTTTACGTAACGTCGTTTTCACGAGGAGTATTTATAAGTGGTGATGTCAAGGGAGAAATCTGGAGGTTTGCAATAGTAAACTGGCGATTTCCGACGAGGCAAAACTCTCAGTGGAGGCACGCATTGCAGTCAGCTCGCTACCGAAAGTGCTTCATCGTGCTTCTCAAACAGATAGCTTTGGGGAAAGCAAGCAAGAGGCATCCACATTTTATGCTTAAGGTATTTTAGGAAAGCTGTGATAGTCCCTATAGTTTCATCAACAGAAACACGGAGAGGGTCTTTAAATCCAGATCCACCAATGTAACATCATCTGCAACGGACACCTCAGATTTTTAAATGTCTCCAATGCTCCTGGTAATGTAGATTGGCGTTTTATACTTACCTTGCACAGGATTTGTTTTGCTTTTTATTCCTTTATGTTCCCAGTGGAACATGGGACCTCAAGCTAGATGCTTGAAGTTTTGGTAGCAGTGATGTTTATTTTTTACGGGATAGGGTCTCTAGCCTGACGCCAAACCTTCCCTCTTTACCAGTCTTACTACTGGCTTAGCGAGGTAGAGAAGTGAGGTGGCCGCGGATCGAGCCCCGGACCACATGCGTGGTTAGGGAACATTCTACCGCTGTACCACCGACGAATTCAGGGTTTGTTAGTGCTATTAAAATATGCGGGCATCCAGGAATAAAACGACGATAGCAGCTCATTTGAGCAAGAAATATTTCAGGGATGGTGCTACTAGGAGGATTTTAATCCCCGGAATTTAAACAAGTAACCGACCAATGGCGAACCAGTTAGATATAGTCTTCGAAGTTTGTTCTCCTAACAGTTTCTTTTTAACTGCTCTCTGTCAAATAATTAATGTTTACGCTATTCAGCGAAACTTTTCTCAGGTGCTTTCAAACTTGTACGATCCTCCTGAGGACGTTGAGTTAAGCGGTTTACTTTCAGATTTGTGTTGGGCTTCACTACTGTCTGATCGATGTGTTCGTTCAGCAGCAAGCAACTGTTGAACCTGACTCTGTATTTGAACTTCTGAACTACTCAAGGACCGGATATCTGATTAAAATGCTCAACCTCAGCCACTAACCTTCACGAATATTCATCCCTGATGGAATTTTTTCACTCGTTTTACAACCAGTTGGTGTTAGTGGATTTAACCCTAATGCATTAGGCTAGCCATCTGCACACTCGGAACATCGTAAAACTAATCCACTGAGCACACTTGTTAAGAAAATCAGTGCAAAGCGATAGACGGATATTCAGCAGTTTAAGGGACTTCAATCCCAGCAAGATCAGACCATTTTCACCAGCGAAGAATGGAAATACTTACGAGACTACCCCCTTCTGGTTCAAAGTAATGTCAATGGTATCAGTAAGAGGAAGCTTGTGATGGATAATGCTCGTAACCGATTAGTGGCGGGGTTTACTTGGGCTTGGTTGCAGAGCGTTAGCAAAACTTTCTTAGAAAGCACAGATTCAGTTCTCCCAGTATCAATTATAAAAGAGTGAGACTTACTTGAATTTGCAGCCAAGGTTATTTTAGGTGAGACTGAGTATTTGGAAATGTTGAAATAAGCTGGCTGCAGTTTAACACGCAAATCAAGAGAATTGTGTGAATTCAGAGTAGTAAAGGTATTTGGGCTTCAGCAAACGGACTTTATTTACCCAGTCTTACCACGATATTTTGGATTTCTTTTGATTAACTCCTGCACTATAAACTTTGGACTGCACAACGTCAGACAGTGCAATAGTGGGAGCTAGGTATTTATTGTTAACATCTTCAGATATAGTACGTAAGTCCTGAGCGGTCTGAAAGGATCATTAAGGAAGCTGGACAAGCAGTTTCACCAGATTTAGAAATGGATCCCATAAATCTGACGATCACGTAACTGAGTATGAAGCTGATCCCTAAAGCTGCATTTCAAAAATTTCATATGAAATTGGAGAATAAAGTCTCGAATCTTTTCGACAGGAGCATGAATCAGTTTACTGAACTGCTCTCCCTCTCGTTTTTCAAAAGTAATAACATTGAGGTGGTCCATAAGAAGTCCACGGGGCCTATGATGTCAGAAAAATTGGTTTTTCTGGATATCCGAGAGTTTTCAGCATCTAGTCCAGTTGTAATAATAAAATGAGCTGAAATTTCATAATCCCACTTATCCTTCAGCAAACACGGTGATAAAAGCACTGAAGGTAACTAGTGACTCCCGTTTGTGAACCGTTTATAACAAACTTTCCGAGACTACTTAATTCCACAACGACACCGGAATGTGTTAGTTATTTCATAATTGAATTTCGCAAGGACCGAATTCGAATAAACTGGGGAACCACATAGAGATGACAGAGGTCAGAAATTCGTATTTGGCAGAATTATTTGTGTTGAATGATTATAAGAAATATTGAAATAATAGAGATTTGTAGCTCAGGTGGATGATTTGCAATTAGTAGTGTTCTCATAGAACACTCCTAATTGCATAAGAAATATTAACAAGAAGTAATGAGTATTTAAAAGTGCAGTAACTGAAGCTGTAAACCACCAAAGTCAGTTTTCGCCTCGGTGTCAACCAGAAATCATACCTCATAGTGGTACTCTTTGACATAAAAGCGGTGATAAGGCAGTGATTATCCAGTGAGGTCACTTACCAACTCATTCCAGCCCACACTTTCCCTCACTATTTAGTGTCAAGGAAGCGAGGGCGAATGTATTCTGGGAATTGACAACATAACGTGTATGATACTTTGAAGATTGAAGGTATCGACGTTCACAAATTTTACGGAGTACACTAACGCAAGATCTTATACCAACAACTTCTATAGTGTTCGCTCTTCGAGTACCAAAGACAAAGCAAAAGACCAGATTTAGCCGTCCAAAGTACGTAACATATTTGGGACCAAGTCGCGGGCTGAAGTGAATGCTTAGCTAGCTAGCGATCGTGCACGCACGTGACACGACCGAGTACCAAATGGCGGGGATGCTTGACCAGAAGCCTTCAGCTAAACAAGTCGACTTAAACAGTGAGGGTCAGCATCCAATGTTGAGTGATGATTGCTGTGGTTAATAATTTTGGGGAATTATTTACCGCTACAGCTCACTCCCCCCCAGTGGGGTTGTGAGGACCCTAAGACAGAACCAGCCGGAAGCAAAAATATCCCGATGGTTCCCTTATGGGTGAAAAAAAATCTTCCGAGCGGTTTGATGGAGTACCTACTGGTCTGTCTGCCTATGCTAATAGGGTGTCTGTACATAGCTTCCTCGATGTTGTTCGCTGGATCCCGTGCTTCGTTTGTTTCTTGCCCAGTGCCCGTTGCACCTGGAATAGAAAACAAGAATGCTAAGAACCTTATTGAGGAAAATGCACCAAATCAGCGTATTTAAAAAAAATTATGTGCATCTATGATACAGTAAAATAATGTAAAGTTTAAAACATCGAAAAAGTATACATCTAATTTAATTTTTTAAAGTGCATGTATAGTGTACGGTTATAGTGATGCGACATAAAACGTTGATGTGTCTGAAAAGAAGAAATAATGATTAATACCACAAACGAATGACTTGGGTGGAACGCACCACTCAGTTATGTGAAATAGGTGTGAAGGTATTCTGGGAATCTTATGTGACGTCCAGAACGCGTTTTCTTAGAGGGCTCGACCGAAGGTTCGGTGGCCTTCGCTGTCCTAGAGAGTTCTTCGAAGACTAAAGGAGATTCAATTACATGTGGATTATCGCGTACGTTTAGCTCTAGGCTAATAGGATTACCTTCCAAGTAAGCCAGTTTCAGACGGTCTATAGCGACGGTGTCTTCGCCGCGTTTCTTGTCTAAGACGAAGAATTTATCCGCACGTTTAATTACTTTATATGGTCCGTCATACGGGGGTTCTAGAGGACAACGCACAGAGTCGCGACGAACAAATACTTGTGAAGAAGTTTTTAAACAAGGGTGAACGAAGAAATCAGTGGACTATGGTCGGAGAGGAGCAGGTTTAACTGAACGCATTGCGTTTGTAAGCCTACTGACGTATGAGGAGGGATCTACCGCTGGTGGGAAGCTCGATAGAGAAACAAACTCACCTGGCAGTCGTCGTGTCGTGTCATATACCAGCTCAGCTGTAATACAACCAGCATCGGTTTTTAAGGCGTTTCGTATCCCTAGGAGAACTAACGGAAGTGATTCAGTCCAATGGGTGTTGCTTGCAGCTGATAAACCAGCTTTCAACTGTCTGTGTAGACGTTCTACCGTGCCATTAGCTTGAGGATGGTAGGCTGTTGTTCGAAAACGCATGCAACCAGGGATTTTAGTCAAAGCAAAGAATAAACCGCTTTCGAATTGCCGCCCACGATCAGTTGTTATGGAAGATGGGCATCCAAAGTTTGCGATCCATCTCTCTACAAAGACGCGTGCGACGGTTTCAGCAGATACATCTTTGAGGGGTACTGCTTCAGGCCATCGTGTGAAGCGATCGATGCAGGTTAACATATAGGTATATCCATGAGATTCTGGAAGGGGGCCAACTAAATCTATATGGACGTGTTCGAAACGGGCATCGGGGATAAGAAAGGTGCCAAGGGGGCTTTTCCTGTGTCTTATTACCTTGCACTTTTGGCAAGCTAAGCATGTGTGTGCCTATTCCCTTACTTTCTTACTAGTACCAGGCCAACAAAACCGACTAGTTACGAGCTTGACGGTAGTTCGAATACCTGGGTGTGATAAGCCATGCAACGTATTGAAGACGTTACGGCGATAACTTTTAGGCACGATAGGGCGAGGAGTACTAGTGGAAATGTCGCAGAGAATAGAATCTTTTCCTATACCTAAGGGTTTCTCGGCTAATTGTAGAGTTGTTTTCGACAACTCATGCTGAAGCTCGGTATCTTCTTTTCGAAGACGAGCCAGTTTTACAGGGTCTATGCCGTCGATTTGGGTGAAGGAAAAAATACGTGAAAAGGCATCTGCCACAGTGTTGTTCACTCCAGATACATGGCGAATATCCTATTTAAATTGCGAAACGTAGTCCAGTTGTGGTGATTCCCTGGGTGAATACTATCTGAGGTTGAGTTCAGAGAGTACGTCAGAGGTTTGTGGTCAGTGAAAATTATGAATTCACGACCCTCAACTGAATGTCGAAAGTGGCGTATAGCAGAGTACATAGCTAGAAGTTCTCTTCCGAATGTGCTGTACTTCTATTCTGCTAGTTGAAGGCGTCTCGAGAAAAAGGCGAGTGGTTGCCACTCTTTGTTAACTAGTTGTTTCAGAACTGCGCTGATTGCAGTGTCTGATGCATCAACCGAGATACTTAACGGTGCCGTTAGATCCTGATACATTAGAAGTGTGGCATCCGTAATAGCTTTTTTTACCTGCGTAAAAGCATGTCGAGAAGACGCGTCGAGTTCGATAGACTTGTTATTCCCTCGAAGGAGGTCTGTCAATGGCTGAATCAGAGAAGCGCAGTTGGGAATAAACCGTCGGTAATAACTTACCGAGCCGTTAAAAGTGCGAAGACATTTCACTGTCTTTGGCTTCGGAAAGTTCAGTATCGTCTCGACTTTAGTAGCCAGTGGGCGAATGCCCTGACAGTCAATAGTGTGACCCTGGAAGTCGAGTGAGTCAACGTCTATCTGACACTTCTGAATATTGATGGTAACACCATGTTGGCGTGACTTTTCAAATGCCAAGTCCAAGTGTCTAAGGTGAGTTTCCTTGTCTGAACTGGCAATGAGGCAGTCGTCTAAGTATGCGTATACAAAGTCGAGACCGCGAAATACTTCGTTGATGAAGCGTTGGAATGTTTGTGCCGCATTCCGGAGGCCGAATGGCATACGTAGAAATTCGGAAAGTCCGAAAGGCGTGATGATAGCCGTTTTCGGAATATCTTCCGTTGCCATAGGGATTTGGTTATACGCTTTAACCAAGTCGATTTTAGAGAATATAGTTGCGCCAGGTAACGTTGCCGTCAAGTCGTGTGTGTGAGGCAAAGAGCAGCAATCAGGGGTTGTTTTGGCGTTCACTCGCCGGTAATCACCAATAGGTCGCCAATCGTTGCTATCCTTTTTCGGTACCATATGCAGTGGGGATACGCATGGGCTATTCGATGGTCGAATGATTCTAAGAGTGAGCATATAGTCGAACTCATTTCTAGCGATTCTCAGTTTGTCAGGAGAAAGTTATCGTGCTTTGGATGTCACGGGCTGTCCTGAGGTTATGATGTGATGCATAACATTGCTGGTCATGCACGGTAGGTCGTTAGACGGGCAATTAAGTTCCGGATATTTGTTAACAATCGGTTGAAAAGTTGGATCGACGATTGCTTTCATCTTAACGAGTGACAAGCTGGGGTCTAAATAGGTGATGCCTTTTATTGGCAGACTAGTAGTATTGTCAATCAGTCGTTTTCGGCGGGTGTCTACGAGTAAATCATGATGATTAAGTAGGTCCGTGCAGATGATGGGCATTGTGACGTCAGCGATAAGGAAAATCCACTGAATAGGCTTGCGCGAACCTACGTTCAGATAGACGTATTTCCGACCATAGGTTGCAATTGGTTTTCCATTTGCAGCCTGTAAATTGAAGGTAGGATCCTTCTGTCGATCTGCTGCTGTAACAGGAAGGACGCTGACTTCGGCGCCTGTGTCGACTAGATATCTAGTCTGGCTAATTACATCGTGGATGTAAAGTAAGCGGCTAGTGCCACCGGCGACGGTTGCCGCTAACGCGTGCCGGCGGGATAGTTTCCCACAGACTTTGAGGCGTTGCCGAAGTTGCAAGGTTTACGGCAACATTTCACTTCCTGGCCATAGGTGTCGTGATACCAGCACCAGTCAGGATTTTTGAGAGAACGTGGGTTGGACTTAGAACGAACACGTGCGTTCTGCCGTTGAGGGGATTTAGGACGACGGTAGGAGGAATTGCTAGGCATGTTTGACCTAAGCATCTGCTGGACGGAGTTGCATAACTCTATCATTGCAGCATCCTTACTCGAAGTCGGTTTGGTAAATGAGTATATTTCGGTAACTGGCGTTTATTTATCTCTAGAATTTTATCTGCAGAGACAGCTAAGTCATCCATAAGAACACCCTGAAGTGTCACAAGTAAAGTCTGTGGCAGTTTGGATAAAAAGAGTTCTTTCTTCATCGAACTGACTTTGGCCAATAATCTCTCTCATCCTTCCCAGCATGCTAACGGCTGACTGATCTCCTAACTCGATGTTACGAAATAACTCATCCAGACGCTGTGGCGGGGATGCTTGACCAGAAGCCTTCAGCTAAACAAGTCGACTTAAACAGTGAGGGTCAGCATCCAATGTTGAGTGATGATTGCTGTGGTTAATAATTTTGGGGAATTATTTACCGCTACAAACTCATACATTTGATACCAACATGACCAAGGTAGTTAAATTCCCAGTACATGAATCAGTGGATAATAGTCACCATGATCTGAAATCTTCCAGGATATTGCAAATTTTTATATGATAAATGCAGTAAACGGGTCAGTTTTACGTCTTATAGATCAATCGTAGATAGTTTTTCTCTTGAGAAAACAGATGTTGTAAAGAAGAACTGCAGATGTTTAACTCGAGCCATAAAGAATTTATTTGAATATATGGTAGTGACACATTTTGTCATTCATCATCGTAGTATACTTTCACTATATAATTGGACTTTGATTTGTTCATCACTCTAAAGATTGAGTATTAACAATTGATACATTGTACTCGGTCAACTTTTGAACTTTAACCACTGCGAGAATACACGTTCATACTGCTTCTCTAGCGCCTTTTGATTTACGTTGTGGATGTCAAGTGATCACAACGTTAGAACACAATAATAAACATGAAGAAGTACTAGGATATACGTATACGCTAATTTGGTCAAATTGAGCACCACAACAACCTCAAAGAACTCTCTCCAACCAGTGGTGTCTCGAGTTTCGATGCAGTATCCTACATCGCAAAACTTCATGAGTTGTGCAGTATCAAGAAGGATATTAAAGCTAGAAGTCCTCACAACAACCGCCCACCTCGCTTGCGCAATAAATCTTTCTCACTTTCTCAGATGAATCGATGGAAATTTCTGGTATTGTAGCGGTAAATAATTCCCTTAAAATTATTAACCACAGCAATCATCACTCAACATTGGATGCTGACCCTCACTGTTTAAGTCGACTTGTTTAGCTGAAGGCTTCTGGTCAAGCATCCCCGCCATTTGGTACTCGGTCGTGTCACGTGCGTGCACGATCGCTAGCTAGCTAAGCATTCACTTCAGCCTGCGACTTGGTCCCAAATATGTTACGTACTTTGGACGGCTAAATCTGGTCTTTTGCTTTGTCTTTGGTACTCGAAGAGCGAACACTATAGAAGTTGTTGGTATAAGATCTTGCGTTAGTATAATCCGTACAACTCGCAAACGTCGATACCTGCAACCTCTATAAGTTGAATAAGTGGATTATGTAACTTTAAATAAAGTTGGGAAATTATGCATTTCCTTGCACTATGTTCCTAATATTATTATAATGGGAATACTTTAATTATTGAAATGTAAGAAATCTGATTCGCACATACTGCCAAATCATGGAGCTTTGAGCATCAATTTTCCCTTTTTCAGCGTGCTAACAATGTACATATCTTAAATCGCTTTCTACAAATATAGTTTTAATTTCAAAGGAAAATTCTACCTCCGTTTGGAAAATTTTAGAAGTATGACTAAGATACTGGGAAAGAATTCGTGAATATTTCATAAAGACATTTCTAGTATCATCTTTAACAGCGTTACACTTTAGCTGTTTAATATGTCATGTGTAACAAAAATATACTATCAAATGACTAGCTGATTTTATCCACCCTAATGGAACCAAATGGATGAAAGAGGAATCTAATTCGTCAAACAGAAATTCCATTAGAATTTAGTTGAAAAAAGTCGCAGACAAATTACTTCCTCTTATTTCTATGTACCACTGAATCTTGGCTTCAGAAAAGACTTTTCAGGAACACTTATTCTTTCCTTCCATAAATAACCACACTTTCATTTGCAATGATATACAAATTAGTAGTGTTTTTTCCAGTCTTCACTGTTCAACTATGTATTCGAAGCACCGGATTTTCTCAGCCGCTTGTATTTCCTTATGTTTGAATTTCACTCATCAGGAAAATTCACTCTGTTTGTACCGTTATTCCTAATTTGACTCTTATAATCATGTCGAATAGAATTTAAATATCTGAATAGTATAATCAGGCTCAACATTTATCAATTCATGAATATTTGAATACAGATAGCCAGTCAATAAAGGAAAATGAAAACTATGTAAGAAAGTGTATTGGGGTACAAGTATAAGATGGAATAATAGTCCGTTAGTTAACATTGTCAATTAAATACACATAATTCATGTATAATCCCCATCCAGGCATTAACGAAAACAAAACACGTAGATCAGCGAAGATTTGCTTTTCGGCGAATTCATTTTCTTAGCTGTACAATCGCAAATATATATGTGTTATTTTGTATGGATGTATATATCAAGTTTGTCAAACAAACTTACAATTGGTTGTGGTTATTTCAACTAAACAGGTGAAGATTGGTAATTGGAGTTAAGTAATACAAAACTGGTCAAGAAAATTGGGTGTTAATAAAACTGGTGTAGTAACGAAGGTGATGAGTTGTCACAAACAGTTGTTAAAAGGGAGTTGAGTAATAATATGAATAGTTTGATGATTGAATTGTACTCAGGACACACATAGGAACAAAGTAGAGAATGCGAAATTACGTAAGAGTTCTAAATGAATACAAGAATTATAAGCAATTAAAGAACAGGCAAAGAAACAAAATTAGGTAATCGAAAAAGTTGTTACCAAGACAGTAGACTTTCTACTGTCTTTGATTTGATTTTTTGATTTTGATGACTTTATTTTGTGTTTAAAGTGACAAGTGGGTCAAGGGGAAAAGATTCACAGTGAGAATAGTAATAACAATAGTAATCGTAGTAATAAGGGAAAAATACATAGAATAACTCAATAAACAAAATAAATTAATGTCAATCCCTCTACGACCAAGGCAGAAGTAGGGATTGTACATACTTCTTTTGTACACAAAGGTCTGGCTTAAAGTCATGAATTGCCAATATATTCTAATTGCATTTCTTACTATTATTATTTCATGTATTCACACCTTTGACCTAATTCCCACACCGGATATAATTTCTTTAAAAAACCATATATATATATATATATACGATTGTACAGCTTGATAATAAATTCGCTGAATATTGTGTTCTTAATGCTAAAATGTGTATTTATAATCAACAAAATGTAAATTTAAGTATGAGTTACATTCAGTGGATTTAGACAAATATGATTACCACAAAAATAAAAATAAACAAATGGGGAACGCTGAATGGTAAGTTAGAAGGCTGGCTGATAATACATATGATAATTAAATAAAGTGGTCAAATAACAGAGAGTAAATCTCAATGGTTAACAAATGATAATGTTAATAATGGAGTGAAGTGAACTAGGTGAAAAGGAATAATAAGGGAATAATAAAATATGAAATTATTACGTCCTTTATGACCTCATAGTAGACTGTAATAAACAAACAGGATGAATGTACTTTGTTTGCACTCATAGGTCAGGTTTCTTCTTATTGATCTCTACAGTTTCAACTATAGCTAGGAGACGTAATCGTGCGTCTGCATTGTTTAGTACTGCATACACAGTCGTAAATGGTTCATCTGTTTCGGTGCGGTGTTCACTTACACACCCATCCCCGAAACCTATACTGTATTAATTCTAAATATGCCACTTAATTGTCTGTTCATATTTTATCTTATTTTCTGCATTATATATATATATATATTTAGCTGACAATGTTAACTAACGGACTATTATTCCATCTTATACTTGTACCCCAATACACTTTCTTACATAGTTTTCATTTTCCTTTATTGACTGGCTATTTGTATTCAAATATTCATGGATTTATAACCGTAGCGCCTGACGAAATACTTGTTGAAAACAACTGTTCATTCAGAAAAAATTTCCCTGTTCCCATTATTAGAATTTCTTTCGACTATTAGGAATGCATTGTAGAGAAAAACATGTGAACGAAATATGTGATTTCCAAGAGTTAATTTGTAGGGATTTGATTTGTTTTCAAGTTTGACCATGGATTGATATGAGTCAGAGAACCATTGAAAACCAGGTGGGAGTACTGAACAGCCGTGTCATCTTGGCCTGAGACTCATCAGCAGTACTTCCCCCCTTGGGTTCAAACTGATTGGTGGTCAAGAATTGTTAGGAGTTAGAATTCACGAACCACTGAATCAGGTCGCAGTAGCTGAATGGTCTACAAGCTTTTCTTGTAACCGAAAGGTCCCGGGTTCGAGGTCTGGTGGCTGCGTACTGTCGATGAGCCCCAAACTAGGACGAAACAGTTGTATATTACTCTCTGATTTCTAGTGGTTCTCTAATTAATATCACTCTGTGGTCAAACTTCAAAATATAAGATCCGGAAAAAAACTAGCCCATTAAAGACATAATTGCAGTGAACACTAAGTCTTTCAGATAAAGTGTTCGTTCATGTTTAGTGAGTATACAGAATCAATAAAATTGAGATATACAGATACAAGATTCGACAAAATGTTGTCATTAATAAATCGTGTGTGAAAATGTAATCTCAAAACAGAAGATGGCCAATTTATATTCCTATGTATTAACTCACTTAGACTACTACTACTTCGCTACTATGGGGTGCCACCGACAATTATACATCTCATCCGACAGCTGTACGACAATGCTGCATGCCAAGTAATGCACAACGGGAAACTTATGGAATCCTTCGAAGTGAGGACAGGAGTAAGAAAAGGCTGCCTACTATCGCCAATGATTTCCTGATTGCAGTAGACTGGATAATGCGACAAATAGCCGGCAATGAGGATACAGGCATAAAATGGACCCACACAAAAACTTGGAGGATCTGGACTTCGCCGATGATATATGTCTGATTTCCCACAAACTGGAAGATATGCAAGTGAAAAGAAACAAGTTGGCAGAACAAGCATCAAAGATAGGACTTCAGGTGAACATAGAGAAGACAGAGGTAATGAAGATTCCTGGACAAGAACAACAACAGACAACGATCAGCATAAATGGGAGGAACCTGAAAGAAACAACCTCCTTCACCTACCTACCTGGGAAGCATCGCTTCAACTACAGGCGGACGGAACTGATGAAGATATCAAAGCAAGAATCGGAAAAGCAAGACAAGCTTTCACTACTCTCAAGTCTGTGTGGAGGTCAACAGCACTCAACATCAAAAATAAGATCCGGATTTTCAACTCCAATGTGAGGTCAATGCTACTATACGGATCGGAGACTTGGCGCGTCATAAAGAGCATCCCAAGCAAACTACAGACCTTCATTAACAGTTGTCTTCACTCAATAATCAAGATCAGATGGCCGGCCAGAAAAGATCAGCAACAGAGATCTCTGGGAGTGAACCAACCAGGAACCGATTGTGAAACAAGTAGCCAGGGAGAAATGGAGATGGATTGGCCACACTGTTAGGAAACCATCAAGTGACATCACTAGACAAGCCATTGTTCGAGTGGAACCCGAAAGGGAAGCGGCGAGTTGGTCGTCAGTGCGAGGGTGACTTGGAGGAGGTCATGTGAAGAAGAGATGAAAGCGTGTGGGCAGACTTGGAGAAGGTGAAAACTCTAGCAGAGAATCGAACGCAATGGAGACGCACGGTTGAAGCCCTATGTTCCTCTAGGAATTAAAGGAAACAATAATAATAGTAACTCACTTAGATGTTGAAAGAGAGTAATCAGTCAATCGGTCTTCTGCTAAACATCATTGAGTGGATTCAGTGGGAATATTTCACCATTCCTCTCTCAGATACACAGTCACAATTTGTTAAAATAAAGAACCAAACGCCTGGGAAGTATACAACAGCCTGATTACTCTAACGTGGCTAGGAAAAAGAAAGAATTCCTTTTAATCTAGAAAATTTTAATGCATTTGGCACCAGCCATATGATAACGCAGTTTACAAACAAATTCTAACGCTGAAAACAACATTTTTTATACTAAAACTTTCTCAAATGTGAAGGCACATCAACTACCAAGACCTAAGGTATCTTCCAGAATATAAATAAAAACTATCAAACAAAGTTTTATGAATAATAAAAGAACACTGTGTTTAGAAATGTAGTCACCAAGTGAAAACATTAACTGTGCTTATGAAAACTGAAATAACACGCTTATAAGAAATCAAGTTTATATTTGGAGACATATGTAGTGATAACTTTGCCGGTGAAGAATCATTTTTCAGTTTCTGGAATTTCCTATTTGGAAAACCACAATTTCATTTTTATTAACTAAAGCACTTCATATAGTTGACTAATTTTTTATACTATTTCCATCCTATATTCTAAATTAAGCGCGAAAATATTCTGCTTAATCGATTATCTAATCAATTCTTTATTGATCATTCAGTTCAAGTTAACAAAAGTCATAGTTAGTGTCTTTAGTTACTCAAGCACAGCATACTATCTGCGCATGAAAATCCAGGAGAAATGATTCGACGAGAAACAATCAGAGGCGACAAAAAGATCATTGGTATATTTATTTATTTATTCATAAATAATTCTCTTATGTTAGCTACCAATATTAAAGGTCTTGTAAAATGGTTCAATGTGAAATGTGGTTATGGCTTCATTAATAGAAGTGACACAAAAGAGGATATATTTGTTCACCAGGTAAAGTTAAATTCTTAAGCATATATTTCTGGCAAGAGTGCAATATTAAAAAATAATCCAAACAAATGGCAAAGATCTGTTGGAGATGGTGAAGAAGTCGAATTTGACATAGTTCAAGGAGATAAAGGTTTTGAAGCAGTAAATGTGACTGGTCCACATGGCAATGTGGTACAAGGTAGCAAATATGCAAGCGACAGACGTCCTTACAGATCAAGATCTTTTGGACGTCAAAGAAATTATCAAATCCTTAGTGACCAACATCCTACCTTATCTCTAGTTAGAAGTTATCCAAAAACTCTATTCACAAGATCATCTTCGAATGGATCACATGTAGCTTCTCATGTTGATGATCATACCTCTGAAAAAGACGTCTTTAATGTTCAGAAACGTCGACTTCCTAGAAATCAATTTTTATTTTCACAGTCACATCTGGTACCATTATTACCTTTACATCAAAATGTCTTTCTTTCAAGGAGACCAGCCAACTTCAGACAGGTAAGTAAATTTCCTTCGACCAATAATTTAGTTTATTTTAAGCCTAACTATGCCCTTTATAATACTATGTTTTACTCAAATTTTCATGTCACTAACAAAGGTTGAGAATCAGACTAGATGACACTGAATTCTTTTAGTAAAATAGATGGTACGTCCAATAGTATTCCTTTCAGTCTGGTTATAAAGTGGTTGACATTTTTAGACGATAGGTAATCATTGTAATATAACAACTATTTTGTAAAATATTTTAAAACATAGGAGGATAATCTCATTTAATAAAAGTCTGAAAGTTGATTGCTTATCAAAAGTTCTAGGCTACCAAATGATAATTTATGCTGAGTTTTCAAGGAATATTTTAAGTTTTGAAATAAAAATTATCATAAAGGAATGAACTTTATCATACCTTAATTTTCAAATCCCTGTAAATTTATTGTTCTCACATAAAAGTTATTTTAAGTTATCATTGATATAAGAATAAGACTTGGGCACTGTGGTAGAGTGTAGTTCCATTATGGGTAAATTTTATTTTGATAGAGTCTCACAGTGTTATACAGTAATATTTACTGATGACGTTTCGATGTGATATGATTATGAGCAATAAATTGTGCTCGAAACGTCATCAGTAAATATTACTGTATAACACTGTGAGACTATCAAAATAAAATTTACCCATAATGGAGTTATTTTAAGTTACACCAATATTCAGAAGTTTATATAAGGTGGAATTTTAAGATTTCTTGTGAAGTGGGTTTCTCACCTTCCTGTTGACTAGAATGTCAGTTAATTCTGCCAAAGAAACCAATTACACAAAAGGGACTAAATCATGAAAAATTTTTCACTCATTGAATCATTCTAAAACCACTGGAGAGATCTACCTTAATCAACCATAAGATGGAATACGTTCTTTTCTTGTGAAGATATTTTAAACACAAGTAAAGATTTACTCAAGAGTGATGATAATTTTTATTTTTATTGCATATAAAGTTGAATTAAGGCATTCAGAAAACAAGTTTCGCGAGATGATATCATTTCGTAGTTCCTCTACAATCGCTTTGCACAACTAGCATGGTTCAGCACAATAAAATGAATTGTATGTACAGTCACTCAGTTACATTAAAACAAAAGTACATACTAATGACCCCTCGTATTTAAATAGGTCAAGTAGTCCATGGTAGGCGAAGGTTGAAATCCATTGTTTTTTGTTCACATAGGTAAGGATCTATGTGATTAGCCTAAAGTGCTTCCATCACTTTTAATAACCTTGAATTAGAGTTGTGTGATGAAATAATTGTGATCTGATGTTAATAAGTACTTTGCAATGGATGATGGATTTCTACTCAGATTAATTGCATTGGGATTTTCTTTATGTTTTAATAACCATTATGGAACATGTTGTTTTCGACGACATTGGAACATTCGATTGGTTCTACCAATATATAAGTGTCACCACAACTGCAAGTGGACTTGTAGATACAGTTTGAAGTAGAGTCAACAAAATTTCATCCTGTAATCGTAGGTAGAGGAGTCGAAAATGTTGAAGATGTGAGGGAAATAGATGTGGCGTAAAATTTGCGCTTGATGGTTGACCGAAGTCTTTGAACTGTAAACTGCGTAATTTGATCACCCTTGAATGGTAGGTTAATAAAGATAGCTTTCTTTGGTACAGAAGCTGTCTTTTCTAGATGTGGTCTATCCTTACTGTAACAACCCAAGAAGTTTTCCGGATAACCATTAGCTAATAAAACTGAATGTATGTGTCGAAGCTCATCTATCAAATTTTCTATTTCATTTCTTTCTTCGCCAGCTGTATTGACCATTTTCTGTATCGCTATGTCACAGATAAATGTATATACCAGGTTGACTTCCTTATGAACCATCCTGCTACAATTATTATTGATTTTTTTCGATTTTAAAGATACCATACAGTTAAAGAGACGATATTTAAGTCATTGTCGAGAGCCAAACCATGTACTAAAAGGTTTCTAGTTGGATCTCATGAACCTCTGATGTAGTATTGGTACTATCAGATTACTGAAGTCAGTCGTGACGATATTCACTAACCTATGGCGTATATTATCAAGTTGAAAGAAGCTTACGTTCACGGTTAACTTGAATTTCCCTTAGTGAATATACTGTTGGGTATGACTTTTACAGACATAATCTGTCGTGACTTCTGATATACGACACATTGCAAGCGTATTCAAATACATTCGCATAAATGTTTCCAAATACTAGTTTACTCATATTCCTATGTCTTTTGAATGGCTTTGACAAACATCTTATGCCATTAGCCATGTGTTACTCGATTTTGAATGCCTAATGTTAATGAGTTTCAAAGCACAACAAACGATCGTCTAGTAACCATCTATTCTTAATGGTCATATAGTTCTAATTAGTCACTGATGTAGTTTACAATTATCATAATAAGTGTTTATCAACATGATTGATTGCGTAATCAAGTGAAACTCTTCAAAAACAGTAAAGTGTACAAATAAACTATGACGGCTCGAATCCAAATGTAAAAAGTTAGTGACAGATATCCTAATTAAGTTACTGAGGAGTATGACGAAGAAGACTAAGCACAAAATTCCGCTTTATAACATGTTTATCATAGTCGCGAGTTCTATTCACAAATTACCAAGTGGATGATGAAGTAACAAAACTGGAAACGACCCTTTTTGTTAGCATCTGCATCCATCACTTTCATATATTAAATGTAGTGTGCGATTCAATTTGTCATTAATGTTTTGATATTTTAAAATGTTTTAAAAGACTGATTAGTGAACAAAGAATATTAAATCCGATAAATTCACCATCAGATTCTACATTTATATGACAGTAATAATTAAAGAAAAATTCTCACTGACAACATTAATGCAATTTTTAAATTACATCGAATCAATAGTATCAATACGTTACAATTCAAAAACATCAGCAAGAGAGAGATAGTACGCACTTATATAACACTAAACTGAATATCAGATAAATTAAGGGAAGTAACACAGAAATTATGAATTTATTAGTTCGACAGCAGACCAGGGTATCAACATTGGCTTAACATGTTCCTTTCACAGGTAGAGCTCCAGTTGTCTTAAGCGAAATGGTATGGCCTCTGCTATTTGGACTGTTCGGTACCTAAGGCAATTTATTTGGTACCTCTCTAATACTACCTTTATGCTCTACTTGTCATTAAAGAATATGATCACTTATAGATGCTTCTGAACTGTAATCAGTTGACATTATTGATTCAATGCCATTTAAAACAATAATGCTATTAATGACAATAATTCTTTAATTATTATGGACACATAAATACAGAACCTGATGAAGAAGTTATCAAAAAGAATATTTCTTGTTCACTTACCAGTTTTTTTTATGGACATCTTTCATAAATTTTAAAAGGTATTTAAAAGCTTTAAAATAAATTATTTCCGTTACAATGTATGAGGACATCAACATTAGCAATTTTAATATTTATTTATTTATAAAAGGCAGTTTCATAAATCCTTCAATTCGACCATACATTATTTCATTATTCGAACTAACCAACTTCAGTCCTTGCTGACTCTGAATGCCATGAAGTTGCTTTATATGCTTTACACTTTGTTTTCTTCTTTAGTATTGGCTTTCGGTATAGCATCAAATAAAGACGGGAAGTCAATTTAGGAGGTTCTGACGCTGCAGCGAATGAGTTCCTTATGAAACTTGATGCATCTGTTATCATCGTCCTCCTTATCTATTAGTATCAGGTGAAGTAGGGTTTCGTGGTAGGGTGGTAAATGGTGGTCAAATGAAAGCCTAGCATTAATCCATAAAGTCCTTGAGTGCTGGTGTGATTAACATGGGGAGATTCTTGTTGAGAAGGTTGTGAAATTCATTCACAATGACATGAGTGCATTTGATTTTCCTATAGATTCTGAAATTCCTCACTTATTTCATTATTCCCCTCTCCAACATATCTTCGTTCGTTATATCTTCACATGTCCCTCTGCACTTTTATGTGTGGTTTTTCGAAGGGTAAAAGCTTGCACTGATGCGCTTTTATGCAAACTTTTACGTTGTTCTGTCAGTTAACTACTAATCCATGGTTTTCAAACATGTTATTTTTATTTATCTGTCATCACTGTTACTACTTTTTACCTAATAGGCATAAGATGTGTATGATAACTCTAGTGGCAATAGAAGGTTCCATTTTGTAACCAAGTGTAATGGATAAATTTAATGTAATACTGACTTGGAACTTTGCGTAAAATTGCTTCGGTTCAGTCGGCCGCACTTTAGTGAAAGAGAACATAGTTACACTCGCAAACTTTCTGAAACCGGTTTATGGACAGTTTGAAAGGCTCAGTGTAACAGGTACTTTGATATGATCAGACCAAACTACTGAATTAATTCACAATGTCCTTAACTGTAAATCTTAGGCATATATATGTATATAAGCTTACAATACCTACCTCTTATTCTCAGAATGCTGAGTGAAAATAGTTGGAGACTGCTAGTGAAATGCCTCAAAATCATTCACAATATATCAGTATTATTTTGTGTACCCACCAACATTTTAAACTCTTACATAGATTAAATCTTTTTCTCTCTCTTAATCGTGTTTCTTCCTTGTGTCTCCTCACCTTCAAATTTTGTCTCTTCATTGCTTTTAAATAGTTCTTCACACTTCTATTCAAAATTCTGAGCTGTTACTGTGTTTATGGTTCGCATCTAAAAACTGAGTGCATGCGCCATTGTTCTTCATTACTGAAACAGAAAAATGAATGTTACGTGTGACATTCAGATAACCTTTTGAATTAGTTGAATTCTCCAAGCCAGTTGATTTAATTGTGAAGCTTTCATCGTCCTTCTAGACAACATCTTCAACGAAAGTTTTAGTATAAAAATGAACTCATTTAAATTCTCCATGACTGACGTAATTGTATCTCCTGGAGACTGACATCTGAGCTAAAAATCTTCTCCATTATTCAGATAACATATTTTTACTATTTCATCTCGTTTTGTGGAAAAAAAATGTTATAATTTTTAAAACAATGGATGATTTATCAACCACATTGTAAAATAAGTTATTTGAGTAATTTCCAATATTGTTTCCTTTTCTAGCCATTACCATATCGAGGAAGGTATTTAAGACCATCAGTGTTATTTAATGGTTATCGTCGAAGTGCTTACTTATTAAAAAGAAAATTTTCGAATATCAATGAATCAAATACAAATAATTTTCATCAATTTAACGTAGCACGTGCAAACTCTAATCTTTCAAACACAATTAGTACAAACCCATGTTATCCTTTTGTACCACAAGGCATAAGTCGTCGTTTTGAAACACCAATTTTATCATTACCATATACTAATATACGAGGTTATCGAAATTTCCGTGGAAGAGGACTGTTTAACTCTGGACGTGGTCGTTATATTATCAATCGTAATATATTCCCACGATATAAAGAATCAAAGAAATTGTCTATGCAAACAAGAATTGAAAAGTCTACTCAAGAGAAAATAATTCCATCAAATTATAAAGTTAAAGAAACAGTGTGTAAGGATAAGTCTGAAGAATCCACAGGATTATTGGAAAAAGAAAAGGAAAGGCAATCGATAAAAAAAGATGATATAGTAAGTTTCTGAAATTTCAGTGTATAAAATACTGCAACTTTTATACACAGATGAATATACAAAGTAGTGAACACCAGTCTGTCAAAGCTGTTGAACAAGCAGGGGTAAGTTGTTATTGTTATTTTTCTCTTGGTTTTGTTGATACACTTATATTTGAACACACAAAAAAGCTATCAAAATAGGGAGATAATAATCTTATCAAAATTCATAGTTTGCAAACTGGTTAGCAACTTGCAATCTACACAGTTCTAGGGGTTGAAATTTCACTGTAAATTCCTTTGGAAACCAAGTTATTCAGATCACAGCAATATGTGATCTACTTCATGCCAGAACTGGTAATCAAGAAAACAATCATATCTACTCAAAAGTATATACCACTGATTGATTGAGATAAGTAGTTATATACGACTCATATCAACCAAACGAGTGAAGTGGTCGTCTGGTTTCTAGATCACCTTGATATGGCTAGCAAGCACTACTGTTTGATGTGAGTGGTATACAAATACTCATCTCAATCAATCGATGGTCTACACCTCTAGATAATAATCTCAGCACAACAACAAATCGTTTTGAATATGTTAGTATTCATTGTTGTATTTCAATGAACAGGCTTGGTTTCTAGTAAAGGTTTAAGAGTTGTTTCAATGCAATCAAATAGTAATATAAATATTACTGTCAATAATAAATTTAAAAAATGTGGCCAATTTAGCTTTTATGTGGACCAAGTTAAAGTATATCGATTCAGGAGTGCGAAAGCACCAATGATCTTGAACTCTCACCATTCGTTGGATAATGGGACCTATGACTATTACAGAGGCACTACGAAGTAACTGAGGTGCAAATTCCATTGCGATCTCATTTTTATTTACTTTCTGTGTAATGTGTTGACAACTTGTTAGGGGTAGGATTAAGGTAACGATTAGGGTTGGAATCAGGGTTAAGTTTATGATAAGAGTTAGGGTTATAATTAGGTTTAGGTTTGGAGTTGGGATTAGGGTCAGAGTATTTTATAATGTGCATTTTTATAGCAAATAGTTTTCGATTGCACTACTGGAACCCATACTAATTCAATCGAGGGCTTTTGGGGAAGACTGAAAGACCGGTTAAGAAGGATAAACGGGTCAGAAAAACTCATTTTCAGTCATTTCGACGAATATATTTACAGTAGCTGGTCCAGCCTAAAAATTGATATTATTCATTATAATTGGGAGATATATTGAAGTCATGTTAGTAAAGACTACACTATTTAATAAGAGTAGTCGTGCATTCGCATTCTATGGCTCAACATAGTTTAACTTTGCCTTTACGTTTTGCCAGGAATTACTCACATTGGCTTGGTTTTCAGGTGAATACGACAGATCTGTTTCTCCTTAACGCAAAGTTTCATGAGTTGTTTGCTAAATTAGAGGGATAGACAACACTGAATGTTTAACTCTTGTGAACTATTTTCATGTTTTAGGCGCTTATTTTAGTAGCCATTTCTGAATGCTATTGACTGCGTAGAGTTTAGATTATGTAGGGTTATTTAACCAATTCTGATGACTTGCCTCTTTTGTAGAATACAATTCAGTATGTCTTTTCTTAGCGAGTGACATTATTATCTAACCTTTATTGGAATTTCTCATAACCTTTCAGAAACATTTTGACTTTACAGCTTTGCTTACCACCTATCTTTTGATTCACACCGTCGCCTAGGTGTTTTGAAAAGATCACTATTAACCCGGGACACTATGTCATCGCGTGACATTTTAGACGCATCAAGTAGGCGAGATTAAAATAATTTTGTCTCTGATTTATAAAGGTTTTAAAAAGCCATGATCAATGTACATACCAGAAAGTACAGCATCTAGATTCTGCAAGTTTGGCGAAAGTTTGATAAACAGTCAAAATAATACAATTTAGTATTATTTTTTCTATTCTTTCACGTTCCCAGTGGAAAATACGGCTTCAGGCTAAAGCTGTGAAGTTTCATTAGTAGTGGTGCTTTTGACAGGATATGTTGCTAGCCTCACGACTAAGCTTCCTTCATTAACGGGCTTACTACTGACTAAGCGAGGTTAAGGAGTGTGTCGGCCCGGGATCGAACTTCGGACCACTTGCTTAGTTGGCCAGTGTCCTACCACTAAACTGCCGATGTAAAATAACACAAATTAGTCTTTAAATCGTAACATATGTCACTAGCTAGCACCGAAAGCTAACTGCAATTCAAATGAGGTATGCAATTTATTTTCAAACTAGATGTATGGCGAGACAGAATAATATTTTACAACTTTGCGTAAAAGAGAATCAGTGTAAGTTATTATATTTAGTAAATTCATAGAAAAAGTAAAAAAATAACTCAAAGATACTATAATAGCAAAGAATTAATATGAGAGAAATAACAATTAAATGAAAATCTAGTGGATGGTGACTAGCAGTTGAATCCAGGGTGCACATTTCGTCTCATTTAGGACTCGTCAGCTTTATTTGCTCGTATTCTCTCTGTGAGTGATGGTTTTACCACTGAGGCTCAGACCCAGTAACCATGGTTTCAGACGCCAAAGCGTCATCCACCAGACGACTTGGGCAGCAAGAGCCACCACCATTTCAGTACAATCAATCAACGGGAAAATCAAAATTGAATTATGAATAAATAATTAAATGAAGATTAACGAAGCTTTATAAATAATAACTTGGAGTCATTTAGCAAAAACTTCTGCGAAAACAATTTGCTCTTATCAACACTTATCAATGACTTGTGTGTGTGTGTAACTTTAAAAATGCATATGTCTCATCTCAGATTTAGATCAGGTGCTTTCTATTTTTACGAAAATTAGACAACAATAACATTACTGTTTACATCAAATTATGTGGTCTGATAGTCTGAGACTTCAGTGCTAATTAATGCCGATTTAAATATCACAAATAAAATGTCTTTCATTACCTTTGCAGATATATCTAACCAATAACTACTGACAAGTATGAAGCAGATACTTTCTTAGGCCTTGATTACTTTCAGTCACAACAGTTGTAGTTACAATTTAATAAATTTAAATATTCCATCTGATAAATAAACTCCACGTCTGTCGCTTTTGTTTTCTTTACTAGCCAAAAGTAGAACCCAGCGGTGATACACCAGAACTTGGAAAAGAAACGGATGAGGAAACAGATCAGGTTAATAAATAATTTGATTATCATTTTACACAAATTTATTAAAATACTATTGCACATTTTTATAGTCTTTAGATAAGTCTAGTGATAAATCAGAAGTATTAGAAACAGCAAAAGAAAATGACAAATCGGTTGATTCACCGGAAATGGTAAGCAGAATTTATTTTTTCTTAAATAATCCACTTTCTTTCTGTAAAATAGATGGATAAACTTTTATCTGAACTGCCTAAATTACAACTCGCAAATGCATAGGCATGATTTTATTACATACATGAGTAAGATACTAATGTATATTTTGATGATCAATTATCTATAACCTGACAAAAACGACCATACTTTGTCGAATAGAACAGAATCATTAAAACACTCGTTATCTTTCTGATCATCATCAGATGTGTGCTGTTGTTGTTATTGTTGTTCCTTATACTTAACTCTTATTGTCATCTCATTTTACAGGATGGTAGAATGAGATGTGTAAATGTTGTTTAAATAAGCATTCAAGTATTTATTCAACTTGTAACTGTTTGTTAATATGTTAATCACACAATAATATTGTTGTACGTTTAGAAAAATATTGACTGTGATAGAACAAATATATTGCAGATATTTTAAAGAGAACTATTTGTTCTCATAAATGTGACTTTTGTTTTCTTATAACGGTTTGGACAGCGTAAGCCATTTATTAGTATCATTGTAACAACAGAAGACAAGGGCCAGGCAACAGATCGTTTATTAAGGAAAATCAACACATATTTAAAGATTTTAATGTACATTATTGTAGATTATTGTTAGTAGAAAATACAGTCTTTTGATTGATTGTCTCTCACTGAAAGTTAACCTTGCATCTCTTTGTGGCCGTATCAGACCGTCCATATGCTAACTGTATCCGCCTACGCAAAGCCTTTGTTCTCATTTTCTCACCACCAATATTGGGGACATAAACATTGACGTCAATTACTGTCTACCAACTTTGGCTAGCAGCCAGCTCTCACCACATCATAAGTATTGTAACGAAGGAAGATAGGAGACTTCGTAACAGACCTTTATTTCTAAAAAACACGTCATATTTTTACATTCTTAGCCACATTACAGTTTGGATAGGTTAGAGGAGGATAATTCCATATTGCCTTGTTTATTAGATGTATCACACAGTGAAACAGTATTATTTACTGGATGACGTTTCGAACAGAAGCTTTGTTTATCGAATCAACTGCAAATACGTGTAATAGGAATGATCCAACAAATGTCCCAGATATCTGCAAAATTCTACTACCCCTACGACAAATAGGAGAAAACAAAGAAAGCTATAAAACCCAAGTTACAATGTCGTGTGATTACAATTGATATGATTATGAACAATAAATTTTGTTCAAAACCTCGTCATCCAGTGAATAATACTGTTTCACTGTGTGATATATGTATTAAACAAACTAATATGGAATTACTTACTAACACAGTGCCCAAGTCTTACACATATGTTAATGGAACAGAATAAACTGTACTGATTGTTTGGCAAGTGGACCAAGGCTAAACAAGTTGTCCAATCAGGTCATCCTATGTCTGTAATGTAAACTAAATCCAGACATGAGGAATAAACACTTCTACCTCTGCAGCCACACACTGAATTAAAATGTTGATTCAATTTCGCTCGTTTCCTATCAATCTGCATCACACTGCAGGAATATTAATTTACCCTTAAGTATTTTCCTCATTAATCAGTATGACATTTAAGTTTGGGAAAGACCCACAAAATTCTGCCATACCAAACATAGCTCTTGCATAATCCCTTAGTTATGTACCCAATAACCAATGTTTCATATGTTAAAACTATGGAGTTTAGTGTTACACATAACTCAGCATAAGATATTTCTGTTACTGAAGTGCAAAATCATTCGCTTTTGTAGTAAGGAAAATTTAGCAAACTAAAACTACCACTACAAAGTAATAGAAAATTTATGGATTATAGTTATGGTCACATTCGAGCATACAGGGATATTCTGCTATGATTTTACCCTGAAGACAACATTTCAAAACAATTTTAATTGCTCATATTATAAGTCTGTCACATTTTGGTAATGCGAATTTTCTGAATTGTAAACTTATTTTTAAGGCAAAACTAATTTAGCCACTGGATATTGTGCTGTTCATAACTACTGGACTCTGCAACACACGATTAATCTTGTAGAGGTCTTCTTTAACATTCATCGTCACTTCAGTTAAAATAGACATCAACTAAATATCTGTTAAACTTTAACTGCAAAGTTGTACTTTAACTTGCTGATCAAGCAGTTTCTATTCATCTCCTTTCGTAGATTCACAGTTATTTCTGTCGTTCTGAGTTGAGGTCATCATGAGCGAAATCGAAATAACCCAGCTTAGAGATCTAAAATAAAAGTTTCTCTCCCCTTGTGTTCATCCATCAATACCTACAAGTGTAAATGTGCAAACGTTTTAGTCATCAGTGTGTTTTAGATAAACCTCTTATTGATGGTTTTTGCGTGACTTGTTTTCAAAAATGAGAGAGGTCATCTTGGTAGGTTTGTTAAAGTCCATTATCAAAAGCTTTGAGATTTTACTTTCCCTCTATTGACAATTAGATGATTGGAGATTGAGATATCTCTATACGCTTATTCATTCAACGAATCTTTGTTAAGAGAATTAATATTATTCTGTTTATAGACCGAAAATGTAACTCATGCATCTGGAAACAATAGAAGATCCTTGTTTGCTGATTGATGCTCGTTGCACAAGAGGTGGCTCCCTAGACCCAAGTGGTCTAGCGGATAACGATTTGTCGTTCGAAACGATGGGTAATAGGTTCGAGTCTCAGTGAGAACTCCATCACTCATTGAGGATGCAGATGAATCCAGATGACTAGTCACAAACAGGACGAAATTCGCATCACGGACACCACTGCCAATCCCCCCCCCCATCAAAATAGAAGATACTGACATCCCAGAGCATAATTTGATTGCATTTGGTTTGAAAAATGGAGTTGTAAAAGCTGAATAAGTTAGCTGATAAAGACACGAGGAAAACTGGTGATAGTTCGAATTAGGAAATCCGTGAAGCTGTTGCCGAATGCATGTAGCATCATGTAAAGAAATAGACTATTACAGCAAAATAAGGAAACAAATGAGACTTATGGTGTCTTATAAAAAGTACAAAGCTCAAATTACTTCACAAAATAATTATAAAAGGAGGGATTTTAATAAACATCTTTCGTTAAAAACTCCGATGAACTCATTGCCACTGATACTTCGTTCGCGACATTCAGGTGTAAATCTTTACACTTTAGCTTAGTAGTCTAACCAGCAGTATTTCTAATGGTCATGATGATGTCTAGTTAGGAGCCACCATGATTTCAGGCATAATCAATCCCACTAACTTTTTATTATTGCAACCGACATTCATTTTAATTTATAAGTGGTAGCTTCGTATAGATTTCTTTTTCTTGCTAGTTGATACAACCCATCAGTACTGGAACTTAGAGTTGTTAAGTTACACCATATAGTCCCTGTCTTTAGATTGGTCTCTCATTTATATTATTATTATTATTTAATTATCATGATAATTTGGCCAATTCACCCTTGGTTGTTCATTTGAACCTAATCGTAATGATTTGATAACTGATTTGTTCTTATTTTTCAGCTTTCAAAGTGTGCATTATGCAAACATTTACTTTAATTTTCGTAATTTATTCTACTCTTTAAGTGTTGGCCTAATTTTTTTGACAGTTGAAAACATTTATCCCCCAGTACAAATTTAAAACAAGTAACAAAGATTAATAAAGCAGAATCTAATAAATTCACCAAATTTCTGTAAGACTCTTTAACAGAATACTCTACATACAAGGATATACAAATACCACTTGAACTACATTAGGAGATATAAGACTGATAAGTAAATAAACTACACTGAATCAATCATGTAAAAAGATAAGTGTGTATGTTTTTCAGATAACGTTCAAATAGATAAGGGTAGGCGTGTATGAGAGATTAAAAGTACGGTAATAACACATTACGGGCCAGTTACATCACATAAATAGACAATTAGTTATCAGAGGAAGAAGTCGAATATATTAAGATGTGTCAATATTAATAATAATGGTAATGGTAATAATAGTAATAATAATAACTTTAAAGCGGTACTGATAAGGGATAGTTTTAAATGAATCAGGAATAATAATAATAAGAGGCAGAATAAAATATAGAGTAAAAATATTGCTGATAACAGTCAATAATTAAGGTATATTACCACTGTAAATTCAGAGTGACCACCATCTGGAACCAAAGACCTGGTTTATAAACTCTAATTGCACAAGCCTCCGTAATTGCGTGCATCTTCCTGTTTCTTTGTCTGCCGACAACAGTGAATGACTTCACGGAGTCAACACCATGTCCGTAGCCTACAAAATTTGTGGAGTACGTATCAATATGACTGTACACTCTTTTGTTAGATTTTGAAATTGTACATGACTTTTGTTTAAAACGATTCATGTTGGAATGCAGATAACTTCCGAGTACAATCTAAAATACAGTGTACTGTTGGTCGTTTCGTCTTCTCACTGGTCTATACTGTCAACTTGCTTCACTCATAACCGCGTTGTATACTTTGGATTTTTGCAAGAAACTCTTATCCTCATCCAAAGACTGTTCCAAAACCGGTACACAGCTTCTACCAGTAGACACGACTCCAGCAGTGAACGCTTCTGGGGATTATATTAATAATTTGTAGCCGTGGACTTTAACTGTATATCCAAGTAACCCTTTAATTAATATAACTCATTACTGTATTTTTTAAAATATACCGTTATACTATCATCTCATTAACTTGGATTTTTATTCACATACTTGTTATGCTACTGAGCTCTCTAGACAGTCCCCTACACATGTGTAGCGGTAAATAATTCCCCAAAATTATTGACCACAGCAATCATCACTCAACATTGGATGCTGACTCTCACTGTTTAAGTCGACTTGTTTAGCTGAAGGCTTCCGGTCAAGCATCCCCGCCATTTGGTACTCGGTCGTGTCACGTGCGTGCACGATTACTAGCTAGCTAAGCATTCACTTCTACCCGCGATTTGGTCCCGAAATATAATACGTACTTTGGACGACAAAATCTGGTCTTTTGCTTTATCTTTCGTACTGGAAGAGCGAACACTATAGAAGTTGTTGGTATAAGATCTTGCGTTAGTATAACCCGTACAACTCGCGAACGTCGGTACCTGCAACCTCTAAACTGGTGAGCCCGACGTCATTGTTATTGAACTTTTTGACACTTTGACTTCAGCTGTTTAATCTCATACTCCCCTCCCCTTATCTATTTGAACATTATCTGAAAAACATTCACACTTATCGTTTTACGTGATTGCTTCAATGTAGTTTATTTACTTATCAGTCTTATATCTCCTAATGTAATTCAAGTGGTATATATATCTCTTTGTGTGTAGAGTACTCTGTTGAATCGTTCTACAGGAATCTGATGAATTTATTAGATTCTGCTTTGTTAACCTTTGTTACTTGTTCTAATTTTCTTAGTTTACTGTTACCTCTTTGACATGTTGATACTGACAACTGACTGTTACTCATTAGATTGGTAAACTGTGAAATCCTTTTAGCATAATAGTCAACAATGAATATTAGGCTATAATTTGTGTATTCGCGAAAAATTAACTTTATTAATCAGTGGGTTTAACTCTTTCCAATAATTTCGCCGAAATTTTCCATTTATATTAATAACAACACATCATTTCACGAAAAGTATTCCCAACAGGCTCTTGTAAACTTTTATCAACAGCTGCAAACTTCGCTGGTTCCATGTCGAAGATTAAGCGGTCAGAAAGAATTATTAACAGAAACTGTGGGAGCGAACCAACCTACAAATATGTAGTATAAATGGAGATGAACTGGTCAAACGCTGAGGAAACCTTTGGGTGTAGGCGCTCGAGTGGGACCCAAATGGGAAACGACGAGTGCAGTCTCCAAGGGTGACATGAAGGAGATCGTGTGGCGAGGAGGAGATCAGAGACTATGGGCAATCGTTGGCCCAACTAAATAGGACAACAAAAATAGGACAAAGTGGAGACGGACTGCTGAAGCCCTATGTTTCACTCGGAACTCAAGAGAACAACAACAACATTTCTGACCAAGTAGCTACGATATAGAGCATTATGTGTGCTGTAATTGTTCGCACTGAATATTTTGCAATAATAAGGGAATGATATTGTCACTGTGTAAATTAGTCCGTTTGTAACGACAAAAGCCGATGTTTTGCAGTATGAACGCTGCAAAATAATCTGTGCGTCCTACTGTACAGCTGGCCTGTGCTTCCTTGAGTCAGGGGCAGTCACAAAGTGCCCCAACGACAGTCATTTGAGATTAGATTTACGGCATCACTTGACAATAATACACAAAAACCATAAATAACCTCAACAATGCCGGGCAACTCTAAACAATAGGAACCCAACCCGAAACGACCTACGAACGCACAAATGACCTTGAGAAATCAATCACGTGACTCTGTTGTTTCTAGAAGTAAATGTGGATGCTTTACACCTCTACTGGGATTCCTAATCGCAGTGTTGGTGTATTATTGCCTATTATCCAGCGCTTAGTGCTGCCCGGGACCACTATTCACACAGACGAATGGAGTAGTTATGGTCAATTGTCGAATCTCATGTATGTTCATCACGTAGTCAATCACACAGACGGTTTTCGCAATCCTTTGGACGGAACTCATACTAATTGCATCGAAAGTTTCTGGAGTCACCTGAAAAAAGGATTAGATTCGTGAACGAATCAAGAAATCCAATGATATACAGTTATCTGGATGAGTCTATGTACAGAATTTGGTTTAACATGAGTATAAAGACTCCTACGAGAAACTGGGAGCTTTTTTGCAACATATACAAGAACTTCATCCTTTGTAAGTATTTTTTAACATTGCTTTACTTTAATATAAACGATTTCTTACAATTATGCGCCGTTTTCTTGAGCCCTCTGATTGGTCGAAGTTGTCCTTAACAAGGTCGTTCGTGCGTTCGTAGGTTGTTTCGGTTTGGATTCCTATTGCTTAGAGTTGCCCAATGCCGTTAGGAAGCTATACATATCAGATTAATTTTCAGTTTCAAACAAGTACTGTGGAACAAAATTAGTGAATCAAAATTTAGTCGTGAGAAGTACTTAAGAATCATGAAGAATACTCTCAACCTGCTGGGATCAAATCTCTGTCACCAGGATGGAGATATACGTTATCGCGTCTTAAATCTTCCGCGCTTAAGGGTTTTCTCGGCTTTGATTGGCTAGAACAGTTGCGGCTAGTTTGATATTTAATTTGTCCTAGGTAGGTGATATCGTGTGCAGGTTTGTGTGGTTGCGGCATGCGCTATTTGCAAGCATGTTTGATGAATATAAATGTAAAATTTGAGTATTCTAACGTTTTCTTTTACTTATTTGGTCCATGTACAAGGCTTGGTTTATCATACACTCGGTTTGTTGGCCTACCGGTTGCTGGCGATGTCAAGGAACCCGTGAGTTCTTGGGCTTTTCTCGATTTTAGGTTATACGTGTAGCATTTTATTGATGGATATTGCTCAGTGATGTATTTAAATATTGCTTTTTCTACGAGATTACATTTAAACAGTTGCGAGACAGATGGATACTAATTGACAAAGCCTTTTTGGTATATTGCAGGTAAGCAATGCGAGTGAAAGCGCTGCAGACGTCAGTGGAAATTTCAGTGAAGTTATGCTGGGAAGGCGTTTCTTTAGCTGGGAGGAATTTGAGAATTCATTAGGAGAATTTCAAAAAGTGAGGAAGTCATTTAATGCTAACAATGTAGTTGTCTTGCACTCACTATGTGCATATTCAAAGCAAAACAACAGGGGACGACAGATTTAAGTATGCTTACGTTGCTTTTAAATGCACTTTTGGCGTGAACCGTGGAAAAGCTGGCCTGAAATTGCGGAACAAGTCGTAAGAGGAAGTGTATTATGATATTATGTGTGTTTACGGTCTAAATGCTGCAAGTGTCCGTCTGCATTTCGTGCAGAATGATTCATGGTGTAGACGACTAACTTGTATGTTTATTTACACGTAAGAATTACTGTGTTGCCACCTGAAGTATTCCATATTTTATGTCTCCATTGGTAATGCATATTAACCTACTCTTAACTGACTGAAAATCGTAGATACTAAAATTTTCGAGAAAATCTTCCTAATTTACCCTTTTTTGGTCTACTGATCGCCTCATTTTTGTTGCCGTTTTGGACGTAGTGTTCACCTTTTTTGTCGGTGTTCCCTTTTCCATAACTTACTCATCACACAAATTTTAAAGCTTGAAGAACTTTGTGTTAAAATGAAACACTCAAATTTGCCATGGACAGTTAACTGGTTATTTGGTGGCCATGATTGATTTTTAATGTAAACTTTATCTTTAATGAGACGACGACGATATGGTTCGCCACTTTCGACGTACATCTAGTTTCATATATCAGTAGAGCTAGACCGAGTAGTACAGTTTACAGTTTACAATTTATTTAGGATAGTAGGCTATATGCCTGTGTTAATCCTTTCGATTTGTTGCACACAGGAGGTCCAATCTCGCCTTGAATGAATCAACGGATGACGCTGATACGACGTGTTCCGGTAGGGAGTTCCAATGGTTCACAATTCGATGCGAAAAACGGGTCTCCAGACGCAGACGATTCGACCGTAGTTTTTGAACCTTGAGGTGATGTCCTCGCAATTGGTTGGTGATAGAAGGAAGAAATAAATTAGATAAATCAGCTCCAAAATCATTTCTTAGGATACGGTATGCTAGTATTAGGTCACCCCTAAGTCGTCTATATGACAGTGGAAATAAACCCAGTCGACTTAACCTCTCCTCATATGAGAGGGTTGAGAAACCCTTTATTAGCTTAGTTCCTACTCTTTGCACCCTTTCTAATAAGTCTATTTCGTATTTGAAACATGGGCTCGCTGCCTGGATCTCATATTCCAAATGAGGTCTGATATAAGTCGGATATTATATACGAAATATTTCAGCGTCAAAGTTCGCAAAAGCCTTGCGTGTGGCCCATAATATTCGAAAACCCTTAGTGGCTGCAGCTCTACAGTTTGTTGCTGTTTTCAAGTCATGCTGCACAACCACTCCCAGGTCCTTGTACTCAGTGACCACAGGGAGAGTAATGCCATTCATTGAGTAATTGTGCACGTGACTATGAGATACATGCATAACTACACTCTTGCTTAAGTTAATCTCCAAGGCCCAGTGCTTACACCAATCACTTAACAAGTTTAAATCTTCCTGCAAAGCAAGTTGATCACTGTCATCGTGTAAAGCCCTCCATATCTTGATGTCATCAGCAAACAGTAAACAGGATGACATAACTACCGATGGAATCTCATTAACATAAATCAGGAAAAGAAGTGGGCCTAGAATTGTATCCTGAGGAACGCCACTCTTAACCGATTCCCATGTTAATGAAACCCGGCTAACTCGTACTCTTTGTCTTCTGTCCTTCAGAAAGTCTTGAATCCAGTCGGCAACCACTTCATTGATTCCCAGACTACCTAACTTTACTAGAAGACCTGAATGAGAAACCCTGTCAAACGCCTTGCTAAGGTCGATGAATATGGCATCCACCGGTATATTAGCATCAGCTGAGCTTGCCCAACTTTCTCTGGCCAAAAGAAGGTTGGTCAAGCAAGAATGACCTGCTCTAAAACCATGCTGTTCCACAGCGAAAAGTTTGTTCCCTTCAATAAACTGAATGATAGCATCACGAATTATTCTTTCTAGTAGTTTAACAACAATACTGGTCAAACTAACAGGACGATAGTTCTGAACTAAGTTTCTAGATCCGGTTTTGAAGACCGGACTAATGATGGCATCTTTGCAGTCTCTTGGACATTTAGACTGGTCCAGAAACATATTCAAGATTACCGATAATGACTCGGCTATGTTTTCAGCCAATGCTGTTAATATACGTGGGTGGAGTTCATCAGGGCCACTGGACTTACCAGGATTGAGCCTTAGAAGCCACTTTAGGACAGTATCCTTTCCAATGCATAAGGGTGCCATTTTCAAGTTACCTTCTGGAAAAGTTACAAAGCTGGTATCAATATTATCAGAGAATACTTGACAAAAGTGCTTGGACAAAGCCTCAGCCTTAGTCAAGTTATCCTCAGCCATGTTTGTCTGGTCATCTTCAAGTATAAGAGATGGGATAGCATCACTCTTACGTGTTCTTCTCTTGATATATGAGAAGAGTATTTTTAGGCAGTCTGGTGAACTTTTAACTAACTGGGTTTCGTAAGCTATCCTTGACTAGTGAATCAAAGTTTTACACTGGTTTCTGGCTTCACAGTATTTCAGCTGGAACTACTGTAGCCCAATAGTAACAAAGAGATTCCAGAACCTTTTTCTCCGTCTTATGAGTGTTATAGCTTGTCTATTTATCCATGGTGGCCGATTTGTTGGTCTTTTAGGAACCCTCCAGGGAATGAAATCAGTGATAACCCTCTCAAGTGTATTCTTAAATCTATCCCATTCATCTTCAATGGATGAGACAATATTGACTGACCAGTCGGCAGTTGAAGCACGCTCCTTTATGGCGACTATGTCAGCATGCCAAACACTAGGTCGGGATTTGGGTTGAAAACTGACTAAATTGCCAGCCCCTAAGTTAAAATCTAACAACCCATAATCACTGTTTGCTAGAGGTGGATGAATAACTAGACCATCCATGTCGTCGTTGTCATGAGTAAGCACCAAGTCCAGCAAGGAAGATCCTTGGGTAGAACCGAATCTTGTACTACCTAGGACATGTTGTGTCAGGGCATTTTCCATGGTAATCAGGAGTAACCGGCTGTCAAACTTATTAGTGGATCCTGGAGGTGTGACAGCTACCCAGTCTATATGAGGTGTATTAAAGTCACCTAGAACAAGACAGCTACTGTGTTTACTCCACTGTTTGAGGTGATCTAAAATAAAGTCATCAGACTGACAATAGGGACTCCTGTACAGAACTCCAATGAGTAAAGTGTCAGTTGCAAAGCTTACTTCACAGCTAATTACCCCACTTGTCCCACTGTCATGCGCTTCAGATTCCACGGAACGAACATGTAGGGAGTTGTTGATGTACAGAGCAACCCCGCCACCTCTACGACCCTTAACCCTGTCGCTGCGCAAGCAACTAAATCTGCATAGCTCAGGTGTGTCATCTAATCCAGAAACCAGCCATGTTTCAGTAATGGCCACAATACTTGGGCTAAGGTCTTCAACTAATACACCTAGCTCGTGAAATTTGTTCCCGATACTACGTATATTAGTGTACACTACCTTCAGGCTTCTTATGCGGTCCGGCTTATCCACACAGGTCTTGGAAGCATACGTTTGCAAGACCTGACTATTTGAAAACCCACCAGTTTAAGGTTAGTCTCACCATTTTTACGTCTTGTTTCTAGCTGGGACAAAATTTCTTTTCGTTTAAGTCTGTCTTCAAGAGATAAATCAGGTCTGACTGAAATTTCTGACCCGGCAAGGTTGTGTACATTAGCCAGTAGATGATTCCGTTCATCAGGAAAACCCAAGACTACTTTAAGCAACCTACGCTGATTAGAACATTCATCATCTCTTTTGCCTATTCCAATCAGCTTTTTAATCGATACTCCAGGGAAATTCGCTGGGAGCATCTTCCTTATAATACTACTCACTAATTTAAGGTCGTGATCGTGTCTTTTCACGGGATCAGATTCTTTGGACTCTTCTAAATTTCCAACAATTATGTTAGAGTCTAAGGAGAGCTTGTCGTGTTTAGCAGTGGCTACGTCTTTTCTCACCATTATTGATGCAGCCTGGCTACAGGTGACAGGCGTTTGCCTACCATCAATATTACTATATTTCTTCCGATTGCTTATTTTCTTTACCCACTGATCATCTGCCTGCAGTTGCTTCTCAGGTCTGCTGCAGTTTTTGATGGTACAGTCAAGATCAGTGTCTGCACCTCCTTCATGGTGAATTTCGCTTACATTTTTCTCTGGTGCTCAGATGTTATTTGCAGCTTCCGTTTTGTTACCTTTCCGCTTACTAAGACGCTTCGAACGCCTAGTAGGTCTTACTTCTGGGGTAACTGGGATAGTAACCGCCGGTGTGATAACATTCATGATGGCACTTACTGCGTCATCTTCAGACGGGCAGTCTGTGTCACTCTTACTAGTCACGCTATCATCAGGAAGTTCCATGGCTTTAGACAGTAGTTCGTGAGTCTCCGATCTCAAGGTTCAACCCAATACCCCGAGAACGGCTAGTGAGTTGTTCCTGAATCCCACAACTTTTGAAACCACGTTCCGTTTCGGTGATTACTTGTTTTGAATATAGGTGAGTTTCTTCCAGACTGATATTGAGAATTCGATATGTTCTTGTGACTTAACGCTTGAACGGTCTTGCCACACTCATTGTGCTCTGTTGCTTCCTTAACACGTAAGTAGTGATAGTGAAGTAAATCAAAAGCCGGAATTATTCGGAATTATGATGCAACGAGCAATATATTTAAAGAGAAATGATTGTGAGGGGAATTTGTGGGGGAAAGGTTGTTCAACTTATATGGCTAACATGACAGAGTTATGGACTATGGGAAAGTGTAAGTCAACTATTACTAATGTATCCTGAAATGGCACTGAAGCCTGTTGGAGTGCATGGGCATCATAAAATAAGCGTCCAGAGGTGAGCAAGCGGTTAGGGTTTACCCAGTGAAATTTCAACCATTTCTTTTAACCCTGGTTGTATCTTGCTACTAGGAAGGCTCATCACATTTTCACAAACAGTTCTAAAGCTAAGTCACTCAAAATTTCCGCAAGAAATACGAAAGGCTTCTGGTCCAAATGTATCCTTTTTAGGAAAGTCCCGATGTCCACCAAAGTGGAGACAGATATCTTGATTAAGGTATTGTCACCAATGATCAATAAATAGTCGTGAGCACAGCTAACTAGTCAAGCATCAATTTGTTGTCTCAGAAAAAGGAAAATGATGCCACCCATGATCATTAAATAAGACAGTTTCTTGGCGAGGAAACTACCAGATGCCTTTACAACAATTTCGAAGGAGTCAGAAGCGGAATAATGGAGCTCAGATCCATTTTCTCACATCTCGCAATGATATATAGTGTTCGAACAGACTTGATGATCGTCCAGCGTCAGAAACAATGAAATGGTTATGGGTGGAATGGCACTATCCAGAGATGGCTCGGATGGGAAGCACGGTGGAGGGGTTGAAATATGTACAAAGAGTGATGGCCACTAATGCAGCAGTGGCCTTACTTTAGTGAAACGAATGGTCTGGAATTCTCCCCAAGTGCAATCTGTTTGCATTGCCGATACCTGTCTGAATATTTCAACTAATTATTACATTCTCTACGACCTGGACCTCGTTGTCCTGACATTTGCGCGTCTTCCTGTGAGTCAATCTTCAATACTTGCCTCTGTTTTTGATTCACTGTTACTTTTAATGCTTCACTTTGTTGCTGCGTGACAGTAGATAGTTCATAGTTATGTGTAGTTTTGCGGTTGTGATATGGCTTGAGTGAACCAAAGGTCACTTCATGGAGAAAGTGCTTGATCTTGAACTACCTGCAGCAAACCTCTTTTGCATTTTTCATATAACCTATTACAATACGTTGGCATCGCAGATTTTACCACTCTCAATAATGTTTTGTTGATGTGTCATAATTTTCGACAGTGAGTGACTCCTGAAAGTTTGGTGAAACATACAGAAGAACGCATCGACTGGTTTGCTCCTTTGAGAATAAAGGACCCTGGCTTTGGCCAATGAACTAAACCCTGGAGTCATTTCGGTGCTGCATGACTGAACCACAGCGGGCTGGTTATAGTTAGAATGTGCACATTCACATTGTATGAATTGAAGCAAAACTAGTTGATGTATTATGTCGTGGCAATTGGATGTGATCAGATCATTGTTGCTGACGAGTCGGTTTCACTTTTATCCAACTCAGGTGGCAAGTTTATGCAGATGAGCAAGTGGCGACACAGACGCGTAAATCGAGGATGCTCTTAGGATGCATACTCAGGAATTTCCACAACTACGAAGCGAAACTATTATTATATAAAACTTGTGTCAGACCACTACTTGAATATTGTCCATTTATTCTCAGCAGCACTCGTGTAAGTGACAGGCTTAAAATAGAAAGTGTCCAACGATACTTCACGTCTAAACTACTAGGATTTGACTGCGAAAAGTACTACACATCAAGGTGTAGTGGATGAGACGACTCAGCATTAATCTAACATTCTTCTTTAAAGTCTTGCATAAAATATCATTCTCAGACAGTAAGGAGATACACTTCTCACCGGAAGGCTCTTACAACCTTCGTAACCAAACATGCACAGTATCTAAGAAAAACCGTAAGACAACACTCCGTGCAAACTTCTTCATAGTCATGTACTCTAAGATCTGGAACAGTTTACCCCTAGAAATAAGGACCTGTCACTCCATTATAACCTTCAAACGCTTGCTATATAAACTGTTTCATCCCAATGACCATGCTAATCACACCGCACCACTTAATTCTAATACGCATGAGCTATTAGAACACTATAACGCCTAGACTCATTACTAAATATTATGACACTAAATAAACTTTAGGACTTCGCAAAAATACATGAAAAAACAACTAGATTATAGGTAATGTTTACTATACAATGATATACATTTATAAACATTTATATATACATAAAATATTAATGTTCTTTCCATGTTCACATACTTTTTCTTTCTGCGATTATATTGCTGAGCCTGCACTTCTATATACCTCCTGGTCGAGGTCGAACAACCCAACATTTAAAATGAAATGACCATTTAAGTAAATTCAAACTCAAATTCCATGAACGATCCGATGCTACCATTTGAAAACGCTGGCCAACATTCTGTACAAGGAGTATTCTTAATCTGAAATAAAGAAGCAACTGGTTTTCAAACAGCTTTAAATGTATTACTCAACTTACATGTACAGTCTGCCACGTTGACACAAATGGCGCCAATGGATAGTTCTGAAATCGACCTCGGCCCCATTTGATGCAGTGAAACAATCCAACATGACCTTATCAAGTCTTCGTATAAACGATCAAATTTCTTTCCTATTATAAAACTACGATTAGACTGCTGAAAAAAGTGGAATAAATACATCACTGACCTCAAAATAATACATCAATTAACTTTAACTCAAGGATGCTGTTCACAACAAAGTTATGTAGGAGAATTGACTTCAAGCTTTATTTTTCCCAAATATTTGTATTACATTCATCTGGTGTCTGGATATTTTGTTAATACGAAGACAATATTTCTATATCTCTTTATGTGTTACACAGACAGACTATTTTGCAGACTGTTCCGACTGACTGTAATGTCAGAAAGAACAAACAACCTGTAAATTCAACATACATCGAAACATGTGTAATTTATATAATAACTTATCCATGCCTGTACAATTGGTATGTTCCTGCATGAAGAGGAATAAATATAATATATAAATGCTACCTCATCAAGCTGCAAAGAAGGGTGAATTAGGTACGTGCAATAACCGGCGTGAGATGATGCTCTTGTCCACGCCAAGTAAAATGCTAAGTTGCATCATTCTAGAGAGAATAAAGAATGCACCGGATACAGAACTCCGCCGGCCGGAGGAAGAGATGAGAGAGTTTGGGCAGTCACTGGCTCAGCTGAAGAGGATGGTAGAAAGTAGGTCAAAGTGGAGGTGCGTTGTTGAAGCCCTATGTTCCAGTTAGAACCCAAGGGGACAGCAATAATAATTTATTTCTCGAATGAATGAAGTATTAAGAAATTTACATGTTTAAAGAACGTGCAACGCTTCACTAATTATCTTGCAAAACGATAAGGATACTAGTTACATAAATATATGAAAAGACAAAACCAAAACCAATCAGTTAATAGCGCAGGCGGTCAAGATCCTTAGATCTTTTACGAGCACCGGGACGGAGGGCTTTGCTAAGTAGGCAACAAGCTGAATACATTCCAATGGCATACCGCAATAAGTTAGAGAAGTTGATGAAACAGTACTATTCCACTAAGGATATATCACTATTGCACTCAGTCAACGAGTCACTTGAATCTGTCAAGCGCCAACGCTCTCAAAAGGAACTCGAAGAAGAGTTAAGTTCACTTTAAAGTACCTCCAAAGTTTTTAACCTCACAACACTTCTTAAAACACGAATGTGGTCGATGAAGGACATCCCCTACTTACTTCAAGACAAAGTAATCTGCAATGAGCCCACCACCATCTGTGAACTTTTCAGTGAGTGGTTTGCGAACTTCGGTTTAGGAACGCGTATCCCTGGTGAAACCGCAACCTTTACCAGCTCTTCCTTCAGGAGCATAGTGTTCACCAACCAGTTAATAGGATTAGCAGTTAAAGGCCTTCGACCTTCTACTAGTGCGGGACCGAAAGGCGTTTCTTCAATAACTTTCAAAACAGTGAGTGTGAAATTCCCCTATTACTCCTTAAATTGTTCTCAGTATCTGTGGACACTGGCACTTTCCCTAATGAGTCGAAAACTAGCTATATAATTCCACACTATAAATCTAGTGATAGGACAAACGTTCGCAATTACAGACCTATAAATCTAACCCCAGTTATCTCGCGAATATTTCTATATTTCTTAATGTGCTCCACTGAATGATTAGTTAGCAGATTGTACTGACAAACTAATGTCAGAGAGGACAATAGCATGTAATTTTACTACAAATCAAATTCATGTTATATAAATAATACTTATCCATGCCTGTACAACTGGTGTGTGCTACATAGATAGGAAATATATATCATGGAGAAAGTTGTTAAAGATCAATTATCGGACTATCTACTTGGGGAACATTTTTTCAGGGCTTCAACACGGATTTCTCACAAATACGTCCCACGTTACTTGTCACTTCGACTTTTCAACTGCATCACTAATAGTTGCGAAGCACATGCGCTAGTCGTTGTTGTCTACTTCGTTATATCTAGGGCATTTGACATGGTATCTCACAGTATTCTCTTTGAGAAGCTGTACTCGATTGGAATTCGCAATCCATTACTGAACTGGTCAAAGTCATTTCTAAGCAACAGGTTGCAAATAACCAAAGTCGGGTCAGTACTGCCTCATCCTAGACAGATCACAAGTGAGGCTGTGCAGGGCAGTGTCTTAGGTCCATTTTTATTTATGGTCTACATTGACAGCATTTGTAACTGCTTCACCTCAGGTAAACCATTCCTATATGCTGATGAACTCAAAGTCGTATGCTCCTGCAACACTCATGAATTTAACGATGTGGTAAGCAAAATACATCCTGAAGTAAGTGGTCTCGCAACATGGTGTGCTGAATCCCGCCCAGAGATTAACACTGACAAATGCGGGCGGATTTGTGTTGGCAACAGTGACCTTGACGTAACTCTTGAAGTAAATGGGTGGAAACTAGCCAAGCTCAACTCAGTAGTAGACCTCGGTACAGATACTCCAGTATTTTAACGTTCTCTGAACAAACTGATTATGCCAGATATAAAACAGGAAGGCTCCTAGGATGTTGTTGTGAAACTATGGTTTTATAATACAAAGTATGTGTTCACCCCATTTTAGAATACTGCACAGTTAACTCTTAGAGGACTGCGATAGAATGACAAGCTTAAATTAGAGGGAGTGCAACGAAAACTTACCTCAAGAACTCTTGGTTTAGAATGTAGTCTCGACTACTCTGAGAGTTGCGACAGACTAAGATCAGAACCACTCTGGAAAAGACGTCTTAAGCTAAACCTTATGTTTAACTACAAGCTAACTAATCTTCTCTTACACCCCTCCAGGACAATAACTAGATCTACCGCTGTCATCAGTTACAATCTTCGAAATCATAACAACCTAGCTACTATATAGTATTGTCGGGGTTACATGCGGTACAACTTCTTCTTAAATAAGTTTACAGTCATTTGGAATGGACTATCAGCTAATGTGCGTAATAATAATATATATTTCCTATCAATGTAGGACACACCAGTTGTACAGGCATGGATAAGTATTATTTAAATTACATGAATTTGATTTATAGTGAAATTACATGGTTGCTGTCCTCGCTGATATCAGTTAGTGAGCACATTCTGATAGTTAGTCGTTCAATGGAGCACATAAAGAAATATAGAAATATTGTCTTCGCATTAACAAAAAAACCCAAGTACGTGTCGGATAAATTACAAATATTTGGGAAAAAAATAAAGCTTGAAGTCAATTCCTCCATATAACTTTGTTGTGTGCGGCATCGTATCTTGTTTTATGTTCAAATTGTGTATTAATTTAAAATGAGTGATTAATTTTTATGATTTTGACATCATTTTTTTGCAGGTAATACCAGATGTGAATTCAACTGAATGCAGATTAATATTGGTCATTGTCAAGCAGATTTGTTTTACTGCGCCCAAGTCACCCATAGCACGCCATTTGTCACAGCATGGTTGCTCCGTACGAGTAAGTTAATAAACACGTAGAAAGCTATATAAAAACCATTTTAGATCGTTGACAGTGCTTGTATAAGATGCTGTACAGCGTCTAGTTATGGTGACAGTGGATTTCATCAAGGATGCTGAGCCATTACTAGCCAAACCTTGAGGGATGATATATGAGTAAGTGACTTCAATTGTTTCTCAGCTTCAGTCGGAATGTAGATCAATGCAACTTGTACTACGAAGTAAATACAACAGAAATGTACCAGAGGACAAAGAAAAAGCAGGTGGGGTCTAAAGGATTTGATTATATTCGTTGTACATTGTAATTTGATGAACAAAAATTTGTTTCTACTATGTCTTTTTATGCATTTATGCTACTAGTTAATGCAAACACACTTCCAGTGTTCATCTCCTCAGTCACCAGATTGCACTTCTGCGTCTGATTCCGACACCCTCTTTTTCACGCTACATAGATATTTTAAGTTCATTAAACGTACAAGTTACAACAAACTACAATTATAATTGACAATATTATTGTAAGGACATCATAAGCATTTCTACACAGGTCGTTTATGTTATTTCACACATAATATAAAAGTTAGCATGACAGGACTAGTTAGTTAGTGCACCAACATAATCATTTTTGCTACACAGAATATATGTATACATATACATTTGTTAATCACTCCTTTGGGATTCCACTTACTTTCTTCTGTACTGCTGTCGTCTGCCTTCCTTTTTCTCTCACCACTTTAGCTTCTACAAGAATTTTCGAATGAGAATAAAGAATGTACATATTTGACCACTTGCAGTGACAAATGATCTGCAAACATTGCTGGTCCCATATCCTACAACTGCCTCGTGAATTACCTGTTACCTTCCTCCTTGACGCATCCTGGGTGACAGTTGTGGAATATATCTTCATAACAATAAAAGATCCCAGTGACTATCTGTTCGGCGACAATAAATCTGGTTATTTAAGAAATAATGAACACATGCTGATGGTTGCATTTGAAGTTTCACTGACTCACGTGTGATAATTCCCAGCTTCCATATGTTCCAGTTGTTATTTTATATGAACTAGTTCGTCATTACTCTGGTTCCTGGCAGCATATGGACTGAAAATTACCTATTGTTGTAACGATACTTCTATTTTTCTAGGACGTTCTTCTCTTCCTGAATTAGCGTTCAATCACGTGGCGGCATAGCGCTTACCCAAATATACGGTGTTCCCTGGTTGACCATAACTGTCAGCAGGAAAGATAGCCTGTCGACGGCCGTAACTTTGTGTGCCCAAGAGTGAGATAAACAAGTGATTTACTCGCTTGTGATTGACCAGTTTGTCATTCGAGTTGCGGTAATTTCAAACATCATTTAGTTGCTTGGTTAAGTTCGCGATTTCCAGGAGCGTTTTATCAAGTCGGGTGCATAATTGACAACACATACTATTACAGCTCGGGATAGAAATGTTATACCAGAGGATTTGTTTGCTGAATTCAATTATTTCATCCCGTATCAAGATCTAAGGACTTCGCAGTAGTGTCAAGAATGCAAACAGTGTTCCGAAGAGGTGATAACTTCATGCAACTTCGCTAATCTCTTGACTATTATTTTCAGGGATCCTTAAATAAGTATAAAATTCACAGCGGTCTGGTTAATCATTATAAAGGCTATATGGTTGGTGGAGCATATGCGTACACTTACGTATCTGTAGGTGTACTTATGTATACTGTATCCTTGTCACGAAGATCGGAAAGCAGGTATCAAGAGTCACAGTAGGCAGTGTGATACATGTAGGCTACGTGTTTTTATTTGACATAAACTGGATCTCCACCCACTTTCTGAATTAATCTTGAGTTCATTTGGAATAGGTTAGTTGACCATATCAGCATTGCGAGAATACAGTGAAGGCAAGTAAACACCTGCTTCATGAGATTAAGTGATACGTTTAATTGATATGATTGTATTATTAGTAGTTGTCTGTCCAAGTTATTGATGAATTCGTTGCGATAATAACACCTATGGTTGTTTTTATAGTCACTGTGAACATGAACGTTATCATTACTGCTGTCAAGACTCTTATTATTTTGTCATATAGCCGTTGTCATTCTTATTAAAATATTTGTACAAGCTTTGGAAACTACTGCATAACTTGTCGTTAAATAGTTTTATCATTTCATGATGCTTCGATGAACCTACTAGATATCGACCAACGATAAATTTCGAAGTCCCTAAAGTTTAGTGAAAACTATTCAGCTACTTATATTTATTGTCTGTAAAGTGATTACTTGTAAATGTTTATCAGGAAAAATTTTTGTTCGGATCATACATGTACTACCCAAGTCAATAATGCTTTTGTCAAACCTTCCAGACTTATGGAGAAACATATATGTGCTATGTACGCAGATGGAACCTACTGACAGTAACGGAGGACTACTCTTCTGAATTATCTATATATCTGAAATCTAAGTTTTGTTTAATAAACAATTTTTCAATGAACCTGTGTTCCTTCTGTTGTAATGCCATTGTGTTCCAGTAACATTAGTTACGCGTACTGAGGTAGGAATTGAGGGTAAACTGTAAGGAGTAAATGCGGTGTCTGGGAAACTTTTGTTTACGCCATTAGATGAACAAATAGCAACGTACTGTGTTCTGTGGCTACAAACCGTAAGCGTTCTGTTTTAATTATTATGATAACCGTAGCTGCACTGAGTTATAAATAATAATAATAACGTATCCTCATTTTTTGTACATGAGGGACGCCAGTTTACAGGCATCACCAATTCGATAAATTACACATACGATTAGTAAGCATATTTAGTAATGATGATATAATAAGGTTCATATTTATTCCTACTAATGTAGGACACACCATTTATATAGGCATGGATTAGTATAATTTAGATAACGCTTTTTTCACTTTGTGTTCTGCTAAGACGATAGATAACTCGAATTGCTTTATAATCACAATACTTTACTTTATTTGACTACAACATAATCTTTTTACCGATACGCTTCTCCAAATTTATGCTCTTACTTAGTATTTCAAAGATAGCCTCATATAGTCTGTATCCCAACTTAATCAAGAGCTTACATTCGAATATACAAACGAATAACGAGGAATAGACTTATTAATGAATTAACATGTAGTAAAAAGTCAATGACACTGCAGAAATCTTCTTTAGCACCCAACTTCATGAAATCCCCGAAAGTAGCTATCACCTGAGAAAGAAATAAGGTAATTAAAAGATGTATACATTGTTACCATTGTAAATACAAGATTTAAATGATAGAAAATATTAAATAATGCGTTAAATTGTGTGTACTTACGTCATTTAATATTTTTCAAGCAGACAAAATGGGCATTGCATCTACCTGTAAGGAAAAAATCTTTGCAGTATAAGAAATAATAAGCAAAAATAATTCCTGAGTATTTCTGTAGATTTTCTTTAAATAGATACATGTGGAGAAACTTTGATACTATCACCTAAGGTACACAACAAAGTAAGTGAAAATAGCTAACAGAACGAAATAGCCCACCTCATCGCGTTTATATAATGTGTGTCTCAATGAAACATTAAGTATTTCAACTATTTGTAAACTGGTCGTAAATTACAGCCGGATATGGACACTATTATTTGCTGTTCATGCTAAGAACGCCTTATTCCATCAAGCTTTAGCAGGAATACAAGCGTAAAAGTGTGTAAAACAACGAATAATTACCTAATTTTGAGGGTTTTCAATAAATATAGCCTGCAGACATCATCTGATCAAATGACCTATGGCTGTATACGGGCTGCCAGCAGGAAACGGAACGAAGTCTGGGTTGGCGCTCAACTTTGTTGTTGACCTTAGTGGAAGGTTTACAATTTAACATTTATAAGAACCTGTTCTGATTGCTTGTACAATAATCCAACAATTTAAACTTCTGAAAAAGTATTAATTTATGATACTTCAGGATTGTAATTTATAACATTACTGATCTTGTATGTAAAAATGGCATGCATTTCTTGAAACACGTTTGTACGAAATATAAATTATTATTATTGACTCTAATATCACTCTCAAAAAACAAGACTTTTTCTGGTTGGACGCACAAAGAGTCTCGTGAAGAACATGAAAAAGGCACAGCATGGTGATTCTCAAGGAATGAATCAAAATATACCACATACATAGCTCTAGGAAATTGGTGCTTTGCCACTGTCATTGAAGACAAGCGATCCCGAACACAAAGCCTCAATCAAGTCCCGAGAATTTGTACTGAATCATGGCTCGTAGGATAAGTAAAAGCCAGAAAGTTTTTCTTCGGAAGCGAGAGTGGCGGGAATCCTAACAGAGGCTTCCAGCGGCATGTTTGGAAACAACCGGTGGTGTGGGGTTACTGGGGTTAAAAGGAATCATAAAGAACGAAAAATTCAAAAGCCTTGAGTGCGGCCATGGATCCTGCTTTTGTGAAGCCTGACAAATTCATAATTACTTTTACTCGGCAGCAGTTCTGAATTAATGAACATATTTCATGAGGTAGGTCATTATGATCTCTATCGGATATACGGAGAATATGCTGGGTTTCGGTAAAATGTTTTTGCGTTGGTTCGAATACTTTGTTCTACTAACAAAAATTTTAAAGACACTATTACTGTTTCAGCTGCAGAATCTATGAGAAGAGAAGAATAAGACAGGAGAAATCCTCAGGAGTTTCGCTGAAGTGTTTAGCAAGTGCTAGCCATCTAAATCAAGCCGTGAGGACGAACTAACTGTCTCTATTAATGTTGAGGTTGTGATTGATGAGTGCACCAACATGATAACCTGATTAAGCAATTTTTAATTCATTTATTTTGGAGGATCGTCGAACTCATGTAATCAATCATAAATTGTTCATCTTTGGTTTAAATGTTCGTGGTTGTACAAAGGATACTTGTACCCTCTATTCTGATTAAAGAGGTTGGTTTGATGGTTGTGGCGGTTAAATCTGATTTCTGTGTCTATCTCACTGTTTAGAATATCCTGAAGTGATTGGTTGGCTGCGTGTTCCTACCTGGAGATGCACTGTAGTCAAGTTACATGACAACCAGAAAAACATTAACACTCCGCTACAACGCAAACACAAGTGTTATAACCATGGTATGAACAGCACCCTCAGTATACGGACTCGCAATCTTCGATCAGAATCTAAAATATGCCAGAGTGCTCCAATTGGATTTATACTGAAATCAACTGCTGAAGAAAGTGTAAGATTTATTATTGAGGTTATCTGGTATCCAAATACCAAGAGCACATTGGCTGAACACAAAGCGGCTGGTAGTTAACAAAAGTGTGCGTTTAAATTGAAAATGTACACTAATCCAGTGAGCCACAAACAGTCTAATTAACACAAATTGTGAAAGGATGTATAGAATACAACTTTATCTTTTAAAGGTGCAATATTAGACTTAACAAGAAGTATCATTCGACATAAAAATGGTCTATTGGTAGTCATTTTTCATGACGTCTAGTACGTCCGGAAATATTGTGCTGGATCGCTCAGGTAGGCGCCAAGATGCATTGTGACAATACAGCTGTCACCACAAATATATCAGAGCCAAACATCGGTAAATGGGGGAGAGTGGCGCGTGTTGTCCAGAGGGTTTGATATCGACTTCTATTTGAAAAATGTGGACACCTTACACTTAAATCTACCTTTTTCATGGTAAATAGCATCGGGATGATTCTCTCAGATCTTCTGACCATTTGGCGCTCTGCAATGCCTCTCAAGGCAGTTGACGTTAGGTCAGGAAAGGTTTTTGGTGGGAAGAGATTCGATCTATTTTCAGTGATACCAGAATAACCTTGCTTATCTTGGTAGTTTAAATGTGCTCAGTTTCATCAGTAAAAAAATTTGGGCAACGTTCATCCAGTAGCAGACTAAGTTACCTCCAAGTGCTTATGCGACCTATCTGCTCCTATCACAAACGGCTGTGTGCTCTGCAACTGGACGTTTCATGGAGTCGTGCAATGCCTATATAAGGCTGCACTTTGAATCGTGTAACGTCACTGTACCCTTAGTCCTAAAGGGAAACATGAGGCTCTTTGGAAACGCATAGAGGATACAACTAAAGCCGCAATTAGGCCGAAATGCCGAATACACGATGGCCAGCTCCAAAGGCCGTATCGCTATAGTCTCATATGACACAGGACTCGGGGCGACATGACCACGGAATGAGAAATATTGCACAACTAAAATCACCTAAATAGAGCTATAATGCAGGAGGGTCACTATGATATTCCCAGAACCAAACCTAAGTCAAGTGTTCATTGGGTAGCAGCAACAGAGGAGGGGTCTAATAGATCATTAGGAGCTGTGCTGCTACTGCCAACACTTCGAATTCTTATGTATTTCGTCATGATGTCCTATTTTTATCGCTTATCACATCAGCCCTGTCATTTTCTTTTTTTCGTTATGTACATACGCTGTACTGTCTTACCTTTCTTCCACCCAAATGGCTTGGCTGAACTCCCATTTGTCTTATTTAGTAATTATTTCAACTCCCTATCCACTCTCTGGGTATATTTTTCCTTCAGATTGTTTATGAATCAAACTGGAGGATTGCCCGAGGGAACGTAATTTGCAAGTCCTGTAAGCGACACTGATATGGTAGGTGTTACACATTCTCTTCGAGACGAAATAGCGTACTTTCTATAAATGCATCAAATAGAACTGAGGAAGTCAGTGCAGAGAGGAAGATTCTTTGTCCCGGAATCTACCTAAGATCCGTGGTTATTCCAAAACAACAAAAGTGAGCGTCAACAAATCATACTGTTTACTCATGGTTGTGGGAAAGATATTGGATACCAGATTCAGACTCCGCATACACTGGTTGAGGATAGAAGGCCTGAAGCCTATGTAAATCCCTTTGTGGTAAGTCTCTGTGACAGACCGAACCTTCCCTGAACGATTCATTTGAGAACGCTGACGTCACTTTTTCTGGAAGTCTGTTCTAGGAATTAATGACCATGTGGGAGAACCAGTACTCCACAGCAATATAGTTCCTCCTTGCCCTCTCAACTCCTGGGGTGTTCCAACCTGGTGGGGAAGAAAAGGGAATACAGAACGGGTACGTAGGGATTATGTAAAATTTTAAACATTGTGATGAGATCTGCTTTCTGCCTCCGATTCGACATAGTGAAGAAACTCAAGCCGCTAGGTCGTTCTTTGTATGATAAATTGGACATTCCAAGAACAATACGTGTTGCCTTCATGTGAACTCCTTATGGAATATGAGTGAGTCAATCTTCAGACAAGGGTTATCTGTCTGGATGCAGTGTTCCAGTCTGACCCCACTAGAGATATGCATAAGGTAGTGAACAAATCGCTGGTGACTTTGGCAAATGCTCTACGTACTGCCCATTAGGATCTGAAACTTGTAGCTGCCTTCAAGCAACAGTTTGCTAGAATTTGTAGGTCATGACTTATTACGACACCTAGATTCATATAAATAAATAAATAAATAAATTTATTCTCATAGTACAGTACATGAGGGACGCCAGTTTGCAGGCATTATCAAATTGTTACAGAAATAGAACCACATAATTCAGTCACAATTTACAGGCAGAAGCAATATATGCTTTACATATTCGCTGGAGATTATACATACACTTGATAAATGTTAATCCCAGTAGTATAAAACAGCCTTTTCACTTATTTACAATCATTTCTGTGCACAGTTGGAAAAATCTGCTAGATTGTCAGTGAGTGCAACACAACAGGAAATACAGGAGTATTGTCTTCGCATTAACAAAAAAACCAGGTCTTTGGATGGATTATAAGTGCCTGGGAAAAAATAAAGCTTGAAGTAAATATTCATACATAACTTTGTTGTGTGCAGAGTCCTCGAATTATAGTTCATGGATGTGTTATTTTGGAATCAGTGATGTGTTTGTCTCATTTGATCTGCAATGTCATTGTTGGGAGTAAGTACATAAGCTTCGGACGCATTAATTAATGAATTTCTACTGCTTGTGGGTATTTTCATAGCGTGAGGAAGGTTTATGAAATTCAGCTGTTCCGACAGGAGTTGAGAATATTAACTGCTCAGCAACATTATGGATATAAGTTCATCACATTATCTAAGGAAAGGTGGGTTGCAGTTGGTGAGGGATATATGGTGCCCAACGAGCGTTCATCTGTCCATGTGATGTTGTGGTGAGTTATACCTTTTTCATGTTGTCGGTTTATGTCCATTTTATTCCACTTATTGTGTTGGGTAGTAGTTTTACAAACGAGATTTCTTGTCTGTTTGAGGATACGTATCTTAACCGTTAATGTTTTATCTAGAATTATAAATATAGGCAAAAAACAACAGGTGTAGTATTTAAGCTTATACATTAAATGGACCTAAGGGTAATGGGAGTGTTATTCTGCCTAGTTCGTGTGAGCTGACGCTCGTGCGTTCAATGTACATGTTTGCTCACTTCGGCATGTTCACTGGGAGTGTCAATTCTTTAGACCAATCTAACAGTTTACTGCAATTTCCCAGAGACATAAGCACGTCACTGTCACGCTTTAACTCTCTCCCAATTTTTAGGTTATCCAAGAAGAGAAGAATGGGAGATTCGGTGAGCCCAACCAGTTTGTTGCTATACAAGACAAGTAAGAGAAGGGGCGTACGTTGGCCTGTGGTGCCCCACTAAGTACAGCTGTCCAGTGGGGGGGAAATTGCAGTTGATCCTGACTCTGACTCCTTTCAGTGAGGAATTCCATGATTCATTCTAGCAAGTTGCCCTTGATTCCAAGGCTTTTCGATTTCGTGAGCACTCCCGAGTGGGGTAGTTTGTCGAAGGCTCTGCTGAAGTCTTCGAAAACGACATCAGAGGGTCACCTATTGTCTCTTTACTTGACTCAGCCTTCTCTTGCCTCAAAACTTGTCAAGCATGAGAAGTTTCCCCTGAAAACACACTGTACTCTGAACAATGGGTTCTCGCCTTCCAAATATGCCATGATAGCCTTCTTGACAACTCTTTGCAACATCTTAGCTGAGGTGCTGGTGATACTGGCCTCGTTTCTTGAGACGGCGTGCAGCTTCCTGGCCCCAACTATATGATAAATAAGTTCCAGCATCTAACACAGTTGTCTCATATTTTTTGGTATATACTGACTGAAAATGGCTAAAAATACATTCCTGACCAGCAACAATGTTTCTAAAAGTGACCTATCTCCTTAAAATCCCATAAACCATTCAACTAAATCAGTCGTTCTACTTGTTTACATCCTCCCTCACCTTACTCTCCTGACTACTCCGACTACTACACTTACGCTTATACATGTATGTGCATATATATAAACTTCAAATTTAATTGGCTGTCTGTTTTTACGTTTTCTTTATTGCGTTTTTATCTTTCAGTCTGAATAACCTACACTAATTATATCTGTTATTATTATCTCTTTTCTTTTGACGACGATATTGGAGGACTAACTGGTGAAAGGATCAAATTCATTCACAGTAGTACCAAATTTTTAACACACTGTATACTACAAACAATATATAATTAATCCCAGCAGTACTCCTCTTAGAGTCAACCAAAGCTACGATATTCGAGTGGCGGGAAGAACTACGCAGAAGCCGAAGACCAGGAACCTTTACCTCACAATCGAGAAGTGAGCACAAAGAAATTAAACTGGTTTATAGCTCGTCAAAACGATATCGGATATCGGATAAAGTTCAGAATACTGTTCTGTTGCCGTCGTTGTTTAAACTTACCAATAGGTGTAAATTTTATGGCGCAGTAGTCTACCTATGTCAAATGAACTCTCTTCGGTCAATTGTTCAGCATCGCAATTTTATGTGCCCACAGAGAATAATTCGGGTTTTCATATTTGCAGCACAAAAGATGCTGGCTCACCAAGGAGAAATGTTGCACGCTTTCAACGCCCTACAGCATGTAATGTCTTATAGTTGTATTTGATGATTTTTCGTTTAGTGCTGAGTGAAAGACATAGGTCTGAATCTCCTGCAACTCGTTCGAAAAGCAGACAGAATGAGTTGGCTGCCACCCTCGACCGACAGCATGACAAGTATGTGCCTACATTTGTTCTTTAATTAAGATAGATATGACTTTGAGTCCTTGCAGAGAGAAATTGCCAAAAGAAGCGGAGTCCTCGTTTTTGGAAACAAAGTACTAAGCTTTTTTCATACTCATTTGATAGGTTTTGCATGCAAAAACAGACGACTTCATCAATGAAGGGTGCTTGGGTTCTGGGACTTGTAGTTCTGTATATAAAATGCGGCACCGTTCAAAACATGATATTGTTATGGCTGTTAAGCAGATGCGTGTGTCATCTACGTATGAAGAGGAAAACAAACGCATTATGATGGACCTAAACATTGTTACCAAAAGTTTTGATTGTGCTCACATCGTCGAATGCTTTGGGATATTTTTTTCAGGAGTAAGTTGATTTTTTCTTTTGTCATGCCCTAGGGTGATGTTTGGATATGTATGGAGGTCATGTCAACTTGCTTGGACAAGCTGTACCACGATTTGCATCGTCCATTTCCCGAGAAAGTATTGGGAAAAGTGACTGTAGCCGTAAGTTTGGCTGACTATACTTTAATCCTTTATAAAGATCACTACTGCTCTAGACTATTTGAAGAGGAAGCACAATGTAATGCACAGAGGTAATAGTAAATTTCCACTAAGTTTTAGACGTTAAGCCATCTAATATGCTTTTGAGTTATCAAGGTGTGATCAAACTATGTGATTTTGGAATAAGTGGAATACTCAAAGATTCAATCGCTCGTTCAAGACAACCAGGGTGCACTGGATACATGGCCCCGGAGCGTCTAAACAATGCAACGTATGATGTTCGTGCGGACATATGGTCACTTGGCATATCGCTGTTAGAGCTGGCGACCGGATCTTTCCCGTATACTGGAACTCAGATTGAGTTTGCTATTATGACGAAAATCATCTCTGATCCACCACCGTCGTTACCGCATCATATACCCTTCACACAAGCGTTCCGGCAGTTTGTGGAGTTGTGGTGAGTTGTCTGGATTTTATATATATTATATTTTTTATATTTTTATTTAGTCTAGACATTAGATTTTAAAGAGTAAAAGTTGATTTAAGACAGTAACAGGGTGGTGATCATTATTTTGCGGGTTCAGATGTCGTATTATATATTTTTGCTAGATTATGTTCGAATTAGTAATCGACGGATTTCCGCTTACTGTCATAATCTTAGTGGATAGCATTAACCGTCTGATATAACTGAGTATAGTTTACAAACCATGTATTTCTAGATGTTTTAAGTGTTCTGTATTTACCCATTATGCAGTCTCAGTTTGAATGGGAAGTGGATGCCGTTCTTGTAACCGAAACCATATTTGCGAAAGCTTTCTCTTTTCCAACCTAATTCAACCGATTGACTGACTGAGTTTCAACATAGAACTACGCAGGGGAGTGCACCAGTTTAAGTTGCCATATTCCTTGTAGCACACAAAGGTAGACAGAACAGAGTCAAAGCAACTATAATAGCGAGAAAGAACAGTAGCATGGGAAAACATGAAGGTTTAGTGGATCTCGGAGGTTAAAGGGCGTGAATGAATTGCGACACTAAGAACTGTTTTCAGCTATATCACCAATAGTTTCAAGCCATTGGTTCTTAGCACTCTGAGGATTCCAACTAGACGGTCTACACCTCCCTATATGGCTCAAAATTTTGATGCTTTGATGCCGGATTTCGGTTTCAACATCCCTAATTCCTTTCCAGCCCAATCTCATGTTAGCTAACATTGCCCGCCGAGGAAGGCGGTGGTTGGGCATGCATATCACGTATCCTAGCCATCTCAATCTATGTATCTGTACAACCTGATCGCAAAGTTAAAGAATGGCGATTCAAGGGATGCGAACGCACGACTTACCTTGAGGCGGCCACTCAGAATTGTGTTTTTTCAAGTGAAAATGCAGTTTATTTGATAGAAAAATACATAGTAGAAATAAAATACCCTAACCCTAGCCGTAACGAGCTATCAACCCACTATCTAAACAGTACTTAAGAACGAGATTGTGATGAAATTTGCACCTCACTTAGTGCATAGCGTCCTTAGTGGTTCTATAGCATTAGCAGGTCCCGTTATCCAACTAACAGTATGCGTTCATGGTCATCGGTGCGTTTGTACTCCTGGATCGCAATTCTTTAACCTGACCACCTCATCGGTTGACGTGCTTTACTTCTAACCTCAGTATTACTTATCATGTTAGACCATATAAAATGGTAGGTAGAACGCAAACATCTGTGGCCAAAGACAATTAGCTTTTCCATCCACTTTTAATAGCCATGTCTCAGCTATGAAGGAAAACAGTGGGAACTGTTGCGCAATACATAGGTTCTTTGTTCAATAGGATGATGTTACGTCTATGCCGGTGTAAATTGACAAAGCCTCAGGTGTATTTTCTATCCGAGTTGAGATTTTGTCACCTGCTTATGATAGATTAACGCAGCTTTTCTGTGGTGGCATGTCGAAGTCTGTCTGGATGATCTCCACTAATATATTTATAATAAAATTAAACAGGGAGGTTCTCTTTATCAGGAGGAATTGCGAAGTCTGATTGTGTGCAAAAGTTAGTAATCAAAGCACCCTACTTGAACGTATACAGTCATTTAAAAGCTTACTGACAGTCATCTACAATGATGGGCTTTCAAGAAAAGAGCTTGGGGGAAGACATTGGGAAAATGTAATTTTCAGAATACGGAGCGAAAATCACTCCTGTCAAGCTGTATCCTACTTCGAGGATATGGAGTAAAGAGGGTGAATCCAATGGTTGCCTAAATTATTAAGGATGTTGTATTAACCCCAATGGACTAGTTGTTGATGGAATCCCAGAACGAATATAAAAGACTTGTCAATGTGCCTAATCTCTGTCACTATGAAAACATCCAGGCACCCATCTAAAGGCATCGGTTACACTGCATTCCCTTCGTCCTGCTGTGAAGTGTGGCGACTCGAACTGTTGCACATCGGTGCAAAGTTGTATGTTGAAACTAGTCAGTCGTCTTACTGTGCAGCTTTAAGACAATCTCCAAAATTGAGAGATGTAAAAAGATAGTAACTCTGGTCATATGTGTCTTCTTTCAGTTAATCGTTCTAGGTGGAGCATAATGGTAAATAATATTTAGTTTAGGCGCAGTGGTAGATGAGAAAGACAATTCACCTAATCAGGCTATAATGTTAGGAATTGTCTGTCACTGTTTAACTCTGTCATTTTGATGCAGAGGATTGTTTACCGTCTTACAAATTGGTTTGGTACTCAGAGGACATCTAATCAAGCCAGGATACAAAGATGATGTAGTCATCTGATTCGTGTTAGTATCACCGAAGAAAGTTTGGAAATACTCTTGGAATGTTGTTGGATATTATGTAAGACATTATATTACACGGTTTTGATTCTGGAGCTGCCTAGTTTGGTCACAAAAAGCTTCCATTGCTTCGTACACTGAATGCTTTTTCCACCTGAATGATATAAAGGACTAAAAATCTGCGTGGTAGGATGTTGAAGATTCCATATGTTCACCTAACACGCAGTATTACTATCATCATTATTATTACTGTTAACAAAAATACATTTCTCAATAAGGTAAAGTAACCTAATTCTTAAATTAGTAACATAGATATTAGACTCACTAGCAACCTTATGTAAAGTGTAATTGGAAAGTCAATGCGAATGAATTATAGCTGAAACGTCTGGAAAAGGTCATATACTATGTGGAAAGGTAACATCGCATTTAGGTATCCTAAGTTTTAACTGAAGTGGTTTGTAGAGAAATGATATATATCCTCTGCTTTGAGGTGTACATTTCCCTATAAATAAAAACATTATTTTGTTGATATCTGTTTATGTAACGCTAATAGCTTTATCAAAGCAAAAGTGAATCGGACATTTTTAACGTCTAATTTTATTTATCGTGATCTGGGGAAGTTTCTTGAGTGTCTTATCAAATAACTAAGGAAATAACGAATACGTGCATATGTGTATATCAAATGTAACATTTGTATTCTCGAGTGTATGTGTGAGGGTAGTTCATATCTCACGTGTATTGATAAACTCAGTTTGCGGAGGAAAATTGAAACCCCCTTAAGATGTTTTCTACTGCATCTTTTGGTATGAGGCAATTTTAGTTTCATTTTATGTAAAAAGATTCTGCTATGAAGTGTTCCTTATACTTTTTGAACCCTCTATTGTACAGTTTCAACTCTAACAGAGTTGGTTTTGCAATCGGCTAACATGGCATCTAGAGCTATAGCTGCAAACATTGACAGCGTTTTGTGTTCTTTTATGCTTCTTGTATGTTTGATTGTGATGTCCTTCGATTACAAAGAGATTTTCGTATCTATATACTCTATCTGTTTGATGTTAGGTGGTAAGTACTGTGGAACTCGGTGCTCTGTGAATTATTTGATGTTCTAGAAGACTCTAGTATTGCACTTATTAAGAACCTCCTCCTTTGATCTCACTGAAAGTGACTTGTGTAGAATAATGACTGTCGTAACCCTTTATTTTAGTGTATTCTTTCAGAGGCAGTTGGTGGTACTTTATATTCCACAGACGAAGCTTTCTAGGAAGCTATTCAACTGAGGGATTTCAGTTCCATTCGGTAGTTCCTTTAGTTTTTTCATGTCAGTAATAAATATGTCTTGCGCGTCGGTGGCATGGCGGTTAGGACACTCGCCGACCATGCACACGGTCCGGGGTTCGATCCCCGGCCGGCGCACTCCTTTACCTGGCTAAGCCAGAAATAATGCTGGTGAAGAGGAAAGGTTGGGCATGATGCTAGCTAACAAGGCTAGCAATGTGTATCCTCCGTGTTAAAAACTGAAGACAAAATGAATCTTCGCACTTATTAGGTGTGAAGATTGAAAATCTAAATGTCTATTGAAGTGTAATATTTTCCTGAAAAACTCGACGTTTAGCTGTTTGTCTTTGACAACTAAGCTATATTAGAAAGGTAATTCAATCTTATCTAATTTTATTTCTAAATTAAATTTGATATTGGAGTTGTAGTGTTACTTGCATCTACGGAATTGTAACTCATATCATGTTTATCATATCATGATTACAAATTTGCCATCGACGTGTCTTAATCAGATTTTTGATGTAGAAAAAAAAATTTTTTGGAGTTTACGTATTATTAGGATGGTTACGATTTTTTAAAACTCATTTTAACCCTTCTTGTTTTGTTCATGCAATTTTTCTTTGAGTGTGGAGTGGTTAACTTCAAAAGTACAATCTAAAAGTTTAGTTATTTCACTGTCGTTTAGTAGTATTACTATATTTCTCTTCCCTTAGTTTCTGTGCTTTTTCTTCGCTAAGTTTTGCATGGGTTTAGTGCATATTATTCTGCTAGAGTTAAATTGGAATGCAAAGAACTGGATTTGACTACTAGGCTACTACTACTACTTATTAAAATGTGTTAGTATTCAACAGCATCACTACTTCAAACACCCGGTTTCCTTTATTAGTTTGAATAAAGAAAAGAAAACGAACATATTTGAAGGATAATACGAGCCCGTTTTATTTCGTGGATTCTGTTCCATTGTGTACATCCTAAACAGAATTTCTGAACATACTTTTTACAGTAGCTTCAAGTTATAGATAGAAAGTATAAGCAACATAATTAGAAAAGTGGTGTAATTAGACGAATTATTCAGTGTTAAAAGAATAACTATTTATAGCATAATTAGACAAAGGTGAAAGAGTTCAGATTTCGCTTAGAAACAATGATGGACTAGATACAAAATACAAGACAGAGCAACAGATGGAATTTATGCATATTATGATGAAGAGTTCAGTAGGGTGGGAGTGAAACGTAGACAAAATAATTTAGTAGATTTGGGAATTTAGTAGTGAATCCAACTCAGTAGTTGAAATTCAAAACCAAAATTTAGTGGAATCTTATGCAACAGAACAACATACAAAAGCACATAGATAAAACGATTACGGTTACTGGGGTATTTAGTGACATTAGTCTGTCTTTTTGTATATAGAGGTTCGGTCTAAGTCTTTTTATAGTAATAGCTTCTTTGAACCAAAGTATCCATGACTTTCGTCGTGTACTGATTATTTTGAAAGCCTGTACTATACCCTTATATAATCGGGTGTACAATGTGAGGTGAATTTTTCCATCATTCTGCTTTTTATTTAAACTGTACGTATCATTCTTTATCCGTACGTTATATTATAGTCCATTCATTGTGATGTGCTTATCACTCCTTGTACTACATACTTCATGTATGGCAGTGTAAGCAGAGTATGTATTTGACATATTCTGTCGAAGTTTGATGAATTTATTGTGTATCCTGTTCCCACATTTCGTTCGTTTTGAACTTACCTCGTAATGCGCACATTTCTCAACCTGATCTCTGTAATTATATATACGTCACCACTTAGCAAGAATTTGTTCATTATTTCCTGGGAAACAATGATGATGAACATTGAATGTAGTTCAACATTTTTTAAAACTCCTATCATTTTACTAGCTTTATCTCTGAAAGATAACCGTAGTGCTACGATAAGCGTGGCTTTCGACTAGATATTTTTTCAGCTTACTGTTATTATTCCATTGGGTTCCCAGTGGGACCTAGGGCTTCAACACCACATCTCTACTTTGTCCTATTCTCTGAGGTCCTCTTCAGCTGACCTCACGATTGCCCGTGCGCTCTCATCTTCTAACACGATCTCCTGCATATAATCCCCAAACACATTCCCACCTCGTTGCTTTACACTCGTATTCCACTCAAGCGATGGTTTGGCGCGAGATGTCATTCAGCGATATCCTCAGAGTGCGACCAATCCATCTCCGTTTTCTTCGGTACATTTGTTGTGCGATTGGTTCTTGGTTGGTTCATTACTACAGTTTCTTGTTGCTACTTCTTTCTTGCCGACCATTTGATCATCAGTATAAACCGAAGGCAGCTGTTGATAAAAGTCTACTTTATATTTAAGCATAAAGGTTCCACATCGCCTTCATCAACCGGCAATGTTAGCTGACATAGGATTAGACTACAAAAGAGTCAGCAGTGGTCAAACCACACCTTGCAATCAGTCTATGAAATCTTTAACAGTTAGTTTGAGCCAGTCACGTGGGGGGCTGTAGGTTGTCTGGTTATGATCCCCAAGATTCTAAGAACCAATAGCCGGGAATAATTGGTGATGTGGCTAAAAATCGTCCTAACTGTACTCAGTCTTCGTGATTTTCTATACCCAGTAAAACCCTATTGCTATGTTGAATCCAGTCATTCAGTCCAAGATTACGAATGGACGACATCCTGCATGAAAAGTTTTTGTGAACACTGTACTGAATATAATCTCTCGTCTTCAGGATTTTGTTTGCTTGTGAAACATTGATTCTTTATGCTTTCAAAGAGTAAAATTAAAATTCCAATAAATTAGCGATTTTCTGTGTAATTTTCCACACTGTCTTCCCCCTGAATAGTGTTTCGCAAGCTTAGTTTAATTCATAAATTCAGTTAATTACAAAAATATGCTAATTAAGAACAATTAGAGAAAGTTTTAAACTGACTAGTTTAATTTGTGTTGATGACAACTAAGGAATGTTTTGAAAAAAATCTAAACATAATGTTATACTTCATTATTATTTTTTTACTTTTAATTACAGTTTGACAAAGGATCACACTCAGCGTCCGAAATATCGCTCGTTAATGAGTACAGAATTTTTTGTTCGATATAACAGAGAACCGCATCATGTGTTAGAGTGGCTCAAAGCACTTCCGTTGCCACATCTACATCATACTGAAGAGACAAATATTAATAGCATTTGGGATCGGAAAACTCCAACAAGCATTATGTCAGGTACCAACAATCTAACAGGTACACCTGAATCTCCTGACTCAATAACTACTCTTAGCCCAGATGTTTCCAGAGGATTGAGTAGTATGTCGTTGAATGAATTTTGTGAGTCGAGGAAAGCCTCCAGGGAAGAGATAAACAGGCCAAATGAAATAGATGTTACCTTGGTTGCAGCACCCATGGTGAATACAAATCCTGATATTCATTCACAATTTATTGTTGATAAACCGTCGATAAATTCTGGTCAGTTTGAAAATGAAACTGTTCCGACTACTTCATCGACAATCAGTGAACAGTTTTCTGCCAAATCGATTATCACCACTTCTCCTAATAGTCAAAACACAATGATGGAACAAAGCTCAGGAAATTTTATTCACCTACTAGAAAGCAAGGCCAACAAGTTCCTGTCTCAGACTTCATCGGGTTATGGGTCTGCTGGTTCTGATAGTTCTCCAGGGTCTCTCGGAAGCGATAGTCGACCACCAAGTTCCACTCAAGTTCTTGATGTGGTAGTGTCTAATCGGAACGTTAATGGAATGCCTCCTCTACCGATGGTTCAACGCTGTAAACCTGCTTGTGTTGTCCGAGTCAATAAATCTGATAAATATTCCTTTAATACACCAGAAAATAATGTTGATTGCTCTAAGATACCAGTCCGTCCAATCGTTTCAGATCCGTTACCTAATCATCCTGTTTCTCAGAAGACTCAACAGTCAATGCTGGGATCTGATCAATGGAGCACTCTGTCTTTATCCTCCAGAACAACTCATATAAATACATCTCATCCTATTATGGAAACTTTCACGCATAGTCCGTTGTCATCCCTTATCGAGAAATTCGAACCTAGTGTTGTAGGTGCTAATAATAGTCTAGAAGTTAGCAGCACTAGTGAAAAGTATAAGAATTCAAAGCAAATAGTTTCTTCAGTTGTTGATCATGAACAAAGAGCTAAACCCTTCGGTTCTCCTGAAATTACATTGGGATCTAGTCGTACCAAGTGTGAAGACATTAACAACAAACGAAAGGTAGCTGGTCAAACGCGTTCTTCCTCTGTCGGTGCTCAGCTGCAACGTTCTCCCGCTCAGAGATGGTTGGTGAAGCCAACATCTATTTGTCGAAATCCACAGTCTGATCAAACTTCTGTTTGTGTGCAAAATGGTAATATTACGCCTACACGTTCGCCAATAATTTCCAGTACTGCTTCACCTTTGCAGAATTCGAACTGTGATAGCGTTATCGGGAAAAGTACATCTCCACAACAGTATCATCATCATTATTTCTATTATTATTATGATAACAATCTGGAACCTAACAATCCTACCGAGGTGTCTAATACATCATGGATGACCAAAGACAGTGCTGGTACAGTTGGAAGGAATTTAGCATCCTCTTTTACCACATCAAGTGTTAACTCAGTAGTTAATAATTCTTTATCTACTCGCGATGTATCACCATTTCTTTCAGGTAGAATGTGCCAACGCTTAAATACTCATCCTGTCCCGAAACAAAGCTATCTACAGTGTTCTTCTGCATCTAAAGTTGTGCTAAGTCCACCTTATTATTCTGGTTTAATATCATCACGTTTACCTTTACCTCCACCATCATCTACGAGTCAAATTATGTCGAAAGAATCACGTGCACGATGTCCTAGACAAAATCCTTCATTATCTGTACTTAATACTGCCATGTCGAAGGATATTCCGTTAAAAAGTAACGGAGGTAAACATCCTCCTAAGCTGACCTACCGATCAATTTCACAACCGCCTAAATCACGCGATTGGTTATCCTTTGAAACAGAGTTATAAAATGCTGTACACCTCATGATGATGATGGGATATATTTAATGCATATCATCAGAACACAAACCAAAACTAAGTTTTACATACCCAACCATACACCGATGTCTTTCAATGCTTTTTTCATAAAGCATTTCCCCACTTTTATATAAAGTAAGTGGGTTGTCCTTTTTGTGTGCAAATTTTTTCACAATGCTTTCACATCTTATTTCTAGTCTTTCTCTATGCACCACAAAACTCGACGTAACTTGTAATATTTACTTATTTATTTATTACTATTATTTTTTCTGTTTTTGTCGTCGCTAATTGTGGTCAGTGGTAATTCAACAGTTAGGCTGTTTCTACTGTACATACTATACTGTAAATTATTATTAAAACTGACCGATTTGTAAAATGATGTAAAAGATGTTTATCTCCAAATGAATGGCGATGATGCTGTTGCATTCTCAGAGGATGCACTAATATCTATATTTATTCTTGTTTATTCAATGCTAATGAAATAGTCTCATTTTTATTTTTAGGTCAACTTCCTAATATGTAATTGTATCTTTCCTTTTTTTCTTCTTTCTTTTCTAAAATGTGTTGGGGGGTCTTGAATTTTGGATGATTTTTCAGGAAAAGTTAGTCATCTTTCACACAATAATATGTTAGGTTTCTGTCAATAAAAAAAAGTAATTTTGAAGGTTTGTACTACAATTGTCTTTGACTCACCTCTCTAGTGTATTGTGGAATGTAATATCGGCTGAAAGTTGGTTGGGTGTGAGATTGCGCTTTATCCTAAACGTGTATATGGGAAATATCTTGGTAATAATGGGAAATAAAATTAACAGTTATTCTGCGGTAGCTTATTATTTAGTCTGCTTGTCACGATTCAGTTGGCAGTATTGATTTATATAGCATAGTCTCGAAAAAATGAAATCCGTTTCAGTAACATTCGGGATCAAGTTTCTGGATTGTGTAGATATTATTGCGAGTTGACATCAGATAGTGAACTTTTGGAAAACCAGCGAGTACTGGGGAGCTGTTTCTCCCAAGTTTGGGACTCTTCATCGTCATGCACCCGCTGGGATTCGAAGCCAGTACAATACCCTCCGGTTACAAGACAAGCTTACGGACCATTCAGCCACTGGGACCCGATCCAGTGGGACAAGCCCATGAATTCCAACTTCTGCTAATTCGCGATATACAGCCCAGCTGCCAGTCAATGTCACCGGCGGGTAACTGTTCTCTTACCTGATTTGGTGGACCGACTCCTCTGGTCAAAACTTCTGACTAGAACTCCAGGTGTAATTGCTTGTATGCAGGAGCAAGATCTCTGCTGAGAGTCTTATTGTAGATCATGCATCCTCAGAAAATTAAAAGGATGAATGGAAGGTCTTTCTGGCAAAGCTTTACTTTCGTAAAAAACCTACATTAGTGTACTTCACTTGGAGAGCATGTCGATCAAGAAAACAGAAATAGTAGTCTTAACGAACTGTTATATATCTTATAAGATGAATTGTCTTCTAAATTATATTCGTATGTACTTCGTACTCCATCTTTAATTAGACGATCCTGCAAGATATGATCTAAGGATAGAGAATGAAGTGATTCAGTCTGTGAACTCCTTTTAATTGTGTGAGATGTGTTTAAGAGCCCTTATGATTTGATACCTTGAATAGTGTAGATTTTACACGAAACCCACAGAAACTACATTTATAATTGTATTGTAGGTGGATGGATGGTAGTTAGCGTGCTGGAGAACTGAATGGAAAGTAATGAATTGGTACTAACACCCCGGTGGTAGATAAAAACATATCTGAAACTAGGTTTCATATCTCTTGAAACTCAACGTTCGAGCTGCACAAAAGTTAACACTACCAAAATGTTGCTTGCCTTGGCAACTAGACCTGTGCGTCGGTGGCACAGTGGTTAGGACTCTCGCCGACCATGCACATGGTCCGGGGTTCGATCAACTGCCGACGCACACCCGATATCTATGGCCGGCCTGCTAAATTTGGGCTACCGATATTCATGCTGAAAATTCCATACTGGAACTGAAAATACGGTGTGGCATCAAGCTGTAATCAAAATAAAAAAAATAATAAATATTAATAAAAACAAGAGAAGTAGTTCAGCGAAGAGGCTCTTTTAGGCGAATGCAATTTCCTCTTTAGCTATACAATAGCATTTATATACAATTTTGCATGAAAAGTAATAGTAGTCACCCACTCATCTGCAGAAGCCCAAAGGACAACATCTCGCATCTGACCACTTCTATGTGTATATAACAGTCCAGGTGTATTGGTCGTCCGACACATCCTCTCTGAAAGGATTCACGAACACTATCCCATATGGTTGCAGGAAGGTAGTAGTGAAGCGCAATAATCGTCCACCTTGTCAACAAACACCTTGAAAGTAATCTACAAAGTGAAGAACAGACTGTCAAAGACACTATATGATTTCGTCTTCTTTGCATTGCTGAAGCTTAAGCCATTCAGACAGAAAAACCGGTACTATGCATACAAAAGAAAATTGTTCAGCCACTTCTGCTATCATGGTAACAACGGTGTCGATATCTACCAACTTGAATGTTGTTTGTTTGTGTAGAAATGTGATTGTACAACTAAAGAAGCAAAGTGAATTCGCCTCTTCACTGAACTACAATCTCTTCTTTCTGTTAATGTTCGAATGGGGATTTTTCATGAATTGCAAAATAGCAAAAACCTCAATTATAAGCACTTAAGGTACAATGTCTGGAGGGCAGATCAACACTATTGACTGATTCTTTACAGCCAACAGAAACGTTTTTTTTTAAACTACGGATTTAATAAATAAATAAATGTATGTAAAAAAAATGAAACTTGGAGGACATTATACCCTTAAAATTTCATATCCTGTATTCTATTTACGCATGGATTGTCTTTAAAGTGCGGAGATATCAATGCGAGTGAATGTAATTCTGGGAGAGTAAAGTAAATTAACTTTTGACAATGTTGTAAATGCATTAAGAAAAATGTCATACGTTACATAGTAGTAGTAGTAGTTTTTGTTGTTGTTGTACTATTAGATGGGAGAAAGCAAATATCCTCTTTTTGTGTTTTGTGTTTTACTCTTTCAATGTATCCAAAAACCAATTTTACAATGCTTTAAATTTTATTATTGACGCCTTAGATACAGCATATACATATGTTTGCCAAGATAATTTTCCCTAATCGTGTGAGTGATTTACGACGCTGTAAAATGTTACTGTAAGATGCTGCTGCCCCACCCCAATAGCGCGCATATTCACACTATTGTCAACCTACACTGTCTATTATTTTGCCTATTGATATTTTCAAGGCTTCTAGACTTGTTTTTCGTCTTTTGCTTCTTCGTCTGGCATTTCTATAAATGTCAATAGCTGCTGTATGTGTGTGCTCGCGTGTTTTGCTTACAAGGTACAATACTTGATAAGAAAAAACAAAGCTACTTTTGTCAGTGTCCGTATATAAAGTCCAGTGTATGCTGTGATAGCTATCGAAAAAAAGTAACTTGGACAGAGAGAGAGAGAGAGAGAGAACAAACTAGTACAACGCAATACAAATATTTGATTTGCTTTATTTCAAAAGTACAGTATAAAATTCTCAGCATTTGGTACTACAATACTGTTGCATCTAATATACTCAACAACAGCAAAACCAAAAAGAAGTAATAATAATAATAATGCCACCAGGGTATACGTAATTAGGACTGATAATAGCAGCTTTTTGGTATTTTTACAGTAACGATATAGTCAAAAATGTACAAACAGTCTAGGATAATGATAAGAATAATAATGTCGGTAGCTAAAATTATAAGCTAATTAAAGATAGTGTCATCATAGATTACAGATATATATTAGAGAATAAAAGAGCTAATTAGTTTGCTAGTCAAATAATAATAAGTCGTCGATTTCGCGCTCAACATTATATCTATCACTTAGAAAGTGGACCAGATGTGGCGTGACTGGGTATTTGTACTCAGTTGTGCGAGCACATAATCTTTTATAATGACTTCTAGTCCTACGTGGTGAGAGTTGAGAATAGAGAGGATGTTGAGACTCAGATAATATGGATTTAGACCACTTTTCATACGAGTTCAGGTGTCTGTCGGCTACAGTAGTAACGAGCTGACTTAATGGCATGCTACTGACCCTTGTCGATATGACATAGTCCTTCCTGAATAGCCTAGAAAAGACTATGGGGGACAGTAAAGTACAATAAGTGATATGCAGGGGTTCACAAATTGTAAAAGTAGATTATTATTATTATTGTTCCCTTGGGTTCCTAGTGGAACATAGGGCTTCAACTACACGTCTCCACTTGCTTCTGTCTTCTGCTGTACTTTTCATCTGCATCCATGTTAGTTCATACTGTTCCAACTCCTCTTCACACGATCTCCTCCATGTCACCCTTGCACTGACGACCAACTCGCCGCTTCCCTTTCGAGTTCCACTCGAGCTATGGCCTGACTGACGCGCGATGTCACCCAGCGGTCTCCTCAGCTAGTGTCCCATCCATCTCCACTTTCTCCTGCATATTTGTTGAGCGATTGGTTCTTGTTTTGTTTGTTCCCATAGTTTCTTGTTGGTGATTCTTTCCGGCCATCTGATCTTGAGTATAGACAGTTGATAAAGGTCTGCAACCTGTTGGGAATATTCTTTGTGACCCACCAAGTTTCTGATCCGTATAGAAGAACTGACTTGACGTTTGTACTGAAAATCCGAATTTTGTTGTTGATTCTGAGTGACGAAGATTTCCAGATTGGTTGAGTGATTATTCCTCAGTGTCTTAATTTCTTAATGTAGGTCAGATGGAACTCTTTCTTAGAAATCAACAAGATGTGGGATGATCAAGGAGGGTCAGAGGAAAGAAATATTCCAAGTTATTTTATGCTTCACTTAGTGTCTATTTGCGTGTCCTCTATGCTACAAGCATCTTGTGAGTGGACCAGTTCGTGTGCATCACGTTTGTGCCTAAAGGCGACGTTTAGAGTGATTTAACGTAAGACCATTTGGCTTAGACCATTGGCTCATGTCGAACTAAAAGCTATCAATTTCGGAACAGTCAGGTCCGAACGTAACTGACAGCGAAACAGTCGTTAGAGTATTTAACGAAATTGATTTTATCCGAAAGAGGCAAGTCATGTTAGAAGGAAGAAAAAAGGAAAGGAGAGAGAACAGCACCTTGAGGGACTCCAGTTCAGTAAGCAAGGCAGAGGAAGATTCGCCTTTACCTACAATATACTGCATTCTGTTCGAGAAATATGAATGTAATCAGTTAACAGCCCAGGATTCGGTTTGTGTCAGGGGAAGCTTATTTAGCGAACGGTATCTGGGCACAGAGTCAAAAGCAGATGCTTAATTGAGGAAGGTACATAAGACATATTTGGCTCCTTTGTCCAAGAAAAAAACAATATGACGATTGAAGACAGCAGCGGCTACTCTAAGCTAGCTGGTGCACAAAATTAAAAATGTTTCGTCATTTTCTATAAAAGTTTTAAATGAATTTTGAAGCAATCACTTGCATATATCAACTTAATCTTAAACACTTCTGAGGGATAAAGAAATTCCCGATTTTCTAGCAGATGAAGTTTCCCTACATATAGTGATGATATGTTAGGACGGACTAAATATCTTTGTTAGCCGTGAAGTTATGATTGATGCATGCGCCAACATAATAACCTTATTGGACGACAACTTTTGATTGATTTTTTGGTGGATCTTCAAGGTCATGCAGTTAATCAGATATTGATTAGCTGTTTATGGTTTAAATTCCCATTGATGTGTAAGCGACATATGTGCCCTGTATTAGGAATAATAAAGGCTTTTGTTGTTGTGGTTATGACACTTAAGCCTGACTTCTATGTCTATCTCAATGTGGGGGGGGGGGGTGGGAAGATTTTTAAGTAATCAGTTGACCGTGCTATTGTCCACGCCAAGTAAAATACTAAGTCGCATCATCATGGCGAATAAAAAATGCACTGGATGCAGATCTCCGCCCGCCGAAACAAGCTGGATTCAGGAAAGGCAAATCATGTGCTGAACAAATTGCTACTCTACGCATCGTCGTCGAACGAAGCATAGAATGGCAGTCAAACCTCTACTTCATTGACTTCGAAAAGGCCTTCGACAGACAGCGTTGACCGAGAAGTAATTTGGGAACTACCTCAACATTATGGCGTGCAGTGCTCAAGTCTTTATCAACCTCATCCAACAGCTATATGACAATGCCACGTGTCAGGTGAACCACAACGGAAAACTCAGTGAGGTATTCGAAGTGCATACAGACAAGGCTGTCTACTACTATCGCCGATGATATTCTTAATTGTGGTGTTCTGGATTATGCGTCAGACTGTGCGCAGGGAGTGAGAAGGCAGGAATACGTTGGACTAGCAAGAAGACTCTAGAAGATCTGGATTTCGCAGATGATATATGTCTAATGTCACACAAACTCGGAGATTTACAGGTGAAAACTAACAAACTGGCAGAAGAAACAGCCAGCAGAGATAAGACTTCAGATTAACATAGCGAAGACAGAGGTGATGAAGATAACCAACCAACAGCAAAAACAAACAACGGGAGATATTTGACACAGGATACCTCTCTCAATTATCTGGCGAGGAAGCAAGGTTTCAACCATAGGCAACCGGGATGGATGAAGATGTCAAAGCTAGCCAGAATCGGAAAGGCAAGATACGCCTTTATCGACTTAAAACCAGTTTGGAAGTCTTCTGCACTGCGCTCGGCCAGCATAAAGAACAAGATTCGGATTTTCAACACAAATGTGAAGTCAGTCAGCTCTTCTACACAGGTCAGAAACTTGTACTGCGTGTCACGAAAAGGATCTTCAACAAGTTACAGACTTTTATCGACAGCTGCCGACTTCGCTGGCTCTATACTGAAGATCAAATGGCCGGCTGGCCAGAAAGAATTAGCAACAAGGAACTCTGGCTGGGAGCAAACTAAGAGCCTGTTGCTCCATAAATATGTAGGAGAAAATAGAGATGGATCGGGATACGTTGAGGAGGCTGTCGAATGACATCGCGTGTAATGCGGGCCAGTCATCAGTGTGATAGTGACATGGAGGAGATGAGGGATTATGGTCAATCGTAGACCCAGCTGACTATGATATGATGACTAGCAGTGGAATCCAGGATGCGCATTTCGTCCTATTTGGGACTCGCCGCTGGATGTACCTACATTCCCCAGTGAGTGATGATGTTCCCACCGAGGGTCGAACGCAGTGCCCATACTTTCAAACGCCAAAGCGTTATCCACTAAACCACTTGGGCCACGAAAGCCAACTCTTGTGCAACGGGTCATATTAATTTAAGATTTTCCGTCGATGGATTGGACCGAAGTGCTCAGTCTCAGGTTGACATGTCGGCTTCTTGTGCAGATGCTTCGACAATGCCTGGGCATGTGATCAGAAGTTAACTGGTGTGAGACCGAGCACTTCGGTTCAATCAATCGACGGGAAAATCTAAAATTCAATTAAAGTGGAGATGTGTTGTTGAAGCATTATGTTCCACTAGGAACCCAAGGGAATAATAAATAAATAAAGACCAGTTGGCCGTAGTGTTGTGTCTGGAGGCTCGTTCTAGCGTTGGGCTTATTCAGTTGAATGCTGCCATAACCTATTTAGACGGAACTAATCAACCTAAATTCTAGTGTAATCCAGTTTTGTATCTAGTCATGTGAATTTTCAACCGGGGTGTTTTGAGCAAGTCCAGTCACTGTTACAACAGAAGCAGTATAAAGACTTTCAAGTGAAACTAACGGAAGTGCTTACTAGTAATTTATCTTTGTGTAGTCATTCACATACTAAGAGTATTGATTCTGTCATGCAATCCACCAGCCGCAGAAGTACAGAGCAATTTATCAGTCAATGCATTATTCGCACAGCTGGGTTTCAATGAATTTATGAAAATTGATGTTACAAATCAGATGAATAATCTAGATTCCAATATAATGCATAGAAATCTAGTGAAGACACTATTTGTGCAAAGCGAGGAGATATGATAATAATAATTTGCTTTATTCCAGAAACAGTACTAGTGGTACAGTGTGGAATTTTCAGCACATATCTACAATATTTGCATCTCATTTTATCAAACATATAAAAGGAATATTTCAAAAAATAAATATAAAGACAACAACAAAAAAAACACAAAATAATAAAAAGAAACGAAAAAATACTAAGAAGTAGAAAGGAAAATAAACAATATAATAAATAATATCTCAGTATTGGGTAGTGGAAGCTATGATATGTTTATGTGTAGTGACAGTAAAGCTGTAATCATACAAGAAGTTATGAAATGATATTTAAGAATGTTTATCGCCAAGAATCAGAGCAAAGCAGGAAACACTACGTGGCACCACTGAGGAATCATCCGTGGAAGACCATTGGAACTCTCTGAAGGTAATTTTCAACGAAACGTGCTCAACGGTTTTAGGAAGAAAGAAGAAACAAGACAAGGAATGGCTCTCAACAGACACTTGGAAACTAATAGAGGAGAGGAGAAAGGTGAAAGAAAAAATGATTCAATGCAAAGATGGACAAGAGAAAGAGACGCTGAACTCAACTTACACAGCACTGGACAAAGAAGTGAAAAAGAGTGCCAGGAAGGACAAAAGACAATTCTACGACAACCTGGCTACTGAAGCTGAGAAGGCAGCAGGCAAAAGGGACCTGAGGACACTATATCAGATAACCAAGTCTCTATCCGGGAAGAGATCAACACAAGTGAAACCTATAAAAGACAGCCAAGGGAACCCAATTACCAAAGAAGAAAGACAGATTAAACAATGGGCGGACCACTTCAAAGGACTCTTGAACCGACCACCACCTACAACCCGTCCAGAAATACCAACAACAGCACGTACACAACTGCAAGTTGACACTAATCCTCCAACGAAAACTGAAGTCATGAATGCAATCAAGCTTCTGAAAGCTGGAAAAGCAGCTGGACCAGATGGAATACCCCCGGAAGCACTGAAAGCGGACCCAGAAACGACGGCAGATACGCTGACTCCATTATTGCAAAAGATCTGGAAAGAGGGAAAGGTGCCTACTGACTGGAGGAAAGGTTACCTGGTGAAACTACCAAAGAAGGGCGACCTGGGACTCTGCAAGAACTGGCGAGGAATCATGCTCCTGTCGACACCAAGTAAAATCCTGAGTCGCATCATCCTGGAGAGAATCAAGGATGCACTGGATACAGAACTCCGACCAGAACAAGCTGGATTCAGGAAAGGCAAATCATGTTCTGACCAAATTGCAACCCTACGCATTATCATCGAACAAAGCATGGAATGGCAATCAAATCTCTACTTCAACTTCATAGACTTTGAGAAGGCCTTCGACAGCGTTGACCGCGAAGTAATTTGGAAACTACTCGAGTACTACGGCGTACCCCAAATATTCATCAACCTTATTCAACAACTGTACGACAACAGCACATGTCAAGTGATCCACAACGGAAAACTCAGCGAAGCGTTTGCAGTAAACACAGGAGTCAGACAAGGGTGCTTATTATCACCAATGATATTCCTAATTGTGGTGGACTGGATTATGCGTCAGACAGTGGGAAACGAGAAGACAGGACAGATATCCTGGACCGACGTGAAGAACCTAGAAGACCTGGATTTTGCGGATGATTTATGTTTGATGTCACACAAAATCGAAGACTTACAAGCAAAAACCGACAAACTGGTCGAAGAAGCAGCAAAGACAGGACTCCAGGTGAACATAGACAAGACGGAGGTTATGAAAATAACCAACCAACAACAACAACAGCAGCAACATCCAGCGCCAATCACCATCAACGGGAGGAGGGATTTGAGAGAGGTTACTTCTTTCACTTATCTGGGGAGCATTGTCTCAACCACAGAAGGAACGGACGAGGATGTCAAATCGAGAATCGGGAAGGCGAGAAACACATTCATCAACCTGAAACCAATCTGGAAATCTTCGTCACTCAGAATCAACAACAAAATTCGGATTTTCAATACAAACGTGAAGTCAATTTTGCTTTACGGATCAGAAACTTGGCGAGTCACCAAGAATATTTTCAACAGGTTGCAGACCTTTATCAACAACTGTCTTCGCTCTGTACTCAAGATCAGATGGCCGGAAAGAATCACCAACAAGAAACTATGGGAACAAACAAAACAAGAACCAATCACCAAAGAACAAATATGCAGGAGAGAGTGGAGATGGATTGGACACTCGCTGAGGAGGCCGCTGGGTGACATCGCGCGTCAGGCCATAGCTCGAGTGGAACCCGAAAGGGAAGCAGCGAGTGGGACGTCTAAGGGTGACATGGAGGAGATCGTGTGAGGAGGAGATGAAACAGTATGGAATAACATGGACGCAAGTGAAAAGTACAGCAGAAGACAGAAGCAAGTGGATACGTGCAGTTGAAGCCCTATGTTCCACTAGGAACCCAAGGGAACAATAATAATAATAATAATAATCGCCAAGATGATCAGTTAATTTGGTTGAAACAAAATTAAACAATAATAAAATAACATTTCAGGGTTGTTTTTTTATTGTCAGGTCTAATGCGGTGTTTGTAGTGGTAGTGTGAGTAATCCTGCATAATACAAAATTTTAAGATGGTCATAATGGCGTTCACAACCAATGATCACTTCAAATGAAGAGATTTTCACTCCAGTTTCTCCTATCTCAGACGAGTCAGAAGAATTCAAATTAGCTATCGAGGTAGTTCAAACACTGATGAAAAAAAATGTACTGCGCGGTAATCCTTATGTAGGTCAGACAGTTATTGATTGAATATAGTAGAATGGTGTACAAATTTTCTATGACTTATTTTGGGTTCGATAACAGCCAAGATAGCTTTCTCCAGTCATTGAAGTTTATAGCACTACCGTACATCAATTGATATTTTGAAATAATAAAAATAACAGAGATTTGTGGTTCAATTGGATTTTTTGATGCTGTTGTGTTCTCTGAGCTTGAGAATTTAATTGGAATTGAAGATGTCTAAAAAAAATGAGCTCCGCGTTCACCTCAAAGAATACAACAACATGAAAAAACGAAGTACCCTGCTGGATTAGCACATAAAATGCAAACAACATTCCCGACCGGCAGCTGCCATGTGTGTAGGCTGTAGAATGCTCGCCAGCCACTGACATGGTCTAGGGTTCGATTCGCGGACACCCTTACCTCCCTTAGCCAGTTGTAAGCCTGACAAAGAGGGAAGGCTAGGCGTGAGGCTAGCAGCAGCCCCAATCCATAGAAGAAACACCAGTGCCACTGAAACTTCAAAGCTGTAACTTGAAACCCCGTGCTCCACTCGGAACGTAAAGGAATGAATGAACCACTATGTCGACACGTGATTGTCAGGGTTGTATACCACAATGACCTAACAAGCTACACTGGTTGGTCTCACCATACCAAAACGTTGTTTGGATAGCGTCTAGACAAAATGCAGTTACCGCTATGGTGTAGCAGTTTACACCATATCAAGGGTCTATAGATGATCGCACTGCTGCGGAATAAGGATGCATAAATGAAATTTATGAATTACCAAGTTGTTAGCTAGATAACTGACACTTTTATTATCTCCTGTTTGTAATCTGTAATCACAATACCTGGCACAATTTAAGCGCCAAGACGATGCGCCACACAAGAGTAGTAAAGCAACATATGGGAAAAATTAGGTAAAATAGGAAAAAGGATTTCATCAGGGAAAAAAGCAGTTATATTCGAAAAGACAAAACAGCATTCGTCAAACTGTTGTCAAGATGTAAAAAGAGAAGAAAATTGCAGTATGTTCTTCGCCATTGATTGAGATTTTCGGCCACATATCTAATAACGTCCTGAGCCACCAATTCGAACTATCTCTCAGGCCCCAACCAGGGAGTCATGATATTTTACCAACCAATGCTAACTCAACACAAATACCCTTCATCCCACAGCACCGCGTCACTAGGCTGACCACCTCTCTCTGCTTTCCCATCCAGTCCCAAGACTAATGAACAGAGAACATTACGGAAGCTTCTAGGATAACATTCGTAGCACGTTTTCAATCCATCGAATACGGTGTTTCCAAAAGACGGCACTCAATGAATGGTGATCTCTATCGTGTCCAAACACACGCTGTCAGACCTCAGAATTATTCACACGAATATACCGTCGAACGCAATGAATTCTACGGAGACAACGATGATTGAATACGAAGAGTCACCACAAATCCTATGCTCAGAGATGCTAGGTTTCGCAGACGTAGAGCAAGACTAAGCACGCCGATGCGTTGTAAACCCGATATCTCACAGCTAGGTTGACGTTATGACAGCACCAGAAGTGGCTACAAATGTCGTATGCCAACCTGGTTTTCGCTATACGGTTAGAAATGCCGTCCGTCATACTTCCGCCAGCACTCACACACAACCACTCAGATTCACGACCTTATCAGCAACTTTGAGCGATTCACCTGCAAGGTTGGATGCAGGTAAAGGCTCTTGCCAATCTTGTAACAGTACTTTGCAAAACACATACCGTACTTACAGTCACTGATCATCAACTGATTAAGTGCGATTTGGGCAGCCTGCATGCTATCGCAGAGTAAGACAATGCTGTCTGCATGCTCGAGGTCAAAAAAGGTTTTTCTCCAGGAAGCACCACCACCACGTGTGTATCTGGCCTCAAGCAGTTGTCCTCATGGGCTTTGTGGTCACAAAATGCAACACAAATAGGCTCCATCTGTTCCAGGTACACTAAGGAGAAATCACCTAACCACCACTGTGCTATGGGCAGCCGAGAAGTCGTAGCCACCCACTCACCCCCACAAACACACACTTAATGAAATTAAAAATAACACCACTTCATCATGGTGAAATACACACGAAAAGGAAAAGAGAGATAAGAAACGAATGAATTTTATTTATTTATTCAATTTTAAACAATCTCATATCATCATTTCATACTGGAGTATTTTTTTTCTTTTCGAATATCTGAAATAATAATAACAATAAAATTAAAAAACAACAACAACAACAACAGGAAGCAGAAGAAGAAGAAAGGGAACACGAGTAATTGAAATTTACATGTTAAATACCGAGGTTATTAATATGAAGGAATTTATCATCCTCGCTGTATATTTATATTTATATATAAAAGGCGTTAGATTTCGTTTTTTTTTGCATTAGTGTGAAATAATGAATGACATTGGCGTTATTTGTTAACAGGGGTTCCGTGGCGAAGGGGGAGGGAGGAGAAGAATGAAAACACAGCTAAAAACAATGAAAAGTTGTTGTTTTCCGTCGGTTTTTTTTTTTAAAAAACTTTTATATACTCATAAAAACAGTAGAAATAACGAGAAAGAGAGAGAGAGAGAGAAGGAAAGCAGAGAAAAACCCTAATACAAGAGGAGAGAGGTAGTGAAGTACTTTGTAGAGTTAGTTACCTGATGTAAAGCGCCTATAACGAACGCGCTTTCACACTGTGAATACACCAACGATTGACTACTAGTAGTAATTAATAGATGAAATCTGCTCACAGTTACGTCACACGTTACACTTACGCCATTTTGAAGTAGAGATAGAAATGTGCTTATTACTCACTCACTCAATCAGTCAGTTGGTCAGTGACTACTACTCAGCATTAAGTAAAAGATGCATAAAATAACTTATATAATAACTACAATGAATACAGCACATTATTAGCAAAGAGAATAAAAGTAATTTAGAAGAATAACACACAATTTAACCATTTGTCGTTCATTGTATACACGATGTCGCCGCCGCTGCTGATGGAAATGATGATGAAATGGAAAATAAAAACAAGATGAAAATAAATTTTGTTTCAAAAAAAAAAAGAAATTCAAACAAAACAGTGAAAACAGTGTGTGTGTTTGTGTGAGATAGAAAGAGTGAATGCTTAGAAATACCTTCGTCAACTGTTAACAACTGGTCACAGCTTTCTCATTATTATTATTATTGACAAGATTTAAATCGGCTAGGATAGAAGAAAAATCAGACAGACGTTGATAATCCTCATCCTCGTCATCATCATCTTCTTCGACATAATCTAAAAGAAAGTTGTTGTTGTTGTTCTGTGATAGATCATTTGTTGTATAACTTAATTTACGATTATGCTTATTATTATTATTACTGACATCACAAAGTGATTGATCCTCTGCATCATAATCAGATTGGGAGATGATAGTTGCCAAGTCGACAGAGTTCTGTTTCCAACGTTGAATATACTCGAGTTTAGGTGTTTTTTGATTTGGACTATTTGTTGACGATTTAGCCGACACTGGACTCTTATCCTCATCATTCATCTGACTTAATAACCAATTGGGTACCACTACTTGTGATGATTTTGACACTTGATAACAACCCGATGGGACAGTACGATCACGATCCTGTGCTATTGTAGTATTACTGAATGATGAAGAAAACGAGTTTTGATCATGGGGATTTGTGGTAGTAGTAGTTGTAGTAGTAGTCGCAGTAGCAGTGCTACTCAAGTGAGAGATAGTAGCACACGCTGGTGGTACTGGTCTACACGGAAGATCTGCAACTGAGTGAAGAGTACGCTGAGAATGATGATGACTGCATACATCTGCATTAACGACACCCATCATTTCTGTTCGTGACGACCGAGCGTTGTAATTACGCCGTTGTTTAGTGACTTCATTCGATGCACAATTAGCTGTCGTCAAATGAGGATCGAACTGTGTAAAGACGGGATTAGTAGTATACTGGGGTAGTTTAAGAGGACACGGAAGCATTTCAGGTATGACGGTCAAGTGAGTGACAAGAGCTTGCAGTGATGGCCATTCTTTGTCCAAGCCCTGTAAATTACAGCAAAAATTTAAATGAAGTATTAATTTTAAAGTGCACAGTAAAAAGTTTGTGAAAACCAGGGAGTTTTGGACTGTTGTTCAGTTCTAGTTACTTGGGACTCAACGGCAGTACGCACCCGCTGGGATTCGAACCCAAAACAAGTCTGTAGACCATTTAGCCATTGACATCCGACTCCTACTAATTTGTGATTTTAGCGTGACCGCCAACGAAAGTCATCGTGTTCAGTAATTGTCCTCACACCCTAACCCAGTGGGTGCGTACTGCTGGTCAAACCCAAACTAGGAAGAAACAGCTGTCCAGTACTTCCTGTTGGTTTTCACTGCTTCTCCGACTAATATCAATCCATGACCAAACTTGAAACAAATTAAATCCCTAAAATCTATGAAATAAACATTTTTTTCAATTGATATTTTTTCGTTGTATTATCGTTAAATAAGGAGGCATTCGGACATAATAAATCCCAAGGCTTAATACTTTGTGTCGATTGAATTTTATCGATTAGGGCGTTGCTTGCTAAAATGAATAACCCTTTTCGACAGTGCATTGTATTTAATAACAAATACCTGAGGATAGTCGGTATTATGACACCGCGATACCGAATTGTGGATCCGTTTAACTTGACTATAACCAAATTGAATTTATCTCGCATACTGAGGCGGGCACGAAAGTCAGACTGGAACAATGAACGACAACCTTTACTAGACAAAATACATTGCTGCATAATATTTACCAACCCCATAGAAATTTAAATCACAAACAAGACAAATCTGATTGGCTGTATGACATTGAAATCCCCCAGAAATTTAAGCCATGAATAAACGAATCAAAAATGTCGTCCAATAGGGTTATCATGTCAGCACATGCATAAATCATGACTTCAAGGCTAACACATAGACAGGCTTGTCCATCCTATCAGTTAATAATATACGTTTCCATCATATAGTAAGTTTATTTGAGATAAAAGGACACACCGACCACGACTGATTGCGCATACTCATATCATGGAACTCACACATAACTTATACTCTACTACAATGCCCAAATTTTATTCTTATATCACTGAGTCGGTAGGGTATGCTCTAGATTTAAGCATTGCTAACTCACAACTCAACTAGAAGAATAAACTGAGATCCAGTTTGATTGCCTATTCATCAAACAAGTCGACACTGGGAAGCAGGTGTATTTCAATTTGAAGAATATACAGTGGGTACACAATTTAAAGTACTGTGATCAATAAATCGCTTACTTAATCCTACTTCATGCCTGTTACATGACTGGATCTCAAATACCACCGGCTAGAAATTGATGCAGTTAAAGTAATCAGACCAAAACACCAAAAATTCAAGTGTAGAACTTGAGCACTGTTTTTTTTTCCTTCACGTTCCCCAGTGGAACATAGGGCTTCAAGCTAGTGGCTTGAAGTTTCTGTAGCAGTGTTTATTTTACAGGATGGGGTTGCTAGCCTCATGCCCAACCTTTCCTCTTCACCAGCATTATTTCTGGCTCAGCGAGGTTAAGGAGTGCATCGGCCGGGGATCGAACCCCAAACCATGTGCATGGTCGGCGAGCGTCCTAACCGCTATGCCACCGAGCACTGTGGTAGGACGTAATTTTCCATATTAGATAAGTTTATTTGAAATATTACAGTGATGCAGTATCAATATCTGGATCACAAGGTTTCGAGCACAAATGACTGCTCATAATCAAATCAGTTTAGTTACACGGCTTGATAACTTGCTTTATATATGCGTTTTTCTTTCTTCTCCTTGTTGTTTGTTGCCACTTTCTATATCTCCGTTGCATCATTTCGACTGTACGGTTTGTGTGGCGTTAAATCGATAAATAAAGACTCAGTGATTAACCTCTCTCTCCACCTGACGACTACATTACTTTTTAATTCTTTCATCCTATCCCACTCTAATTTGTGATTATATGCAAGTGAATGCAATGCAATGATCGAGCTTTTTCCTAGGGTATTTAACTTAACAGGGTCAGTCATTCTAGATGTAGTTAAAATTTCATGTTCTAATAATGTGATTGACCTCATTTACAGTCATTAATAATAATAATAATAGCTTTATTCCAAACAGTATTTGTGGTACAAGTATGGAATTTTCAGCGTTCATTACAATATTGCATCTAATTACCTCATAAATTTTATAAGATTTTAAAAACAAGAGCAACAACCAAAAAAATAGGTAAATAAAAAGAAATAAAAAAGGACAGCGTTGCATTCACATTTTAAACAATGCACCACAGGATATGAAATATAAAATTAGTGTGTAACAGAATATGTGAGCAACAATATAATAGTAAAAAAGAAAGGAGAACAAAAGCTAATGGGAACTATTTGTTAGAGTGCCGCAGTAAGTTGATCGTGTCATACCTAACGGATTTCTCATCACATAACAGTATTGTGAAGTTTTGTACTTGGTAGTCCTAGCATATAGCTGCTTCTAGTTCTACTAGATGAAATGCAAGGAGAGAGCTGCGTATATAGAGGATGCTCGGGGTCTGACAATATAGTATTCGCTAGTTTCTTACATGACATTATACGTCTATCCACAATGGTGTTAACCAGTTGGTTTAACGAAATCCCACTTGCCCTACTACCAGCAGCTTTTAGTGCCCTACGCAGCAAAGCAAAATCTTTCTTCAGTAGTCCAGGAAAGATTAATGGGGAGCAGTATTTGGTAAATTATGTTATTTTCCTAAACTGGATCTGTTAGGTCCTTGAGCCGACAAAGTTTACCTCTGAGAGAGAGAGAGTTGGTTGGTTTAAATGTCAACTTAATTCCATCCTCATTGAGAATTCTACATAAGGCCTCTGATATCCACTCTTTATACAGCAGTACCACAGGGTATTTGAATTCCATATTATTTTCCTTATTTTCATTAACAATCCTACTTTTTTATGGTTCTTTATAAATTCCTGAGTAAATTCTCGTGAGTAGTGAGTCGCTAGCAGTATTTTCTTTATTTGTTTAATTTAATTATTTGAATCTTCTGACTTAATAGTTAGGCTCTTTACCCAGTGATGTAGACATTTAACTAAACCTATCTTTACCGATTCTGGATGGAATGAATTATAGTCTAAGTATTATTTTAGAGTGTATCAGTTCCCTGAAAATGCTCATACCTAACCCACAACCTTGTTTTCGTTTTATGTTTTTTTTATTACAGCTTGATTCCACACCATATTTTTTGGTACAGGTATGGAATTTTCAGCATGTGACATCGGTAGCCCAAATTTTGCAGGCCAACCATAGATATCAATTGTGTGTCGGCAGGGGATCGAGTCCCGGACTATGTACATGATCGGCGAGAGTCATAGCCGCTGTGCCACCGACGCACTATAGTCTTGCAGGGCTAGCACACCTGGTTCCTTTTCTAACTCATTAGTGAATTGGATTCCGTCTACTATTGTTTGCGTCGGTGGCACAGTGGTTATGACTCTCGCCGACCATGCACATGGTCCGGGGTTCGATCTCCTGCCGGCGCACACCCGATATCTATGGTCGGCCTGAATTTGGGCTACCGATATCCATGCTGAAAATTCCATACTTGTACTGAAAATACGGTGTGGAATCAAGCTGTAAATCAAAAAATAAATAAATAAATAAATATGTGTGAACAAGTTGGAGGATATATTCAGATTTCAACACACGATGAACGTGTCATCCCACATATGACCAACATAACCTACCTATCTACGTAGGAGTAGGACTAAACATTCTAACAGCTTTATGTTCCCGACTAACTAACTGTCTGTAAGTATGGCCAAGAATGCCACAATAGCTATAGATAAACGTCATCAGTTGTTTATTTAGTCTAGATCTTAATTTCATCTTTCGATCATTAATTAAAGATGCAAGCCAATAAAGGTCAATGAAACAACATATAAAGTAAGGCTAATAATAATAATTACGAAATTCCTGATTTCATAATACAATACAAAATAGAAGTGAACACAATGAATATTAAACATGCAGCAGACAAAGCGTGTAGAGACTAGATCAAAGAAGTAAGAGAGAAAGAAAAGAAAATAAGCTCACCTTTAATCGAACACCTCTATTCGTTCTTTGTATTAAATAGTGTGTTATACCAATAGGATTATCCTTATTTGACACACGAACGGATAAAGCACAACAACCTGGATGAGTGGCACTATTACGCACTAGAAAGCTACCAATCTGAAATAAATGTGACGAAGAAGAAGGAGAAAAATAATGATGAGAATTAGGGAGGAGGAAGTGTGAAAGAAAAATATCCATTATTATGAAAATTCCATCACGGAATAATTTTATTTTTGATGATGGTGATGATGAAACGCACGATGATATTGGATGGTTGTCACTAAAGTGTTCTAGCGATGTCTATCTCCCAATTACTCCAAGGAAAATCCGTTGAGGGAAATCATATCATGCACGATTGATGTATTCATCAAAGTGATTGTAAGTTGAAAACCATTGATATTCCTGAAACCTGACCTATATATATCTAAAAGGAATCTGTTGTTGGACTTCAATTACCCTGGACTTCCTGCCTTAGTAACTTCTGGTTACAAGGTGAGCTACTAGACCATTAAGCTAATGGATCGAGTCCCAAACGTATCACCAAACACCTAACCTTATGGTTTTATGAAGGAGAGAAATCATACCCCCCCTACCACAACGCTATCCTGGAACACATGATCAAATATGGACACCAAGCTAACCCACAAACCAACTTCAGAGTAGTAGTCTACAGAATTCATGGAAATCTCACTACAGGGAGGAGTATGCATCAAACTTCTTCAGACCACTGAAGCAATAGCAATTCATCACATGTAGAATCCCGAACTCTGCATACAAAAAAAGTTTGTTCAGTCATTAAATCTACAATGGACACTGGATACATAATCTTTGTTTTTAGTTGTTTTATTTTCTTCCCTCATCCCTATCAAATTTCTACTCTTTATTACCAGTGTTGTTAATTTGACTCTCGTCAAACTCTACTTGAATTCTAAGCAATCCCGTCAATTATAATTCATTACTCAGTTTACTTATTTAATTTGATTTTAGTTTCTAACCGGATGAAGCTCTTTATGTTTCATAATTTGTTATCCAAAATTTACAGTTCTAATGACACACCTCTCAAAACATTCTTTTCGTTGTTAAGAAGGAAAACCACTATATAAATGCGAGTGCACAGCTAGAGCACTTAAATAATAACAGTAATCATTACCTCTTCTCTGGCAAGTAATTCAAATGCTATTTCTCTTGGTAACAGAGCTTGATACCATGGCGCTTGACTGAGTGAATAGCTATCACCATTATCGGTATTAAAACAACCATGAGGAGACTGTGAAGGTTGTTCTGGAGTTGGTGTAGGCGTAGCAGTTGGAGTTGGTGTTTCTGTTGACAGTGATGATGTTGACATTATAGATCCTGGTGTTGGTGTAGTCTGAAGATTATCACATCGACTGGAGGGGAAAGTTTGTTTTTTATGCGGTTCTTGGAAAGAGTGAATTCCAGAATCTGCTATAACATGAAGTGGATCATTAAAAGGTGAACTAGTGAAATTCTCATTGGGTCTGTATACATGACAATTTGCTTGCTGAATATCATTTTGGTTGTATCTGGTGAGATTTTTGAAGGGATACTGCGATTGAGACTGCGCAACGGTTTCTCCATGAAGATATGAATTTTCAGAAGAGTATTGTATACCGCCACTAAAATCTGATGGTGCAAACGTTTGTTGGACTGGTTTGTACATGTTAGGTTGAGGATTCCTTGTTGAAAAAATGCAGGAGTATAGATAAGAAAGAAAAACTGCGTCAATGATAAAATATACAAAAATCACCAACCAAAAACGTGTCAATAAGTAATAAGGAGGAGATAATGGATTGAGCTTCACAACATCAAGATCAAATGGATCAATCTTGCAATCCATCCTTTTGAATCAGACGACCGGTGTGAAAAGCTACGTTTATCTACTGAATGATAACGGCTGAAAGCACAACAGACCAATCAATAATGCTTATGCAAAATGAAGTATAACCTACTAAAGTAATACATTACTACCATGAAAAATTGTGGCAAGTAATCATACTACTTAGAAGTAGTATAAAATAAGTGGCGAAAAACGCACTTCTTATTGCATTGGCTGATAACAGATAATGATTCACACCGACCACGCGCTCACTACGTAGATATGGACACTGGAAGTGTATCATTTAATTTAGAAGTTAAAAGTTCCTAATAAACATTCAGATCCATGAAGAAATCTGTCAAAGAATACCGATATCATAACGGGGGCCTGCTTAAATCACTGGGCTACCAGCGTTTCCATCCATCAAAATGCCTAAGCTCTTCTGCATTTCTTATTGTTTTAATTATATAATTATAATGAATGATCAATACATGAACTCGCATGCATATTTAATTAGCTTTCAACGAACCGCTGCACATTTTAGAAGGAAATCAAGAAAAAATGTACAAAATTGGTTCTGTCTTCATATGCAACAACAGTGACATGGCGTACCTCAGATTATTACTTTACATGCAAATCCTTTACAAAGACAAAATACTTTGGAACGCTGAAAATGATGCACTATCTGTTCACATATTGCCTGAAATAAAGCCTTATTGTTATTGTTAAGCAGTTCCCCGTGCGAATTAATTAATACAAGGGTGTTAATGTATGAATATTCCGAGAGATGGAAAAAGAGGAGACGATTTAATGCAAACTCTGTAGATGACTACTACGAAACACCAATCCAGTGGCTACCAATTTTTGGGCGATATATCATTAAATGAAAATAATTTATGTTTGTAACGACAGAAGATAAGAGAAGTGGTAACGGACCATATTCATTAAGAAAAAATGCATCGTATATAAACATTTTTAATCACATTTAAAGTCGTCAGCTAGGTTAGCGGAAAATCGACGCCCAAGGTTAAATAATGGAACGAAAAGTCTGTCTGTTTTCGACACAGAACTTTGCACCGATGTGCAGCAGTTCAAGTCACCACACTCCCTCCATGTAGCACACAAAGCAAGAGGAGAAATGCATAATGGAGACAGTAAACAGAGATGTGAAACAAAGGAATAGTAATAACGAAGAAAAATACAGTTTCATTGGAAATCATAAGTCACAAGGAGTGGATGCATCGGCGCCATTGAGAACGATTTTGAGTCATATCACCAATTGTTTCCAACCATTGGTGTTTACCGTCCCGAGGACCCCAACCAGTCAGCTTATTTACACGTCCCTATGATGAAGCCATGTTTTCGTTTTACCACCATTGGCTCATTTCCAACCTGACCCTATGTCAGATAACATTGCCCGCCTGTCGAGGAAGGCGATAACTAGGCATACGTAACACATGTCCTAACCATCTCAGTCAATGTAATTTGACAGCCTCGTCGACTGATTTACTCTCCTTACCTAGCACTCAACCGATGCCTTACCCTATTACACCACTTCACACAGAAGATAGAACGCAGGCACTTATGATCAAAGACAGCTAACTGGGCTTTTCATGTCTTCCACTCTCAATGGCCAGGTCTCACAGCCATAAAGGAGGACAAAAAGTTGTCTTCAATGAGATTATCTCCAGACCAAAAAGTAAACTAAATCCAGATTTGAGAAATAAACACTCTTAACCCCCACCATAAAATGTTGATTTCAATTTTTGGCCACTTCCTATCACCACCCGCATCTATGTAGCACAGGTAATATGTTTACTTATTTGTGACTGCTACCGCAACTCAATACCCATTTATACTTCCACAATCAATACACAATAGAAAAAGAACTCGTAAGGTAAGTATTAACAGCTACTATGTCAGTTGATTTGAAAGGCAACAACAATTTACATCCTAATATCTTAGTAACATTAATGCAAACAACACACACAAAATGCTAAGATGAATTCTTTTATTGACCAGTAAGCTTATAATTGAAGTTATCTGGTGGATGGTGAATAGCCGAGGAATCCAGGTTGTGCACTTCGTCCAACTTGGGACTCGTCGTCTAGACGTACTTGCATTCCCCAGAGAGTGGTACCTATCGTTTCAAACGCCGGGGTGTTATCCACTAGACTAGCTGGGACACGAGAGCCAACTCATTGAGCAGAGGGTATCAATTAATATTTAATTTAATTTGGACTATCCCGTTGATAGACTAGACCGGCCTCCATTGACATATCGGCTCCTTGTGTGGATGCTTCTTCGACGACGTCTGAGGATTTACCCTTAAGTAATTCGGGTACATTTATAACTCCAGTACTAGTCGGCAACCAGCAAATTACCTCAGGTTAAATCCCCAGACATAGTTGAAGCATTCACACACACACACACACACAAAAAGCCTACATGTCAACAGAGGTCAAACACTTCGGTCCAATCAATCAATTAACGGAATGTCCTAATTAAACTAAATCAACCAATAGGCTGATACATGTAAACAAATAATTCCAGAGTTTCGCTCGGCGAATTGGTTTGAACTGAAGCCTCAAGGAAATTACTTATATATAGGGACACATCTTGTTTCTAAAATTCTTGTCCAATCATGCCTGAGTCATGAATAGTCAACAAAAACAAAATTGCATGAACTCTGATCAAGATTTGACCAGATTAGCTACACTCACTAGTCTTATTATAAGTCTGTTTTGTTATGGTTCTATAAAAAGTATGTACTTTTACACCAGACCTTAGTGACAATACTCAAATAAAGGTCATGGTCATGGCAATCTGAATTGGCCAAATATATGTATGATATACAATTATGTGTGTGGGTGAACAATTGTACGTCATGTGTTGGATTAATGTATTCGGGATATAACAGATTAGGCGTGAGAATTAATGATACACATAGCCATTTTTATTTATTAATGAAGACTTGTCATACGTCAGCTAACATCACGTCTATTCCAATCTTTTGGAATTCACCCATAGGTATGTAGGGCTTCTCTGCAGTCGGTCTTCTACAGAAAGGCTATAATTCACTGTTGCGAAACCATCCGATTAAACTATGATGAGAATTCGAATACCACTCATATCGCCTACCAGTGCTAACTAGTAGCTAGTCAGATTGAGGTGATTTTAAACACCGGACAGCCGTTCCACTCTTTTAAGGCCAGGCTTATTACCAAATTGTCAACCCATTTTGCATATTGTGAATTTGATTCACATGAATAAGTTGTTTTTTACCATTATCCTTTTTAATAATAATAAGGGGAATCACAATTTCTGTTTAGTGAAGGAATATTCCTCTTCGTCCGATTTTATTTTTAACGTGTACTCAGTCTTATTGACGTTACAGAAAAAGGCATTAAGTGGCATTAGAATTCGCTCAGTCGATAGAAATAAAGAAAACATGATTTTTGAGGGGAAAGAATTGAAGTGGATGAATTACAAAACTTCTGAAGATTATTATTATTATAGCTTGAAACCACACGGTACTTTTTGTACAAGTATGGAATCTTCAGCATGTGATATCGGTAGCCCAAATTTCACAGGCTTATCATTGATATCAGGTGTGCGTCGGCAGGGGATCGAAACCCGGACCATGTGCATGGTCGGCGAGAGTCCTAACCACTGTGCCACCGAGTGTTATTTAAAAAAGTAAGAGTACAATGATGGTAACAATAAAGACAGTGAAGGTGAAGTGAAGTGGAATGAATTCAAATGGTAAAACAGAACAAAATAAAAGAACATTACTATGACCAAGGTAAAGAAACAGGGTTGAAAGAAAACGTTTTTGAATGAACAGTTTCGGTGTTTGTCCAGGTATAACCAGAGATTCAGCTAACCATAAGTGAAGAAAACGTGAACTTCCAGAGTGATTGAATTTGACTCTGTAGATAACTTTAAAGGACAAATCGTGTGAAGTTAAATGACCTGACTCAGGAAGGTATTCAAAAATGGAAGACCTCGTCATCCTATGCTTGCGTTTCATCAAACAAACAGAGTAGTATTCAGAGATAGGGGTTTCCCGAGAACACGCTAGCTTATAACATCCAATGCAATCAGCTACACAGCAGCATATGTGGAAGAAAAGATGTGCATAGAGGTTGTTCACCTAATCTAAAAATCTTAATACCAATTCACCTATCTACTAATCTTTTAAGAACTTCAATTTTATCTCCTTAAAAACCATGTTAGTTATCTTTAGGCTTATCATATGTATATTTGTGACATGTGCTACTGACAAGATTTATCGGTAGCATATAAACAGACATTCATCGGCACAAAATATCAAATAACGGATAGATTTAACGTCAAAGAGAGGAAAGGAACCCGTATTGTGGTGAAACATGGGATGTATAAAGTCCCTATATGTGAATATCAAATTACAAATAAACATTCCGTTACTAACCAAGCTCGTGTTCATCCGTTACACGTAGTGTCGCTGCCTGCGAACAAATGAAGATCCAATGGCACACAGCTCTCGAAGAACGAGAAATGCGGAGCTTCTTGCGCGACTTTGAGGCCGTTGTGGAGTTGGTGGGCGTACGGGATCAGACGGCAAATGCGGTCGTGCTGGAGAAGGCTACTTAGACGTCGGGCAAAGGCGGCCTACGACAGCGTGGAGTGGACAGGTGGGAAGGCTGACTGGAAGTTTTTGGTTGGACGGTTAATGGAGGAATTCGACAGCCCGATGGATAGACAAGTGACAACGCAGCAGCTCCGTACCACGAAGCTACGACCTGAAGAAAACCCATCAGTGTTGGTGCTGAAGAATCTACTTTATCCCACACTCTTCACATTGTATGAAGAGTCAAAGTCACAGTTATTGACTTTCCACTTCATTGAGTGTTCCAGACCACATATCTCAGTAACTACAGTTGGTCAACGCTGAACAACCTATGAAGATTGGTGAGCTAGCACAGTCGACCAGACAGCTGTTGAGCATAACGGTAGCCGCAACAGAGCCACCGAAAATGAACTGGTACGAACAAGAAATTGCAGGTTTGCAACAAGAAGCAAAGGCGCTAAGAATGCATATCCGAAGAGACAAATGCTTTGAATGTGGCAAAAAACGGGACGACACTGGAGGAAATACTGCCCAGAAAGACTAGAAGTAATAGCGGTAATCCAGAGGGGGGGGGCAATATATTCCCGGTTGCCAATAAATTACCAAGATGGTTTATGCTTAACAGATGTTGAAGTAGCAGTCTCATTTGTATATGCGAATCTATTTCAAAATGTCAGAGAGTGTTCACTGGTAGTTCATACAGTAGAAAGCTATAGGGTAAAAGTCACAGGTATGTCCGACTGCAACGTTTACATTAGCGGTTGAAAAGTAACGTTTCCATTGTACAGCGAACTATCCTGGTAACAAGACCAAATGTAACGGAAGAACACAAGCTAGGTTGGTAACAGAATGTTTATTTGGAATTTGATATACCCGTATTGGGAAATTATGTATACTACATATTAAAGTCGTCATATGCACAGATCTTCCGTGTTGTGCTACTTCTGCCCTTCCTACTGTACTTAGCATGTTTCGCCACAATACTGGTTCATTTCCTCGCTTTGATGTCAAATCTATCTCTCTGCTGCTTGCTATTTTTGTGCCAATGACCGTCTCTTTATATACTACTGATAAATCCTGTCAGTAGAACACGCCTCATAATGACAGGGTAATTTTAGTGCCACTTATTGCCTTTTTCTCGTACAGCTTGTAAATACAGTCGATGAAGAGGAATATTTCTTATCAATGAATAAATAAGAAGGTTTCGTTTGTGATATCCTTTTTTAATAAAATACGAAAAGAAACAACTTTTAAAAGACAATAAATAATTAATGTTAGTTACTTCTCTTACCTTAAATTCTCCACCATTTGCTGATGTTTGAAATGATTTGAATGACAAGGCACATCAGGATTACCAGTGAATAGATTATTATTAGTATCTCTATAGGATGACAGAAACTGCGCGTCTTGATGCTTTGATGGCTGAATTTCTTTTGGACTATTATTTGAGTCATATGAAGCGGCTTTCATTACAGCTTCTATTGATTCAACAATTTCACGATCTTCATCCTTATCTAATTCATAACATATACCACCACCTTCTGGTGGTTGTTGACTGGAAGATGATAAATTAGGCGAAAAATTCTTTGAATTAAAGTGTTCGTGACCTCGTCGAAGTGAATGCATTCTATAGGGAATGTTAAAAAAAAGAAGGGAACACAAAACAGTGTTGATGAATTATCAGCTGGTTATACTTACTGCTCAAGAGTGCGTCGGTGGCACAGCGGTTAGGACGCTTGCCGACCATGTACATGGTCCGGGGTTCGATCCTCGGCCGACGCACTCCTTTACCTCGCTTAGCTAGTAATAAGACTGGTAAGGAGGGAAGGTTGGTCATGAAGCTAGCAACCCCATCCTGTAAAAATAAACACTGCTACAGAAACTTCAAGCCTCTAGCTTGAAGCCCTATGTTCCACTGGGAACGTGAAGGAAAAAAAATACTGCTCAAGTGTTTTGCACCGTCTAAGTGCAAAGTGCTGTTACAAGTATGATTGACAGGAGTCTGTGTCTCACTCTTACAGGTGAACCGCTTGAAGTTGTCGACAAGTCCATGCATCTCTAGGTGGTTTTGTGAGATGCTGGTGAGGGTGTGACGGATGAGATCTCTATCTGTATAGTGAAAGCTAAGGTGGCAGACGCAAATCCGAGTCACCTTTGGTGTCGTAGCAGCGTCAGTCTGGCTGTCAAAAATCAATTCTAGCCTTCATACTGTGTTCCTTCCACGTCTCCCATGTATCACCGCAACGCTGTAACACTTGCTTTCTCTGACATCAAATCTACCTCCCTGCTTTTTCATGTTTTTATGGCGACGAACATCTCCTTACATATACATACTACTGATAAATCTTGTGCGATGGTCGCACAGCGGTAGAATGCTCGTCAATCACGCATGTGGTTCGGGGTTCGATCCTCGGCCACCGACGCACTCCTTTACCTCGCTAAGCCACTAATAAGACTGGTAAAGAGGGAAGGTAGGAAATGAGGATAGCAACCCCATCCTGTAAAAATAAACACCACTGCTACCGAAAATTCAAAGCTCCAGCTTGAAGACCTGTGTTCCACTGAGAACGTAAAGGAATGAAAAGAAAGAAAAACGGATAAATCTTATCAGTAGCACACGTCACACGACAACCAAGAAGTGAAACAGACAAAGAGAACCACAGTGATCAGAGTAAATATACCAAATTCATTTGGCGGATCGAATTTTGCTGATAATAAGAACTTTAACCATCATCCTACTGATTATTAGGAAGTGATCAATCGATGCTAATAGTTCACTTTTATGTGGACGTAATCACGGCACTGGATGATTAGTCCAGCGCTGTTTGCAGAAGTGAAAAACCAGTCACATATTTGAGTCTTTGAGACAGCGCACGAGTTGTGTGAGGAAACTATATCCAGACAAATATGTAAAGCAGTATACACATATAATCTTTGATTGAACACTAGGTAATAAGTAGCTAGTGTCATGAGTTTCTAGTCCATTGTTTGGTGCAAACTGGATTCTGTCGGTGAAGTTTGCAATGTGGTCACCACCATCCCGGGTGGCTCACCATCAAAGGTAGGTGCGCTCTGAATTGTTATTACTAGATGGTTGAAGGTAATCGGCAGGAAGCCTTGTTTAACACTTTGATTGCAGAGCTTACCGGTAAGGGGGTCGAATCTCAGAGGGGAGAGAGAGAGTGTCCATTGGCGATTGCAGATACACCTTGTTGACTGGTGGCGTGCCAACAACAAGCACGAAACCCAGGCCAAGGAAGACTTCCTGCCGATTACCTGTAACCATCTAATAGCATACCCCAAATATTCATCAACCTTATTCATCAGCTCTACGACAACGACACATGTCAAGTGATCCACAACGGAAAACTCAGCGAAGCGTTTGGAGTAAACACAGGAGTCAGACAAGGCTACTTATTATCACCAATGATATTCCTAATTGTCGTGGACTGGACTATGCGTCAGACAGTGGGAAACGAGAAGACAGGGATATCCTGGACCAACGTGAAGAATCTAGAAGACCTAGATTTCGCGCGTGGATGATTTATGTTTGATGTCACACAAAATCGAAGACATACAAGCGAAAACCAACAAACTGGTTGAAGAAGCAGTAAAGACAGGACTGCAGGTGAACATAAACAAGACGGATATTATGAAAATAGCCAAACAACAAAAACAGCAGCAAAATTCAGCACCAATCACCATCAACGGGAGGGATTTGAAAGAGGTTACTTCATTCACTTACTTATCTAGGGAGCATTGTCTCAACTACAGGACGAGGAGAGGACGAGGATGTCAAATCGAGAATCCGGAAGGCGAGAAACACATTCATCAACCTGAAACCAATCTGGAAATCTTTGTCACTCAGCCTGCATCAACAACAAAATTCGGATTTTCAATACAAACGTCAAGTCAGTTTTGCCAGACGGATCAGAAACTTGGCGGGTCACAAAGAATATTTCCAACAGCCTGTTGCACAACATTTATCAACAACTGTCTTCGCTCTATACTGAAGATGAGATGGCCGGAAAGAATCACCAACAAGAAACTATGGGAACAAACAAAACAAGAACCAATCGCTCAACAAATGTGCAGGAGAAAGTGGAGATGGATTGGACACTCACTGAGGAGGCCGCTGGGTGACATCGCGCGTCAGGCCATAGCTCGAGTGGAACCCGAAAGGGAAGCGGCGAGTGGGACGTCCAAGGATGACATGGAGGAGATCGTATGAAGAGGAGCTGAAACAGTATGGACTTACATGGATGCAGGTGGAGAGTACAGCAGAAGACAGAAGCAAGTGGAGACGTGCAGTTGAAGCCCTATGTTCCACTAGGAACCCAAGGGAACAATAATATAATAATAATAATCTTATAGTATATTTATATACATATATATGAATCACAAAAAGAGCAGGTATTTCATACACTCACTCTAGGCAAAACGCATATTCAGACAGATATTATCATACTTTAACTATACACAAATGAATAAGAACTTTATTATTATTATTATTACCATTACTATTACCAGCAAATACATTGATGATGAATATGAATTAATTAAAAACAATAATCGTCTTAGCCAGACAACATATTGATTGAGGCAATTATAGCAAAGATAAATGTGATAAGCACACAAGGGAATGAAGAAATGAGGGAAAAAAAGAAGAAGAAAAAAGCAAACGCCTAGCCAGGAATGGGTGGGTGGCTAGGTGGGTTAATTAATTCATCGTTTGGTGCTAGAGAGTATTAGTCATAATGTAAAACACCCTAAGAGGATGCAGCAAGTCAACATCAACAAATAGTGTAAATATAAAATGTATCAAGAGGAAAATACTCCCATTAAAATAAATAACAATCTAGTTAAGAATTCCATCGTAAATCAAGAACTAAATGAATAGTATTCACATGTTGTTATTACTTTTTATTGAGGGTTTTTACTTAAAATTTCCACGGAATAAACCACATGAATCGTAGTCTAATTTGTTTGGAAAAAATGCAGGAAAAACTAGTTTTAAACTATCGATAATTATGCAGTGCTTATGAGTGTGGTTTTATTGCATATCCCTGCTAATTGTAGCGCCATATCCAGTTGCTATGGTGCTTAAATGACAAGTTACATCTTTTGTATGCTTTTAAAAAACGAAATTTTGCATTCAAAACAAAAAAGTTTTTCTTTCTAGTGTACATATTGTCGGTGGCATCATATTCTAGAACTGCATTACATCGACTGAACTTTCCTCAGAATATCTGGCTTGATCATGATGATATCTGTGCAATGTTGTAACTGATTACAGGAAGCAGTAGGTTCGAAAGTTAAACGTGTATTATTGAATTCTTTAGTTAAAACACAGTTTTTTCGTTCCGCGAAGAAATTTCTTTTCAACGACTTCAAGCTGTACAGTCGTATTTATATTACAAAAAAGGTTATTAAGTGGCACTAAATAATTGCTCAGTCAATATACATATATATGTGATAAGAATAATGATAATTAAAATGTTATAAGGGGTAGAGTTGAAGTGTATAAATTACAAAACTATTAAAGATTGTTTTATAAGTGAATTGATATCGAAAAATTTTTTTTAAATGTCAAGTGTTGTCTAAAAATTTTAAAATTAGAAGTACGATTACGATAAGAATGAAGATGTGAAGTGAAGTGGAAAGAATTCAAGCGGTAAAATAAAAACTAGAAAGAACATTACTATGACCAAGGTAAAGAAAGGGGCTTGACAAAACGTTTTTGAACACATAATTTAGGTTTCTGTTCATGTAAAGCTACAGCTTCGTCAATGCATTAGTGAAGAAAAAGTAAACTTTTGGAGCGATTCGATTTTGCCATGTAGATAACCCTGAAGGATGAATCACGTGGGGCTGAATGACCAGACTCTAACAGGTGATGACAAATAGACGACTTCGCAGTTCTACGTTCGCCTTTCAATAACCAAACCGGATAGTGTTTAGCTACACGTTTCCGGAGATTACGCTTAAAACGTTCAACATAATCAGCTCCACAAGAGCAGGTAAAAGAGTAAATGCACATAGATGTGGACATAAGCGGTAATCTATCCTTGACGCATTGTCCAATCATATTTCGGCTGGTAAAAACTATTTGTAAGTCAGCTGCAGGAAAAGTACGTTTATCCACTTCAACTCTACCCCTTATAACATTTTAATTATCGTTATTCTTATCATATATATATATATATATTATTAGTGCCACTTAATTACCTTTTCTGTGATATAAATACGACCGTACAGCTTGAAAATGAAGTCGTTGAAAAGAAATTTCTTCGTTGAACAAAAAAAACTGTGTTTTCACTTATGAATAAATGGGTATTTTTCGTGAATTCTTCAGTTCATGAAAAATCCCCATTCGAACATTAAACGAGAGAAGACCATTAGTTCAGCGAAGAGTTCCTTTATCAGCGAACTCATTTTCACAGCTGCACAATCGCAAATATATATATATATATATATATAAATTTGCGGTTGTCACAAACGATTCTTATAGAAGAGTTACGTAACAAGATGAATAGTCTGATGAAAGAGTTGTGCTCAAGGTGAACATGGAAACAAAATAAAATACGGGACTACGTAAAAGTTTTAAACGAATATAAGAGTTTTAAATACTTAGAAAAACAAGCAAAAAGAAGATACTTTATGTGAACCTCAACTTCATAGGCGACCTACTCAGTGATATCCTTAAGAGGAGAATTTCCACTTCTTTGAGAAGAACTATCTTCACGGCAACATTGAGAGTAGCGATATCCAGTCGCCTGCTGATTTGCACAAGCCCAAAGGACAAGATCTCGCACCTGACCATTTCTATGTATGTATATTAGTTCACCTGTTGCTGTGGCACCAGGTACATCGGTCGTTCGATGCGCATCCTGTCGAAAATGTTCAACGAACACTACCCAGCGGGGCTGCAGAAAGGAAGTAGTGACCTTATGAGGAGTGTGACATCTCGTCACCACTGGTCATTCTATCCTTCAGAGTAATCTACAAAGTGAAGAACAACGTGCCAAAGACAATGCGTTTCCATTTTTTTTTTGTATTGCAGAAGCTCTAGCTATTCAGTTAGAAGAACCAGAACTATGCATTCAAACGAAAATTATTAAAAAGACAATCGCAGCGAAGAAAATTTTCTTTTCGACGAAGTCATCAACTAGGCTGCACATTTGTGTATTTAAATTAAATGTGTGAGGAAGTTCCAGAATTATTTCCCGTCAGAGGTCAGATTAATAAAATTACTAAGTGTAATAAACAGAAGGTAGGGTAGTGAGTGGCACTATTCTAGAAATATTTCAGGTCAAAGGTCAAATTAAAAATTCCAATTTGTAATAATCAGGACTATAATTACTGGAAAACCCGTCAGTTTGTATAGCTACGGGTTAAGAAAGTTATTCAGACACTTCTACTATCATGGTAACGACCCTGTTTATCTGACTTGACTTTTGCATGTCTTTCTAACTACTTAAAAATCTGATATTCGTTTAAAACTCTTACGTAATCCCGTAATTTATTTTGCTCCCATATTCAACCTGAGCACAACTCTTTCATAGAACTATTCATGTTGTTACACAACTCTTCTTTAATAATTGTTTGTGACAACTCATCATTTTTGTTACTACCCTCTTATATCAACATCGGATTCCTCTGATTACTTTTTGTATTACATAACTCCACCGAAAACTTACTAATCGTATTTTGGTTTGACAAAGTTAATGTACACACACACATACAAAACAACCACATATATTTGCGATTGTACAGCTGTGAAAATGAGTTCGCCGAAAAGAGACTCTTCGCTGAACTACTGGTCTTGTCTCTACTATTGAATTTTCATAAAATCAGGCTGGTATGTTTTAAACTATTTATTGAGAAGCTCTATTAGCCATCGGATAGAAGTGTCGACACTCCAGAAAAAGGATATATCATATAGTCACCCTGTGTTTATGAATACGTGGTATTCAATGTGCACGTTACAGTTTAACACTTGGTTTTTGCAATTACTGCTACTTGGGAATTGTCACATGAAAACAACCACAATGGAGAGTTATCAAAAAATTTCAATATTTGCTGCAGAATTCCAATTTTTAGGATTGACTGCACCAATGACAATGATATTGAGACATATCACCAATTATGTCCACGGATTGGGTTCTTACAATCCTGAGGACCCCAACCAAATAGTGTACACCTCCCCACGTGACTGACGGCTCCAACTAACTGTTAATAATTTCACAGACTGATCGCAAGTTTTGGTTCGACCAGCAACTAGCTCTTGTCAAACCTGACCTTACGTCAGCTAACATTCCTTTTCGAGGAAGGCGATGGGGTAGGGATGCATAACCCATGTCCTAATCATTTCAGTAGATGTAACTTCACAATCTTATGGAGTGACTTCCTATTCGACGCATAACCTCAATATTGCTCACCATTTTACACAACTCACTTGACAAAGGAGAGAAAGCAAACATCTGTGGTCAAAGGTAGTTACCCCCTTTTCATATTTTCCACTTTCACTGGCCATGTCCCACGGAGACATAGAGGAGGATGGAGCGAACTGCTGCTGCGCACTACACACACACACACACACATACATCTTTTGATCGATAGTCGCAGGAAGCTTTTGTATCCGAGCTGAGACTTCGTTAGCTAGCAATCAGTCTATTAAGGGTAATACAACTTCTCAAATAAGTGAAGTGGTCAACACGGCCTACCATTTCAAGTACTTTTCTTCAACTATCCCCAAGAGGTATATATTATAATAACAAGAAGTTCACTACCCTACCTAGTTCCTAATTCCTTCATACGATCCTGTTTGGTTGTAGACTACATAGAAAGTGCCATATGTAGGAATCAATAGAAAACCCAGCAGACACTGTATTGAATAAAGTTGTTGAATCTACAGAGGACCATTTCTAGGTGAGTCTAAGTGAGGTTTAAATTAATACCAAAGAAGTTCCCTACAAGGGGAATTAATTATAAATTGGGGATATGAAGGTGTTAATTAATGGCAGTATACTGAGATAAATAAATATAAAATTTAGAAGTCAATTAAATTTTAATTATCTAAAGTCATAATTATGAATTTCGCGTTCATCATACTCTAATAGAGTAGTGCGCTAAGGAAACGGAGACATCCACACTTCACTCATGACGGAGCTCATAAATGCACGTGATTCTTAATGAAAATACTGGAATCATCAGCAACAAAGGGGATATTTCCAAAAGTGTTATTAGAACTGTATTTCTTAGGTAAAAAACTACGTGATATAAAGGGCGTTAATCGGGTAGAAACTAGGACAAAATTATATAAGTAAGTTGAGTTAAGTAATATAATTGATGAGATTGAGAAGAATTCAACTAGAATTTGACGAGAGTCAAATTAAAAACACTCGTACTAAGGAGGTGAAATTTGATAGGCGATGAGCGAAGAAAATAATACAACTAAAAACTACAAAAAGGAAAGATTATGTATCCAGTGTTAAGACAGATCATGTCCATTGTAGGTTTAATGACTGAACAAACTTCTTTTGTATACAGAGTTCAGGATTTCACATATGATGAATTGTTATCGCTTCAGTGGTCTGAAGAAGTTTGATGCATACTCCTGTAGCGAGATTTCCATGTATTCTGTAGACTACTACTCTGAAGTTGGTTTGTGGGTTAGCTTGGTGTCCAGGTTCGATCAGGTGTTCCAGGATAGGGTCGTGGCAGGGGGGGGGGGCATGATTTTTCTCCTCTATAAAACCATGAGCTTAGGTGTTGATGACACGTTTGGATAGCAAAGGCTAGTTATGAACCCACGTGCATACCCAGCTGCACACGAGCAGGTGAATTGACAGATGCACATCGATGAAGCAGGCCAACAGTGGTAGCTTATTCCTCACGTTCATGTGAATCATTGGTTTCAAAGAGAAGGTTAGTCGAAGTTCACTCACCACGAAGGTTTTCTTCAATGAGTGGATCAGACAGGCGGTTTCTCAATATTTCTGCCAATGAGTCTCCATTGAACTGTAGATTCGAGTGGAGACGTCTTTTAGGAGGAGAAAGTGTGGGTGGTTTTATTGGTTCAGGCTTCATGGATTTTCTGATGAAACGTTCTGAGTAGCCATTTTCGAGGGGAATTCTTTTCCGAATGTTTTACATTAGGCAATTTGTTATTAAAAATTTACAATTCTAATGATGCATTCCTGGAAATATTCCCCTTGTTGCTTCTAAAATTCACTATATATATATATATATATATATATATATATATATATATATATGCGTTCGTACAGCTTAAGAATGATATCGTTGAAAGGAGTAGCTCTTCGCTGAACGTCTTTTTTATGTGATTCAATGGGATTTTTTAAAAAGCTAAATTACTTGAGTTTTATATGCCTGATAAAAAGCATAGACACAATCTACAGAAGACAAACATTAATGAAATATTAAACAGTAGTATGATTTCAGTAGTATCAAGAGAGAAAAGGGTATATAAATGAAACGGGCAAATACAAATGGACTAATTCTCAGCATAAGTAACAAGAAGAAAGAAGGGTCATAAGATTAAAAGTAGTACAGTAAATTATGCGTATCGTTGTGCTAAGTTTTTAATTGTTAGTGTCTATGGGGTTCCCAATAAGTTTCCAAATCAATATTTCTAGAATTTCAATAGGGAAGCGCCTCCGTTATGCCGGAAGCTAACAACAAGATCAACATTCAGTTACTTTTATGAATATTCATGAAACGCTACTCTTATTGAATTGTACTCATTCAAAAGTGATGCACTGACACACAAGTACACAATGACTATTTTTTTCCCAATGTGACTTATCTAAAAATAAGGCCTGCGAGATACAACCGATCCAGATCGGTTACCATTTTGAGAAGCGATAAACTGTGTGTGAATTGCCGATTATATTATTATTATTATTACTGTTCCCTTGGGTTCCGAGTGTAACATATGCCTTCAACAACACATCTCCACTTTGTTCTATTCTCTGCGGTTCTCTTCAGGTAGCCTCATGATTACCCATATTCCCCCCCCCCATATAATCTGCTCCATGTCACCCTCGGACGACCCACTCGTCATTCCCCACTCGAGCGATGGCCTGGCGCGTGATGTCATTTGAGGATCTACTCAGCGTGTGTCCAATCCATCTTCACTTTGTTCTACATATTTTTTGAGTAATAGGTTTTTTGGTTGGTTTGTTCCCAGAATTCCTTGTCGCTAATTCGCTCTGTCCTGCCAGCTGGCCTTCAGTATGGAGTTAGTGCAGGTGGTAGCTGTTGATAAAAGTTAGCAGCCTTTAGGAAGTACTTTCGTGACGCTTTGGTCAAGTTTCTGAACTATGCAGAAGATTAATATATGTGTAAAACTTGGGCACTGTGGTAGTAAGTAATTCCATATTAGTTTGTTTATTAGGTATATCACCTATACCTAATAAACAAACTAATATGGTATGCAGAAGATTCTCAAACTGATTTCAGAGTGATGCAGGTCTACTTTTCCTTTCCGATTCTGGCTGGCTTTGTCACCCATATTCGTGCAGTGGTCTGTAGTTGACACAATGCTTCTTAAATAAGGAAGACGGTGACCTTTTTCAAATTCCTTTCAATGATAGTAATTCGTGCTGATTGTTATTGTTGGTCGGTAGGTATCTGCATCACCCTCGTCATCTCCATGTCTACTTGAAGTTCGATCTTCGCTGGCTGCTTCTTTCGCCAGTTTGTTGGTTTCCAACTATAATTCTTCGAATTTGTGTGACATTAGAAATACATTGTCCTTGAAGTCCAGACCTCCTAGAGTCTTCTTGTCTGTTGAGCGCATTCCTGTCTTTTCGCTCCCCACAGTCTAACGTATAATCCAGTCCACCACAATTAAGAATATCATCGGTGATAATAGACAACCTTGTCTTACTTCTGTATTTACTTCAAATGCCTCGCTGAGTTTTTCGTTTTGGACCACCTGGCACGTGCCATCATGAAGTGCAGATTAGTACACGATTAAACAGTTCAGTGTCTGCTACAAGACTTTAACAGTGTTACCGCCCACCAACCAAGTGAAGACTCGTGGACTGAAATTTGAGCTAGTAACTATTGTGCAGCTTCGATCGGTGGCATTGAAGTAGACGGTTGAAACTAAGTCGATCCGGCTTGTAAATAACTACCTAAATGTGTCTAACCAAACAAGCACAGTAACTCTACAACAAGGCTACCAAACAATTTTCTATTATACTTGTAATGTCTACAGAGGAAAGATAGATAGGACAGAACTTGAAAATAAAAGTATAGGCCTCAATGGATATAGAAATAATACTGTCGTTGCCGGGACAAGTCGTCTTGTGATAATCACAGAGGGATTAGCTTGACTAATATAGTATCTAAAATCCTAGGCTCAATAATACTGCGTAGACTAAGTGGTGCTCGGGAGACACAAACACGAGAAAACCAGGCAGGTTTTAGGCCAGGTAGAGGGTGTATTGATCACATCTTCACCCTTCGACAGATTCTAGAACATAGGCATTCCTACCGGCGTCCGACAATCATTATATTTCTTGACCTAAAGGCGGCTTTCGATTCTGTCGACCGGGAGGTTCTCTGGCGATGCTTGGCTGTAAAGGGAATGCCAAGAAAATACATTGCACTGATTAGGGCACTCTACTCATACTCATGCAGCCAGGTGAGGGCTTACGGCGAGTTGTCATCTGAAGTGGTGACGACTAGTGGTGTCCGTCAAGGATGCCCACTATCCCCATTTCTATTCAATTTCATCATAGACGTACTAATGGATTTAACCCTATCACACTTCAGCGACTCAGGGATTGACTTGCTACCAGGGAATAATCTCGTTGACTTAGAATATGCGGACGATATAGTCCTTCTAGGCGAGGACTCTGACAAAATGCAGAGTCTAGTGAACACCCTGAGCAACAATCTCCGTATGTTTGGCATGCGATTCGCCCCTGTAAGATGATGCTGCAGGATTGGGCCTCATCGACCCCTAGATTAGAAATAGGAAGTGAAGTGGTAGAACACGTTGACCGCTTCAATTACTTGGGAAGTACCATCAGCCCCAACGGGTTGATCTCAGACGAAATTTTAGCACGAATACAGAGGGCTAGGTTGGCATTCGCCAGTTTTCGCCGTCTCTGGCGTAGACGCGGTATCCGACTATCGACCAAAGGGCGTGTGTACTGCTCAACAGTCCGCTCCGTCCTCCTTTATGGCTGTGAGACCTGGCCATTGAGAGCAGAAGACATGAACAGATTAGCTGTCTTCGATCATAGGTGTCTGCGTTCTATCTCCCGCGTGAAGTGGTATAATAAGGTGAGCAATATTGAGGTTAGGCGTCGAGTGCTAGGTAAGGCGGGGAAATCAATCGACGAAACGGTGAAATTACTTCGACTGAGATGGTTAGGACATGTGTTACGTATGCCTAGTCATCGCCTTCCTCGACGGGCAATGTTAGCTGATATAGGGCCAGGCTGGAAAAGAGCTAGCGGCGGTCAAACCAAAACATGGCACCAATCAATGAAATCTACAACAGTTAATCTAAGCCACGTAGGAAGATGTAGACTTCCTGGTTGGGGTCCTCGGGACGGTAAAAACCAATGGTTGGAAACAATTGGTGACATGGCTCAAAATCGTTCTCAGTGGCGCAGATGCATCCACTCCTTGTGACTTATGATTTCCGATGAAACTGTTTTGTTCTCCGTTATTACTATTCCTTTGTCTCACACCTCTGTGTACTGTCTATATTATGCATTTCTTCTACTTCCTCCTCTTGCGTTGCGTGCTACATAGATTGTGGCGACTTGAACTGCCGCACTTATGTGCAAAGTTCTATGTCGAAAACCGACCGACCGACCGTCGTTGCCGATGAGAAATCAATAAATATTCAGGAGTTATTTTGTAGGGATTCGATTTGTTCCAACTTTGATCACGGCTTGACATCGGTTAGAGAACCATTGAAGACCGACAAGGAGTACCGGACAGCCAGCTGTTTCGTCCTAGTACTTGGGATTCTTCAGTAGTACGGACCTGCCTATCGTGCCTTATCAGGCAAGCTCCCAGTCCATTGGCCTGTGAAAATCCAATCTCTACCAACTCGTGATTTTAGCGCGACCACCAGCCAATATCATCAGCAAGTATTTGTCCTGGTGGACCCCACTGGTCATGACTTTTCACTAGAAAAGGGCTCCAGGCAACTTCGTCCTGTGACCAGTCACTACTCACTAGCGAACATCAGATTAATTTTCACGAGTTATTCTGTAAGAATTCCCGGGTCATTGGATCGGGTCTCAGTGGCTGAATGGCCTACAGGCTTACCATCTAGTAACCAGAAGCTCCTGGGTTCCGACTCTAGTGGGTGACCCAAGCACTATGACGAAACAGCTGTCTAGTACTCCTAACTGGTTTACCAATGGTTCTCTAACTGATGTCAACTCATGACCAAACTTGAAAATATTCTAATAATCGGATCAATTTAGGCCAGAGATAGATATAGAAATAACGGAGTATTGATTATTTAATCCGGTATACATTTTAAAACTACTCAATGAAAAAAAGAAAGTAGAGTTACACAATGTGCAGATCACAATTAAACCGATAAATTGTAACACTATCTACATGTAATATTAAACAATAAAATTAACTGATTGGCTTTTAAACCTTAGTAAGTAAGTGTAAGTGCACAGTGTTATATGCAAACGCTGAAACAAAGACGACTATACTTTATCTGTAATTTATTATGAATATAAAAAAAAAACACGGTGTGATTCATATATCGAATGAATAACAGACTCTGTTTATGCAATTCACGCACATATATCTATCTATCTATCTAACTACATATATACATGTGTCAAGTAAGGTGCATAAACGTCTGTGAATACACCCTTCTTTCTTCTTCTTTTTCTGTGAACACAAGAAGTTGATTTCCTCACTAGTATAAAAATGCCTATTTGAAGCTCTCTATATATTCATCATTATCCAGTTAAATTATGTCAGTATAATTTATGGACATTCAATGATGTTAGGAAATATAGTCTAAGACAAAATAAAAGCGTAACCAACTAACTAACTCACTAACTGACCAACTTATCTTTTATACCACCCTTTTTATAAGACCAAGGGGAAACAAAATGATTGACGATAAAATTGCATTAAACCACTCTTCAAGGCTTTATATGTATGCATGCATACACAGAAAACCCCTCTGTGTGTCAGTGTGTGTGCGTGAGTGTTTGTCTGTGCATTACTACAAAGGTGTATGCATGCAAGAACTCTACGCTACGTATTTACCTATCCCATAGTTTATCAACCTAGTTACAGCAATGAATTGATTTCTCTCTCTCTTCAGTATAAAAAGTTAAAATAATTATATATATATATATGCCTGTCTGTAAGGTGGTATAATAGGGAAAGTAACATTGAGGTTAGGCGTCGAGTATTAAGTAAGGAGGGGAAATCAATCGACGAGGGTTGTGAAGTCACATCGATTGAGACTGGTAGGACATGTGTTAAGTATCCCAACGCATCGCCTTTCTCGAAAGGGAATAATGGCTGACATCAAATCAGGTTGCAGAAGAGCTTGTAACAGCAGAAGGCAAGACATGGAAGCCAAGGCATATTTTCAAGTGATCAAACAGCCATTTATATTTATACAGTTTATATTCTTTAACCAATCACTGATTGTGTGATTTCTGTTTACATTAAACGACATGAAGTAGAATGTTGAAATACACACAGTATTCTGTTGCTGAGACAGTATTGAACTGTAGGAATAGTATTCAGACGTTAACACCAAAAAATACAATAATTCTTACTATGAGAATAATATTCCGTTGGAACATATTATTTGTATCACACCACCATAAGCTAATTGATGGTCAAATCAAGACATGGTATCATCATTGTATTATTATTGTTCCCTTAGGTTCTTAGTGGAACATAGGGCTTCAACTACACGTCTACACTTGTTTCTGTCTTCTGCTGTACTTTTCACCTGCATCCATGTTAGTCCATACTGTTTCAACTCCTCTTCACACGATCGCCTTCATGTCATCCTTGGACGTCCCACTCGCCGCTTCCCTTTCTGGTTCCACTCGAGCTATGGCCTGACGCGCGATGTCACCCAGCGGCCTCCTCAGCGAGTGTCCAATCCATCTCCACTTTCTCCTGCATATTTGTTGGGCGATTGGTTCCTGTTTTGTTTGTTCCCATAGTTTCTTGTTGGTGAATCTTTCCGGCCATCTGATCTTGAGTATAGAGCAAAGACAGTTGTTGATAAAGGTCTGCAACAGGCTGTCGGAAATATTCTTTATGACACACTGGCCAAGTTTCTGATCCGTATAGAAGAAGTGACTTGACGTTTGTATTGAAAATCCGAATTTTTTTGTTGATGCTGAGTTGAGTGACGAAGATTTCCAGATTGGTTTCAGGTTGATGAATGTGTTTCTCGCCTTCCCGATTCTCGATTTGACATCCTTGTCTGTCCCTCCTGTAGTTGTGATAATGCTCCCTAGATAAGTGAATGAAGTAACCTCTTTCAAATCTCTCCCGTTGATGGTGATTGGCGCTGGACGTTGCTGCTGCAGTTGTTGTTGTTGATTGGTTATTTTTATAACCTCCGTCTTGTCTATGTTCACCTGGAGTCCTGTCTTTGCTGCTTCTTCGACCGGTTTGTCGGTTTTCGCTTGTAAGTCTTCGATTTTGTGTGACATCAAACATAAATCATCCACGCGCGAAATCCAGGTCTTCTAGGTTCTTCACGTCGGTCCAGGATATCCCTGTCTTCTCGTTTCCCACTGTCTGACGCATAATCCAGTCCACCACAATTAGGAATATCATTGGTGATAATAAGCACCCTTGTCTGACTCCTGTGTTTACTCCAAAAGCCTCGCTGAGTTTTTCGTTGTGGATCACTTGACATGTGTGACATCACACATAAATCATACGCGAAATCTAGGTCTTCTAGGTTCTTCACGAAAACACGGTATCAGTCTATGAAATCTCTAACAGTTAGTTTGCATTAGCAACGTAAGAGATTCATTTTCTTTAATATGCCAGGAAACATTATCATATTGAAATGAGGTTGGCTATTAGGGCTCGTATAGAGAGGAATGAGTTGTGTGGTATTACCGATCCTTCGACCTCTCCTTATAATCGTGATCTTGAGTAGTTTGAAGTAAGAAAATCAACTGCACCTATTATTACGATGGAATGTCCAAAATGTGATTCAAAACTGACCTACTGACACGCCTAGAAAACTAGAATTTTGTGTGCTTTTGGAAATATGTGGGCAGCGGTTGTTACTACCCAGTTGCCAGGCACATCTTGGAGTTTGTTTCTTCCTTTGGGGTGCCTGAAACTGAAACAGCATTAGTGTTGTATAATCACAGAGTTCACGCGGACGATTGCTTGAAGCCTAGCTATAGCCTTCCTCGAAGAGCGATTTTAGCTGACATAGAACCCATGAATTTGGAAACGAGCTAGTGGTGGTCAAACCAAAACATGGAAACAGTCAATGGAATCCATAACAATTAGTTTAAACCAGTCACGTAGGGAGGCTTAGACTTTCTGGTTGGGTTGTTCGGGATTCTAAGAACCAATGCATGAAGACAGATAACTGGTGATATGGCTCGAAATCGTTCACAATAGCGCAGATGCATTCTTCACTATTTGTGATATTTCATATCCAATAAAACCCTATTCTTTTCCTATATTACTATTCTTTTCCCCTCACACTTCTGTTTATTATCTCTCTTTTGAACCTATCTTAATCCCCTTCTCTTGCTTTGTGTGCTACATGGAGAGTGGCAACTCGAACTGATGCACATGTGTGAAGAGTTGAAACCAATTAGTCAGTCAGCTAGAGGCTGGGGTCACACGCGGCCTGTTGGAATTGGGTTTTAAAGATGAGTCCGTACTAAAGATCTTACCGCCGGCTACGAACCGCCACAAGAAAAGTTCATATGGTCAACCTTTTCTAGCCTCCACTCGTCTCCAGACTGAAGAGGTAGCACAGCTGTTGTTCTGAGGGAAACACCTTACTGCTGTCAGATCCCTAATCCCTAACAGTACGACCGCCCACAGATTCTCCCTTCAACATAGTGTGAACAACTTACACTGAGATGGCAACTGCTTCTAGTCTAACCATTATCCAAGAAATCGTTTTGGCCTAGTAGGGGCTACTAGGAACATTAGTTCCAGTCAGTGTAGCTCATTGGGTCATTTCGATATGCAAGCACGACAACCACCACATCTATCGGTCAGAGAAAACTAAAGCGAAAGTATGTATGCAAATAAAATATAAGGGACATGAATAACTTGATAAAGTACTTAACTGTAGATGTACAAAATGTTAATAAGTAATCAAAAAAGAGAGCACAATTTAATGTAGCATACCTGACTGGCGGTACAGGTGGAGAGATGTCGGAATTTTCGACTGATGATGATACATTTTCATTGAATGATGCATTCGATGCACGACTAACAACAGGATAAATCATAGACTTAGTCGGCGGTGGTACCTTCATTGGAAAATTACTCACACTTGATTGACTGGTACTCACCGACTGAGAGGATACTTGTTTTGCAGCTGCGAGCACAGCAGCCGCTTCTGCAAATGCAGACGCTTTAGCATCTGCAATAGCTTGAGCATCTAGGCGTTCTTTTAAAGCAACAACAGGGCTTCCTCCGGCGAAAGTACGAAGATCAACAAAGATAGGCGGTCTTCGAGTAGGATTCAAATTGTTCAATACATCAGATACGTCTGGAGTCTCCTCGGATTTTGAAGTCTCAGGAATAACATTACCACTATCTATAACACAACTGGTAGAACTTGGGAAAAATGCGCTATGTCGTGCAGAGGATAATAGGGTTGAAAGAGTTGTACCTTGTCGTAAACGCGGTTGCCTGGCACTGCCACCACGAAAATTTTTGGCGCTTTCAGATCCTTTTCCCTCACTCCGTCGAAGAAAATGACGACGTAAGAACGCCAGGTCTATTGCTTGTGGTGTTGAAATGCGATGCAACCTAAAGCAAACAAAGAAAATCAATTACTAAAGCATTTTAAGTGATCTTTCAGTCAGCATATATATATATATATATATATATATATATATATATATATATGATAAAAATACATCGAGTGTTCAGAATAGCTTCTAATTCATGCAGTAAGCTATGAGTGACATTCAATGTGTATGGGCGTGATACCATCCTGATTTTCAGAATGATGAAATAGATGGCGGATAGTCTGAAACACGTGACATGTTAGTTGAAAGTTCAGTATTCAATCTGTTTAAGTACACAACTTAAAACTGCACTTGAAAAACAGCTTTTGGGATAGGCTGTCATTATAAAAAATAAAGAAAGAAAATTATTAGCAGGAAAACGTCAATATACATAAGCAGGGAATATTTTAAATAACTAAAAGAACTTGTTTGTGTTAAAGGAACAATGTAGTGTAATTAAGTTGAATAAAAGCAGAGTGGCAAATGATTTGTATATGAAGTGCACCCGTAGAAAACAGTTGAAATGTAAAGAGTGGCGGCGGAGAAGTACATCGGAGCAATAATTTCAGAAAAAAAAGTGAAAGGTAAGAGAGAAAGAGAGCAAGAAATAAGCTTGTAAGGATAGCGTTTTACAAAATATGTGAGAGTGTAAAAGCCCTTCCATCTGTAGTAAACTTTGAATAGTATACTTAGAACTTAGTTATTCAAGACATATATTTCATGTTTCAAGATTTCATCATGAGCTGACATTGTTTAGTGAACCATTGGAAAACCTGGGAGTACTGGACAGCTGTTTCGTCCTAGTTTGAGACTCTTCATCAGTACGCACCCACCGGGGTTCTGGGTTCGGACGAAACAGCTGTCCAGTACTCCCAGGTTTTCCAATGGTTCTCTAACCAATGTCAGCTCATGATGAAATCCTGTAACCAATCAACCAAATTCCTACAAACCAATACTTGAAGATATTTCATGTACCCAGCTATGCGTGTGTAAGCTGATGCATTCACTGAATTGTCCAGATCCAAACTGATGCAGGAAGAGTAGAATGGAAACCCGAGGTCCACTGGTTGAAAGTCAATGAACCTTATCTTCACACATATATCGCGGTACTTAACATAAATAACTCCCTGATATCTTATCGAACTTCACATATCTTATGAACTATTGTTATTCTTCTCAGTTTGACTACCTTAAAGTTAATAGGTTCTCTTGTCACTGTAAACAATAACAGGAGTTTCTGAATCGCCTTGGAATGTATAAAATATACCTGTACATTTAAATCAATGTGAATTCACACCATTATCGAATAGCTTCCATTTTTACACAAAAACCTGCCTTCTAACTGTACTAATACCTTAGTTACACATGTCAGTGTTGCTTCATGTGCATTAACGATATTTCTAGTTTCACGCCTATTCTTAGCAGTGATTAAGGGGAGACAATATCAACGAAATTGCAGTTAACACCACATTTAGAAACTCCGAAAATCCTAAACATGCAATAGTGACGAAATGTGGCTTATTGGCACAAGCGCTCAGTCTCCAGCAGATGGACTAAGTGTTCGAGTCCTGCTTGACCTACATCAGCATGGGCAACTGGGTAGTAAGTATCATCAGTCCTAGCACAATAAGTGTGACTCATACAGCCTGATGCATGAGAAATTTGTTTCGGCTAACCGCGCTTAAACAAACTGTTAGGATGGAGAAGAGATCATTGTTAGCAATGAAGTCTTGATTTGATGCAATCAATAAGATATTGATTATTTATGGTTTAAATTTGTGTTGATGTGAAAACGACATGCTCTGTATTATGAAGAATAATTAAGTTGAATACCATTCCTAATGACCATGTAAAATTCCAAAAAGGATAGAGAAACAATTAGCTGAAACATTGAGAAGATTGAAGCAACAAGGCTTTATCTCACAAAATCAGTATGCATCACTGTAACTCACTGGGGCGTTGCCGACGAGATTATATGGTTCGCCAAAAGTGCACGAAAATCGTTTGCCACTTCAACCAGTACTAAATATGTTAAATTCACCATTCAATCCCATAGCTAAATGGTTAGTCACCCTCTTACAGCCTTTACATACTGAATTGGTGAGACATAGAGTAAAAGACACCTTTAGATTTGTTGAAAGGATCGAAGATTTAAATGTTGAGAATAAATTCATGATATCATTTGACTTATCTTCCTTATTCACCAATGCACCACTTATGGAGACAGTAGACTTTGTATGCGAAGAACTTAAAGGACGAAACATGGATGTCGGCGTTACTATATCTTTTATAAGAGAGATTCCTTTTGAAATGCACAATGAATGTTCACTTTTTGTTTAATTAGGAACTATACAGATAAATTGGCAGTGGCAACAGGGTCACTATTAGGACCCATTCTAGCCGACATTTTCCTTGCAAAACTAGAGAATGTGCGTTTGAAAGATGTGACTGATGGACTAGAATTCTACTGCCATAACATGGATGATACATTTTTGATTATGAAAAATGAGGATGACAAATTTAACGATGTTTATTCTCCAATAAATTTTACTATTGAGAGAGAAAAAGACTCTAGTATTTCATTTCTAGCCGTCCTTTTGACCAGAAAAGGGGACGGTGCGATAAGAAGTGCATATAGAAAACCTACATCAACTGGTGAGTATGCTCATTTTTTAGCTTCATACCTTTGAAATAAAAACGCAATTCAATAAAGTGCTTGGTCCACAGAGCAAGAGCAATCTGCTAGAATGATTGTCTGAATGAACAGCTTAATATTGTTAACATTGCTGAATGGAAAATTGATCGATAAGAATATGAATCAAAAGTCAAGGTAGGTCAAAGTACCAACAGTTCTGAAAAACGCCTAATTCTTACAACTTCAGTCCCTCGGGGATGATATCAGTGAGGTATTAACACAACGCCTAAGGAATGCGGTAAAAAGAGCATTCAGCTATGTCTTCAAAACTACCCTTATTATGCATTCGGGAGTTAAAGATAAACTACCTAATTTTGCCTCTTCTATGTGTATCTGTCATTTTGACTGCTCCTGTAGAGCCAGTTACATAGGCTGCACAATTAGACGTGTTTACCGTTGGATTAAGTAAAGGACAAACAAAGACCATTCATAGTTCTATACTGTCTCATCTCGTAGAGACAGAACACAAATTTGATACAAACAAGGCCTTCAAATTCATCTACCGTATGCCAACTAATCTTAATTTTACCCCACGAGGTCGTCTATTACATATTGCTGAGGCTGTTGGGATCTACATTAAGAAGACTAACCTATGTATCCAAAAGAATCGGTAACACTCCATTACAACACAGACAAACGAACAATCACGCTACCCTTTATTCGTCTTCTTGGAATAATATTAAAGAAGTAAATAAGATATTGGTGTGGCATGTACTACTAACAAGATTTATCAGTAGTATACAAAGAGACGCTCATCATAACAAAAATATCAAATAGCTGAGAGATAGATTTGACGTCAAAGATAGGAAATGAACCAGTATTGCGGTGAAACATAGGACACACGAAAAAAGGACAAAGAAGCACAATACGGAGAGCAGAAGTAGGACAACACGGAAGATATACGTTATTTGCCTATGTGTGTCTACCAAATCGCAAATAAACATCCCGTTACTAAGTCTTTTGTCTTCACCTGTTACATTGGGAATTCTCTACGCAGTGCTAATAATAATAATAATAATAATGATCGAAGTATTGCAAGTACATCATATATACATAAGTATATTTAATGTCTTGTTATGAAATTCACTTGTGTATACACCAATTTTAGACATTTAGCGAAGTTAATGTACTAGTATATGTACTAGAACACCGTTTAGTCTAGCATAATTCGTTCACATCATTTTCTGATCGCGATATGAATAAACTATATGTATTGAAAAAATTTTTGCATACTGGCTGCAAATAAATTATAAGAGACAGTTAGATTCTTTCTATATTTGAAGTAATTAAAACTTGTAATTTACAAATAGCTCAGATGTTCAGTTATAGCGGATAAAAGAGTTCCCCCTCGCCACGTACGGTGCCAAAATTCGATAAGGAGCTAACTGTCTTTGTCATATTGATCAAGCTTCATTTATTCCAAAGAAAAAAAATACTGTACAAAGCTTAAAGCTATTCGACCTCGACGGCTGGATAGTGTTACCAGTCCTCGCATAGTACGTGTGACTCACCCAATAAATATGCTTAAGTATATGGAGATGGATTGGAGACACGCTCAGGAGACCGCTGAGAGACATCACGCGCAATGCGGGCCATCATTTGAGTGGGATCCGAATGAGAAACGGTAAGCTGGGTATGATTCTGGGGGTGACATGGTGGAGGTGAAAGCCTATGGGCAGTCGTGCAGCCGATTAAAAAGGACCGCAGAGTACAGAATGAAATAGGGATATGCTGCTGAAGCCCTGTGTTCCATTCGAAACCCAAGAGAATAATAGTAATAACCAAGCGTAGAAGAAATCTATTCCGATTAACTGAAGTCAAACCATCATATCATGATCATATCTTCACCCTTCGACAGATTCTGGAACATAGGCATTCCTACCGGCGGCGTCCAACAATCGTTACATTTCTTGATCTGAAGGCAGAATTCGATTCTGTCGACCGAGAGGTACTCTGGCGATGTTTGGCTGTAAAAGGAATGCCGAGAAAATACATTCCACTGATCAAGGCACTCTGCTCGAACTCAGGCAGCCAAGTGAGAGCCTACGACGAGTTGTCATCTGAAGTGGTGACAACTAGTGGTGTCCGTCAGGGATGCCCACTATCCCCATTTCTATTCAATTTCATAATAGATGTACTAATGGATTTAACCCTAGCACACTTCAGAGACTCAGGGATTGACTTGCTACCAAGGAATAATCTCACTGACTTAGAATATGCAGATGATATAATCCTCCCTCCTAGCTGAAGACGCTGACGAAATGCAGAGTCTTCTGAACACCTTGAGTTGCAATCTACAAATGTTTGCAATGCGATTCGCTCCCGCCAAATGTAAGATGATGCTACAAGATTGGACTACACTGACTCCTAGCTTAGAAATAGGGAGTGAAGTGGTTGGTGGAGCGCGTTGACCACTTCACTTATTTGGGAAGTTGAATCAGCCTACGCAAGCTGGTTGATCGCTGACGAAATCTCAGCAAAGATACAGAGGGCTAGTTTCGCATATACCAGTTTACGCCGTCTCTGGCGTCGACTTCGTCCTCCTTTATGGCTGAGTGACCTGGCCATTGAGAGCAGAAGACATGAAAAGATTAGCTGTCTTCGATCATAGGTATCTGCGTTCTATCTCTCGCATGAAATGGCATAATAAGGTGAGCAGTATTGAGGTTAGGCGTCGAGTGCTAGACAAGGCGGGGGAAACAGTCGACGAGACTGTGAAATTACATCGACTGAGATGGTTAGGACATGTGTTACGTATGACTAGTCATCACCTTCCTCGACCGACGGGAAATGTTACCTGATATACGGTCAGGCTGGAAAAGAGCTAGCAGCGGTTAAACGAAAACATGGCACCAGTCAATGAAATCCACAACAGTCAGTCTAAGCCACGTAGGAAGGTGTAGACTTCCTGGTTGGGGTCCTCGGGATGGTAAGAACCATTTGAGGCTGGAGACAATTGGTGATATGGCTCAAAATCGTTCTCAATGGCTGGCGCAGAGGCATCCACTCCTTGTGACTTATGATTTCCAATGAAACTACTTTTCTTCGTTATTACTATTCCTTTGTCTCACACCTCTGTTTACTGTCTCAATTATGCATTTCTGCTACTTTCTTCTCTTGCTTTGTGTGCTACATGGATTGTGGCGACTTGAACTGCCGCACATCGGTGCAAAGTTCTATGTCGAAAACAGAAAGACAGACAGAAGTCAAACCAATTCTTCACTGATGTAGAATGCTAGAAAAGCACGAAGATAACTGACTTCATATCATGAAATTTAAATATTCATTGACGCTATAACAGCTCTCAGGATTATATACCACATTCCGAAGTGATTATCAAAGCATAGTTCGATTATGTCTTCTACATACAGGTGAAGGTATTGCAATAATATCAGTGAAGCTGGAAATTTGTATTCAAAAAGCACACATTCAGGTGCTGCTCCTACCGTGGCCAAACTTGGATTAAAGCTCCTCCCCTCCTCCAAGGGTGCCTTTTTCATCCAACCTTTTTCTTTTGCCTTGACTATTAATTTTGGTCTCCTTCAATGCTTCGTTCTCACAGTTTTAGCCTCAATGTTTTGTCATTTATACTCTTCATTCTACCATTCTTTCAATATTATCGAATTTTCCGCTTTTAGCATTCTGACTTATTATTAGTGATGTTGCCTCTTCTCTCAATATATGCCTCAACCTATGTAAAAATAATACCCTTACAATCTCAGTGAAACTGAAATAAATAATTCCAACGTTTCATTCGGCAAACTGGTCCGAACTGTTCATCAGGGGAATCAATCAAAATTAAAATAACAAAGGTGTTTATAAATGTATATGTAAAAGGACATTTTTTTTGTTTTTAAAATTCTCGTCCAATCACGTGAGTCATGAATAGAAATCAAAAACAAAATTTCATGAACAGTGTGAATTATTGATTTCAATTTCGCTGAGACTGTACAAAACTAGGTGAGTAAGAGACAAGGCTGCCTACTATCGCCGATGATATTCCTAACTGTGGTCAAATGGATTATGCAGCACATCATACGTGAGAAGCGAGAAGACAGGAATAAGTTGGACTGATAAAGAGACTCTAGGAGATCTGGACTTCATGGACGATTTATCCCTTATGTCACATGAGTTCGAAGACTTACAAGAGAAAACCAACAGGTTGGAAGAAGAAGTCATCACAGAAGACAGCACTTGAAGTAAACACAGAAAAGACGGTGTTGATGAAGATACTCGGCGACCTAACTACAACAACAAGCACCAATCACTATCAACGGGAGAAATTTAATTGAGGTCGATTCCTTCACTTATCTGACTGGGCACCATAGTTTCAATTACAGGTGGAACGGATGAAGATGTTAAAGCCAGAGTCGAAAAGGCAAGACAAAACTTCATCACTGTGAAATCAGTTCGGAAATCTTCTTCAATCAGCATAAGCAATAAAATTTGAATTTTCAACACAAACGTTAAGTCAGTCAATTCTTCCATGTGGGTCAGAAACTTGGCCCACGTGTCACGAAAGCATTCCCAACACACAGCTGAAGACTTTCACCAGTAGCTACAATCACCGGCTTCATACTGAAGATCAACTGGCCAAAGAGAATTAGCAACAAGAAACTACGAGAACAAATCAACTAAGAGCCTATTGCCCAACAAACATGGTGAAGAAAATGGGGGTGGATTGGAGACACACTAGGAAGACCGTCGAATGAAATCCCATGCAATGCAGGCCCCTCGAGTGGACTCCAACCGTGGAACGCCGAGTAGGGTGTAAGGAGATGACGTGGAAGAGATCGCGAAAGGAGGAGATCGGAGACTATGGGTGGTCATGGGCCACCTAAAGAAAACCCTAGAAAATAGGACTATCATCCGTGATAGTATGCAATCTTGTCCGTTTCCTGAATTAACTTCAAAGGTTTCACCGAATTTTCCGTTGTGGATCATTTTATGTGTGGAATTGTCATATAGCTACTGAATGACGTTGATAAAGATTTGATGCACTGTACAACATAGTGTTGAAATAGTTTCCAAATTATTTAGGCATCAGCGCTATCGAAGGCGATGACGATGATGATGCATAGAGTTGCAATTTAATCAATGCATGATTTACCTTATCTGTTTGTCTGTATTTGACATAGAAATTTGCACCAATGTGAGACAGTTCATGTCGCCACAATCCATGTAGCACACAAAGCAAGAGAAGAAAGTAGCAGAAATGCATAATTGAGACAGTAAACAGAGGTGTGAGACAAAGGAATAGTAATAACGAAGAAAAGTAGTTTCATTGGAAATCATAAGTCACAAGGAGTGGATGCCTCTGCGCCAGCCATTGAGAACGATTTTGAGCCATGTCACCAGTTGTTTCTAAACATTGGTTATTACCGTCCCGAGGACCCCAACCAGTCTGGAAGTCTACACATTCCTACGTGGCTTAGACTAACTGTTGTGGATTTCATTAACTGGTGCCATGTTTTCGTTTGACTACCACTGACTCTTTTCCAACCTCACCGATCCTATGTCAGCTAGCATTTACCATTGTCGAGGAAGGCGATGATTATGATGCATGCGTAACACATGTCCTAACCATCTCAGTTGATGTAACTTCACAGCCTCGTCAATTGATTTCCCCTCCTTATCTAGCCCTCGACCGATGCCTTACCTCAATATTGCTCACCTTATTATACCACTTCACACAAGAGATAGGACGGAGGCACCTATGATCAAAGACAGATAATCTTTTCAAATCTTCCACTCTCAACGGCCAGGTCTCACAGCTGGCCATAAAGGAGGACGGAGCGGACTGATGAACAGTACACACGCCCTTCGGTCGACATCCAGCCGGATATCACATCTACGCCTGAGACGGCGTAAACTAGCATATGCGAAACTAGCCCTCTGTATCAGTGCTGAGATTACCTTACCTAAATCCAATCCAGCTTGTTCCGACGGGCGGAGTTCAGCATCCAGTGCATCCTCTTATTTTCTCGAGGACGACGCGACTTAGTATTTTTTTTAAATCTTGGCAACATACTTACAAAATACATAAATATTCAACTACCACCAAGTTGAAAGAAATATACACCAAAATCTATATTTTAATAGGTATGTATTGATAATGAAACTGCTTTTTTTAAGGTAAAATAATCAGCTTTACAACAGCAATCTTCAGATTAGATAGACCGCACGCAATTGATTGACTGACTATCTATCAGTCTTGTAAAATTATTTCGGCAGTTTTGTTTTCCCCTGTGTGTTTTAGTCTATTTTTTTACTTTATTTTATTTTACCTTCAAAAAGACACATAAATCGAAATTTTCAGCGTATCTCCTCCTTCTCTCCTCTCCTATTCCTCGCTAACAAGACACAAATAACAACCTTAGACAGCAGTATACATAACAGTGATATACATCCAATATATATATGGAAAGGAGAAAAGATATCATTGCTGTTAAACTGTTTCTGCTGTTGATGACTCATCAGCCACATCTCTCTACTAGCCACTAAACAAACACTTGTTTCATATGCATATATATGTATATATATCTAGATGTAAAGGTCAGTGTGAATGAATTTGCCTTACGCATTAGTGCAACACATCAATACGAAATGCTATAGTCCCGTCAGATATGTAGAATTACGCATATGCAAAAACACTATATAGAAAACATACAGCAAGCAATAAATAAAGCTTATTTCGGTATTAGATTGTGTTTTTTAAAAAAAAAATATATATAAATTAAATTCACCTACTTTTTTTCCAGTTCACTAGCTTCTTTATTCGACTGAATATTATTATTATTATCATTTATGGTCGTGCCGGTGGTGGTAGTGGTGTCTGCCTTCTCATCTCTTCCAACCAGTACAGAATCTGAATGAACCGACAGTTGATTGGAGGAATCATTTTCCGAGGAAGATGATGAAGTTGTAGTTGTCGGATTTTCACCTGATGATATCGAGAAGAAGACTGGTGGTTGTTCATCGATTTTAACTTGATCTGCTGCTGCTGTTGTTTTGGATATGCTATTTACACAGGATGAATAATCAATTGATGCATGACAAGTGATAGGGTTACTATCTGCAGCCGGATGTGGCATAGAGCAAGTGCTGCTAGTTGTTGGACTATTGCGCTTTTCATGCATAGTCTCATTTTCAATAGACGTAGAAGTAGAATGAGGAGGGGGAGGTGGGAAACTAGGCGGTGGAGGAAGTTTAAGCGTATTTAATAGGGAAAGACTTTTAGAACTTTCGTCAATTTGAGGAAGCCATACAGGGTAACAATCACTAAGTTGAGGTATATTTAACATAGTTGAGGGATCATGTTTTCCAGTTTGATGAAGTTTAATAAGGCGCTGTCGAAGATAAGCAAGTTTGAAGGCATCGCCAATTATTCTGTTTAGCTCTTCGGCCTGTTTAAAGGTAAAGACAAGAAAAAACAACTTTCTAAGTTAGAGGAAAGCCATTGAAAGTTGTCATGACACAAACTAGAATACTACCCATAAAGAGCAATGCACCAACAGACCTAGGCGTCCCACTAACTGATAACCAGTTAGCTTACACTTGTGGAGGAGGAGGAGACACACTGATCATATCATAGCTTCAATATAATATTCATTGGTGCCGTACGAAAAATATAATTGATACATTGACTGACAGAAGTGCAGCATATCGATTTACCACATTCCATAAGGCACACAAAGGAATACAAAAGAGGTAGAAAGAATAGCAGTATGGAAAAACAATAGGGTTTTTTGGAGTATAGGAGATCATAGAGAGTAAATGCATATGGACAACTGAGAACGATTTGGAGTCATATCACCGATTATCTACAGCAGTTGGTTGTGAGAATCCCGAGGACACTTAGCAGCTAGCCTACATTTCCCTACGCGGCTAAAACTAACTGTCACAGATTTCATATACTGACTTCAAGTTTTGGTTTGCTTCCCGTTAGCTCTTTTCCAAAATGTTCTTATGTCAGCTAACATTGTCCGTCGAGGAAGGCGATGACTAAGCATGCGCAACACGTCCCAGTCATCTCAATCGATGTAACTTCACAGCCTTGTTGATTGATTTCCCCTCTTTACCCGGCACTCAAAGTCTAACCTTAATATTACTCACACCATTATACTACCTTACATTGGAGACGGAACGCAGACACTTGTGATCGAAGACAGCTAGTCTTTTTATGTCTTACACTCCCAATGGCCATGTAAAACTGTCGGGACATAGAATGTGTATTTATTAGTTAAACAGAGAACAACTGATAACTATAAATTAAAGAAACTTTATCCCCAATACACAATCATTTTACGGAACTCCAAAATAACTCATGATCCCTTGATAACTTCTAATTAACGAAAATGAGCTTGTGGATGACGACAAATTCCCAGATGAGTCTGAGTTAGTCTTGATTCATGCATGTGATTTCGAGAATAAGGATAGAGAGATGAAAACTGCTAGTTAAAAAAAAACAAGTAAGAAATTCCTTTAGCAGAAAAGACCATTTACGCTCTGTTAGTTTCGCACAAAGTAAATAATTTTCCCTTCGCGTTCCGGGTGAAACATAGGGCTTCAACCTTGGTGCTGATTTTAAGGAGTAGAGCTGCTAGCCTCCCACCCTTTTCACAGGTGTCCACCCATGACCCCCCCACCAGGGATCGAACCTAGGACTATCAGGTGACGAGATCAAGATCATTGGCCATTTAGCCGCTTGCATTGCAAAACAACTTAATAAACTGAATTCACATTCACATTAAAACAAGGTAAATGTGGACAATTTTAGGCACGTGATAGATATAACTAGGCTTTTTCAAAGAAAAAAAATCACAGGAATTGAGTAATGGACTGTAAGGCCGTGTAAAAACCTAAAAATCCGTAAAAGTAGTCATATGATGAACAAAACAATATTCTATGAAATTTGGACAGAAATCATATCTCCTCAACTATCTACTGAATAATTGTATAGTTTAGCTAGCCATATATTTCAAAACAACCAGGATGTGGATTGTGAATAAAGCTACTGATCAGGATTTTATTGTTTCACACAAAAGCAATTCACTCTGTGGGGAAAGCTTTCACACACTGATGTATTAACCAACTTAATCTATTTTTTTGAAAAGAATAACTGTTTTTACGAGTTGATCACGGATTGATATCAGTTAGAGAACAATTGAAAACCAGCGCTGGAGTACTGGACAGCTGTTTCATCCTAGTTTTGGAAATCATCGGCAGTACGCATCCACTGGGGTTCGAACCCAGGACCTTTCGGTTACAAGGTAAGCTTGTATACTCGTAAAAACAAAACTAACCCTTACAAACCAAACTATAGAAAATCAATCTGATGCTCACTAGCGAGTGACTTGCTACAGGATGGGGTTTCCTGGAGTTCTAGTGAGAAGTCGTGACCAGTGGGGTCCAACCAGTGAAGTGTGAGGATGGATGTCACACCGACGACATTGGTTGGGGTCGCGCTAAATCATGAATTGGTAGAAGTTAGAATTCATGGACTGGCCATTGAATCGGGTCGCAGTGGCTGAATGGTATACGAGCTTGCCTTGTAACCGGAAGGTCCTGGGTTCGAACCCCAGTGGATGCGTACTGCCGATGATTTCCAAAACTAGGATGAAATAGCTGTCCAGTACTCCAGCGCTGGTTTTCAATTGTTCTCTAACTGATATCAATCCGTGATCAACTCATAAAAACAAAACTAACCCTTACAAACCAAACTATAGAAAAAGAATAACTATTTACGTTCGATTTTGTCGACCAAGAGGTACTCTGGAGATGTTTGGCTGTAAAATGAATGCCAAGAAAATACATTCCATTGATCAATGCACTCTACTTGAACTCAGGCAGCCAGGTGAGAGCCTACGACGAGTTGTCATCTGAAATGGTGACAACTAGTGGTGTCCGTCAGGGATGTCTACTATCCCCATTTCTATTCAATTTCATAATAGATGTACTAATGGACTTAACCCTAACTCACTTCAGCGACTCAGGGATTGACTTGTTACCAGGCTATGAATAATCTCGTTGCCTTAGAATATGCAGATGGTATAATCCTCCCTCCTAGGTGAAGACGCTGACGAAATGCAGAGTCTTCTGAACACCTTGAGCTGCAATCTGCGAATGTTTGGCATGCGATTCGCTCCCGCCAAATGTAAGATGGTGCTACAGGACTGGACTACATTGACCCACTCATAGCTTAAACATAGGGAGTGAAGTGGTTGGTGGAGCGCGTTGACCACTTATTTGGGAAGTTGCATCAGCCTACGCAAGCTGGTTGATCGATGACGAGATCTCAGCACTGATACATAAGGCTAGTTTCGCATATGCCAGTTTAGGGTCGTCTCTGGCGTAGACGTGATATCCGGCTAGATGTCGACCGAAGGGAATATGTACTGCTCAACAGTCCGCTCCGTCCTCCTTTATGACTGAAAGACCTGGCCATTGAGAGTGGAAGACATGAAAAACCCAGTTAGCTGTCTTTGATCATACGTGATCTCCCGTGTTAAGCGGTATAATAGGGTGAGCAATATTGAGGTTAGACTTCGGTCGAGTGCTAGATAAGGAGGGGAAATCATTTGACGAGGCTGTGAAGTTATATCGGTTGAGATGGTTAGGACATGTGTTACGCATGCACCATAGTCATCGCCTTCCTCGACAATGGTAAATGCCAGCTGACATAGGATCGGTGAGGTTGGAAAAGAGTCAGTGGTAGTCAAATCAAAACATGGCCTCATCAGTCAATGAAATCTACAACAGTTAGTTAAAGCCAGTCACGTAGGGAGGTATAGACTTCCTGGTTGGGGTCATTGGGATGCTACACACCAATGACGGCTGGAGACAACCGGTGATATGGCTCAAAATTGTTCTCAATGGCTGGCGCATATGCATCCACTCCTTGTGACTTATAATCTCCAATAAAACTATATTGTTCTTCGTTATTACTATTCTTTTTGCCTCATATCTCTGTTTACTGTCTCTATTTTGCACTAACTTTTACTTTCTTCTCTTGCTTTGTTTGCTGAATGAAGTGTGGCGACTCGAACTGCTGCTTATCGGTGCAAAGTTCTATGTTGAAACCAGTCAGTCAGTCAGTTATCTGGTGATAGAAGGTCAGGTTGTGAGAGAATACGGGATGTTGAGACCTAAACTGACATGAATCCGTGAGGTCTTTGACAAACAGTTTGAAACACGGATAGAGGTGTATACCAAGAGGCTGGAGATTCTGAGGCGTTAAGAGGCAATGGCCTACGAGTATCAGTTATATAGCTTGATATCGTTCTAATTGGCGCAGATGCATTCACTTTTTATTAACCTCCAGATCCATTTTGAAGTACTTATTCTTTTTCCCGCATATTTCTGTTTGTTGTAGTTCCTTTGCGTTTTATGTTTCTACAGTTCCGTGCTTATGAAGTTTGACAACTTGGACTTCCGTACTTTTTGGAAAGTCCTGTGCCGGAAAACAGACAGAAAAGGTTAATAACAAGCTGCTGATAGCCATTTGATATATCGAGATGTACACTTGCATGACAAAATGTTTTTACTATTCCTTTATACGGTGAAAAGGCATCATCAGTGGCTTGCCGACAGTCCAAATAAAACCGCTGACAGCACTTTGCCAGTAGCAGTTTGGATTTATCCTTAGACTCTGTTAACAAAATTAACCAGGACGTTAACTACTTTTAGCTTTCCTTGCATCAGTAAGGAGCAATTATTTTGCCCATTATAGCCTCCTAGTTTGTTGCAATAAACAATATCATCGTTATGAGACCAGAAGTTATCGATTAGTGTAGTAAATTTAGGGAGGTAATCATAATTTTGAACACGAGCGGTAAGAATTTAGATACCTTAAATTACGATATAAAGTGGATGAAGCGTAAAGTTACAACCCAGTAATTTAGTTAATAGTACAGTTGGTCACAATTCGCTTTACTCTGAGGAGCCAAATTTCATACACTCTTGAGTACTAGATGTGCTACGTAAACGATTACACGGCCACTTGGAAGAAATATGATTACATATTACTTAATGCCCCTCACCCTCGCCTAGATTACTAGGTCACTAGTATTCTAGCCGGTCCCAAGCCCGGATAAGGAGGGAGGGTTGGGGCGTGGTGCTAGCAACTCCACCCCGAAAACTTAACCAAACTGCTACTAAAACTTCAACGCACAAATATATTCAAAATTCTAAAATTACAAATAATGACCTTATTTTTCGCTGGAATCGGGGAAGTGAAATGACGCAGGCTGGTGAAAGACTTCGGGAAGCCAGTCAGCCGATGTGCCTTCTTTCGATGAGAGCTAAAATAAGGATGGGGACGTGGAATGTTCGTACAATGTACGAAGCTGGGAAGGCTGCTCAGGTAGCCGCAGAAATGAGGAGATATAAAATAGAAGTGTTGGGAATCTGTGAGAGCAGATGGAACGGATGTGGAAGGAGCAAACTATCAACTGGAGAGACAATAATCTACTCCAGTCACCCAGAGGACAATCACGAGCACACCGAGGGAGTAGCCATCATGATGTCACCAACAGCGGCTAAAGCTCTCATGCAGTGGGAACCAATCTCCTCCAGGATAATGACAACCAGGTTCAACTCAAAAGGAAAAAAGGTTACAATCATTCAGTGCTACGCGCCTACAAACGCCTCAGAACATGAGAAGAAGGAGGACTTCTACAATCAACTACAAACAGTAATGGGCAACGTCCCAAAGAGCGATATCAAAACCCTGATGGGCGACATGAATGCGAAACTGGGAGGAGACAATACAGGAAGAGAACTCACCATGGGTTGTGAGGCCCTCGGTGAAATGAACGAAAATGGTGAACTCTTCTCAGACTTCTGCGCCTTCAATGATTTGGTGATTGGTGGCAGTGTGTTCAAACACAGGGATATACACAAGGCAACATGGATTTCACCAGATGGACACACCAAAAACCAGATAGACTTCATTTCAATCTCAAGGAAGTGGAGACGGAGCCTACTGGACACAAGATCGAGGAGAGGAGCAGATGTGGGTTTAGACCACTATCTAGTACAAGGGACTTTCTAGGTGAAGCTGAGAGCCTCGAGGATACCTGGGGATAGGCCACAATGCAAGTTCAACACGCAGAAACTGAAAGACAACCACACAGGATATTTTCACTGCAACTGTCAGAGCAAAGCAGGAAACACTTCGTGGCACCACTGAGGAATCATCCGTGGAAGACCATTGGAACTCTCTGAAGGTAATTTTCAACGAAACGTGCTCAACGGTTTTAGGAAGAAAGAAGAAACAAGACAAGGAATGGCTCTCAACAGACACTTGGAAACTAATAGAGGAGAGGAGAAAGGTGAAAGAAAAAATGATTCAATGCAAAGATGGACAAGAGAAAGAGACGCTGAACTCAACTTACACAGCACTGGACAAAGAAGTGAAGAAGAGTGCCAGGAAGGACAAAAGACAATTCTACGACAACCTGGCTACTGAAGCTGAGAAGGCAGCAGGCAAAAGGGAGCTGAGGACACTATATCAGATAACCAAGTCTCTATCCGGGAAGAGATCAACACAAGTGAAACCTATAAAAGACAGCCAAGGGAAGCCAATTACCAAAGAAGAAAGACAGATTAAACAATGGGCGGACCAATTCAAAGGACTCTTGAATCTACCACCACCTACAACCCGTCCAGTTATACCAACAACAGCACGTACACAACTGCAAGTTGACACCAATCCTCCAACGAAAACTGAAGTCATGAATGCAATCAAGCTTCTGAAAGCTGGAAAAGCAGCTGGACCAGATGGAATACCCACTGAAGCACTGAAAGCGGACCCAGAAACGACGGCAGATATGCTGACTCCATTATTGCAAAAGATCTGGAAAGAGGGAAAGGTGCCTACTGACTGGAGGAAAGGTTACCTTGTGAAACTACCAAAGAAGGGCGACCTGGGACTCTGCAAGAACTGGCGAGGAATCATGCTCCTGTCGACGACAAGTAAAATCCTGAGTCGCATCATCCTGGAGAGAATCAAGGACGCACTGGATACAGAACTCCGACCAGAACAAGCTGGATTCAGGAAAGGCAAATCATGTTCTGACCAAATTGCAACTCTACGCATTATCATCGAACAAAGCATGGAATGGCAATCAAATCTCTACCTCAACTTTATAGACTTTGAGAAGGCCTTCGACAGCGTTGACCGCGAAGTAATTTGGAAACTACTCGAGTACTACGGCGTACCCCAAATATTCATCAACCTTATTTAACAACTGTACGACAACGGCACATGTCAAGTGATCCACAACGGAAAACTCAGCGAAGCGTTTGGAGTAAACACAGGAGTCAGACAAGGGTGCTTATTATCACCAATGATATTCCTAATTGTGGTGGACTGGATTATGCGTCAGACAGTGGGAAACGAGAAGACAGGACAGATATCCTGGACCGACGTGAAAAACCTAGAAGACCTGGATTTTGCGGATGATTTATGTTTGATGTCACAGAAAATCGAAGACTTACAAGTGAAAACCGACAAACTGGTCGAAGAAGCAGCAAAGACAGGACTCCAGGTGAACATAGACAAGACGGAGGTTATGAAAATAACCACCACCAACAACAACAACAGCAACATACAGTGCCAATCACCATCAACGGGAGGGATTTGAAAGAGGTTACTTCTTTCACTTATCTAGGGAGCATTGTCTCAACCACAGGAGGAACGGACGAGGATGTCAAATCGAGAATCGGGAAGGCGAGAAACACATTCATCAACCTGAAACCAATCTGGAAATCTTCGTCACTCAACTCAGAATCAACAACAAAATTCGGATTTTCAATACAAACGTGAAGTCAATTTTGCTAAACGGATCAGAAACTTGGCCAATGTGTCACAAAGAATATTTCCAACAGCCTGTTGCAGACCTTTATCAACAACTGTCCTCGTTCTACACTGAAGATTAGATGGCCGGAAAGAATCACAAACAAGAAGCTATGGGAACAAACGAAACAGGAACCAATCGCCCAACAAATATGTAGGAGGAAGTGCAGATGGATTGGACACTCACTGAGGAGGCCGTTGAGTGACATCGCGCGTCAGGCCATAGCTCGAGTGGAACCCGAAAGGGAAGCGGCGAGTGGGACGTCCAAGGGTGACATGGAGGAGATCGTGTGAGGAGGAGATGAAACAGTATGGAAATAACATGGACGCAAGTGAAAAGTACAGCACAAGACAGAAGCAAGTGGAGACGTGCAGTTGAAGCCCTATGTTCCACTAGGAACCCAAGGGAACAATAATAATAATAATGCCCCTCAGTGTACTGTTAATAATGAATAAAACGTTTATCTGCGTACCTACACTTATTTATATAATCATGTAATTACGCAAATACCGGCACATGCGACTGTTTGTTGTTGAGAGTCAAGCTCACTATGGAGAAAATAAAATGTATGCTATTCTGCAAGCTCTTGAAGTATTTGAAAATGAGTGTTACATCCTGTTGTTTACTGAGTTGCCTGTATTGTGGTCACATACATAAGTAGGGGACATTGGATGCTGCACACTAGGGCTAAAAAGTAGTTTCAAGTGACTAAAAGAGCTAATGAAATCACTTTACTCAACTGACCTACTGTCATATGTAACATAGTAAATTATGAAGGCCGATCATGTACTTGAATTTACTGAAACATACAACCAGAAAGGAGCTCCAACCTCTTTTGCGTCCGAGAACTATTTGTTATGACAATTAATCTACTTGGGTAATACAATTTTACAGCCAGGAGATTGAGGTTAGAATGTTTTCAATATGTTCAGGAAATACACTACACGTGACAAATGAGGTATCGTAGGTCACAGCTACTGAAAAGTTGATAAAATTTTGTTAAGTATAGGAATTTATTCAAGCTGTACAAAGAGAATTACCAAAATATAGCGGTCAGTGAACTGAGAGAGCAATACTATCAACCACAACTGTCAAGTTTCAACTTTCACAAATGTGCACAAGTTTAAGTTGCCACTCTATACAGCCCAAAAATAAATAAAAGAGAGGAAAAATTTGATTCCAGAAAATAAAAGTATTGAGAAGTTTGAGTGAGGATGAATAGCAGCATGAAAGAACATGGCGATATAGTGGATATGAGGGTTCACATAGAGTGAATGTATTTCGTTTAACAGTAAACTCCAAAGAAAGCTGAAAGAAAAGTTGCTTATTTGTACAAATTATAATGAATTCCAAAAACCATTTCAAATAACAGAATTTAAAATCTTAAAATCACAGGATTTTTTACAAATTAGAGCTTAAAGACCATTTACTCTTGTTTGTAAAATGTAGCTGCCAAAGATAGTTTTATATAAACCCAATCAAGTGGAAAAACTGGAGAAACGCAAAATCTGTTGAACTTACATCACCAGATGTCCCGGTAACGAATACATGGCAATACTGCAGATTGACAATACCTGAAGGTTCTCTCGCCAGAAATGCTACTTGTTTATGAGTAGCATCACAAGTAGCATATGATATTCTGCGAAGAGCATGGGCCATATACACAATCTAAAGGAGATACAAGAATACTGTCGTTACTTACTTTAAGGTCATCTGAACAAATTTTAATGCCACGGATAGATACACAAACTATCACAGATTTGCTTCGCGTATACGACTATTAACTTCGATTTTACCTTAACATGGAACTTACCCTGAGAGCTTCCAGCTCTTTTTGGACCTTTTGGGCTCTGCATGCATTATCTTGCTCCTCAACGGGAAAAGAACCGATATACTAAAACATGAATTGATAAATTCGTGACTTACTGAAGAATAGCGATATATTATTTCATCTTTCATTAAAGGTAAATTAAAAGTCATGCGGTACCGTTAATTTATTACATGCAGACAACTGTTCCGAATCATTTCAAAAGCCGCCGATCTGCGATAGTCAAGGTTATTCAGCTTGAGACAAAATTAGGCGACAAGATGCTTAGATTTTCATGAAATGTACGTTATTTAATGATAATTTTTATTTATCTTGTCATTTGTTTTTTGTTGTGTTTAAATTGCCTAATATGCATAATAACCGGAGACATTTTTACAGTGGCTTGTAAAACCGCCAATTGCTTAGGTCAGTGTCGGTAAGTGACGTTTGTCGGATGTGTGGAGTCCTAGAACTATGGACAAGCCTTTTACAGATGCCGGTGAAGTTACATTACGCAGCAATCTCCACGCATGATTCACAGGTGGTATAATCAAGTCGAAATATGCCTTATGTTCTAGATTTGCTAATCGATTGCCAGGGAGATCGAGTGTTTGATTAGTCTGAATAATTAATTAATTTGAATTGTTATGACATGCTTATGCAGATTAAGGTTAGGAGTAGAACTTGCCAGTTAGTAGGGGTTAGATTCAAGAACAGAATCAGAAGCATCAACGAATATGAGAATACCATGTTCTGTAATCATGTTTTTAGTAATTTTCGACTTATATCTCACCTTATTTGTGATATGTTAATGTCCAGTGGTGAAGTTGATCAGGAGTGCTGTTATGGTATAGCTTGTCTCAGGGTGGCTCTTATGTTCCCTGTCAGAAGACCAAAACTAGCTTAACACACTCTTGTCAGAAATACTCTTGAATATACTTTTTGCACCATTTCTAACGGATATATATTGAGTAGTCTCCTGTCGTACAATGTAATCGACAGACTGACAAACGCAAAGTTTGTATTCCTGGAATATCTTTATTTTTAAGATGCTGGTTCTCAATAATTGCTTAACATGGTTGGTGAAACAGTAACTTTGCAGATTGCCTCATATGATGCGTTTGGATATTGTAAGTCATGAATTTCGTACAAAGAAATCAGTTGATTGACGCTGTTTATCTCCAGTGTAAACAGTTAAAGTATGATACATTGTCAATATGCACATAGAGACAATATGGTAGAGCAGCGTGAAGTGGGCAGTTATCATGTCACTGACGAACCGTTCGTAATTCACGTGTATGGTCATCCTCATCACGTACTTTCTAGATTTATTTTGAGCATCGGATATTATTATCGGCCAATTTAAACTAAGGAAGCTACCTTGGTATATGGCCTTCGACAACCAATAACTATATCAACTGGTACCTTCTATTTTGAACCTGCTCAAGGAGTTCTGAAAAAGTCAAATATCTGATTGTGTGCATAATAGATTAATTTAAGTTTCTAGAATATGTATATTCAGGTGAATCTTTGTATGGAAACGCGTCTTCTGAAAAGACAGCTCATTCTTATTAAGTTCTAAGATGAGTGACTTCACTGCATACATGGTTAGCTATCTGATACATAGTAGCCAGAAATCTTTTCTACTATAGTTTTTTGAGTGATTTGACAGTTAGTGAAGCCTGTTGGCGCTGATACGTTCTCTTATCAACTCAGGGATTTTCTAGTTGACTTATGACCAATTTATAACCCATGTAATTATTTTCACTTTCTGACAGCGCTTTTCTCTTCTGTCTTATTTTCGCACTAGTGCGTCTTTTCTCAAAGTGCTTTCCCCCGTTTGTAAGAGCTTTTCACTGAATTTAGCATTCGTTGACTAACCACTGCCACTTTGTCCTATGAGGCTAGTATCCTGTTGGTTCTGTGAACTGATTTGATGCTTAAGACATCTTCACTTTTGAGTATTATAGTCGTATGTTGAATGGATTTTGCTTTTACCAGCGATGTTAAATCATTGGGGATTGCCAGTGTCCTGTTTACTCATCTATTAGTTTTCACGTCATCTATGTAGACTGTACGTCGTGACATATTCTCCAGCTTCATAGAAGCTTTTAACTTTGGTTATTATACCGCAAAGCATACTTTTAGTTGTTAGTTAACGTAGGATTTCGGATTCGTCTGAATTAATTTTCAGTAGCTTTACCGTAATGTTTGTTTTTTTATTTCAAGCATTTTACCTAAAATTTCACTGGCTGTTATTTGTCAATCTCAAAATGTGAGTCACTGTTGTGTTATCACATTCGTAATTTACCCTTCCTGTAAATATAGGCGCTTATATGTTGTGCGGCGTTATCTTAAATAAAACATTTGTATTTATTTTTTAGTGGTTTCCGCTCACAATGGCTCTCGCAGCTCAAAAAGCACTACTGGATGAGCTCATGGGTAAAAATCGAAATGCGGTCAATGGTGAAATCTCCGGCGGTCCGCATTGGTCAGATGATGACGTATGCAAGTTTTATTTGTGTGGATTTTGTCCCCATGACTTATTTGTCAATACTAAAACTGACTTGGGTCAATGCCCCAGATCTCATGATGAACGCATGAGAGAATCTTATAAAAAAAGTTCGCGTTTCGGCAAAATGGGGTACGAGCAAGATTTTGTTCACTATCTTACCCAGCTTTTGGAGGATGTTGAAAAGAGAATCAGAAGGGGACATGAGCGTTTAGCAGTCAACAAAAGTGTCAATAATCCAGATCCGATTGGTGCAAGTGAGAAAAAAGAAAAGATAGCTGCACTTACAAAAAGAATAAATGATTTAGTGAAGCAAGCCGAAGAACTAGGAACTGAAGGGAAAGTTGATCAAGCACAAGGAGTTCTAAAGTTATGTGAACAACTAAAGTTTGAACGATCACAGCTTGAAGGCGATGCACGTCCAGGAATGACTCAGGTATGCTTTTTGTTCTTTAAATGTTTACTATCACTTTTCATAGACTAAAGAACTAGAAGTCTGTGAGATATGTGGAGCCTTCCGAATCAAAGATGATGCACCCCAACGAGTAGAAGAGCATTTGTCTGGTAAAATGCATCTTGGCTACGCAAAAATTCGTGATTATTTGAGGCAGTACAGTGAACAAAACTCCAATTCTTCTTCTCGTTATGGACGGCGGGATAGACGATCGCCTGATCGTTCTCCTGTTTCCCGGGATCGTACACGTCATCGAAGCCGCGGTAGGAGTCTGGAGCGAAAGTACGTTCTTTTTTCTAAACTTAAGCTGTGGTTAGTTGTATCACAGTTCCCTGATGAACTGATGTGATTCGATTGGAATTATTTAAAAGGTACTCATTGCAGATTTTAATTCCGCTTATTAGGTGATTTTGGAGTCATCGTCTGTTACGGGGGCAATCGGTTCCACAAGGTATATTTACTTTTAAAGCCCTAAGTAGTTTATTTACCATAGATTGTAAAGTTCGGTTAAGATACACACCATAGATTTAACCTACCGATTATTGTTATTCTATGTTTTGTATGCATCCTTCAAATGTCTTTTGTTTCTACCTGTTTTCAGTTCTCATTTACAGTCTAGCACTTCTCGACATGATCACCGTGAAAGCGGAAGTGGCAGATTTAGATCTAGACATGATTTTCGCGATGACAGACGACGATATGGTAGGTCGCGATCAAGGTCACGATCAAGAAAAGCCTATGATCGCCACCATCATGAACATGCTTCTTCTAAATCCTCCAAACGCAACACGTCGCCTTTCAGTGCTGCTCGACGTCCTCCTGAAGGAGCTGAAGACTACTAAATTTTCAGTCTTAATTGTTTATTCGAACATTGTATATATACATATTCCAGATACGTTTTTCTTTTAATCGCTGCTAAGACACATCAACCTGTGATGCACTCAGTTCTTAGTTTGTTTATACCTAGCAAACTTCATACATATGTTCACTTAATGTGTCCAAATAAAAATGTTATTGTAATTTAGGTCTTCTCCTTTTCGAAATTCTCAGCCAGAAAGTGAGAGGAGTTGCAGTAATTGAGATCACCTTAACAGTGGTGAAAAGTTATTTCCGTGTATGCAGGTGTAAGGTTAGTTAATGTCTGCTTTGTTTCAGTTTTTGTGTAAAAATAGGCCATCTCGCTACTCCCCACATCTGAGTAAATGCTAAACGACGATGGTTCATTGCTCTCAAAACCCTCTAATTATCTAGCTAATACCAACTAATGCTTTGTAATGTGTATTGATCCACTCGATGGTGCATTCTTGGATGATAGGTTAACTTTTTCTCCCTAAGTGACTAGTAGTTGTTGGTTACAGAATTCGGATGCATCTCTTGATAATATTTGTGAACGTGGTCACGGTATTCATGGCTTGAAATCTGAACTCATAGCGCTTCACTGCATATCCAACTGATAGTTTGCCGTGGGATTCCGTAGTGTGTACAAACATATGCAGATATTAGGGGCATTCGGGAGATCGCATTTTGTTAGTATCTTCAAGCTTGCGTACCATGCGTCAACAAACCATTCCACTCTTAGCTTATAAGTTCTTAAGATAGGAGTACACTTACTGTAATGTAAGTGAAACTAGAATGCCGACATGAGGCATTCTGATGTACTTCGTGGTTCGGGGACACAGACTACACCACTAGACCCTTACATGGTCACGTGAGGTCGAGTGCCTTCATTGGCACTACATACTCCGTCACAGTCATACACTGCTGCTGAGTTGAAGGAATAGAATGTCACTTTCATATTAAGATATCTTTTAATTATATGCTTTGACTATTATTTGTTATTGATTCTTTCTGAAACCTATTATGAATTCCATGAAGAAGTTAACGGTGTTTGAGCGTTAATTACCCAGTAACCATGATTGGAGATTATCAATTGAGTCGTGTAGTTTTTACTACTACAGTCCTTTGCTTTGAGTTAGTCTTCAACGAACTTTAAATGCCATTTCAGCAAATTGCTCCGGAATCACTTTCGATGAAACAGTCAGTGGTGCAGTTATCAAGCACTGTATGCTATATATAACAGTGTAGTCTCAACTGTGGTTTTTTATGAGGTCAGTTGATCTGTTTGATTTAGCTAACTGTACCTAGTCAGAAATATCAACAGTAAACCAATCGTTTTATGTGGAGATATTGGTAACTGCGTTATTGCAAAACTTTCCATACCCTCTTAAGCGACGTAGTACGACAGAGGATGGGTAGTCTTTGGTCTCTCATATATCTGTGTTCCTAGCCTATGCCAGGCGAATCCTATTCACAGACTTCACGCAGCGAGTATGTTCCTAACAATGGTGAAAGAGGGAATGTAGACGTCTGGGCCTTACAACCGGATCGCTTGACATGGTGGTTTATCTTGGGTGAGTTGGAAAACCCTGATCCATCACCTATGGTGTGTACATGGGCTCCAAAATCCGAAAGGATCGAATGACGTATGTACCTGTCTCGGTCACTGGCAACCATGTGATCAGACCTTGAGTAAATGGCTTTGGTCGCTTAAGGCAACCACTTGCTACGGTCCGACCAGTATCCCAGCACTTGTATATATTAGATTTTGTGTGGCTCATCTCCTTGTGCCCAGAGTGTACCAATTTTGTTTTAAATTTAATAGTAATTTACCATTCCTGGCTTATTGATCTAGAGTGCTCAGGCTATCTAATAAATAATTTTATAACTACTACTCGAAAATTACTGGTGGAAGTCCAACAACGTAATCTGATTGATTCAGTTAGCTAATCGTATTACTCAATATGCTGGTATTGAGATAATCAGCTTCCGAATGTAACACAATCCACTTTTTTATATTTGAAATTTATTAGCATAACTATCATATCAACAACAACAATAAAATAGTCGAATGGTGTTAAATTCAACGATAAGTTCATATATTTTGACCTTAAAAATTTATAGGTAATATAATTAGTTTAGCTTATTGATCTACAAGTCTGTTTTGCTGTTCATCAATAATATGCTCGTTCGTTACAAATAAACTGAATTATAATTCGTGTAGTGAAGACTGTCAATCCAACTTCAAAGTAGGTGATGTACTCATGACACAACAGTGATTTCACAATGCCACGTTGAGGTATTACGTTATATAAGTGAGAACTCATAGTGCTTAAGCTTCCTTTCAGGTAATAAACACATCGTGCTCCGCTAATTTCAGGGCTGAATCATACCGGATAGACCGTTGGTGAGCTGGGCCCCAAACGAGTGAAACATCTCTGTCTGGTTTCTTAGATCACCTCCATAATCTTGCTAGTCAGCACACACGCTGCTGGTTGATATGAGTCGTATACAACCGCCCATCCCAATCGACCAGTAATATGTAATTTTATTCGAAAGTGCTTGCCCTCTTGATTACCAATGGTAGTTTCCAAAGGAAACTATACTGAAATCTCAGCATTAGAACTGCTATAAGTCGTGAATTTGATTTAAACTCAGAATGTCGAGGTGGTATTTGTCAGTTATACTTAGTATTTCAACAGTTGTTTACGTGCGATCGATGATAATATTAGTATTAGTCCTTCGGGTTCCGAGTGGAACATATGCCTTCAACAGCGCATCTCTGATGTGTTCTATTTTCTTCAGTCCTATTTCGCCGGCCCTAAGATTGTCCATAGCCTCTCATCTCTTCTTCACCCGGTTTCCGTCATGTCACCCTCGGACGATCTACCAGTCATTTCACTTTCCACTTGAGCGATGTCACGCAGTGTCATTCGACGGTCTCCGCAGCTTGTGCCTAGTCCATCACCATTTTACTCCTACATATATTTGATTGGTTTGTTCTCACAGATTCTTGTTGCTAATTGTTTCTGACCGGCGATCTGATCTTCAGTATGGAACCACGGAAGGCAGTTATTGATAAAATTTTGAAATTGCCTGTTGGGCATGAAATTTACAGACTTAATATTGATGTTGAAAATTAGAATTTCGTTCTTGATGCTGAGTGCAGTGCAGAAGATTCTCGAACTGATCTCAGAGTGATTAAGGTTTGTATGGCCTTTCCGACCCCGATTTGTTTTGACATCCTCATCTACTCTGTCGTCTATAGTTGGAACGACCGTGTCCCGTCAGATACGTGAAGAAAGTGACATCTTTCTAATCTTTTCCGTTGATAATGATTGGTGTTTGTTGTTAGTGGTCGCTGGTTGCTTCTTCTGCGAGTTTGTTGGCTTTTGCGTGTAAATCTTCTAGTTTGTGCGGCATTAGACATAAATCATCCGCGATCAATGATAGTGTGGTATACACAATTCAGGGTTTTACTGGTGTATCAGAAAATCTTCTGCTGATGTTGGTTTTTTCTTCAAGCTGGATGGTTCAGCTGCAAAGTGTTCAGTGTCCAACCCGATGGCATATTTATTTAAAACACAGACTTGATATATTATGGACACCAGGAGATACTCAACACAGCAAAAAAAATGTGTATAAAAAAGTAGGGATAGAATGAGTGAGTGAATGTCATCCAGAAGGGAAACCAGCATACTTATCACGATCATTCAACATTCATCGCTTCATATTAATTTTAGAAAGGAAAGGAAACTGCAGTATGTCCACCTCTGATTGCTATTCTTCACCATGCATCCAATAATGTTTCGAGCCACCAATCTGAAGTATCTTTCAGACGCCAACCAGGGTTTTTTGGTGTACCAAGTGATGATGCCAACCTAACATAAATATTCGTCATCCCACTGCACCAGGTTTCGGGTTGACCTACTCTTCACTTTTTCGACCCAATGCTAGCGAACAGCTACCAGTACGGAAGCCTCCGAGATTATATCTTGACGGCATGACTTCTTTTTAAAGCTCAACGGATACAAAAAACACCACTATGTGTGTGTAAAGACTGAATGCGTAATAGCAGGTACGGATGGTTACTTCATTTTCCTGTGTGGTAATGAAAATATCGGGGAAACAATAGTAGAATAATTGAACTCATATGCGTCGGTGGCATAGTGGTTAGGACGCTTGCCGACCGTGCACATGGTCCGGGGTTCGATACCCGGCTGGCGCACTCCTTTACCTCTCTAAGCCAGAACTAAATAAAAGCTGGTGAAGAGGAAAGGGTGGGCATGAGGCTTGCAAACTCATCCTGTAAAAATAAACACTGCTACAGAATCTTCAAGCCTCTAACTTGAAGCCCTATGTTCCACTTATGATAGAAATCACAGTAATATGCAGACTTTTCTAAATTCAAGCAACCCCGAAATAGTGTACTGAAATCAAACTTTTAGACTGTGAAGAATGTTATTATTAATATTATTATTATTAGACATTATAGCATGATATATCTCTACTTCATTCGAAAGATTACCAGTCAGTCAAATCAACTACTGTAAATACCACACGTCAAGAATTATTTTCATTATCTTTTTTTCTGTGTATGATGGAAACCAACAGTAATAAATCTGAATAAAGCAAGAACTACAGTTTTAGCAGAATAAAATGCTACCATCTTTTATTTCGTTGCCTTCTCGTCAGCTGCTTACAGGGTAAAGACATTATTAAATGTATCCACAGAAACAATTTTAACATACTTGCACAGAGTTCATTTTAAACAAAAATCAATCGTTCAATATACGCATACACTAATAATATATATATATATATATATATATATATATATATTATTAGGAGAATTGAGCTCTTTTGCTTATTGATAATTTTGAACGACTTTTTGATGTTCACCTAATGATCCGTGTCAAGAAGACGCCTGGCGATGGCACTGTTTAAAGCATTTGTTCCCTTTAGACGTAAGCTTTTTGGTACAAGTTCAGAAAATCGTAGATATGCTCTTCTTTCTGTTCTTCCAATGTAACTGCTCCCGCAGATACATGTTAACTCCAACTGTATATACAAATTTACATGTATCTGCGGGAGCAGTTACATTGGAAGAACAGAAAGAAGAGCATATCTACGATTTTCTGAACTTGTACCAAAAAGCTTACGTCTAAAGGGAACAAATGCTTTAAACAGTGCCATCGCCAGGCATCTCCTCGACACGGATCATTAGGTGAACATCAAAAAGTCGTTCAAAATTATCAATAAGCAAAAGAGCTCAATTCTCCTTAAGTTTGCTGAAGCCATTTCCATCAAACGCCTAAAACCTGATTTGTGCGTTCAGAAAGAAGCGGTTATCAGTCTTTCTTTGCCCTAGGAACTAGATATTTTTTATCCGAATGCGAAATGCTGAAAAGTTTTCATTGTGTATGATTATTATTGTTCGGAATTGTGTTTAATATTGTATATATATATATATATATATATATATATATATATATATATATATTAGTGTATGCGTATATTGATCGATTGATTTCTGTTTAAAATGAACTCTGTGCAAGTATGCTAAAATTGCTTTTGTAGATACATTTAATAATGTCTTTGCCCTGTAAGCAGCTGACGAGAAGGCAACAAAATAAAAGATGGTAGCATTTTATTCTGCTAAAACTGTAGTTCTTGCTTTGTTCAAATTCACTAAGGGGAATAAATGTAACAAATAAATCTGTATCGATTACTGTTCTTTCCAAATGCAAGTCAGATATACGCTGACTTATTCTACTAGTTTATCGTTCCAATTCAAATTCTTGATATAGTGGTTATTAAAATTGATAAATTCCTAGGCTTTTAGTTTGCTATGAAGGAACAGAGAGCTAATTGAATCAAAGTGATATTTATAGTCCATGAAGTTGCATTATATTTATCATTGGATCAAAAGTCTGAATCCCTATATGAAATTTCCCCTAACCTCCCTAAGGACCATCACTCGTTTTGCTCACTGACTTGGTGGACCCTGATAGTTATTAATTCTCTCTAGAACTCAAGGTCACTTCCTATATGAGGCCAGATGCCAGTGAGCATCAAATAAATAATCAAGTGTTGGTTTTCAAGAATTTGATTGTTTACAAGGGTAATCACTAGCTGACATCAGCCAAAGAAACACTGGAAAACTATCTGGGAGTACTGGATAGCTGTTTCGTCGCAGAAAGGATAGTTACTCGCCTGTGACTCTGGCTAGTGGTTGCCCTGAATATATATATCACGAAGTGGCAGAAGTTGCAATAAATAGGCCGGTCAGTGAGTTGGGTTCCAGTGGCTGAATGATCTACGAGCTTGTTCGCTGTGTAACCTAAGGGTCCTGGGTTCGAAACCTGGTGAGTACGTGCTCCCAGTGAGCTGGAAACTAGGCAGACGAAACAGCTGGATGTTCGGTACTCCCTGGTTTTCTGATGGTTCTCTAACTGATATCAAACTTGAAACAATGAAATCCCCGTTTTAGGTGAGCTAATCAGAAGAATTAACATATAGCACTTACAAATTAAAGTGTACTGAAAAGCCACAGACACACACATCGATCGAATTTCAGACTACGGCAGTGACCACGACATTGTCTTGGTAAGTGAAAGAAGTGAATTAATCAATGCTAAACTCACATGGTGTTAACAAAACCTCCTAATTTAAATATTTGCATACTTATTGCATCTGTATCCATGGTTTTATTAATGATTGTATGTTTTGCTACCTATTTTTAAACTGAGATATTTATTTGTATTACCTTGACCCCAAACTTAATAAGGCATTTTAACAACCAATTTATTTTTCACTGACCTCACAGATATCATGGGACTTTCTTTTAAATTATCTGTTATTTTTATTAGTAAACCTTTTAACACCAGCATAACTACTATAATTATAGATCTGAGTATAAATTAAAACTTTTCTGTAGATGAGTAACTGTCGCCAGTTGCGATGATCTCCGTTAAGACACAATGCACTACTGAATTGGTGGGAAGTTAGTGGCGATTTGGGCAGTCGAGAATCCATGCCATTTGGTGCCGCGTTGTCGTGTTACTTTCGGTTGTTTGTGTACACATTACAAATCTGTGTTTCTGACGCTGAGATATTTATTTTTTTTTTAAATTTTTTGCACGATCGATTTAATGCTGCTTTTTGTTTGGCTTCCAAACAGTCGTTTGTTTAAGTATAACTGTGGTGACACCTGGCTGCTAGCCAAAGTTGGTAGACAGTAATTGACGTCAATGTTTATGTCCCCAATATTGGTGGTGAGAAAATGAGAACAAAGGCTTTGCGTAGGCAGATACAGTTAGCATATGGATGATCTGACACAGCCACAAAGAGATGCAAGGTTAACTTTCTGTGAGAAACAACCAATCAAAAGACTGTATTTTCTACTAACAATAATGTACATTGAAATCTATAAATATGTGTTGATTTTCCTTAACAAACGATTTGTTGCCTGGCCCTTGTCTTCTGTTGTTACATAACAAGTACGTTAAGAGTTGGAGGGAACAAACTTGCATTTGCATATAGCGTCAATAACTTACTTCTGTCAAACTTCCCGATTACGTAATGATTAACCACAATTCATCAGTGTTATTACTCATACACTTGGATTTATTTTTGTAACGAACTGACAATAACATCTTACCTGTGATGTCAATTAACATTATATATATATATATATATATATATATATATATATATATATATATATATATATATATATATATATATAGTTTATTATTGTTCCCTTGGGTTCCTAGTGGAACATAGGGCTTCAACTGCACGTCTCCACTTGCTTCTGTCTTCTGCTGTACTTTTCACCCGCATCCATGTTAGTCCATACTGTTTCAGCTCCTCTTCACATGATCTCCTCCATGTCACCATTGGACGTCCCACTCCCCGCTTCCCTTTTGGGTTCCACTCGAGCTATGGCCTAACGCGTGATGTCACCCAGCGGCCTCCTCAGCGAGTGTCCAATCCATCTCCACTTTCTCCTGCATATTTGTTGTGCGATCGGTTCTTGTTTTGTTTGTTCCCATAGTTTCTTGTTGGTGATTGTTTCCGGCCATCTGATCTTCAGTATAGAACGAAGCCAGTTAGTTGTTGATAAAGGTCTGCAACCTGTTGAAAATATTCTTGGTGACACACTGGCCAAGTTTCTGATCCGTACAGCAAAACTGACTTGACGTTTGTATTGAAAATCTGAATTTTGTTGTTGATGCTGAGTGACGAAGATTTCCAGATTGGTTTCAGGTTGATGAATGTGTTTGTCGCCTTCCCGATTCTCGATTTGACATCCTCGTCCGTTCCTCCTGCCTGTAGTTGAGACAATGCTCCCTAGATAAGTGAATGAAGTAACCTCTTTCAAATCCCTCCCGTTGATGGTGATTGGCACTGGATGTTGCTGCTGTTGATGTTGGTTGGTTATTTTCATAACCTCCGTCTTGTCTATGTTCACCTGGAGTCCTGTCTTCACTGCCTGCTTCTTCGACCAGTTTGTCGGTTTTCGCTTGTAAGTCTTCGATTTTGTATGACATCAAACATAAATCATCCACACACGAAATCCAGGTCTTCTAGGTTCTTCACGTCAGTCCAGGATATTCCTGTCTTCTCGTTTCCCACTGTCTGACGCATAATCCAGTCCACGACAATTAGGAATATCATTGGTGATAATAAGCACCCTTGTCTGACTCCTGTGTTTACTATACATATATATATATAAACCCCTAACTATTAACACATGTGTCATAACATAAGTGTCATCTCATCCCATCCATCCTATTGTATGGTTGTATGTAATTGCATGTAGTTAGTGCTATAGCTGAACTATTCTCCAGATTTCTCATCTTATTAGGGTCAACTAATCTAGATTTTGCTAAATGTTTGTGTTCGGGTTAGTCTGACTGACCCCGTTCTACTACTTTGCCCAATGTATTTGACCCGACAGTCAACGCAGGCAGGGTATTAGATAAACTAACTTGTTTTGTTCAATCGGATCCATAGTATCCTTTAACCGACGAAGCTCACTTCTAGTTGAGGAAGGAAGCAATGAAGAAAACTATAAAATGAAAGTTTTGAATTTGTGTGACGATAATTGATATGATTATGAACAATAAATTGTGTTCGAATTGTCATTCAGTAAATAATACTTTGTGCAAGATACATCTAATAGACAAAATAATATGGAATTAAACCCCTAACTAGCTATACAGCTCTGAAATGAAGTTACGAAAAGAGATGTCTCTGCTGACTTACAAGTTCTTAATCCATGGAAATATTGAGCCAAGTAAACTCTTTGAAATCTCTAACCATGTTCATAGATGAGTTGACATTACAATAACGGAAGTTGAGTCAGAAGATAAATTATGATTCCTAGGTGTCCAACTTTCAAGACGAACAATAGATTTCTACAACTATCAAATTACTGCAGGCCAAGATGGAATGGATAGCTGACAAACTTTCAAAGTTTTATCCCAGTAAGAAGAAAAGTAAAAAGTAATCCCAGTGCCAGTCTATGGCATTTACTTCAATGACACCTTGAATAGGGAACTGGAATCCTCTAAGAACACTAATTAAGAATGGATAACCAACCTCCTTAATCCATCAGCATTTAAAGGCAACCAGACAACAGAAGTTAATGAATTCATCTAATTTTGGTAGAACTCTTAAGCTGATTACTCAGCATATGGTGAGCAGAGTAGAGCATAGAATGGAAGTCAAATTTCTATCTCAACTTCATGCATTTTGAAAATACCTTCGACACAGTTGACTGCGAAGTAATTTGGAAACTACTTCAGCCTCATTCAATAGCTATATGACAATCCCACATGTCAAGTGATCCACAACGGAAAACTCAGCAACGCTTTTGAAGTGAAGACAGGGCTTTCTACTACCTCTGATGATATTTCTAATTGTGGTGGACTGGATAATGAAGAACACTGTACGTGAAAAGCGATGAACCAAGAATAAGTTGCACCGATAAAAAGACTCTAGGACATCTTGACTTTGCGGACGATTTATTTCTAGTACCACACAAAATTGAAGACTTACATGCGAAGACCAACAAGTTGGAAAAAGAAGCCATCACAGAAGATAGGACTTGAAGTGACCATAGAAAAGACGGAGTTGATGAAGATACTCGGCGACCAAACGATAACAACAACAAGGACCAATCACTATCAACTGGAGAAATTTGAACGAGGTCACTTCCTTCAATTATCTGACCAGCAAGCATCTCTTCAAATTATGGCCATAATACCTATGAGGATGTCAAAACCAGGCTGGATCGAAAAGGTGAGAGAGACCTTTATCACTGTGAAACTATTGTGGGAATCTTCTTCAACACCAATGTCAAGTCAGTTCTTCTATATGGGTCGGCAGCTTGGCTTGGGTGTGTCAAGAAAGCACTTCCGACATACGACTGCAGACTTCCATCAACAACTACCACCTTCGCTAGCTCCATACTGAAGATCAGATGGTCAGTCAGCAGATCAGTAAAGAATTAGCAACAAGAAACTTTGGCGACGAAAGAACTAATCAAGAACCTATTGCTAGACAAAAATGGAGATTGATCGGACAAACACACTGAGGAGACCGTTAGGTGACATCGCGCGCAATGCAGGCCATCGATTGAGTGTGAAACGACAAGTTTGGTGGCAGTCAGAGAGAGTGACATGGAGCAGATCTTGTGACCAGGACATGAGAGCCTATGAGCAATAGTGGGAACGGATTAATAGGACAAAGCAGAGATGTGGTTTTAAAGCCCTATGTTCCGCTCGCAATTCTGGGAGATATTTTACTGACAGGTCAATAAACTACAATGAATGAATCACGCAAGACGACAGGTGAAAAGATTTTACAGGTCAAGTTCAGATGAATAAGACGGAAGGAGTATGAGCGGTTAACTTAAGTTCATAATGGATTATGCTAGTTAATTTACTTATCAGTCACTCATTTTCCAATGTATTTCCATTAGTGTTATGTATGTGAATATGAGGACCTTGTAGACTACGAGCGAATCTAACTAATGCGCTGGCTAATCTGTCTTAATCGCACGTCAACAACAACAACAATAATACCGCCGGGCACGCAAGACAAATAAAAGAGAAGACTGGACATTGATATGAGAGCTTTTACTGTCTCAAACAACAGTCGAAAATGTTAAACAACAACTCCGTATTTATACAATTAGAAAAATCAATGTCACATTTTAAAAATATTAACGACCTTGGGAATTCAGTAATTTAAATCAATAATCACGCAGATGCGTGAAATCAATGATTATGCTAGTGTGTGAAATAAATAATGAATATTAATGATTCACCTGTGTATATATTACCTCCCCCTTTTAAAAGGAATCTCGCAAACAGTTTAGTATCTTTTTTCCTTGGGGTCGATTTGGAAATGAACTGTTTGTGTTCGTTTGCGGTGGGATCGTCGGCTGGGCAGCATCTCTTGTTTCGCTTCCGGTTTGACTGGTGGTATTTTGAAAGTTTCCAGTAGTAAATCCAGTGGCAATTTAGGTTCTTGGGATGTAGTATATCGACGTCGTATCTGATTTTTATGTCTAATCCACCATTCATCCCCAACTTTAACCTTGTACATTAGAGTTCCATGTCGACATTGTATCAAGCCTTCGGCCCGTTTTCTGTTCCTCGGTCGATAATCGCGCACATAGACGGCATCACCCTTGCGGTAATACGTCAGACTATTTCTTCGTTGATGTGACGAAGATGGTAACATGGAGTGGTGATGAGTTCGTAGCATTCGACCCATTAGAAGTTCTGCAGGGCTTTTCTTCTGTTCTGTCAGTGGTGTAGTTCGGTATACAAGAAGAAAGTTTTGTATTGCTTCCGGTTTCGCCCCTCCCCCTGCTTTCAACAACGCTCGTTTGAAAGTGTCGACAAATCTTTCTGCCTGACCGTTGGATTGAGGGTGATAAGGTGGCGTCCGCACGTGTTGTATACCGTTTCTCTTGCAAAATTCCTGGAACGCTTGTGAGGTGAACTGACTGCCATTGTCAGATACGATGATTTCTGGTATACCGTGACATGCGAAGATCTTTTCCAGGACTGATACTGTTCTGCTGCTAGAAGGTGGTGTCACTTGTACTACCTCTGGCCATTTTGAGTAAGAGTCCACGAGAACCAAGTAGTGTATACCTTCTATCGGCCCAGCAAAATCCACATGTAGGCGGGACCATGGTTTTGACGTGGGCCATGCTCTCGGTGGCGGATCTTTGGCTGTCATGATAGACATCACTTTCAGTTTCTGAGCAGAGCCTCTCTTACTGGAGCTAACAGTTGCTACTTTGTTGTTACCAGACATCGAAGCATTTTTGGTGCAGCCATACTCACTATGACGATTCGAAGTTGGTGTTTCATTAATCACGTCATTCTTTATACTGGGTTTAGGTCTAATATATCTGTCTCTTATTTCAGGCTTTCTTGTTGAGGGCTCAGTACTTTCGATCTTATGGCGTACACTGCTTAACGGAATCTCTGACAGGTGCAGCTTCTCGAACCAGTCTAAACCCGAGAGGTCAAGGTTTGAATTATTGATGTAGTGTGTGCCGACGAACTTTCTATCGCGAAAACCAACGCTGCATTTAATTTCTCCATGCAGTCGAAGTCTTCCGCCACATGCACTAAGTGCTATCTGGTTTGTCTTCTCTATGGCAAGGCATCCCAACTTCTGCCATAATTTCTTTGATATTATAGTAATATCGGGTGCTGTGTCGATTTGTAGGCGTGCCGGTCGTGTATTAATCGTCAGGTCGATATATTTGCGAGGTGCCGGAGTACTGATATGATATGCGGCAGTAACACCCAAAGACTTGAGCTTGTTGCGCCGTCTGAGTCGACTACGAGGTCTGGGTCGGTTGTTGCGTTTGCAGTAGCCATCTTTGTGACCAACAGTATGGCATCGACGGCATTTATGCTGTTTGAATGGGCACAAGTTTGCAAAATGCCAGGCGCCACAGTGCCAGCAGGCTGATGGTGGTTTATGCTGAGGATGACGCGGTGCGGTTGATGTCGACGGTACTGGATGCACCGCATGCACTTCCGCTGCATTTTGGCTGCCAGACTGCACCAAGACGGTATCGTTGTGAATGTTGATTAAACGCTGATATTCTTCACCGACGTCTTTCAAAGTCATTCGTGGATCTTGTTCCAGACGATTTAATAGACGTGTGCGTATATCAGCAAATTTGGGAGACTGCAAACCACAAATGAAAATCAATACCTTGAACTGGTCTTCTGAGAGTGATTTCAATTTAAAACGTTCACACGTGCGATTGACTATACCCAAATGAGTATGGATATCATCATTTTCGTTCAAAACTAGTTTCATGCAATGATATCGAATGTTGAATAACGATCTCTGATCACCAAACTGATGACGAAGGGTATGGACAGTTTCATCGAATGATCTTTCACTGGGCTTCTCTGGCAGAATTAAGTTGCAGTATTTATCTAGCTCATCTGCTCCCAATTTACGAAGTAGAAGCCGTACTTTCCAGGCATCGTCTTTATCCGCAAAGTCTGCTCGAAATAGGTCTTCATATCTGCGAAACCAGGTATCAAATGTTACGTTCGCATCTGGATCATAAACGAATTCTGAGATGCTACTACCAATGCTGTCGTTGGCTGCAGATGAATCAGCAGAGCGTGATATTTGTAGACCAGCAAGCATTTCCATCAATTTTAGCTGCTGTTCCATTAGTTTCTCTAAACGCAGTGAGTCCATCTTCAGCAAACCCGTCGCCAAATTTGTTATGTATGTGAATATGAGGACCTTGTAGACTACGAGCGAATCTAACTAATGCGCTGGCTAATCTGTCTTAATCGCACGTCAACAACAACAACAATAATACCGCCGGGCACGCAAGACAAATAAAAGAGAAGACTGGACGTTGATATGAGAGCTTTTACTGTCTCAAACAACAGTCGAAAATGTTAAACAACAACTCCGTATTTATACAATTAGAAAAATCAATGTCACATTTTAAAAATATTAACGACCTTGGGAATTCAGTAATTTAAATCAATAATCACGCAGATGCGTGAAATCAATGATTATGCTAGTGTGTGAAATAAATAATGAATATTAATGATTCACCTGCGTATATATTAATTAGTATGTATATCACTGTATGTAGAGTATTCAGCGGAAGAGTTCTCCTGAATTTTTTGCGAGCTGATTAAATCCTGCTTTATTAAACAACACCTGTTACTTGTTTTAAATTCATATCTGGAAGTAAATAGTTCCAGTTAAAGGAGAAAGACTTATCCTAAGTGAAACTAGATATCTCAATGAAACAGATAATTGTGAATCTGAAATTTCAGGCAGATAAGCTAAGTGAAGCCGGCCTTCTCTACGTATATTTTTATTCACTAAAAAGTTAAAGACTAGACTCGAACATTTGCAGGTTTTTAATGTTTATTCCCCAATTTAGTTACCTCTGTGTGGAGTAAAGTACATAGGCTGTGACAGAGGGATATTATTTAGACTCACTCATGGACTCCCAAAAGCATTTTTTTCGGAAAGAGGAGGTAAAACAGACAACAGCTAAATTCTAGAGCAAATTTTTTATTACTTGTCATGCAGCATCAGTAAAGACTTAATTCAGAGTAATATATATGCAATTAGATCATGCTGGTTAATAAGATTTCGCATATATCATGGAGAAACGGCTTTTAGTTAATTTTGAACCTTCACTGGAGGCTTTTAACAACCCTAGTCACCTTTGCTTATAAACATAGTAGGTGTACTTTAGATGTCACTGTTGTCTTACATCATAATATACCCTCTAATTTAGACAGAGATGCCAAACATACTTGGTGTGCCTTTCTTGATTGCACATCTGCCTTTGACTCTGTACCCAGGCCTTGTTTGTTAAACAAACTTGGTGCAACACAAGCGGAGTGCCGGACTAATAAGTGACTGCATTCTTACTTTTCTGGTAGGAAGCATTACACTGTATATAATGGGAAGTCTTTCGCTGCTTCACTTACTATAGCCGGTGTTCCTCAACGTGCTTTTCCGTCTCTATTTTGTGTTTTCCTTCTTTTTACAATGACTTGCTCCATTCTGACGAAGCCTATTTTGTTAAGTATGCCGATGAACTGACTGTTTCTGTGCCGCTGGTTACTTCTCAGTCACACTGTTCCAAAATAAATAATTTTTTATCAGAAATTAGTCAGTGGTCCTCGTCAAATGGTATTAAACTAAATCCCTCCAAATTTCAGTCGGTTAATTTCAATTTCAGATGCAAGCGTGACTTACGTGAACTGGTTAGTTCTTACGGTTCCACGATCATAGATGACACCGAACTTGAAACAAAATCGAATGTTAAATACCTTTGACTATATATATCCTCTGATCACCTTTTCTGGTCTTCTCACATCATGTTAATTTCTAAAAAGATACTTCGTTTGACGCTCTGTGTAAGGAAATTAAGACAATCTTGTATCATTCCGTCTCTACTGTTACCGTTTCTTAATTCTTGCATTCTGCCTTCACTTCTTTACTGTTCCCCTTTCATCTTATGAAAGACTTTGTTACACTGCGTAGGGCACTAAAAGCAGTCAGTAGTGCGAGCGGGGTGTTGCTAAACCAACTCGTTAGATAGACACATGGACTCCTGCAAGACATTAGCATGTCAGACTCTGAGCATTCTCTCTATACACAACCGTCTTCTTGCATCTATCTCATCAGGTAGAACTAGAAACAACTATGGAAGACAGTATGCTCAGACGACTAAGTACAAAAACTCTACGATGGCTTATTTAGCACACATTTTATGTGATGAGAAAGGTGTGTAAGACAGGAAATTGCCAACTTACTGAGACGCTCTAAGTAAACGGCATTGTGTCTTTTGTTCTCATTGTTACATTGTCGTTGATATTTTCACTTGATTTAATTTCACATTCATTTATTATTGAGCAATATTATTGATGTAAATGCCCTATTTAAATTATTGCCTCTATAATGAGAAAATTAGATGCTGAAAATTCCATATTTGTACCAAAAGTACTGTTTAGAACAAAGCCATTATTATTATTATTCAGGAAGCCGCTGTTGCCACTCAAATGTACAACCCTGAATTTTGTTTCCAGATACGTCTCATCCAAACTCTCTTACTACAATAACCTTAAAGTCAGTTTTATATTGATTTGTTTTATTATAAATTCTATGTGACATTTGTACGCAGAATGAAGCCGTGACTGGGTGGGTCTAAATGGTTTAATTTAATGTCTAAAACTTATAATGCTAGTAGAATGTTTGGTACTATTAAAATACACAAGCCAAATAACCACATACGACCAATAGTAGACTTTAGGAATACCCCTACATAAGAATTATCAAAACACTTAGCTCTAATATTAGACCCCATTAGAAATCGTTCAGACTGAAAAATACACTAAATGACATTCAACTAGAGAATGATGAAACAATGGTTAGTTTTGATATAACCAGTCTTTATTACTAATATACCAATCAATATGGCCTTGGAGGCAGTTAAAAGAGAGCTAACTGCAGATCCTGAACTCACTCATAGGACGAAGCATCCCACTGAGGTGATTATTTCAGGAATTCAAGAATTCTGTCTCACATCTACTATCTTCACATTCCAGGGCAAAATATATAGACAAAAAGGTGTAACAATCGGATGGATCACCAATATCCCCTATCGTGGCAGATATATTTATGGATAGCTGGGAAAATATGGCACTTAATACGTTTAATCCTACTCCAAAAATATGGTGGAGATATGTGGATGACACTTTCACAGTGTTAAAAACAGAACATATCTCTAGCTTCTTAACACATATAAACTCACTAGTGGAGGGAATAAAATTCACATTTGAAACCGAAAATGAGCAAGGAGAATTAGCTATGTTAGATTGTAAAATAAAACGAATAGAAGAAGGCAAACTAAACACTAGTGTTTATAGAAAACCAACGCATTCTAATAGATATTTAGACTTTAATTCATCTCATCCTTTAACTGTTAAGGCAGGCTTAGTTAAGTGTTTAACAAACCGAGCCATAGCACTAAGTAGCACAAAAAAAGACCTAAATGATGAAATAAAACAGATAGAAGAGGCGTTGGTTCTAAATAACTATCCTCTAAAATTCATTAGGAAGATTGAAAAACGCCAAAAGAAAAATAAAAAGAATTGTGAAACTGGTAATAATAACATAAATAAGAGAGAATATAAATCATCTACAGTTATACCATATAAAGAGGGGACATCTGAGACCCTACGTAGGATTCTAAATAAAGCAGGAATTAGGGTGGCATTTAAACCTAAAAACTCACTCAGGGACAAGCTCTGTAGGTTAAAGGACCCTGTCGGTGGACCCAATTAGACAAAATAATACAATTTGCAAAATGTCTTGCAACGACTGTGAGTTAGGTCAACTACATAGGTCAAACTAGTAGGTCAGGGGTAGTCAGATTGTCAGAACATAAGAATTTAGCTAAGGTAAGAATGGTTGACCCCATGAAGATAAGTAATTTAAAATAGAGCTCGGCGATTGCTCTGCATGCATCAACACACAATAGGGTGGGAGAGGGTTAAAATTCTAAAAAGTAATCTAGGTAGGTGGAGAGAGGGGTTGATTACTGAATCTTTGTTCATCGAATCTACACCCAACACATGCAATAGGAATGACTCATCACTTCTACCGGAAATATGGAAAATACTACTACCTATCAAGTGTACAGCTTAGAAAAGAAATTATTAATAAAACACCTACTTGTTAATTTACGCTTCCTCTATTCTTATTGCATCATATCCATCCATCCATCCATCATCGTAAATCTTATGATGATGTAATGTCTATCTTTTATTCAACAATAAAATCTAATTCTGTTTCTCATAATTTATCACATGACTGTATTGGTCTGTTAAGTGATTGTGTCAAAACATAAGGACTCTTTCTTAAATTCCCATGTTATTGAAAGCAATAATTACAAAATGCTTAAAAGATAATCTTTGCAACTATAGTAAAAAGCACCTCTCTATTCAACAAATAAAGTTTTTCAATTACTCTTCAGTAAAAAATGAAAGATAATCTAGTTAGTGTGAGATGAAAATGTTAAATTCTCAAGAATGTATAGCCGTTTTAAAACCTTATTCTATTCATAATTATATTGTTATGTTAACCTAACAGTTTCTTAACTATATATATATATATATATATACAGGTAATTTCTTCCCACACATTTTTGTAACACTATCGATTTCTTTGTATTATTGATTTATTCAGTTCTGTATTTAAAATTCACACAAGGATTTACTACTTAAAACTATTATGATAGATGAAATATGTCTAAAATTTACTGATCAAAGTTTGCATATCCAACAGCCTATAGGCTGTCATCAACTGTTGCTTTAGCTCAATATGGAATATTACATAACCAACCGGAAAGGATAAGCTGCAAGGAATTCTGAAAGTGCAACAACCAAGAACAGAATCTATCACCCAACAAATATGCAGAATGAAATGGAGATGAATTGGAGACATACGCTGAAGAGACTTTTAAACGACATGGTGATACAGACCGTCAGGTGGATTTCAGCTTCACCTTGAATTTTCGCTGAACTAGTTGATGATGGTCTGAGCCCAAATCTGCTCCTCTTCCCAACTTTGTATCCAACAGGCTGCGTCTCCACTTTCTTGAGTGGCATTGAGATGAAATCTACCTGCTTTGTGGTGTGTCCGTCAGGCGAAATCCACGTTGTTTTGTGTATATCCTTGTGTTTGTACACACTGCATCCGATTGTCAGGTAACTGAATGCGTAGAAACCTGCGAAGGGTTTTCCAGTATCATTCATTTCACTGATTGAGAGCCTCTCGATCCATGATGAGTTTTCTTCCTGTATTATCTGCCCCCTGTTCAGCTGGCATTCATATCGCCCATAAAGACTTCGATGTCTCCATTCGGGGTGTTGTCCATTACTGTTTGCAGTTGCCTGTAGAAATCTTCCTTCTTCTCTTGTTCCGAGTTGCTTGTAGCACTGTGCGTAGCATTGCATGATAATTGTAACCTTCCTTCCTGTATTAGGGATTTGGCTGCCACTGGTGTCATCATGATAGCTACTGACTGTCTCAGTGTGCTTGTGGTTGTCGTCGGGGTCACAGGAGTGGATTACTGACTCTCCAATTGATAATTTTGACAGTTCACATCCATTCCATCTGCTTTGACAGATAGCCAGCACTTCTATACCATATCTTCTCATTTCTTTGTCTACCTTGGCAGCCTCCCCAGCCAGCCTCCTACATTGTACGGACATTCCAGGTGCCCATTTTTATTCCTGCTTCCATCGTAAGAAGACATATCGGCTGGCTGACTCGCTTACCGGAGGCTTTCACTAGCCCGCGTGATATCGCCTCTCCGATTCCTACGAAGAATAAGACCGTTCATTGAATTTTGTGTATTTTTAATGTGTTTTCTGTGCGTTGAAGTTCCTCTAGTCGTTTGATAGGTTTAGTGGTGTGGGATTGCTAGCCCCACGCCCAACCCTCCCTCTATATCAGACCTTGGAACCGGCTAGAAAACTAACAAACTAGTTAACTACGCTAGGTTTCGGCGATTATTATAATTATTATTGTTCCGTTTAATTCCTAGAGGGACACAGGGCTTCAGCCGTGCGTCTCCATTGCGTTCGGTTCTCTGCTAGAGTTTTCACCTGGCTCTAAGTCTGCCCACACGTTTTCATCTCCTCTTCACATTACCTCCTCCAAGTCACCCTCACACTGACGACCAACTCTCCACTTCCCTTTCGGGTTCCACTCGAGAGGTGGCTTGTCTAGTGATGTCACTTGATGGCTTGTTTCCTCAGAGTATGGCCAATCCATCTCCATTTCTTCCTGCCTATTTGTTTCACAATCGGTTCCTGCTTGGTTCGCTCATTGCCAGAGATCTCTGTTGCTGATCTTTTCTGGCCGTCCATCTGATCTTGAGTATTGAGCGAAGACAACTGTTAATGAAGGTCTGTATTTTGTTTGAGATGCTCTTTATGACGCGCCTATTCTCTGATCCGTATTGTAGCACTGGCTTCACATCCGAGTTGAAAATCCGTATCTTATATTGCATGATGAGTGCTGTTGACCTCCACACAAACTTGAGAGAAGTGAAACCTTGCCTTGCTTTACGGATCCTCGCTTTGATATCTTCGTCAGTCCCGCCTGTAGTTGAAACGATGCTTCCCAGGTAGGCAGGTGAAGGAGGTTGCTTCTTTCAGGTTCCTCCCATTTATGCTGATTGTTGTCTGTTGTTGTTGTTCTTGTCCAGGAATCTTCATCACTCCTGTTTTCTCTATGTTCACCTGAAGTCCTATCTTTGATGCTTCTTCTGCTAACTTGTTGCTTTTCGCTTGCATATCTTCCAGTTTGTGGGAAATCAGACATATATCATCGGCGAAGACCAGATCCTTCAACTATTTTGTGTGAGTCCGTTTTATGCCTGTTTCCTCATTGCCCACAGTTTGTCGCATTATTCAGTCTACTGCAATCAGGAAAATCATTGGGAATAGTAGGCAGCCAGCTTGTCTTACTCCTGTCCTCACTTCGGAGGATTCCGTAAGTTTCCCGTTGTGGATTACTTGGCATGCAGCATTGTCGTATAGCTGTTGGATGAGATGTATTATTGTCAGTGGCACCCCGTAGTAGCGAAGTAGTTGCCAAATCACCTCTCGATCGATGCTGTCAAAGGCCTTTTCAAAGTCGATGAAGTTGAGATAGAGAGGTGACTGCCATTCCAAGCTTTGTTCAATGATGATTATTAGTATCTGTGTATTTGGATAAGTCAGTTCAAACGAAACAACCGATATTTATTAGAGTCTGTTTATTTTGGCTGCGTATGATCAGTTGTGTTTACTTCAGTACTGTTTATTTTGAATGATGTTTATAACATCATTAATTGTTCACAATCATATAAAATGTATGTCCATTATTGTAACACATCGATTTTATAATTCAAATCCTTCTCTCACTGTATGGAATCACTAATCAATAATGAAAAGAGTTATGTTCCTCACTAAATTATTTCCTAAGATGTACTTTTACCTTAATGATAAGTATTAACTCACAGAAATTAATAAAAAAATGTAATTATGACCAGGACGCCCCTGGCTTTGGGGAGGTTAAATATAAGTAGAACTAGACGTAAAATATAAGATCAGCACATGGCCACGTATTCAGTGATTTCCAATACTTGTCGATTTCCGTTACACCACCATCAGCATGGAGGGATACTTCTATGGCGTGTCTTGCTGACAGAATTTATCAGTAGTATATAGAGAGACGTTCATCGACATAAGAATATCAAATAGCGGAGAGATGGATTTGCCGTCAAAGAGAACAAATGGACCAGTATTGAGGTGAAATATGGAAGACACGAAAAGAAGACAGAGAAACACAATACGAAGGGCAGAAGTAGTACAACACGGATGATATGTGCAAATGATGACTTTTATATATGGTATATATAATTTCCCTAAATGTGAATATCAAATTGCAAGTAAATGTTCCGTTATTCAAGTATTGGTTTTTAGGGATTCGGTTGATTGGTTACAGGATTTCATCATGAGCTGACTTTGGTTAGAGAACCATTGAAAAACCTGACAGTACTGGACAGCTGTTTTGTCCTAGTTTGGGACTCTAGTGGGAAGTTGTGACCAGTAGGGTGCAGCAGGTTGGGTGTGAGGATAAATACTCGCCGAAGACATTGGCTAGAGGTTGCGCTATATCGTCAATTGGCAGAAGTTAGAATTCATGGGCCATTGAATCGGGTCCCAGTGGCTTGATGGTATACGAGCTCGCCTTGTAACCAGAAGGTCCTCGGTTCGAATCCCGGTGGGTGCGTACTGATGAAGAGTCCCAAACTAGGACGAAACAGCTGTCCAGTACTCCCAGTTGGTTTTCCAATGGTTCTCTAACCAATGTCAGCTCATGATGAAATCCTAAAACCAAATGTTCCGTTAGCAAGTCTCTTTGTAACGACAGGAGACAAAGGCCAGGCAACAGATCGTTTATTGAGAAAATCAAGAGATATTTATAGATTTTTATGTACATTATTAATCGTTATTATTAGCAGAGAAACAGCATCTTCTGATTGGTTGTTTTCTCGTTGAAAGCTAATCTGTCATCTCTTTGTGGCGGTTTCTTTGAAAGTCAGACCATATATCTGCGAATCGTATCCGCTCACACAAAGTCTTTGTTCTTGGTTTTCTCATGACCAAGATTTGGGAAGTAAACATTGACGTAAACTGTTGTCTATCAATTTTGGCTAGCAGACAGCTCTCACCACATCTTGTCTTCTCCAGTTACGCTACGTTTATAGGATTATGCATATGTAACTAAATTCTGCATATATACATATATATATATCCTTGAATATATGTAGGTGAGGGGTAAAGTCCGCTCATGTTTAACTTGTGAATTTGCATTTGAATAGTTATTTAGTCGGGGACATCTCATGATGAAGAATCTCAAACTACAGCGAACACCTGTTCTACATTCGCCAATCTCTACAGTTTTCAGTGGTGAAACCATCTTTGGAATCAGTTGAATCATTTAAAAGGCAACTTAGTGGTAATCTAGTATGTTTTTGGCAGTTTATAAATCTGGTGTGGTATAAGTGGTGACTGTGTTGTCTAGAAGAATAATGAAAGCTCAGAGAACGGAATGAAATTTTTAAAAGAGATGTATCTTCACTGTTGTTTATGCGCTTGTCAACTAATGAACTCAATTAGAGTATTTGCTGCATATTAGACAATTACAAATATGTCACTAGATTACCGTGATATGGTGAATAAGGATTCATGTTATGCAAACAATAAAATAAACACACTGGTTTGTCATAGTAACGTATATTTATATATATATGACTAGACAAAGTTTCTGTCTGTCTGTTTGTCTATCTATCTTACTACCTCCAGAATTATCGACCTGACACAATTTGTTGTCAGTTTTGCATGAACTTACAAAACAGTTTTGCGTAAGCAATTTTTATTCACTTCTGTACCATTCATCTTATCGACCAACTAAACTGGATGTATGGCGTGTGCTACTGACAAGATTTATTAGTAGTATTTAGAAGTAGATTGATAGGAAGCAGCATAAAAGTGAAAACAACATTTTAGGTCCTTAGATCTGAACTTAATTTACCTTGGAAACAGGAGGTTATCCGATTGGAGGTTTGACCTTGGACAGACAGACAGCCAATGAGAATAGTTTGTCATCCGCTGAACTAGCCGACTTTGAATGTGACTAAAATTGTAAAATTATGCTGTTTTCCCCTTCATAAAAATGTCCGATACCAAGTCTTTTGTTTTCACTCGTTGCAGAAATCTTGTGTCATCCTCTTACTCAAATCTTTAATGCATCATTTAACAGGGAAACGCTACCTGCTGACTGGAAAGAAATCAAGGTTGTACCTGTACAGAAATCATCTTCTGGAGCAAGTATAAAGTTTAGACCGGTCGCTATAACATCTCCTTTTTTGAAAACTATGGAGAAACTTCTTTTGAATATTCTTAAACCTTCTTTAAAAGCTTTTAGTGACCCTAAGCAGTTTGCTTATAAGTGTGGAAGAAGTACATTAGATGCAGCCATTGTTCTACACCACAATATTGTTTCCTGCCTTGATAAGGGTGCCAAGTTCGTTCGAACAGCTTTTTTAGACTATACTGCAGCTTTTGACTCTGTTCCTAGGACACTTTTATTAGGAAAGATGATTTCAGCACAAACAGAGCTCTGGGCAACTAGATGGCTGTCTTCTTATTTTAAGGATAGGAAACAGCATACTGTTTTGGCTGGAAAGCGCTCCACTTCTCAGCTAACTGAAAGTGGTGTGCCTCAAGATGCAGTACTTTCTCCATTTCTTTTCTCTTTCTTTTTGCATGACCTTCCGTACTAACCCAAAGTTAACTTCACTAAGTATGCTGATGATCTGACCGTTTCTGTCCCTGCAGTTTCCACATCGGATTGTTCCCATATGAATGGCTTCTTAGCTGAAAATAAGGATTGGTTTGGCTCAAATGGTCTTAAACTAAATGTAATACTGTTGATTTCAGCTTGAGAAGTGAAAAGGATATTCATGGATTGATTCAGTCTCATGGTTGTTGTAATATTGATGGTACCATGATAGAGAGTAAGTCAAGTGTTTCTTATCTTGGCATTAGTTTCTCTTCAAATCTTAGCTGGTCGTCTCATATTCTTATAGTTTCTAAGAAAGTTTTCCGTCTGGCTTATTACATAAAGAAGTTGAGGCACTCAGGTATAACCCAATCTCTTCTCATACAATTTATTAATTCATGTGTTTTGCCCATCATTCTTTATTGTTCTCCATTATTCTTCCCTGGGCTACTCAGGAAAGACCATATAATACTACGAAGGACATTGAGGGCTGTTAGTAGGGTTAGTGCTATCCCTTTGACTCAACTAACCGACACTGTTGTCATGAATTCTTGTAAACACTTAGCTAAAGTTATCTTGTCTGATAGTGAACATCCCCTTTATTCACAATTGCTTCCTTGTATCTCTTCAGGTAAGACCAGAAGAAATTCCATAAACATTTATGCTCGTACTACAAAATATAAAAATTCGACCGTACCATATTTGGCACGAGTGTTGTGTGAAGAGACAAATATCAGAAAAGAACTTTTACAACTTTTAAATCATTAACTAAACTATAAAATGTAATGATGCATATTAATGCATGAGTTATTTGTTATATTATTTATTTATTATTCACTATGACCTAAAAATGGTGTGATTTTGTTGGGGTTTTATTTTTTCCTATTCACTATCAATATTTTAACATTTTATACATTTATATAATTATAAATAGAGCTAAATCATTGCAAATGTAAAAGAAACGCTGAAAATTCCATGCTGTAAATTGTTATTGTTGTGGAATAAAGTGATTATTATTATCATTATTAAATACACCTACTTAACTGGAATATATACTCTACCACAGTGTCAATTCTCATAATTGATTTACTTACCTTTCAGTCCCATGTGGAACGTGGGAAGGACTTCAAACTTTAGACTTTTAGGTCTCATTATCACTGGTGATATTTTTTCAGGGTAAGGAAACCTCCGTTTTTCTTTCTGAACTTACTGTTGGCTAGTGAACTAGGAGAGATTTAGAATCGAACCCAGATCAGATGCAGCGGGGCTGGCATTTTGTTACTGAACCGCCATCTTACGTTTACAAGTAGACATTAATATATTTTACACATTTTGGCAGTTAAAACTCTACCTCAGTTTCATCGATTTCGAGAACGCCTTCAACAAAGTGGACGGTGAAGTAATTTGGGAACTCTTTCAACACTATGGAGTAAAGTGACCTAAATCTTTATCAACCTCATTCAATAGCTATATGACAATCCCACATGTAAAGGGATCCATAAACGGAAGATTGAAGACAAGAGTAAGAAAAGGTTGTCTGCCTAATATCACCAATGATATTCTTAACTGTGGTGGATTGGATAATGCAGAACACTGTATATGGAGAGAGAAGATAGGAATATTGTGCACTAACAATAAGAATCTATAGGACCTGGACCTCGCAGATGACTTATGACTAATGTCACACAAACTCGAAGATCTACAGGTGAAGACCAACAAGTTGGAAAAAGAAGTCATCACAGATGAAAAGATTTGAAGTGATCGTAGAAAAGATGACGGTGGAAGATACTCGGTGACCTAACTACAACAACAACAAGTACTAATCACTGTCAAAGGAGGAAATTCGGACGAGGACACTTCCCGCACTTATCTGACCAGGCAACATCGTTTCAACTACAGACGACAGCACGGATGAGGATGTCAGAATCGGAAAGACCAGACAAACCTTCATCATTTTGAAATCAGTTTGGAAATCTTGTACACTGCACTCATCACAAACAACAAGATTCGGATATTCAACAGCAATCTTAAATCATTCAGTAAGTTCTTCTATATGTGTCAGAAACTTGGCTTGGGCATGTCAGGAAAGCATTTCCAAAAGACGACTGCAGACCTTTATCAATAGCTGCCACTTTCGCTAGTTCTATATTGAAGATCAGATGGTCAGCAAGTCGGTCAGGAAGAATTAGCAACAAGAAACTCTGGCAATGAACGAACTAATCAAGAAACTATTGCTAAACAGATGTGGTGAAGAAAATAGAGATTGATTGGACACACGCTGAGAAGACCGTTGAATGACAAAGCTCACAATGCAGGCCATCATTCGAATTGGAAATGACAAGTTAGGCATGCGTCCGAGGTAGATTTGTAGGAGATCCTGTGAGGAAAAGATTAAAGCTTATGGACTTTCATGAGGCCAGCTAAAGGAGAGTCCATAGAATAGGATGAAGTAGTGATATGCCGTTGAGCCCTTATGTTACACTGGGAATCCAAAAGACTTAATTTACATAATGGTGTATGGATTTACGTAATTACCTGTTAGTTTAAAGAATATTTAGTAATTCTCCTTTAATTTGAGTTTGTGCATTCATATGGCTCTCTAACTAGTGTCGACTCGTGGTCGAACCCGTAACCAATCAAATCGCTGTAAACTGATAATTAAAAATGTAAATAAGGCATTATGAAGACAAATATCACGATCCCTTTACACAACTAACATGGTTCACAATACTAAAATAAAAGGTTTGACAATTACTCAGTTATACAAAACAAAAGTGCATACTAATGACCAATAATAGTGAAGTAGGTTAAATGGTCCATGGTAGACGAAGGCTGAAGTCTACTGTTTTTTGTACACATGGTCTAGGATGTATGCGACTAACCCAAAGTGTTTCCAACACCTTTAATAACCTTGAATCATAGTTGTGTTGAAGTTATTGACAAGCACTCAGTAATATTGATTTTGTTATTTGACATTAATTAATAAATGCTTTGCAATGGATGAAGGTGAATTTCTAATCAGATTAATTACATTTGGATTTTCCATTGTGACCTAATAATTACTTTGGAACATGTTTTTTTTCGATGACATCGTGACATTCTGTTGGTTCTACCCATGTAAGTGTCACGTTAACTGCAGGTCGATTACCAGTTACAGAGTAAACTTTGATCGTAGCCATAAGAAGTGAAAAAGTTCGAGAAGTAATGATAAAGAAGAATACAGTATAGGATTTACACCTGATACCTCACCGAAGCCTTCGAGCTATCAGTTGCATGATTTGATCACCCTTCAATGGAAGTTTACTAAAAATAGCTTTCCATTATGGGTAAAATTTATTTCGATAAAGTAACACACAGTGTTACATAGTAGTATTTACTGATGACCACGTCTCCAGCACAATTTATTGCTACTCGTAATCATATCAAGGTACTCACACAACTTTCTAACTTCCTTTATATAATTCCATTATTTTTAATCACAAGACTTGATTGGTAGTAGTATTTTCTATATTTCAGGTAGGAGTGATGAGTCACTCCTATTGCACGGTTTGTGTGTAGACTCGATGAACCAGACAGGATTCAGCAATCAACCTCTCTCTCCCTCTCCAACTACCAATATTACTTCTTAGAATTTTAACACCCTACAACCCTATTGTGTGGTTGCGTGTTAATGCATTCAGTGCAGTTGCTGAGCTCTTTTCTAAATTTCTCGGGGTCAACCATTCTAACCTTAACCACTAAATTCTTATGTTCCGACAATATGACTTCCCGTGACCTACTAGTTTGACCTATGTAGTTGACCTAACTCACAGTCATTGCAAGATATTTTGCAAATTATATTATTTTGTCTAATTGGGTTCACCGTCAGGGTCCTTTAACCTACAGAGGTTGTCCCTGAGTGAGTTTGTAGGTTTAAATGTCACCCAAATTCCTGCTTTATTCAGAATCGTATGTAGGGTCTCAGATGTCCCCTCTTTATATGGTATAACATTAGATGCCTTATATTCTCTCCTATTTATGTTATCATTCCTAGTTCCACAATTATTTTCATTTTGCTTTTGGTCTTTTCTGGTCTTCCTAAAGAATTGTATAGGATAGTTATTTGATACCAACCAGCTATTCTTCTATCTGTTTTATTTCATCATTTAGGTCTTTTTGTTGTACTACTTAGTGTTACTGCTCGGTTTGTTAGACACTTAACTAAGCCTGTCTTTCAGACAATGGATGAGATGAATTAAAGTCTAAATAACTATTAGTGGAATACGTTGGCCTTTTATAAACACTAGTGTGCAGTTTACCTTCTTCTATTCGTTTTATTTTACAATCTAACATCATGGCTAATTCTCTTTGTTCATTTTCCGATGTGTCACTCGTTTATATTTTACAGGCCCTTGAAAATAGGCATTTCATTTGGGGGGACGTTTATACTGGATAGCAGCATAACTGCTCAAATGGAAGAATTGTCCACTACAATTGTGCTTGAGAAGTATGGATCACTTTATTGTTCCCCAGTCCTTTCTAATCATTGGAACATCTAGGAAATCCAATATGTTTTCCAGTCCGAGTTCTGAGGTCATTCGAATATTTGTATGAATATTATTCATTAAAGTGATGACGTTTTCAACTGACTTATTATTGTCACCAATAATAAGCGTATCATCCACACAACGTGTATACAATGTGTCGTTTCCTAGCACACCTTCCATTTCTTTCTCCAGTTTAGACATCAACACTTCTATAGTTGGTTTGTAAGGATTAGTTTTGTTTTTTACGAGTTGGTCACGGACTGATATCAGTTAGAGATCCATTGAAAAAACACAGGGAGTACTGGACAGCTGTTTCATCCTAGTTTTGGGAATCATCGGTATACGAGCTTGCCTTGCAACCGAAAGGTCCTGGGTTCGAGCCCCAGTGGATGCCTACTGCCAATGAGTCCTGAGCACTAGGATGAAACAGCTGTTCAGTACTCCCAGCTGGTTTTCAGTGGTTCTCTAACTGATATCAACCCGTATTAAGTTTTCTGTTAACAGCAGTTCAAGAGGACTGTTCTTCGCAACACCATCAGTTTGTTTGTATACTTTTTCTTGGAAAATGTATCTGATATCTTCTGTAAATATCAAGATAATATCACTAATGTAAGTGACAGGTGTAGGCAGTTGTATTCCATTGCTTAAGATATAAACACAAATGCAATCAACAGTCTCGTGAAGCGGAACGTATTGGTGAATAAAGATTCTATGTCGATTGAGCATATAACCTTTTTCTTCTTGTTTAGAATTTCTAGTATGTCAAGGAAATCGAATGAACTTTTTATGGAATGATTTCATAAGGATCTCTATAACCTATTTGGAGATTTCATGATATGGAGAATCTACGATGGATCTTAGTGGGTTTCCAGGTTTGTGAATCTTTGGAAGACCATCCAACTAGGTGGGGGTATACGATGCAATAGGTTTAAGTTGTTTATAAAGTTTTTTTTAATTTATAAAACCATATATCAATGACGATTAACTGTGTGACTGTTCATACATTTTATTTTATTAATGTGAACCATGCTAATTGAGCAAAGCGATTGTGGAGAAACTATAAAATGATTTCATCTCGTGTTATTTATCTTCCTAATGCCTTATTTAAATATTTATTGTGAATAATTTAAGAGTAATTTACATTCAGGCGGATATGGATATGTAAACGTGTAAAGGGTTATTTGAACGAAATGAGAGACGTCAAACGTCACGAAGGTATTAGCAAAATTAGCTATAAAAGAGATTAATGTAAATGCCAAGTCTCGTCCGAAAAAATCATATGGAATTTCGATGAGGATGATGAAAGACGTAGTGCTTACGAAGGCAGTAACAACCTGTTTCTTAACACATCTCAGGATTCACCATTCTGATGGTGACAGTTTCAGGAATTCGTAGTACTCATTATGTGCCTTGTCTTATCACCATCTTTAAAGATACTAATGTATTGATAGGCTGTCCAGTATCAACCAGCTACTGAGCTATGTCTCTGTTAAACGAAAGTGAACCTCTGAAATGCTGACTTATCAGCAGGCGCTCAAAAATCCACGTAGACAGTCAGATGTCTGATCTTCCCATGCACTTGTTGGTGCTTGTACATATGAATTCATACACATAATTGGAGTTGACAAGAGTCAAAAACTAGTCTAATGTGGACTGTTGAATTGAACATGTAATTTCTGTTTGACTGATAAAGAAAATTACTATAACTGGAGGTCAATTCTGGCTTCTACTCACTTATGTCTCTGAGGAAATTTTCGTATTTCAAAGCTTCACAACTTTTCTACATATAATAACTTTACTTAACCCGAAATTACGGAGTATTAGGTAGAGAATTCATGTATCTTTCTCAGCTTTTCTTGACTTCAACACGACGTTATGTTTTAGCTGTTAAATAAACCACTCACTTGATTTTCCATAAAATTTCTGATAGTTAAATAATTCAGTATTCTTATACAAGAATTCCATTTTATAATTTTCATCAAAGAATTAACAAATATTGGTGCAGAATAACATGGATCCACTTTATTTCGTTGGTTCTCATCAGCTGCGTACAACCTATAATCAGTCAGTGTAAAATTTTAGCAAGCTTTTGATAAGTTTATCGTCCTGATGATATTACGGGAGTTATAAATAAAAGATTGAGAGCAGACATGTCAAGAACATATCCGCCAGCAAAATTAATCACTCTGCTCCGAACATCCTCCTCGCTGGAGCAGTCAAAAATCGACAAGTACCCCTCATATGTTACTTCCAAATGTGTATATCAATTCACATGTGTTTGAAGGGACAGAACAGAAAGAAGGGCCTTTGTTAGATTATTTGAACATGTACCATGCAGCTTTCGGTGAAACGAGCCAAATAGTTGAAGCTTTTCAGTCAATAAACACCTGATTGATAAAGGACACTGAGTAGACGTCTTGCCATCATTAAAAATAAGTGAGAGACAAAACAGTGTAGGTCTTTTTCAATTTGTTGAGGCTAGTGCAATAAAACGACTGAAACCTGACCTATGTGTCCTAAATGAATTTGTTGTTGAACTTCACTCACCACGGTGACTCATGCCTTTGTTTTCTAATTCCAATGAAATATCCTTTCAACTCCCACCTTGATTTTCTGTTTGACATCAATAAGAGAAAGTTAGGCTGGACCTTCTGAGTTCTGCTCACTGTACTGCATCATCACCTTTTCATTTGATCTTTTGAAAACCGTATTCTGGTCTTTCCTTATCTATCTAACTACGTGATTGTTCCTAGCTTTTGTTACCACCCTAACAATAAATCTGTCAGTTAATTTTCGAGGAACTTCTCTATAAAAAGACATATATATATGTACACCATAGGACTGCAGCTACCCTAACATCCTGATGTTTTATTTCACTATGACTCTCTTACAGTATGCTTGCTAGTGACTTGCTACAGGATGGAGTTTCCTGGGCTTCTAGTGAGAAGTCGTGACCTGTGAGGTCCATCCAGATGTCACGTGTGAGGATGGATGTCGCACCTACGACAATGGTTGGGGTCGCGCTAAATCACGAATCGGTAGAAGTTAGAATTCATGAGCCATTGAATTGGGTCCCAGTGGCTTAATGGTCTACGAGCTAGCTTGCTTTGTAACCGGGAGGTCCTGGGTTCGAGCCCCAGTGGATGCGTACTGCGGATGATTCCCAAACTAGGGTGAGACAGCTGTCCAGTACTCCAGTGCTGGTTTTCAATGGTTCTCTAACTGATATCAATCCGTGATCAACTCGTAAAAGTATACCTATTGATAGACAGAAGTATGTTATTATTAAAGGCTAACTTATTTTGTTAAAGATTATAAGCTGTATGCAGATGATGAGAACCAACGAAATAAAACAATCCATTGATACATTTTTCGTGAATGGTTTATAGCGTTCTATTCATTCACTAAAATACTAATCATTGGATTCAATTTCAGACATTTTACATTAGTTTTATTTGATAGTTTTGAAAGCAGTATAGCTTAAATGCGAGGTCTTACGTGTAAAAACATTGATATGTTCTTCAAGCTGTCTGTCAACTGCCAAACAGCATAAATGTGAAGACAGAGTTTTGTATGCATAAGTGATACACATATAGAAGTATGTAAGTAAATTAGTTAAAGTATTGATAAACTATAAATGAACTTTTATGAATAAAATATATGAGGAATGTTTTAGTAACGTGTATGTAAAGGCTACAAATTACCAATAAAACTAGTTACAGAGTTTCATTATGTGCTGACATCGGTTAGAGAAATATCAGAAAACCTTGAAGTACTGGACAGCTGTTTTGTCCTAGTATACACTCACCCAGCTAAGTGTGCACTGATTAAAGGTTCCAAACTAGAACGAAATAGCTGTCCAGTACTGTCAGGTTTCTCAATGGTTCTCTAACCGATGCCAGATCATGATGAAATTCTGTAACCAATCAAATCAAATTCCAACAAACTAGTACTAACAACTACAAAATATTCTTCTTAAAATGTTTGCTACTAGCAAAATTTTAAGTAGTTCGTGTTAAGTAAAGCAATTTTTTAAAATTTTATTTTTGATTATATATATATACTGAATAATATCGGTTTTATCATATAGATAAGAAGGGTACTTACTAGTACTGTTTCTAATATTATTATTCTTTTGTGTTCCAGCGTAACATAGGGCTTCAGTAGGACATCTCTATATCACTCTGTACCTTGCAGTTTCTTTCGCGGGCTTAACGACTGCCCAAAACCTCTCATTTCCGCCCGTACAATCCTTATGTCACCCTAGGATCCACACCCAACTCTTTACTTCCCCTTTGACCCCCACTCGGGCAGTGGCCTACCTGGCGTGTGATGTCACTTAACAGTCTCCTCAGCGAATCTGTGTGTGTCTGTCCAATCTATTACCACTTCCTTCCGCATGTTCGTTTGACGATAGATCTTTTGTTGCTTAATTGCCAGATTTCCTTATTGCTTATCCTTTTTGATCTGCCACTTGAGAAAGCGAAGGCGGTTTGCGTTATGTGATCATTTTCTGTGGCTTGTATGATTGATCTCAGAACATAAGGCAGGTGTAGCATTTAACCGTTAGAAAAACTGTAGCATTTTACCATATTAAATAGTAATATTTAATAGTGTGAAAGATTTCCATATCTTGAATTAAAAGTCAATCTGAACGAATAATATTCTTCACAATAATTTCTCCACTTCAGGTTCTTACAACTATAATTATTATATTTATTGTCGTTACAATAATGGCCAGTTAGTTATGCGGCGGATACATTTTTTACGTAGAATAACAGAATAGCATTATGGGGTGTCAAAATAAATAGTAGTATTTGTGTGACAACCGTGCCAGGCTGAAATCGATTAAAAAATATTGTAAAAAGGGAGACAACTGTGGCCATTAGTCATAATAGATTTGTAGAGTATGGGGTAGGAAAAATTGACAAGTCAGTTCAAGGTTGTAAAGAGTGTCAGGTGAGTGGCTAGTAGAAAGTGGTACATATTAAAGAGGAGATAGTAAGACTGCAATGAGAGTTTCGTAATGAAATAACAAATGTGTGAAATGAAACAGGTGGAGGCACATATTGAGAAAATAGATAATATTACTAATAATAAGTTCGGATAGTATAAATGGAAAATTCGATAGTATTGAGGGAATGTTTGCATAAAGGGTATAAATTATGACGAATAATAATAATAATTTTCCAATCAGATCATCCAATAACAATCAAAGTTTCAGTAGCTTTAAATCTCGTTAACAGAGCTAGAAACATTATAACAGATAATGATGGTATAGATAATGAAATCTCCAACATAAAACAAATTTCAATTGGAAACGGTTATCCTGAAAAGCCACTAGATAATATTATCAATAGAAAGGAGTATAAGGGAAAACAAAAAATTGAAAAATCTTGGCTATCGACGATAGCCATTCCATATCGAAAGGACACAGCTGAACAACTTCAAAGACTATTTGCTTCATATAATATTAAAGTCGATGTCAAACCCCCTAAATCTCTCGGGAGAAAGCATTGGTGCATGTCAAGGATATGTTACCCAAAACGCCACAAAGTAATTGTGTCTATAGGATAAAGTGTTCGAAGTGCAAAGCATGCTATATAGGGGAGAGCAGTAGACAAATGAAGGTCAGAGTGAATGAACATAGATTATGCACAAAACGTCCACCTAGAAATGAAGTAGAATTAAAAAGTCTAGAAAAAAACATCGGCTATAGCAGCAATGCATGCGATAGACAGCGGACATAAGATTGATTTCGACAATGTCGAAATTCTCGGAAGAGGATTTCATTCACATAAAGAAAGGTTGACCTCCGAAACCTTGCACATTTTAACCACATCGAATGCAGTGAATAGGAAAGAAGGGATAGACTTATCACCTACATAGCAAACTCTTATGAAGCAAGACAGTTGAAAAAAAACAGCAAAAACTCTATGAACCTCCATGACCTTTTAAAAAATGTACTATCATATTTATCACATGTGAATTGACGTCTTTCCATATAACAAATAACATACAAACACAGAACTAATCCTTAAAAATCAACTATAGAAAAATATACACAATAACAATTTGATATTAGTCATTACAAATATATGATGACTGCTTACATATTACTATCGGTAAAAACGTGACTGGACTTATATGTCACGTTCGGTTGAAATTTCGCTTGATAATTTTTTTTGTCAATAGAACTGTGTCATATGTTACCTGGATTGATGGAAATTCCCATTTTTTGGCTAGTTATTTTGGTGTCCGAGTCATGTGATCTGACTGCGACACACTCTTAGCATATTGGTTGCAATGATTAGTGTTTCAGGCGGACTGTGTCAAAATATCGGTATAATGAGGAAGATAGGATAGTTGGAGGGTAATGTCATCTACACAAATAGTCTACCTTATTTAGAAGCTGCACCTTTCGGCAAAGCATAATTCATTGAATACTTCACCACTCCGGATATTAATTCAGCCTATTTTCGTATGAAGAACAGTCCTTTTTGACAAAAGAATGGTATCAGTAAAGAATCGTCTGTGGGAACCTAAGTTACCATGTAGATGTGCTTTTCACTCTATCTGTGGTTGGACGGGAATTATCGTAAGTTGAAAGGTTATCTCTAAGTAGATTTAATATATATTTACACTGATTGGCGCAGTGCAGTATGGGTTATGTGGATACAATGTATAGAAAATACCTCTCTTAATATTGTGCTATTGTCTGCTTAGCTGACTGCTAGGTTGAAAAATGTAGGTAGTTCTTGTGATTGTTGCAAGTGCAGTGCATTGGAGAAGGCAATAACTCGTTTATTTTTCCTCACTGTTTCACTTAGTGCATTAATTCAGTGTATAGCATTATTATAGTTTACAGTTTACAATTTATTTAGGATAGTAGGCTATATGCCTGTGTTAATCCTTTCGATTTGTTACACACAGCAGGTCCAATCTCGCCTTGAATGAATCAACGGATGGCGCTGATACGACGTGTTCCGGTAGGGAGTTCCAATGGTTCACGATTTTATGCGAAAAACGGATCTCCAAACACAGACGATTCGACCGTGGTTTTTGAACCTTGAGGTGATGTCCTCGCAATTGGTTGGTGCTAGAAGGAAGAAATAAATTAGATAAATTAGTTCCAAAATCATTTCTTAGGATACGGTATGCTAGTATTAGGTCAAACCTAAGTCGTCTGTATGACAGCGGAAATAAACCCAGTTGACTTAACCTCTCCTCGTATGAGAGGGTTGAGAAACCCTTTATTAGCTTAGTTCCTACTTTTTGCAACCTTTCAAATAAGTCTATTTCGTATTTGAAACACATAGATTGTGTTCATTATGAGAGCTGAATCTAGTTAGCTCTGTGGAGTACGTAACAATATGATTGTACACTTTTTGTTAAATGTTGACATTGGAGACATTGTACACGACTCTTGTTTAAAACGATTCATGTTTAAATACATTTAACTTCCGAGTACAATTCAAAATACACTATACTGTTGGTAGCTTCGCCTTATCACTGGCCATTACTGTCTACTTGCTCCACTCATACCGTGTTGTATACTTTGGATTTATTGCAGGAACCTATTATCCTTATCCGAAGACAATTCCATATTAGTTTGTTTATTAGGTATATCACACAGTGAAACAGTATTATTTACTGGATGACGTTTCGAACAAAATTTATTGTTCATAATCATATCAATTATGATCACACGACTTTGACACTTGATTTTTATAGCTTTCTTTGTTTTCTCCAATTTGTCGTAGGGGGAGTAGAATTTTCCATATATCGGGGACAGGTCATCCAGTAAATAATACTGTTTCACTGTGTGATATACCTAATAAACAAACTAATATGGAATTACTTACCACAGTGCCCAAGTTTTACACATATATTAATATCCGACAGTGAACGCTTCTGTGGATTATATAAATAATTTGTAGCAGTAGACTTTAACAGTATATCCAAGTAACCTTTTAATTAATATAACTCATTAGTGTATTTTTCATAATATACTGTAACACTATCATCTTATAAAAATCATGGACATCCGTGTTTATAGTCACGGAGAAATCGCAACCTCAAGAAAACCACCGATTGTAGACCACAACCCGAAACGTTATTCTCTCTAATTTAAGTCTTACCTTTAACTGGGATAGTTCGTACACTCACCAGATCATCCTATTTTATCCGCTTTTTAAATCGTTTTGCAACATACCGAATGGCTGTTAACACTGGCTTTACTTCAGGCAGTCCTAGTCCATGTATTTGGATCTAGTACATTAGGCATTAATAAGCACACGTAACACTTACCCTTTAGGGGTTTAGGTTTCTTTTTGTTCCCAAAAATACACACAAGCACAAAAGATTCATACTTCTCATGTGGCTCAAACTTGTTTGATTTAGATTCTCTCACAATATATACCTGATTTTCTAACTGATAACAGACACAATGAAAAGCTTCAAAGCTTTTTCAACTTCAACCCAGGTTCTAACCCAAGCTTACCATAATGCTGAATTAAATCTCACTAATTCTGAAATAATTCTAACGTTCTATAGTGAGTAAATTCTGAATCTGTTCTGAAATGGATTATTTAATGGCACAGACTAGAACTCAGTACTGGTTTTCAGCATGACTGGCACTAATTCAGCACCCTGTTCTTTTTCTAGGCATTTCCGGCAGTATATCAGAACCTACTGGGTTTGCTTATTAACGTTGTTCCAGCCCTCTCAGCTCATATTCGGCACCGACTAGCATTACTTCAGAACGAAACCTAAAGAATTTAAATTCTCAAGGTTTAATATGATCATCGAAAACTTCTTTTTTTTGATTACAGCTTGATTCCACATCGCATTTTTGGTACAGGTATGGAATTTTCAGCATGTGATATCGGTAGCCCAAATTTTGCAGGCCGGCCATAGATATCAGGTGTGCGTCGGCAGGGGATCGAACCCCTGACCATGTGCATGGTCGGTGAGAATCCTAACCACTGTGCCACCGACGCTAATATTAACCCTGATCGTGCTTTCCTCACCAGATTGTACTCGTGGATTGTTGCATGTTGTAAACATGAACGTGAAAGATATTGTTTTCTCCAGATTTCTACATGTTAAGTAAGCAACTGAGCCAGCAACTATAACGGCAACCAACGAATGAACTGGAAACAATGGCTTCTGCCACCCAAGCATGTTCATGTGCATAATTTCCAACACTTCTACAGAGTACTAATTCATTGATAGCTGAAAAACAACTAAAACCATGAAACCATGCATGAATGCAACGTATGAAACAATTACAATGAAATGAATGCACTGACCTGGTGGTAAAAAGTTTCGAAACCAACGAAATAACTCATTTTAACAGCAAAGGAAACAAAAATGAGGTGTAACGCAACATTTGTGAACAATGCGCATCAAGATAAATCGTGAATAACTGCAGGATTAACGTAAAAACCAATGTATAAACGAACAGCTACAAAACTGCAATTCAACATGGCCGACTAAGATGGATGAAAATGACCTTCATACGTCTCACTCCACCAATGACATTGAACGTGACAGACAATTTCAGTTAAAAATGTCTATGGGCAAATGACCTTCAAATAAAATGACTTCAATTTATGTAAAAACTTTTGACTATATATTTTGTTGATTAATAAAAATCCGAATAAAGCTGCTTAAGAAGCTGTGGCTTACACAGCGAAACGTTCAGAAAAAATCTTGTTTTGATTTTCTTAACACGCTGGGATTAATTTAAATAATTAATAATGAATCAGTCTGACTCAGTGCTCAAATTATTTCAGGAAGTTCGTAACACCTACGGTCTGGAAACTTATAATCTGTTATTCTACGTAATGGCCGCATAACTGGCCATTATTGTAACTGCATTACTGCCTGCCTACCTACTGCACCCTACTGGTCACGGCTTCCCACTAGAACCTCAGGTTAACTGCCTGAATAGGGCAAGTCGCTAGTGTGCATCAAATCATTTTTCAAGTAATGGTTTTGTAGAGATTTTGTTTATGGTCTACAAGCTAGCCTTATAACCAGAAGATCCTGAGTTCGAACCCCACGATTTGGTTGTGTATTGATAAAGAGTCCCAAACTAGGACGGAGGAAACAGCTGTCCAGTACTCCCGGTTGTTTTTCCAATGGTTCTATAACCGATATCAGATCATGGTGAAATCTTCCAGTCAATCAATCAAAATCCTTACAAAACTAATACTTGAAAACAAAACAAAGGCTAGATTGTATTCAAAATGCAAACTTTTTATTTTGAAATTCTATTGTCTGCTAAAATACAGTAATGCTTTTTAAGCAAAACTTTGATAATACAGAGACATTGTTGTTTGCGGAAGATAAAAAACGGTGAATAATGATAATAACATAGGAAATATCATGTGCTATTTGAGTTTACAGCATAACAATAGTTGAAATCAATCTGAAATAGTGGGCGTTTAAACAAATAAGACATTTGATTGGTTAATTTTCAGCCTAACTGTTAGTCATAATAAATTAAATTAAATCAACAAGGCGCTACTGTTGTAATGCACAACTGACTAATCCACTTGCTAATTTAGGAATTTGTGAATTCTCAGGGGGAAACAATAAGAAATTAGAGCAGTTGTCAGTAGCTATTTAACACAGAAATTAAATTTTCCATGGTAGATTCCTATTGTTATAAAATGTGTATAATATCGTAAACTACCAGAATAAATGGGTCTTCAGTACGAACATATTTTTAGAAATCATATCATGGTGACAAGTTCAGTAGACAGATTATATGATACGAACATAAATCCAAACTTCTGCCAATTCGTGATGTATACAAACCAATACTTGAATATCAATGAGATGCTCACTGGTGACTGACCCTATTCAGGTAGGTAGTTACCTGGGGTTCCAGTGGGAAGTCGTGACCAGTAGGGTGCAGCAGGTCGGGTGTGAAGACAAATACTCACCGAAGACATTGGCTAGCGGTTGCGCTACATCGTGAATTAGCAGAAGTTAGAATTCATGGGCCATTCGATCGGGTACCAGTGGCTTAATAGTATACGAGCTCACCTTGTAAACAGAAGGACCTCGTTTCGAACCCCGGTGGATGCGTACTGATGAAGAGTCCTAAACTAGGACAAAACAGCTATCCAGTACTCCCAGGTTTTCCAATGATTCTCTAAACAGTGTCAGCTCATGATGAAATCCTGTAACCAATCAACCAAATCCCTACAAACCAATACTTATATATATATATATATATATCGCGACCGCCAGCCAATAACATAAGCGAGTAACCGTTTTCTCACCAAACTTGGTGGAGCCAGCTGGTTAAGACTTCTGAACAAAACTCCAGGTAAGCTTTTGCATACAGCCAGTTGCTACTGTGCATCAGATGAATCGTCAAGTGTTGGGATGCAAGGATTTAATTGGTTACAGGTTTGATAAAGAGTTAATATCACTAATTGGTAGAATTTGGGATTCATTGGCCATTGGATAGGGTCCCAGTGGCTGAATGGCCTACAACGAAGCCTTGTAATCAGAGAGTCCTGGGTTCGAATCCCAGCGGGAGCGTACCGATGAAGATCCCCAAACTGGGACGAAACAGTTGTCCAGTTCTCCCAGGTTTTCCACTGTTTTTCTAACTGATGTCAACTCATGATTAAATCTGCAACTAACCAAATCCCTACAAACCAACATTCCACAAATATAAATGTCATTGATATGATGGAGAAGATTTGTAGCTCAGGTTGATGATTTTGATATAGTTGTATTCTCTGAGCTGGGCAGTTTATTTGCGGAGCTTTCGTTGCCCTACTAGGAAACATGTTCAGAGCATACTTCAATTTGATGAAGTGAGCTTTTCGGTTTCTCCCTCCCGGTGACCTTGGATGTGATTGGTTGTCTTTGTGTGTTTCCGCACTCCCTAGGCTACTTGTATTGGAACTGATTGTTTCCTTCACCTGTTTTTCGCAGTTGTTACTATTTATTTTGTAGATGATGTTGGTTTTATGTTCTTTCGTTGTTGAATCTTTTGGATGACATAGAACTGAGTGAAGTGATTTTGTTGGTTTGTGTGCGATGTCAATTCCTAATGGGTTGAAGAGTCTTGTAGTGATTTCTGAGATGTCCTTTATGTGTGGTAGGGCGATTTTCTTTGTGCTTTCCTTGGGGGCCTTTGATTTGGTAGGTTGGCTTGGGGGTATATGGCTTTTGAGAAAATTCCGTGGACATTCCACTACATTTGCAATTAACAGTGTTCTCTGAGCTGGTTGGTTTAGTTGCGAAGCTTTCGTCGTCCTTCTGGACAACATCTTCAGCGCCATATTTAGCACAAAGTGAAATGATTTAAATTTCTTCATGAGTGATGTAATTGCGTCTCCTGGTAACTATCTTTACATATGTATTGACCACTTTCTACTGACTTGGATTTTAAACTTTTTGGTCACCTGATTTACTTTTTATTATTATGTTATATTATTATTATGTTCTCTATTATTTCATTCCACTACATTGGCCAAAGTGGACGTCCCCTTCGTCTTCGTAACCATGTACATAAACTAGCCGTTAAAAGACATGACATCCACTCCATCGCTCATATAGCTGCATGCAGATAGCCAAGGACATCAGTTCGACTGGGACAGCATTCAAATATTAGACAAAGGAAACATCAAAAATGCTAGAGAATTTTTAGAAGCCTGGTATTCCAGTGAATCGTCAATATACAGACACATCGAGATGAACAACGTTTACCGATCAATAAAAGGAAATATCACACAAAAAGGGTCAAACTGCAGGTCAAGGAAACAATCAACACCAATATAAGTGGCCTAGAAGGTGTAAAAACACACAAAAACAACCAATCACGTTCAAGGTCACCCACCAGTAGGGATGACTAATAAACTCGTGTAGAAATCTAAAATCTCCCTTCAACAAATTGAAGTATGCACTGAAGATGTTGCTTAGTTAGGCAGTGATGAAAGCTTCGCAGATAAACCCTCCAGCTCAGAAAACACAACTACATCAAATTAAATGTCAAACATGAGCAAACATAACATGAAAAATGTATTGATTTTGTAATAAAGTGTTACATAAAATTGAGATATGGAAGTTAATATAAGTATAATTATCACATGTCTATGAAATATAAAACCAGGAGAAAATATTTTTTTCCTTTTAATTACGCTGCACATTTGTCTGTTAAATTTCCCGGGCATACAATAATAATAATGGTAATAATAATTTTATTATTATTCTTTTGCGTTCCGAGTAGAACAAAGGACTTCAACAGAACATCACCACCTTAACCATTTCTCGGCCTTCCTCCTTAGCTGACTCCACGATTGTCCGAATTCTCTCGGTTCCTCTTCACACGATCTCCTATATGTCACCCTCCACCGACACCTAACTCTTCGTCTGCCACTGATCTTCCACTGGAGCGATGGTCTGCACTGAGCGCAATGTCAATAGAACGGTGTCCTCTGAGTGATCCATCACCATTTTCTTCACCATATTTGTGAACCAATAGGTTCTTGATTAGCTCTTGCTTTCCCATAGTTTCTTGTTGCTAATTCTTTCTAGCCTCCTGGCTGGCCATCTGATGTTCAGTATGAAGCTAGCGAAGGTGGCAGCTATTGATAAAAGTCTGCAGTCATCTGTTGACAATGCTTTTTGTGATGTTCAGGCCAAGTTTCTGACCCATTTAGAAAAAAAAAAGACTGACTAACTGACTCAACAGTGATGGTGAAGATATGGATTTTATTTTTTCTGCTGAGTGCAGAAGACTCTCAAAATGATTTCAGGATGATGAATGTCTTTCTGTCCTTCGCGATTCTGGTTATGTCATCCTCATCCGTAAGGTTACCTGTAGTTGAATCGATGGTTCCCGGTCGGGCAAATGAAAGAAATTATCTCTTCCGAATTTCACCCGTTGATATTGATTGATGCTTGTTATCATTTTTAGTAGGTTATCTCTCTCACCTCCATCTTCTCTATGTTCACTTGAATTCCTGTCATCGCTGCAAGCTTCTTCCGCGAGTTTGCTAGTTTTCGCCCGTAAATCTTCGGATTTGCATAACATTAAACATAAGTAGTTCACACGCGAAGTCCAGATCTTCTAAAGTCTTCTTACTGGTCCAAAGTGTTTGTGTCATCTTACTCTCCACGTTCGGCGCTCAGCATAATCCAGTCCACCACAATTAGGAATACCATAGGTGATAGTAGACAGGTATCTTTGTTCTACTTCCGCCTTCATTTCAAAGGCGTCTCTGAATTTTCTATTTGGGATCACCAGATATGTAAGATTGTCGTATAACTGTTGATTGAAGTTGATAAAGACCTAGAACACGCCACAGTGTTGAAGCAGTTTGCAAATTACTTCACGGCCAGCTCTCTCGATAGCCTTTTCAAAGTCGGTGAAACTGAGGTAGATGTTTGATTGCCATTGTATGCTTTGTTCGATGAAGATGCATAGGGTAGCGATTTTACCTTTAAATGATTTGCTTTCCCCGAATCCAGCTTATTCTGGTTGGAGTTTAGCCTCCAATGCATCTTTTATTCTCTGATAATAATAATAACGAATATTTCGTTTCCATTCTTTCACTTTCTGAGTGGGACATAGGCCTTCTTGATTGAGCTTTGTAGTTTCACTAATGGGGTGGTACAGTCGCTAGCCTCACGCTCAACCTTCTCTCTTTACCGGATTTACTACCGGCCACGCTGTTTAGAAGTTCGTCTGCCAGGAATCAAACTCGGAATACATTCAATGTGGTTGAACCACCGATGACAATAATAGATATTTCATGGTGTTCTTTTTTAAATTTCAGTGCATTTTTCATAAACAGCTGAGACCAAACACAGAACTGTTCATGCAACACGGACCCATTTAGCATTAAAACGAAATAAGACTGATGATTAACGTGTTGTGGATACTAACAATTTATTAGGAGAACTTTACAGAAATCATCTGATACCAGGTACACCTATCAGACAGATTCAAAGTGCTTGTTAAAAGTAACTTTGAATAAGAAAGTAATTGGGGTCTCAGGTTGGGTGTGTGGGGGAATTGTCAGTTTTTTAACATTCATGTAGTGATTTCCAAGGTAAGGAAAGTGGCTACACGAATTTCTCCTGTGCAAACAAGTCTAGCTTCTTCAGGTGGATTTCGATGGCCTCAGATGTATGTCGAAGACCAGCAAAATTATGATACAGATTTTATCAAATATTAAAATCACAACTGCTAAACTACTGGAAACTAAAGTGTGGATAAATAACCATTTTCATTACAGTTCCGAACCTTTTAGCAGTTGAACTGGTCACTTGTAAATTACACGACTAGATGTGAAAAATCACGGTGGTTTCTATTTTAAGCCAAAAAGTATTCAGATCACTATGTGGCATCTGTCTGATGTCATAAATCTCAATCAGGAGCAACTGGAAACTATTCATACCAACCACTAGTATAGGCAGTCATATTACGGCGTGTGCTACTATTAAGAATTATCAGTAGTATGCCAATGCAGATTGATAGGAAACAGACAAAATTGAAAAAAGCATTTAAAGTCAATGGCTGGCTGAACAGGTTGGATTGCTTATTCTATAACACAATGAGCAACAGTCACGCAGGGAAGAAAAGCAGAGCCAGAGTCCCGTAGGAGCGTGTATTTTGTACAGTGCCAGAAATCAGGAAAGGCGGGCCAAGCCCTCACAAGCAAACAGTTTATTTATCACCACTGATATCAAGTCCTGATAGAAGCTGTGCCTCTTGCTTCACAGAATGGACTCCTGGGTACTTTCCTGAAAGGAAGAAAAGAAAACAGTGTTAAATACTATTTCTATAACAGTTTTTATTTTGTTACAATTCCTCAAATCTGGATTTAGTTCATGTTGAGCTCAGGCGGTAATCTCATTGGACAAATTCTCGTGTCGACAACTAGTTAGAACAGTTTACTATCCGGTTAAATAGCCAACTTTGAATATGGCTAAAATTTTATAAATATGGTGAGATTTTCCATTTATAAAAAGGTTCGTTACCAAGTCTATTGTCTTCACCCGTTACAATGTTACTGTATGGCAATGTGAAATAACAAAAGTAGCTTTCACAGAATCGTATCAATGAAATTATTCTTCACGGATAACGTTCTAGTATTCACTATTATCCCACTTAACCTTGTTTCCGACAAATCTATTCAAACGCAGAATTGTCTATTTGTTTATTCTGTTTGTCGTAATGCTTAATACTGCATAGCAAGCGAATCTCATTATACTAAACCAATTTTTCAATTACCTACTTCAGATACTTTCACTAATACGATAATGTCTTTTAATATAAGAAAGCAAGCAAGCAATAATGCATACATCCATCCATGCATGCATGCAACAAGAGACAATATAACCATAATTCGAGGAAATACTAAAGTTTAATTGGTACTTCATATACCTTACGATTAATCAGTAACTTTAAGCTAATAGAATGTTACCAAGCTGTAAGATTTGAAGGTGAGCTTAGTTGTGAAACAACGCTTAATCGCATCATTTTGTTTTATCAACAGCAGCATTGATGGTGACAGTTTTCTCCAGAATTCGAAAAATCTGCTCCGTAGATACAGTCAATACAGAACTAGAAAACCTTCGCACAACTCTCTTAAGTAATGGATATCCTAGAAGGTTTATTGACAGAAGCATCAAGAAAGAAACTGTCCACAGATAAATTACGGTGCCAAAGAAGAAATTGTTTAGGAGTTTGGAATTCACAAGGAACACTATTTCTGAAGTGACTAAAAGTCATTAATATAAATGTATTAAATTCCTTTTCTATGCAGCTGACTTACATTCAGTATTTACCACACGGAATTCCACGTCCATGCGCATATACTCATTCACTTGCTCGTTGGAGCTGATTATAATGAACGTTGTAAGCGTGTTCTCCATAAACGCGTAGCTGAACACTACTCGGTTTGATTGAATGAAAGGTGAGCATAGGATGACGAAATCTGCTATTTGTGAACACCTTGTGGAGTCAGGTTATTCACAGTCCCATGGGATTTACCCTTTAAAGTTATCTGCAGGACCAAATTCAATCATTCCAAAAGCTTAAATTTTATCTACCTATGCATAGCCGAAGCTCTAGCTGTACATGGACGGAAACCTAAATTATGTGTTCAAAAACGTTTTGTTGAACCGCTTTCTTTTCTTTTATGATGGTGATGTTCCTCTTTTTTATTCTATTTTACCGTTTGAATTCATTTCACTTCACTTTATCTTTTCCTTTTTTATTGTTATCATTATCGCACTTTTAATTTTTTAGACAACACTTCACCTACTTTTCAAATCTTATTATCAATTCACTTATTTAATAATCTTCAAAGGTTTTGTAATACACCCACATCAATTCTAGCCCCGCAAAACTCTCTTTAATTGTCCTCGTTCTTATCATATGTATGTATATATTGACTGAGCAATTCTCAGCACCACTTGGTGTCTTTTTCCGTAATATAAATATGACTGTACAGCTTGAAAATAAAGCCGCTGAAAAGAGATATTTCTTTGCTGAACGAAACCGTATTTTTCCTCATAATAATAACTGTTAAATATAGAAGTAATAACGTAAAAGCAAAACTTGATTACACTGAAGAAAAACAGGATTAACCACAACTTTACTATTGTTTCCTCAACTACAGGAGGAACGGACGAGGATGTCAAATCGAGAATCGGGAAGGCGAGAAACACATTCATCAACCTGAAACCAATCTGGAAATCTTCGTCACTCAACTCAGCATCAACAACAAAATTCGGATTTTCAATACAAACGTCAAGTCAGTCAGTTCTTCTATACGGATCAGAAACTTAGCCAGTGGGTCACAAAGAATATTTCCAACAGCCTGTTGCAGACCTTTATCAACAACTAACTGTCTGCGCTCTATACTGAAGATCAGATGGCCGGAAAGAATCACCAACTAGAAACTATGGGAACAAATAAAACAAGAACCAATCGCCCAACGAATATGCAGGAGAGAGTGGAGATGGATTGGACACTCGCTGAAGAGGCCGTTGGGTGACATCGCGCGTCAGGCCAGGGCTCGAGTGGAACCCGAAAGGGAAGCGGCGAGTGGGACGTCCAAGGGTGACATGGAGGAGATCGTGTGAAGAGGAGTTGAAACAGTATGGACTAACATGGATGCAGATGAAAAGTACAGCAGAAGACAGAAGCAAGTGGAAGCATGCAGTTGAAGACCTATGTTCCACTAGGAACCCAAGGAAACAATAAAACTAAAAAAACTGATTATAACAGAACTCGGAATTACGGCCTTCTTGCAAGATAGGTGAACACCATGCAGAAGAAAATTGGACGAAATTTCCATTGGTTATGAACTAACCAAGTAGAATACGAAAAACAAACCGTTATTTGGCTTCGTGTAGTAATCTATAAGAGGATTTATTTTACTTCCCTTTACCTTAAATCTTCTCAACGTGTGTTTATTCGTCCAATTGTTTAATAGACTAATAGCAATTGTAGTTAGATGACGAGTAGAGTTGAAGCTAAAACGACCACATGTGTCAGGAGCCAGGTACTGAGAAGTTAGCTGCCTAGTTCCTAACCAACTGATATGTTAAACTGAAGAGAAATTAGGCTTTGGTTATTCACTGAGTATGGTCAGTTAACCTCTCGTTAGCCTGATTGGTCATTATAAAGTCCACTACTCGAATTTCCCTCTCAAATCAAATTACGATTTCATTATATAGAGTGGTATTGAGTTTTCGTGAAGAAAAATCGCTAAGTAAATTATATATATATATATGCTCATCCTATGAGATAGAAAAAACCATTTGTTTATATATACATTCAAAACAAATGCGTAACTCGTGTCTTCATTTTCTGTCCACCTACTTAGCTTTTTTTATGGAGTCTAATGTGTGTGGCTAATTTTATCCATCTGGTTGATTGGTTATGGAATTATACTCTGGACTTCTAATTATTCTGTGTATCTTGCCGTCAAGAATCCTAACAGATGTTCTAGTGATTACTTTTCAGATTTGTTGCAAAATTTGCAATGTTTACTTACTTACGTATATCTTTATGTCTCTAAATAAATTAGATTTTGATGATGATGGTGATGGTCATACTATGCTACTGATAAAATTTATAAGTAATATATAGGTGCAGATAGAAATATGTGTATCACTCGCAAGAATATTGAATAGCGGAGAGATGGATTTAATTAAGGATGCTTGTGAAACAACATGAAAACATAAAAAGAGGGCTAAAATAGTACAGTACCGATTATTATATTACTATTGTTTCTTTTAGTTCCTAGAGTTACATAGGGCTTCACTATCACGTGTCCATCGCGTTCAGTTCTCTGGCAACGTTTTCACCTGACTCCACGTCTCCCAACATGTGTTCATCATATCCTCTTCACATCACCTCCTCCCACATGTCACCCTTGCACTGACGAACAACTCGCATCTCCCCGTTCGAGTTCCAATCGAGAGAGAGCCTGTCGTGTGATGTCACTCACTTGATGGTTTGTTTTCTCAGAGTATGATCAATCCACCTCCATTTCTTCCTGCATATTTGTTACACAGTCGGTTCCTGGTTGGTTCGCTCATTGCCAGAGATCCCCCCTGTTGTTGATCTTTACCGACCGACCATCTGATCTTGAGTAGTAGTATTGAGCGAAGATATTTACAAATTGTGATCCTAATATATGGTAAACGTATTTTGCCTATATCTGTGTATTGAGCTGCTAATAAATAATCCCATTACCGAATACGCTCGTCTTCTGTCGTTACAATACTACTGTTTTTAAATCAAATCCACGATCCGCACACTGGTCAGCAATCTGTAGTGTACACAGCTCGAGTGGTGAAATTCTCAACATAGTTTCCTTTCGAAACCAAGTTATTCCGATCACACACACACACTAGAAACCGTAATCAAGTAAGCAAACAAATTTGCAGAAAACCACGTACTACTGATTGACTGAGATTAGTAGTATGCAACTACTCATCCCAATCAATCAGTAGTATATGGTTTTATGCAAATTTCTGCTTTTTTTCTCATCTTTTTTTTACTCCTTCACGTTCCCAGTGGAACATAGGGCTTCAAGCTAGAGGCTGGAAGTTTCAGTAGCAGTGGTTTTATTTTACGAGATGGGTTTGCTAGCCTCATGCCCAACCTTCCCTCTTTACCAGTCTTACTACTGGCTTAGCGAGGTAAAGGAGTGCGTCAGCCAGGGATCGAACCCCAGACCATGTGCATGGTAGGTGAGCGTCCTAACCGCTGTGCCACTGACGCACACTTTTTCTCATTTAAACTGTTCTAAATCTCAGAAATTTGTATGAATAATCAAGTAAGCAATCCGTAAAGATACTTTGATTGGACACTAGTAACTAGTGTGATGTATCTAGCTAGTCCTCTGTTTAGTGCAGACTGAATTCTGTCGGTCAGGTTTGCGATATGGCCACCATTCTAGGTAGCTCGCCATCACAGTGAACATTGATTTGATGACATTAGATTGTTGGAGACAATCGGCAGGAAGCTTTGCTTGACCTAGGACTCGTGCTAGTTGGCACAGGAGATCAGTCGCGACCCGAATAGCTCAGTCGTAAGGTCTCCGACTGCAGCACTTGGGGATGCGGGTTCAAGTCTCAGAAGGGATATGAGTTCCTTAAAGTTTGCAGCTACGCCTTGCGCAGTGATAAGTGCCAATTAGCACAAGAAACCTAGGTCAAGCAAGGCTTCCTTCCGATTGCCTCCAACCATCTAGAATCTGTTAAGATGCTGATTTAAAAGTGAAAATGATTCATCTTTGCATGAGTAGACAAGATGAGTACTTTCTTATTTTTGAATAAAGAAGATTTAGATTATTTCACACACAAGTGTATTACTGAATCGTATAACTAGCTGTACCATTTCATGAGGTTAAATGGAAAGCATATCAACAATTTTGAACAAATGGAGAAAAAAATGTCATTTTCTTTTTAATGCGATCCAAATATGTATATTGTGTACATTTAAAAATATTCTCTATAGCCTGCAGCGTTTTCAAATAATGTAGAATATGTAAAGTTCAGTTGGATGGGTTTCGATATTGGTGTAATTTCTTAGCTGGATAACTTATAATTGTGAATTTTTGCATTGTTGTCCTAGACAGCATCTTTAGCGCTAGCTACATCTTGATGCTCAAAGAACACGTGAAGACTAAAGACAAGACATTGCATAAAAATGAATAAAATGTCGTTAAGGAACAGTAAAATAGTTTGCAAAGATGAAGACTCCATACATAATTACCACTACACAACTGTAGTAGGGAAATCAAAAGCCAAAAGTAAACTGTCACATTGTAACGACAGAAGACAAGGGCCAGACAACAGACAGTTTATTGAGAAAATCAAGAGACATTTATAGATTTTTATGCACATTATTGTGAGCGGGGAAGTAACGTCTTCTAACTGGTTGTTTTATTGCTGAAGGTCATTTGCTACTGCTTGTAACCGTTTCGTAGAAATTTAAGCCATATATCTGCGAATCCTACTTGCACACGCTAAGTCTGCTATGATTGGTTGGTTAGTTCCTAAAGGTTAAGCTTTCTTATTGATTTTTCTCATGACCCCGATTCCGGATGTAAACACTGATGTAAATTGTTGTCTACAATTTTGGCTTGCAGACAGCTCTCACCACAATACAACTACTCTGATTTGAAACTAGATGGCAACTGGTGTCATGAATCTAGACCTTCGTTTGGTACAGAGTGAATTGTTTCAATCCAGTTTACAATGTGTCCACCATACCAGGTGGCTCAAGATCACAGTACACTGTGAATTGTTATCATTATTAGATAATTGGAGGCGATTGGCGGAAAGCCTTGCTTGTTAGCTCTCACCAGTCGCCAAGGTGCATGTATAATCTTGAAGAAATTCATTCGAACCCTTGTCACCAAACTATCTGATAAAACCAGTTCAGAGTACACCGTGATGTCGAGCGACCTAGAATGGTGGCCACACTGCAAACTTAACCGCTAGAATTAAGTCCGCACCAAACTAAGGACTAGACATACGACACAAGTTACTACCTGAGGTCCAATCAAAGTATCTAATACAGTCCTACAGTCCAGTGGTAACTTAGTGGTAACGTCTGCGACTTACTTACTAGGAGACATGGATTTGAATCTCAGAAGGGATATCAGCATTCCTTCAAGGTTGCAGATACGCCTTGATGACTGGCAAGTTGCCGACCTGCCGAGTCCCGGCAACTAGGTAATAACTGTTTTATGACTAATCACAACTGGTTTCAACTCTAAATCATATCTGATTATATTTCAGTTGGCTGGTTTATTTGGTTTAATCTCAGACAGTTGTTTTGTCTGGTAGTCAGAAGTTAGACCGATATAAGACTAAACTAACTGATTAGTGATTAGATATTACTTCCTTAATTAGCAGTTTTTTTTTACAGGTGACTTGTAAGACGATTCAAAACAGTTGAATTTTATGCTAATTATTCTGTATATGAGTAAGTGCATATTCATTCATAAGAAAAATAAACGTTTGTTGATTACTTGTTTAATTATGTGAAATAAACACATTCATGGTGGGCCGGGGAGGGGGGATGACTACAACCTTATTAATTTATGTTTATATGAAGACTCTTCACTCGTATACACTGTCAATCAGTTCATTTAGTCTCTACTGCTGTCATGCTAGAATTCACACTATGATACATATAATGTGTCTGATAACGTGATGAGAAAATATGAAGACAATAAGGTTACTGTGTCTTTATGCGTGACATGTTAATTATTATAATTGAAAATTGAATCACTCATATGTAATGTTGAGGTATGTACACGTTCAAAACAATGAGTTTCTTGTCTTTTATTTATGTAATTAAAATTACGATAAGCTGATTATCTAAATTATCTGAATCAAGCTCAAACTTCAGTTAATTATTGATTAAATCTAATACTTCTTTCATTATCTGTTGACAAGTTATGCATTGATCACCGTAATCAGTTATCGCACACTTGGGATTATGAACTTTTGCTTTCATAATGGTCCTACCACACTGTACCTCATCATCATCATGACCTCCAGTACCTAAGTTTATAATCCACACAAGACGTAAAATGGAGTGAAATGCTAATGAAGGACGAGATGATGTTTCGGCAGTGTTTCAGTCGATGGCGAACATTCTACGATTTTCGGCCATCGATACATTTAAGTTTGCACTTGTTGGAGAGCCATTGAAAATCAAGGAGTAGTGGAAGGCTGTTTACTCCTAGTTTAATACTCTTCAGCGGTAAACACCCACGACTCTATAGGGGGATCGAATACAATACTTTTAGGTTAGTAGGCGTACCCTCTCACCACTCACACTCTGCGGCGAAAATCGTAGTGTAGAAAAGATTATTTTATTTAATTTTGTTATTTTATTCCTTTACGTTCCCAGTGGAACATACGGCTTCAAGTTTAAGCTCTGAAGTCTCGGTAGCACTGGTATTTATCTTTACGGGATGAGATTGCCAGCCCCATGCCCGACCTTCCCCTTTACCAGTCTTATTACTAGCATAGTGAGGTAAAGGAGTGCGTCGCTGGCCGGGGATCGAATACCGAACCAGCTGCGTGGTTGGCGAGCATTCTACCGTTGTACCACCGGCGCATACAGAAAAGAATAACACCTCAAAGAAAAGTATTTTCGGATGACTAATTAAAAATTGTTCGTTTTATTTTATTAGCAACTGATTTCAGCTAGAGAAATGCTGAAAACCAAGTCTAAATGGATAGATGTTTCATATGGATAAGGACTCTTCATCAGTACAGATCCACTACCGTTAGAATGATAGACACTGTTGAGTCACTTACTGGCCTGTAGACTAATGACTCATGATTTCCGATTTCTGCGAATTCAAGAATTGAAAAATTTAACCGGTGTAATGTTAACATGAAATCTTTAGTATTCAATGATAACATCTCAAAATTGATCGCATTTGTCGCTTGATTATCCTCTATAACAGCTTATATCTACTGGCTAATCAAGGTTCAGGAGTGTATCGGTTGGGAGACAAACACCGGACCACTTCCGCCGTGGTTGGCGAGTATTCTACTGCCGACACACACACACACAACTTTTAGACTACCGATATGTATATTTTTATTTGTGTGACTCTAAAACAAGTAGCACTATATATTATGAATTGTTTATTTTGGTTAAAATGTACTTCTGTGGAATTAGTTACTAGCAGTTGTTTTTTTCTAAATCAAAAAAGAAAAGTTATTATATAACGTTACCTACTGCCTTTTAAAGCAATAAAGGTTTCAATTCCACTTATATTGCTTATTCGGAATAGACAAACTGTTCCTTGTGTCAAAATAACGGATCATATATATACATGTAGGAATTATGCTTAAGAGTTTAGTTTTCTGTATTGTGATTATTATTCTCTTGGGTTCCTGGTGGAACATAGGGCTTCAACTGCACGTCTCCACTTGCTTCTGTCTTCTGCTGTACTTTTCACTTGCATCCATGTTAGTCCATACTGTTTCAACTCCTCTTCACACGATCTCCTCCATGTCACCCTAGCATTGACGTCCCACTCGCCGCTTCCCTTTCGGGTTCCACTCGAGCACTGGCCTGACCCAGCGGCCTCCTCAGCGAGTGTCCAATCCATCTCCACTTCCTCCTGCATATTTGTTGGGCGATCAGTTCTTGTTTTGTTTGTTCCCATAGTTTCTTGTTGGTGATTCTTTCCGGTCATCTGATCCTCAGTATAGAACGAAAACAGTTGTTGATAAAGGTTTGCAACAGGTTGTTGGAAATATTCTTTGTGACCCGCCAACTTTCTGATCCGTATAGCAAAACTGACTTGACGTCGTTTGTATTGAAAATCCGAATGTTGTTGTTGATGTAGGCTGAGTGACGAAGATTTCCAGATTGGTTTCAGGTTGATGAATGTGTTTCTCGCCTTCCCGATTCTCGATTTGACATTTTCGTCCGTTCCTCCTGTAGTTGAGACAATGCTCCCTAGATAAGTGAATGAAGTAACCTCTTTCAAATCCCTCCCGTTGGTAGCGATTGGCACTACATGTTGCTGATGCTGTTGTTGTTGTTGGTTGGTTATTTTCATAACCTCCGTCTTGTCTATGTTCACCTGGAGTCCTGTTTTTGCTGCCTGCTTCTTCGACCAGTTTGTCGGTTTTCGCTTGTAAGTCTTCGATTTTGTGTGGCATCAAACATAAATCATCCACGCGCGAAATCCAGGTCTTCTGGTTCTTCACGTCGGTCTAGGATATCCCTTTCTTCTCGTTTCCTACTGTCTGACGCATAATCCAGTCCATCACAATTAGGAATATCATTGTTGATAATAAGCACCCTTTTCTGACTCCTGTGTTTACTCCGAACGCCTCGCTGAGTTTTCCGTTGTGATCCACGTTTTTGATCCCTGACTGATATCAATTGCAGAACCGTTGAAAACCACCTGGGAGTACTGGAAAGCTGTTCCATCATAGTGCTTGGGACTCTTCGGTAGTATTGTGGTGAGAGATGGTTGCTAGCCAAATTGGTTGACAATAATTGAGGTCAATGTTTATGTATCAAATATTAGTCATGTTGTGGTGAGATGGTTGCTAGCCGAATTGGTTGACAGTAATTGAGGTCAAGGTCAAGATAGACAGGCGGATACAGTTAGCATATAGATGAACTGACACAGCCACAAGAGATACAATTTTAACTTTGTGTGAAAAACAACCAATCAACAGAAAGTATTTTCTACTAACATTAACCTACAATAATGTATATCAAAATCTATAAATACGTGTTGATTTTCCGTAATAAACGTTCTGTTGCCTGGCCCTTGTCTTCTGTTGTTACAGTATGAACCCATTGGGATTCTGACTAGGACGTCTCAGTTACAAGTCGAGTTCGTAGACCAGTCTGCCACCGGGACTCGAACTCATCGCTAAGCTGTTATCCACTAGACCACTTGGGCCATGACAGACAAGCTTTGTGAAACAGGAATCAGTTATAATTTATTTTTTTAATTTTTTTAACCGATTTTCAATTTCCCGCTGACTGATTGCCCCAATACGGTCAAAATCAGTCATCCGGAAAACCAGGATTGACTTTATAAACAGTATAGATGTCTGATGATATCAGATGGTTCGACGCAATCGACAGGGAGCCTTGCTTGACCTAGGTTTCGGGCTAGTTGTTGGCTCTCACTACTCCGCACACTAGCACAAGAAACCTAGGTCAAGGAAGGATTCCTGCCGATTGCCTCCAACCATCTAATATCATCGAATCAATATGCACCGTGACGGAAAGCTATCTAGAATGCTGGCCAGATTGCAATCGTGACTGACAGAATTCAATCTGCGCCAAACAGAGGACTAGCCAGACACATCACACTAGATACTAGTGTCCAATCAAAGTATAGGTGTCTGATATGGTGGTATGGTATGCATCTGTAAGCGATAGAAAGTTCACACTGATTATCAACGCTTTAACTTTAATATCACTCTTTAAAAAAATGTCATCACACTTCAGTATGCTGAAAATTAATTTTCACCTTAAAAGATGCGGAAATTTCGATACAATTGAGACAGACAGAGACGAGGAGAGAAAGACACAAAGCTTATGTGTTATTCTCTGTTGGGTATTATCATTTTCGAAGAAAATGAAAATTTTCACAAAATAGTAATCGTTTAAACAACGATAATAATAATAATAATAATAATAGAAATAATAATAAAAATCATCATATGACGTCATCAGCTGTTCGGTGGTGACGTAGTAACTTTGTTAGGCTGGATATTTCACTTTATGCTTTTTCAGTATAGTGTTAAGAATAACCCTATTGGACAAATTCTTATTTCATTTAGGTCAGTCAGCATAACTTATTTGATAGAATTCCGAATGTGTATTCATAGAGGAATGCAGATGACGTCTTTTTGTCATAATAAGAATTAGCTATTGCTGTCATAAGTCAACTACAGTTAAGCGTAAGGCGACATTGGATAGGAATATTTGTTTTTTTCACAGAATTCAAGAGTTTCAATGCATTCATCAGCTTGATTATTCACATATTAAGTGTAAACGGTCACTTTAAGAAACACCAGGTGTTATTAAAAGAAAAAATAGTAAAATGTAGTGATTGGATGAAGTTCAAGGAAAAGCTTGTTTAACTTATCTTGTGATAGTAATACACATGTAACGGGAGAAGACAAGAGATTTCACATACACACATAGGGAAATTATGTATAGCATATATTAAAATTATCATCAGAACAGATCTTCCCTATTGCTCTACTTCTGCTTTCCGTATTGCGTTTCTTTGTATTCTTTTCTTGTTTCCCATGTCTCACCGCCACACTGCTTCGTTTCCACTGCTTGACGACATAGCTATCTCTCCGCCATTTGATATTTTGGTATGCCAATGGACGTCATTTTATGTAGTACTGATAAATCTTGTCAGTAACACACTCCAAACTCTTTCTTCCTCACCCCCCACACCGTCAGACAGTTTCCAGCGGAGCCACTCTAACCTTCTCGGTTATAACCGTTTCTGTTGTACCTTGATCTCGCCTTTCTCATCCCACTGAATCCAGTTTTGCGTTTGGCTGACTTTAATCCATTTCTGTTTATTTCCTCTTTTGATGGTCTAAACAAGACCATGTCTCTTGGTGACAATGTATTGTCCTTCGCACTTTGGAAGACGTTTCCGTGAACCTAACCCAAATCTAACAGTGTACTTTCTTTCTCTACACTTCACTTCATCGCCAAATTCAAAGGTGATGCATTTTATCTTTTTTCTTTGTTCAGATTCCACGTCGTTTATCTTCTGCTTATGCTCAACATTTCTGATGGCTTCTTTCCACCCCGTCCGCAATCTCATAATACTTCACTCTTGGAGAAGGGACCAGATCGTGCTGCGTATAGCACACACACACACAAACACTAATGCCTTCCTATGAATCCATTTTTCTTCATTACTACAAAGAAACTAACTAACCTTAAACTCCCAATGATAATAATGGTAATATGCATGACTTATTTTGTGGGGACTTGATTTGTTTCCAGTTTGGTTATGACTTGATATCAGTTAGAGGACCATTGAAGACCGACAGGGAGTACTGGATAGCCAGCTATTCCATCCTAGTGCTTGGGACTCGTCATCAGTACTCACCAACCGACCGTAGTTCAAACCCAGGCCCCTCCGGTTACAAGTCAAGCTAGCAGACCATCCAGCCACTAGGTCTGAGTCCAACAGCCCACCAATATTAACTTCTACCAATTCATGATTTTATCGCAACTACCAGCCAATGTCTTTGGCTCTTAGAATTCATGAACCATTAATTTTCTTCAAGAATTGAAAACATTTATTTACCGATACGAATTTAAAACAAGCAATAAAGATTAATAAAGCAGGATGATTTAATGAATTCATCAAATTTCGGTAGGACTCCTCTTCACCTGAATACTCTACATACACGGATGTATATATATACTTTTGAAATTACATTGGGAGATATAAGACTGATAAGTAAACAAACTATACTTTATCAGTAGCAATATCTTAACTCACTTCAACACTATTATTATTGTTATTATAACTATTACTATTGAAATTACTCTGTTTGCAATTCTTGTTACACTCTCTAATGACTAATTGTTTATCGAAGTGATGTAATTGAAGCGTAATGCAATTTATTTTAATTTTGATTTCTCATACTTTCTCTCCCTTATCTATTTCAACATGACCTGGAAAACATTCTCACCTGTCTTTCTGCATGACTAATTCAATGTAGTTTATTTACTTATCAGTCTTATATCTCCCAATGTAATTTCAAAAGTATATATATACATCCGTGTATGTAGAGTATTCAGGTGAAGAGGAGTCCTACCGAAATTTGATGAATTCATTAAATCATCCTGCTTTATTAATCTTTATTGCTTGTTTTAAACCATTACTTTGGATCCCAGTGGTTGAATGGTCTATAGGTCTGACTTGTAACTGGAAGGTTCTGGGTTCGAATCCCGACCTTTGGGTACGTGCTGCCGGGGTTTCCCAAGTACTAGGCCAGAACAGCTGTCCAGTACTCCCAGCTAGTTTTCAATAGTTCTCTACCTGATATCGATCCGTGATCAAACTCCAAATAATAATGATAATAATAATTAGTCAAGTATTGGTTTGTAGGGATTTGGTTGATTGGTTACAGGATTTCATCATGAGTTGACATTGGTTAGAGAACCACTGGAAAACCTAGGAGTACTTGAATATCAATGAGATGCTCACTGGCGACTGGCCCTATTCAGGTAGGTAGTTACCTGGGGTTCCAGTGGGAAGTCGTGACCAGTAGGGTGCACTAGGTTGGGTGTGAGGACAAATACTCGCCGAAGACATTGGCTAGCGGTTGCACTATGTTGTGAATTGGCAGAAGTTAGAATTCATGGGCCATTGGATCGGGTCCCAGTGGCTTAATGGTATGCGAGCTCGCCTTGTAACCAGAAGGTCCTGGATTCGAACCCTGTCAGTGGGTGCGTACTGATGAAGAGTCCCGAACCAGGACGAAACAGCTGTCCAGTACTTCCAGGTTTTCCAATGGTTCTCTAACCAATGTCAGTTCATAATGAAATCCTGTAACCAATAATAATTAGTATTATTATTAGCCTGACAGTATGCAGTATACACAAAATGAGACGACAGAGAAAAGAATTTGAAATGATTTTTTCTCAAAAACTGTCACTAGTGTGAGATAAAAAACACACACATAATTTCTAAGCCTTATCCTTACTCTCCTATATTTTTAGGAGTTATAACAAGCAATACAGCTGAGGAAATAAATAATAGCCTGCAGGAAAAATCGATAATATACACATAAAAATATATACATATATCCTCATTTTTCGAGTAATGAAATTATACCAAAAAATATATGCCTTCCAGTGTGACATACTTATTGAAAGACTGGAGGGAGGGAGAGAGGGAGGCATAGAAGTTATTTTCGAGCTTATTGAGTATACGCGACTATGTTTGTTAAAATGTCTTATAATCATAACAATAATAATATAATATAATAGTAATAACAACTCAATTTCTTGCATTGTTCAACTTATTCTGTCTATCTCGAGAGAGAGAGAGACTGAGAGACTAGGTAAAAAATCTGCAGAATAAAAATTATGATTTAAAATCCAATAATAGCAATATAATAATAATAATAATTTGGACTGGTTAAAGTTAATTGGAAAGGGAGAATGTGAACTAACTAACGAATGAGTGAATGGATGAATTGAAGCAGGAGGAGGACGAGGGGTGGGTGGGTAAGAGTGTATTCTATACTCCATACTCGGTCAGCTAGGATCGTAGTTGATGCGTGGGTTGTACAATCTTAAGGTCATTTCTCAATGAATGAATGAATAAATAAATGAATGGACGAGAAGAACTGGTTATAAACAAACTCAATTCAATTCTATAGACATTTTTAAATTTATTATCTAATAACGTTTCTACTTCATTCACAATGCAAGATTAGAGTTTAACAACAACAAACCACATTGTATGCAGATGACAAAATTATTATTATTATTTTTGTTATTTTTCAATTTTTCTGACTTTGTTTGTATATTGCAAGCTATATTGTGATTGATTTTCGTAGATGAGTTTTCTTGGTTAACAACTGGGAAAGAAAGATGAAAAATCATACAAACACACACACACAAAACAAAAAGGAATTTATGCAGCTGCCTTTACTGCCTATAGATCATGATTTACTCGCTGTTATTTTTAGAAATTCTGAAAGTAATTCACTCAGCTCACGTCTCTTATACTCATATTAGCCTACAGAAGGCATAAAACATGACCTAGCCATTATAATCGATTTAGCTACATGACCTCATTGATTGATTTTTTCTACTAAAGTAATAGCCAACGAGTAACCATAGTATTTCTCACAATACTATTATTATTATTGTTTCCCTTAGTTCCTAGAGTAACATAGGGCTTCAGCCGCACGTCTCCATTGCCTTCGGTTATCTGCCAACGTTTTCACCTGGCTCCACGTCTGCCCACATGCTTTCATCTCATCTTCTCTGCATGACCTCTTCCATGTCACCCTCGTACTGACGAACAACTCACCGTTTCCCGTTCAGGTTCCACTCGAGCGATGGCCTGTCGTGTGAGGTCGATTGATGGTTTGTTTTCTTAGAGTATGACCAATCCACCTGCACTTCTTCCCGCATATTTCTTGTACTATCGGTTCCTGCTAGGTTGGTTCGCTCCTAGAGATCCCTGTTTCTGATCTTCTCTGGCCGGCCATCTGATCTTGAGCGAAGTATTGAGCGAAGACAGATGTTGGTGAAGGTCTGTAGTTTGTTCGAAGTGGCCTTCGTGACGAGGTGCCAAGTCACTAATCCGTACAGTGAGTAGCACTGACTTCACATTGGAGTTGAAAATCCTGTATCTTATTTTTCATGCTGTGCGCTGTTGACCTCCACACAGACTTCAGCGAAATGAAACCTCGCCTTTTTTTACCGATCCTCGCTTTAATATCCTCGTCAGTTCCGTCCGCCCGTAGTTGAAACGATGCTTCCCAGGTAGGTGAAGGAGGATGTCTCTTTCAGGTTCCTCCCATTTATGCTGGCTGATTGTTTTCTGTTGCTATTGGCCAGGAATCTTCATCACCTCTGTTTTCTCTATGTTCACCTGAAGTACTGTCTTTGATGCTTCTTCTACCAACTTGTTGATTTTCACTTGCATATCTTCCAGTTTTTGTGGAAAGTCAGACATATATCATCGACGAAGTCCAGATCCTCACAATATTATACCTCTTGAAATGGGATATAGAAATACGCTTATAGTCAAAGACGACGGTTTGGCCTTTCATTTCTTCCACTTTCAACAGTCATATTTCAAATCCATGAAGAAGGATTAGGCGAGCTGCCGCGAAGTAAACACTTCCTTTGACCGGTAGACGGATGTCACGTCTACACCAGAGATGACATGAGTTGGAAAATACCAGATAAGCGCTTTGTATCCGTGTTAAGATTTCTTCAGTACTCAGTTCATTAGAGCTGTTAATAAAACTTCTTAAATGAGTGAAGAAGTCAATAGGCTCAACTATTTCACTCCTTAACTTTAATAAACTTAATGACTTCATAATGAAATGGCCAACAGATAAAAAATCACTTCGGCAGGGAAGAATAATTTAAATCTTCGAATAAGTTGCTTAACTAAAAAGCATTTATCTTGCATATGAGAAAGTCGATTATTTTTACAGTGAATATGTATACATATGCTGAAATTATGAAAATCACTTAATCATTTTGAATAGAGCAAGAACAACAGTTTGTGTAGAATACGATGCTACCACCTGCTTCGGTCTGGGCGCAAACATGCAACATTCAAGCATGATATCCATCTTTTCAAAACCACTAAGCGCTATCCAACAGGCTACTTATTTATCAGAGCCACATCTTGTGCAATATGTATCGGTTGTTGGTGGATCCCACTACTAGCCACCGTCAACTAAATATCACCAAGCCAACCTCAATGCAACATAATGCAAGGGACTGAAATGCCAACAGAGGTCAGGTGTGATGATAATAGATGGGTGGAGGCAATCGTCAGGAAGCCTTCCATGACCTAGGTTTCGTGCTAGGTGGCACTCGTCAGCAAGGCGTACCAGCAACCTTGAAGGAACTCATGTCCCCTCTGAGATTCGAACCCGCGTCACCCAGTGATGGAGTCAGAGACGTTACCACTGAGCTATTCGGGCGCGCGACTGACCTCCTGTAGGACTGTATTAGATACTTTGAGGTGAGGTGTCTGGCCAGCAAGACTCAGTTAACTGCAAACACAAAACGATTTCAATAAGTAACAACTTATCAAATTCAAACATTTATACCCCTTTATGAACTTGACTAGAGTAAGAACGACAGTGGTTTGTGCAGAATAAGATGCTACCACCATTTATTTCGTTGGCTTCTCATCAGTTGATCACAGCCCAGGGAGTTCAAGTTTTAACAATAACAAAAATCAATGTATGCATACAGTGCTAATATTAATAATCACGTTATTCCAAATAAAAATAATCATCATGCATAATAGAATTTTCAGCGTTAAAAATTACATAACCAAATGAGAGAGATTAAAGAAATCCAATGGCCAGGGCAAGGAAAAACTGATAACTGCTTCTTTCTGAACACAAAATTTGTGTTTCACGCGTTTGAACGAGATTGCCTAGGCAAACTTGGGAAGAATTAACCTACTGATTATTTTGAAGGATTTTGTGCTATTCACCTCCTGACCCGTATCTAGAAGATACCCGCTAACGGCACTATTAATTGTTTGTTCCCATGGAATGTATGCTCTGTGGTATGTGTTCAGAAAATTGGAGGTGTGCCCTTCTTTCTGTTCTCACAGTGTTATTGCTGCCACAGATACATGTAAATTCGTATACAGAGAGTTAACAAGAGATTGGTATTTCCCGACTTTTCATTGCACCGAAGAGCATGTTGTTCAGTTTGTGTGTTCAGAAAGAAGCAGTTATCAGTTTTCCTTGCCCTGGTCACTGGATATCTTTATTCTTTCTCTTATCTGATTATGTAATTTTTAACGCTGAAAATTTCATTCTGTATCAGTATTATTGCTGTTCACAATAAAGTGGTGATTACTATTATTATTATTCTAAACATACATTGATTTTCTTGCTAAAAATTGATCTCTCTTTGCTGCAAGCAGTTGATGGGAAGCAAACGTTGTAAATGATGGTAGCATCTTATTCTGCTCAAACCACTGTTGTTCTTGCTTTATTCAAATTCATAAAGGGGAATAAATGTATGAATTCAATCAATTGTTACTTATTGAAATCATTTTGTATTTCCAGTTGTCTGAGTCTTGCTAGACAGAAACACCTGACCTCTGTTGGCATTCTGGTTCCTTGAACGATGTTACATTGAGGTTAGTTTGATAATGTTTGGTTGACGGTGGCTAGTAGTGGGCTCCACCAACAACTGATACCTACTGCACAAGAGCTGGCTCTGGTATATCAGTAGTCTGTTGGATAGCGCTAAAGAGTTTGAAATGATGGATATCATGCTTGAGTGTTGCACGTGCTCGCTCAGCTAAACATATCATCGTTGTACGTGAGCGTGAGAATGATTATGTTACTGCTTTTTCACATTATTTGTTGTTCCGTTGTTTGTGAGAGGGTTGGGGGATACAACTCGGGGGTCCAGAGCGAAGCAGGTGGTTGCGTTAGGGGACCACTTCCCCAGCCTTTGAATTGTCGCCTCATTCACAAGGCAGTGAAGTAGCGTTGAGCTACATTCCCATGGTTGCAGGTGACTAATACAAGTTCTCACACCACTCGATCCATTTGGATTCTGGGGTCCATTTATCAAATAGCGACTGGTTTTAGTCTAACGGCTATAGAAACAACGTTCCTGGTATGGTAGGACCTGCAGGAACATAAGCCCTAGCCAGTGTAGCTTGTTGGGTCATCGTGGTATGCAAGCACGACCAACGCTGCAAGGTAGCAGTTATTAGCCGGGTGTAGGTAGGTACTTTGAGCCAACAAGTACCAAATAGGATGAAAGGAACCTTCTAGACTCCATTGCTCGTCATCGTCAAACAAATAACACTGCTCCATCAAATCTTAAATGTTGAATTTAATTCAATAATTAATTTCTGAGAAAGAAATCTCTTAAGATATGTGGTCCTAATAGCTCAAGTTGCGGAAAAAGAAGAAGTATAAGACGCCCATCAGTAAAAGCAACGTCAGTGTGACTCGAATGTTGATACATTCTGGGGATGTTTTGTTGTTAGTTATGACTTATATCATCTCTGAATATGAAAAATCGATCAAATAATTCAGATTATCTGAAATATTCTAATTTACATAAATTCACATAACTTAATTCTTTGCAGACGACCTATGAATAATTCATGTTATATTACAGACGAAATTATATACCTACTTTGTGCATAATTTAATCGTGTCACTGTGCCTACAACAAAACATTGATATGATGAATATCGAGCGACACAAATCGACGCATATACCTCGACCTTGTTTTTATTGGAAGTAATCAAGGCATAATTTAAATGGTATACACTTGTCAATTCTAAAGTAAAGATTGATTAAAGAACAAAGAAGATTATTCTTTTAGATAAATTAGAGTCATCAGGTTCTACATTTGTAGGACAGTAAAAATTAAAGAAACACTGTTATTAACAATATTAACACTGTTAAAAATTGACTGACAGATTTCAACATAGAACTTTGCACAGATGTGCAGCAGTTCGACTCGCCACACTCCATGTAGCACACAAAGCAAGCGAAAAAAGTAAAAAAAGAACGCAAAATAGAGACAGTAAATAGAGATATCAGGCAAAAACAACAGTAATATCGAAGAACAAAAGAATTTTATTGGATATTATAAATCACAAAGAGTGAATGCATCTGTGCCAGATCACCGATTGTCTCTAGCCATTGATTTCTGCCATGCCGAGGACCCCAACCAGTCAGCTTGTCTACACCTCCCTACGTGGCTAACTACTGGCTTAAACTAACTGTTGTGCGTTTCATTGACTGATGAAGCCATAGTTTCGTTTGACCACTACTGCCTCGTTTTCAACCTGACCGTATGTCAGCTAACACTGACCATTGTCGAGGAAGGCGATGACTACGTATGCATGTGTAACACATGTCCTAACCATCTCACTCCAATGATGTAGTTTCACAACCTCGTCGATTGATTTACCCTCCTTACCAGCACTTGACCGATGCCTAGCCTCAATATTGCTCACCCTATTATTCCACTTCACTCGAGAAATAGAACGCAGAGACCTATGCTCAAAGACAACTAACCTTTCGATGTACTCCAATTCCAACGGCCATGTCTCACTGACAGTCATAAGGGAGGACAGAGCGGACTGCTGAGCCGTACACACGCCCTTTGGTCGACATCCAGCCGGATATCACGTCTACACCAAAGACGGCGTAAACTGGCATATGCGGAGCCGTTTAAAATCATATTGAATCAATGTTGTCGATAGAATACACTTCGAAAGCATCAGTAATAAAAGGAGATAATATGCAATGATGTAACACTAAACTGACTGAATATATCAGAATCTGCGAGTTTATAGGTTTGACAACAGGCTAGGGTAGCAATAGTGGCTGGTTGGACCTGATTCTTCTACATGCAGAGCTGCAGTTAGTTAAAGCGAATCACAGCAGCCTCTTCTGTTTAAACTGTTCGGTATCCAGAGGCCTTTGGTAGTCTTCTCGACATCCGGCAGATAATGGATAAAGATTCTTCAATGCTAGCTAGCTTTATAGCCTGTCTGGATCAGATGATCAAATACAGAATTGTTGATGGTTTTAACAACATCTTTATTTAATCATACTGGGAGGTTTATATTATCTATCTCTTACTGATGCTTTTGACACGTAATCCATTGATACTATTGATTCAATGTAATTTAAAATAGCAATAAGTTTGCTAATAAGAATATTTCTTTGATAATAATTACTGTTATATAAATGTAGAACGTGATGAGGAATTTATCAAAAAAGAATATTCAAAACACGTACAATATTCAAACACATTGTAGCATTCCAGTGCTGAAGAGAAATACCCATTAACAGTCTTCAAAAGGAATGAATACTAATAGAATTTCATCAACAACAAAAATATTTAAACTCAAAGCATAATACCAACAAGAGATCGGCCTCAAAAGCTACAAGGAAATTCATTCTACCATACATATAAAGAATATCTCTGAAATAACGGCTAGAATGCTAAAATCATTCGAAAAAGAAATAGCAGACAACATAACACAGTTTCTTCATTCAATATTGTACAGAACAAAGGATCCAACAGGAAAAGAAGATAAGATCGATATCGTTTACAAAATAAGTTGTATAAACTGCGATAAACAATACATCGGTCAAAGTGGGGGTCCCCTACGACTCAGAATCCAAGAACACAAATTAGCTGTGAAAAGATACCACATGTATTCTTTCATTTCGATGCACGGATGCCGCTTTGATTGGGAAAATGTAGAAATTGTAAACAGAGGGAACACCAAAAATACTGCCAGGGAATTTTTTGCAACCTGGTACTCAAATGAATCAGCGATTAACCAACACATAGACGCTAAAGATCAAATTTATCAACTAATAAGGAATAAATTGACTGGGCACTAGTAACTAGTGTGGTGTGTCCAGCTAGTCCTCTGTTTGGTGCAGACTGAATTCCATCAGTCAGGTTTGAAATGTGGCCACCATTCTAGGTAGCTTGCCATTACGGTGAACATTGATTTGATGATATTGGATGGTTGGAGGCAATCGGCAGGAAGCCTTCCTTGACTTAGGTTTCTCGTGCTAGTTGGCACTCACCAGTCAGCAAGGTGTATTATCTGTAACCTTGGAGGGACTCATGTGCCTTCTGAGGTTCGAAGGCGAGTCACCCAGTGCTGCAATCACAGACTTTGCCATTGAGCTATTCAGGCTCGCAACTGACCTCCTATAGAACTGTATTGGATTTTTTGAATGGACACTAGGAACTAGTGTGATGATGCGTCTAGTCTTTTGTTTGGAGCAGACTGAATTCTATCAGTCAGGTTTGAATCTCAGAAGAGACATGAGTTCCTTCAAGGTTGCAGATAAGCTTTGCTGACTAGTGAGTGCCAACTAGCACGAAACCTAAGTCAAGGAAGACTTTCTGCCGATTGCCTCTAGCCATCTAATAATAAGGAAAAAATCACACGACAAGAAAGTTCAAATCCCAAATCAATAAAGATGTAAATTAGCAACCGACCACGACAATGTCTGTCAGGAGATTCATGGAGAATTCAAATAAGTACATTTCATATCAAAAAAAAACCTGTGCCGAAGATGTTGTCTAGCTGAGGAGACAACGAAAGCTTCGCAGCTAGAGATCAACCAACTGCAAGAACACAACCAAATCACGAGTATTTTCTTTGTTCATTAATCAGCCGTCTTTTAAAACTTCTTTAATGGGCATATATATAGACAATCCTAAGGGTTAGGTAGAACAACACAACGAAAATCAATATATTATTATTATTATTAATACCATCATCATTATTAGTATATGACAAATAAAATTTTAGGCACAGAACCTTACAGGAAAAAAAATAAAAGCCATTGGTTTGTTTGTTATTTTAAAAAATTTTTTTTTGGAAATAAGCACGTAAAATACTCGTGATGAAAAAAAAGTCAATACAGTTTGACCATAATGTGTGTACAGTATTCATATACATATATATATATATATATACGCGTGAAAACAGTAAAACCAGTTGGAAAATGCTGCATAAACAAATGAAAATGGCGGGACAGTTGTCTTGTCAACACAAAAATCGCACACACTCACTCATGTTTACACATAAACAAACAAATAAATAAATAAAGCGGGAAATATAACACTTGCGCGTATTTTAAATGAAGTTATTTACACATACGCACACATTAGCAATAAGATTCTTCAAGTACTTATCCCATTTAAGAAAAAGAAAGTGGAAATAAGACCACAGAAAGTAAAAAAGGATATAACATTGACATCCAAGTGAATGGTTATTCAATCTATAAAAAAAACGGGGAAAAAACAACAGAAATACTGACTGGTTTAACCGATGGTTAGTAGTGACTTCAGCAAAAAGAAGGAGGCGAAACGATAACAAATCCATTCCGACCTTTTTCTGAAACCATTTATATTATAGGTATCAACTTTGAAATAAAAGGGTTCGCGGGGGAGGGGCTGCGGTTGTTGGCATAAAAATAATGTTCATTGATACGTGTATAAGTAAATAAGTAAAAGTGGATGTGAGTGGTGGGTGTTTGCTTGAATATGATCATATCAATGGAATCGAAACGAAGTTGTTTATGACAGTTGAAGCCGTTTTTTTTATTTTGATAATTACTTCTACAAATAAACAAACAAACAAATCAATCAATAAATAAGTAAACAGAAAAATATATATCTATATTCCCTTCATGTTTATCTTCTTAAAATTTGTTTACTTGTTACTATGCTAAGCATACAGAAATGAGGAAAGTAAACATACATTGTGTAAGTAGGTAAGCAAACAAGCAGGCAAGCCTTGGTCTACACTGTGAACAACACACTTTCAGAGACGGATGTAATGCTGGCCAAATCGGAGGAAGATTAAGAGGCGGGGGGTGGTTCCCTTGGTTTTTTTTGTATGATTTCAAAACTAAAATAAAAACAAAAATTACATTTGACAGTTTCGTTTTATACCTCAAGAAAGACAGAAACATAAGGTTATAGGATGAACACAAACACAAATATATATATGCATGCGGCAGTTTGATCCGACAAACCGACAGACTTTGACCAGTACATATACACAATAACTTGATGAAAAATAAAAAACAAAATTAAGAAAATAAAAATAGTCAATGAGCCAACAAGGAGAAAGTGATTAGAAAAGTCAAGGGTACGCGCGCGAGAGAGAGAGACGGAGAGTGGCATGAGACGGGACAAAATAAAATTGATCGATTGATTAACTTAAAATATAACCGAGGAAAGATAAAAAAGAAAGAAGAAGAAGAAACTGGAAGCACATTTGATGATTCGGAGTTTTGTCATACTGTTCAACTGAAAGCAGAAATTGTAAAAATTATTATTATCAGTAGTAGTGGTGGTCGTGGGGGTATACACGTTCATTGTTTGAGACAAAAGAAAAACAACACGACAACAACAACAGTAGCATAAAGGAGGAAGAATGGAAAACACAGACAGTTAAGTCACATTTTGTTATACTGTTTGTCTGTCTGACTGACTGTCTCCTGTCCCCACACCCTACACACCCCGTGTAGATAGTATATGGATGATACTACAATAGGTGATGACAAAAGCAGCAGTGAAAGTGTGTGTGTGTGATCAAAAGCATACGGAACACACCTACATACATACATACACAAACAGGACAGTATTGTAATAAAATTCACGAATATACAGTTGTGAAAGACAATAACAAAAAAAGTAGAAAACAAAGAGTAGATGAAGACGAAGTAGAAGTAGAAAGGTAAAGAAAGGCATCATCAAGGAGAGTCTGGTCTCATTCTACCTGAATATACACACATAAGTGAAAACACACACAATGGTGACAAGTAAAATGAAGCGAAGATATTTTTTTGTTCTATTAAACCCGAGTAATAACTGTATTCGTCAGTTTTATATCACAAGACAGACAAACAGACAAACAGACCGACAGCGAGAGAGTGAGTGAGAGTGAGAAATGCTTCTTTTCTGTAAAATAACCCCATGTATATATATGTGCATGTATGTATGTATAAATAGCTTTCAGACGCGATATTCCATTGTTGTCCGGCAGGACAATCATCAACTCATAAAACAATTTAATATAAATAATCTGTGTGTAAATAAAAAAAAGAAGAAAACGAAGAAATGCAGTACACTTTCAAGTACATTTTTGAAGACACTTTTCAAAAGGAGAGATTACAAAGCAAGTGAAACGCAGGTTATCTATCAGTTTTCGTCGATAAGTGAAAAATACAAATAAACATACAAACAAATAAAGAAAAGATTATATTATTCCATACAATTATTATCGTTATTATTGTTAGTGTTATTATTGTTATTACTGTTATTGCTATCACATTGTATATTGATCAAATCTGATGAGCACAGGTTTAAACAAGAATCAATAGCTTTCAGTTGACGTTTAATTAGAGCATAGACTTCGTATTTTTCACGTATTGGTTCACGTTCTGTTCGAGTCGGTTTACGACCTAATAGAAATGGCAGAAAAAAATATGCGAATAATTGTTAAAGACAAATAATAATAATAATTAGAATGAAGAGACTCTAAAAAAAGGTTACAAACTAGCTAGATCTAGCAATGGGCTGCATAGACGACCTGGTACGGAGCCTCTCGCAATACTCTCATGTGCTAGGTATATTATTATTATTATTGTATCCTTTAATTCCTAGAGGAACATAGGGCTTCAGCCGTGCGTCTCTATTGCTTGCGTTCTCTGCTAGAGTCTTCACCTGGCTCCATGTCTGCCCATACGTTTTCATCTCCTCTTCACATGACCTCCTCCAAGTCACCCTTGCACTGACGACCAACTCACCGCTTCCCATTCTGTCGGGTTCCACTCGAGCAATGGCTTGTCTAGTGATGTCACTTGATGGTTTCCTCAGAGTATAGCCAGCCAATCCATCTCCATTTCTTCCTGCCTATTTGTTTCACAATCGGTTCCTGGTTGGTTCGCTCTTTGCCAGAGATCTCTGTTGCTGATCTCTTCTGGCCGGCCATCTGATCTTGAGTATTGAGCGAAGACAGCTGTTAATGAAGGTCTGTAGTTTGTTTGAGATGCTTTTTATGACGCGCAGTGCAAATCTCTGATCCATATAGTAGCACTGACTTCACATTGAAGTTGAAAAGCCGGATATTATTTTTGATGCTGAGTGTTGTTGACCTACACACAGACTTGAGAGAAATGAAAGCTTGTCTTGCTTTTCCGATTCTTGCTTTGATATCCTCGTCAGTTCCGCCTGTAGTTGAAACGATGCTTCCCAGGTAGGTAAAGGAGGTTGTTTCTTTCAGGTTCCTCTCATTTCTGCTGATTGTTGTCAGTTGTTGTTGTTGCTGTTGGTGGTATTGCCCAGGAATTTTTATCACCTCTGTTTTATCTATGTTCACCTGAAGTCCTACCTTTGATGCTTCTTCTGCTAACTTGTTCTGCATGTTTCTTCTGCATGTGCTAGGTAAGTCAGTTCAATTCGACACTAGCTTAAGGCGACGGGGTTGTTCCTAAACAAAAGTGAAAGGGCGAATGCAAGTGTCTCGAGTTCACGACCAAATTGGTAGACACATGCAGGTCTAAAGGGATTTGAAAAAGCCACATTGCAAACCTATGGTGTATGCATAAGCTCCAGAATTTGAACGGATCGAATGACGCATCATAGGAAACTCCATGGGAACATAACACATAGCAGTTCGAATCAAGGGATCAGGGCATGGCTCTTTAATATAATTGCCTGCTTCGGTTTTGGCATCCAGGCAGTATCGCACACTTCATACAATGCATGCGATTTTGTATAGCGCATATCTCAGGACCTACATAATGTACCAAGTTTGTCTTTTGATAATGTAACAACAAAATCTAGTGATACTCCATGATATTTCAACTACAGGCGGAGTGGATAAAGATGTTAAGAACAGAATCGGAAAGACAAGGTATACCTTCATCAATCCGACATCAGTTTGAAAATTTCCCACACTCGGCATAAACAACAAGATTCGGATTTTCAACACAAATATTAAGTCAGTTCTTTTATATGGTTCAGAGACTTGGCCTGAGCGTCACCATATGCATTTCCGCTGGCCTGCTGCAGACTTTTACTAAAAGCTGACACCTTCACTGGCTCCATCCATGTTGAAGATCAAATGACCAGGAAGAATCAGCAAGAAGAAACTCTGGGAAAGAACCAATCAACAACCTACTGCTCAACAAACATGCAGAAGGAAGTGGAGATGGATTGGGCCCAGGCTGAGTAGACCATTGGGTGACATCATGCTCAATGCACACCATCGCTCGAGTGGACGAGTTGGGCATACCTCTAAGACTGACATGAAGGAGAGACTGTGAGGATGAAATGAGAGAACATGGGCAATCACTGGGTCAGCTGAAGAGGACCGCTGAGAATAAAGCAAATTAAAGATGTTCTGGTTGAAGCGTTATGTTCCCCACTCGGAACCCAAAAGGACAATAATGATGATAATAGCAATAGTAATCCATGATAATTCAGGTTGCCATACTCTGCATGGTAACATTGTTGTAGAGGAGAGAGAGAGAAGTGAATACATTAGATCAACGAATCAGCTTCGTTGCAATCGATATAAGGCTATCAATATAAAAAAATCTTCAGATGTTGGTTTGTAGGGATTTGATTGGTTACAGGATTTCATTATGATCTGATATCGGTTAGAGAAACACTGGAAAATTTGGGAGTACTGGGCAGCTGTTTCGTCCTAGTTTGGGACTCTTCATCAGTACACACCCACCGGGGTTGGAACCAGGACCTTCTGGTTATAAGGCGAGCTCGTATAACATTAAGCCACTGGGACCCGATCCAATGGCCCATGAATTCTAACTTCTGCCAATTCACGACATAGCGCGACCCTTAGCCAATGCCTTCGGCAAGTATTTGTTCTCACTCCCGTCCCAGCTTAATGGTATACGAGCTCGCCTTGTAACCAGAAGGTCCTGGGTTCGAATCTAGGCGGGTGCATACTGATGAAGAGTCCGAAACTAGGACGAAACGGCCGTCCAGTACTTTCAGGTTTTCCAATGGCTCTCTAACTAATGTCAGCTCACGATGAAATCCCGTAAAAAAATCTATCATGTAGTTTAAGGTGAGTTGGTGATTCCACGGTAGGAAGTTCACCAACCAGGGTGGATTCTCGTCCAATTCACTTTTAAACCTCGCCGATATCAGGCTTGGAAAGGAGTGAAGGTGTGGCGTGAAGCTAGCAGCCACACTCCGTAAAGACAATACCACCTGCAATGAAACTTTTAAAAACCTGAAGGCCTCTATGTTCAAATCAAAACATGAAGGAATGGGATACAGGAAACAGCATAACTTAATAAGGGGGTAGTAGGCAAGCATTAAACGCAACTGAAGCAGTTATTTTTTTTCTCAAAGCTAATTTCAGAATGCGAGCAGTCAGATTTAAGTGCTTATTTCGAATGTTATCAGAAACAATAAGAGTTGCTTACAAGAACTAATAGCTGAGGGACTATATTTTCAAAATTTGCAATGTATACAGCTCGAGTGGTGAAATTTCAGCGTAGTTTCCTTTGGAAAACAGGTTATTCGGATCACCACAATATGTGATCTGCTTGCTACTACAAATGGTAATCAATACATCAAGTAAATTTATAAGAAAAACTATATACTACTGATTGATTGGGATGAGTAGTTCCATACCACTCATATCAGCCAGTAATGCAACTACTCACCTCAGTCAGTCAGTAGTATATAGCTTTATGCCAACATTCTTGCTGTATAAACTACCATTTGTAGTAGCAAGCAGATCACATATTGTGTGTGATAGGAATAACTTGGTGTCCGAAGGAAACCATGGTGAGATTTCGCCACTCAAACTGATAACATTGCTAATTGCTAATGAGTTCACATATTGTCAAATTGATTTAAGGCATGGTCAAATCGACTAAGCAGTTAGCCAGAAATCGCGTGGTCTGAACTGATTGGGCACTCTGAGCTCAGTAAAACCGAGTACACCGCTGTTGAGCTAGGCCCCAAACGAGCATCTGACTGACTGGTTTTAACATAGACCTTTGCAGAGATGTGCAGTAGTTCAAGTCACCACACTTCACTCAGAACACAAAGCCGGAGAAGAAAGTAAAAAGAAACGCAAAATAGAGACAGTAAACAGAGATATAAGGCAAAAAGAATAGTAATATCGAATAACAATATAGTTTCATTGGGAATCATAAGTCACAAAGAGTGGATGCATCTGCGCCAACCACTGAGAACGATTTTGAGACATATCACCGATTGTCTCCAGCCATTTGGTGTTTATTGCCCTGAGAACCCCAACCAGTCAGGAAGTCTACACCTCTTTACGTGGCTAATTGGCTTAAACTAACTATTGTTGATTTCATTGACTGATGAAGCCATGTTTTCGTTTCACCATCACTGGCTCTTTTCCAACCTCGTCGATCCTATATCAGCTAACATTGACCATTGTCGAGGAAGGCGATGGCTATGCATGCATGTGTAACACATGTCCTAACCATCTCACTCAGTCGATGTAGCTTCACAGTCTCGTCTATTGATTTCCCCCTCCTTACCACTTCACACGGGAGATAGAATGCAGGCACCAAATGAGCGTAGCGGCCGTTCGTTGTTTAGGCCACTTCGATCTGGCTAGCTGGCCAGCAAGTACATGCTAGTTGTTGATATAAGTGGTAGGCAACTACTCATTTAAATCAATCAGTACTATACGGTTTTATACAAACTCTACACTGAAACTGAATTATACTCCACATAGATACTCTTTTTAATATACACATAAACCTGTTTTAAATTGTATTTTACAGGTTCTAAAGGAAAAAAGGGAAAAAGAAGTCGATTTCAATACAATACAATATAAACAGCATATTTCGTTTAAATGGGACATTTTTAAACAACTGTTCAATTCAGAAACAGAGTATTTATTGCTCTGCAAACGAATTAAAATAATAATAAAGAAATAGTTTTAAGACAGATGCTAATAATGGACTTCGCTCATTTTGTTTCACATTTTCTTTTAATCTGTTTGATTAATGCTATTAATACTATGAAAGAACAAAAAGAAAGTTTTTTTTTATTTTTGAAAATGATTTTATAAAAAAAAGCATAATTAACAAGATACAAAATGACACAGTAGGAAATATAAAAATAGGCACTTGCACAGGTGAGCCGAGGCGTGGAGAGGGTGAGAAATATTCACTTTTTTTAATGAAATGAAATGCATGTCAAATTAGGTGGTGAAATACAAGTAAAAAAACAACTTATCTAAAGATTAATTAATGCTAAGATCTATCCCTATTTAAAATCTAGTGAAAGAGCCACTGAGAAAAAAGTTACGTTGTTGTTGGACAGCTGCTGTGTCCCAAATTGAGACTATTTAACAGTGTTTGCATCCACAAATAACTGACAAATCATCAGGATACAACACATTTAGCACGTTTTCGCTCTGACCTACTTTGTTGAATGAAACGATTCATTATTCATCCCCCAAAAACATAGAGTAATCACTGTCTAATGTCATACATGTGCGTCGGTGGAATAGCGGTTAGGACGCTCGCCGACCATGCATATGGTTCGGGGTTCGATCCCCGGCCGGCGCACTCCTTTACCTCACTAAGCCAGAAATAAAGCTGGTGAAGAGGAAAAGTTGAACATGAGGCTAGCAACCTCATCCTGTAAAAATAAACACTGCTACAGAAACTTCAAGACTCTAGCTTGAAGCCCTATGTTCCACTGGGAACGTGAAGGAATAAAAAAATGTCATAGGTGCCGGCGCGTCGGTGCTTCAGCGGTAGACGCTCACCGACGCTCGTCTGGGGTTCGTTCCTCTGGCCACACACTTCTTTATCGGCGACTATACCACGTTGAGAACACCGGTTCTCTTTCGATCACCCGAGCTAAGTAACATTGGATCCGGGTGTTTCCGGCGGCTTTTGTGCGTCAATGATTCAGTAGTAGAATATTTACTCACCAACTACGCCCCACGTGGTCCGAGGTTCGATTCCCGGTCAACACACTTCTAAATTTCGCTAAGCAGGTAGGTAGTGAGGCAGGTAAAGAGGGAAAGTTAGGAGTGGAGCTAGCAACCCACCACCCACCACTGATACTGAAACTTGAAAGCTCTAGCTTGAAGCTCTATGTTCCTATGGTAACGTAAAAGGAATAATAAAAATGTCATAGATAAGTACATATATCATTACATCCAAAGCTGAAAATCAACAGCCAGGAATATTTTCAACCAGTGAGTAGATATGACTATTAACAAGGCAGAGCGTGAATCCCACATGAGTTCCAAGTTTAGAGTCAGAAGGCAGACATCAAGAGTACTTTTTTAATTTTCACTGTTTTTCAAGTATTGGTTTTGTAGGGATTTTGTTTGATTGCATGGAGGATTTCATCATGAGCTGACATCAGTTAGAGAACCACTAGAAAACCTGGGAGTACTGGACAGCTGTTTCGTCCTAGTTTGGGACTCTTCGGTAGTACGTACCCACCGGGATTCGAACCCAGGACCTTCTGGTTACAAGGCGAGCTCGTAGACCATTGAGGCACTGGGACCCGATCCAATGGTCCTTGAATTTTAACTTCTGCCAATTCACGACATAGTGCGACTATTTCGCAATGTCTTCTTCGATGAGTTACTGCCACTGTTTTTCACAACTTGCGTCGATTTGTAACTAAGGGTTACTACAACAACTTCAGTTGCATCCCTAAAAACCGAACAACTGAATATCTGTCTTGTTACTTTACTACCCATTTATGATTTTTAAAAAGGACTGCTTTCTTTTCATTTATTAAAAAATGGTTATCATTGCATAATAATTGAGAGTAAACTTATTTTTTTAATATACAAATAAGCTCCTAATTTGAAGGAAGTCACTTCTCTCACATATCTAGACAGCATCTTTCCAACTATATGCCCCACAGGTGAGATTGTCAAAGCAAGACAGACATTCATTACTCCAAAATCACAGTGAAAATCTACGGCACTAAAAATAAGGAACAAGATTCATACTTTTAACACCATTGTCAAGTCAGTCAGTTCTTCCATATGGGTCAGAGACTCAGTGGCTGTACCTCCCAAGAACCTCTGGCAACCAACGAACCAATCAAAAACTTATCGCCCAAAAAATATACAGCAGAAAATGGAGGTGGACTGGACAACACACACTAAGAATACAACTGAATGATATCACACGCAAAACAGCTGCCTGAGTAGAGAAACGACGAGGGCGATGTGGAAAAGATGAAAGCTTTTCGGAAATTGTACAACCAGCTAAAATAAAAGATTACAGAGAACATGGTGTGCGTCGGTGGCACAGTGGTTAGGACTCTCGCCGACCATGCACATGGTCCGGGGTTCGATCCCCTGCCGGCGCACACCCGATATCTATGGTCGGCCTGTAAAATTTGGGCTACCGATATCCATGCTGAAAATTCCATACTTGTACTGAAAATACGGTGTGGAATCAAGCTGTAAATCAAAATTAAATTAAATTAAATGCGGATGTTCTGTGGAAGCCTTATGTTTCCCTGGGGACACAATAATTATAACAATACTACACTCGAAACATGTCAAATGAAAACTGAAGCCTAAACAAAGTAGGACAAAAAGGTCACGGTCTTCAAAACAAGAGCATGTTTCATTCTATGAAGGTAGAGGATTAAGCACTATAAAGAAAAGTAAACAAGTTAGAATTTAATGAAGACTATGGGAAGCGAGAACACAAGAATACGTTAGGCTGATAATAAGACTGTAGAAGATCTGGAATTTACGGGTGATTCATGTCTAGTGTCACACAAACTCGAAGACTTACAGGCGAAAATCAACAAGTCCGGATAGGAAGCTAGCAGTACTTCAAGTAAGCATAGAGAAGACAGATGTGATGAATATAATCAGCTACCAAAGACAACAACAATAAGCACTAGTCACTATCAAAGGAAGAAATTTGAGAGAAATCCCTTCCTCACTTATATCTGACCAGGCAGGATCATTTCAACTACAGGCAGAGAGGACGGATGAGAATATCGAAAGCAGTCAGCATCGAAAAGGCAAGGTATATGTTCATCACTCTCAAATCAGTTTGGAAATCTCCTGCACTCCTCAACATAAAAACAACAATATTCGGATTGTCAACATCACTGTTAAATTAGTCAATCATTTCTTCTCTACGGATCAGAAACTTGGCCTGAGCGACACGAAACACATTTCCAACAGTCAGCTGCCACGTCAGTGGCACAGCGGTTATGACTCTCGCCGACCATGCACATGGTTCGTGGTTCAATCCTCCGCCGAAGCACACCTGATATCAATGGTGGGCCTGCAAAATTTGGGCTACCAATGTCACATGCTGAAAATTCCATACTTGTCTGTCTGTCTGTTTTCGAAATAGAACTTTGCACATATGTGTGGCAGTACAAGTCACAGCCACACTCCCTCCTTGTAGCACACAAAGCAAGAGAAGAAAGTAGGAGAAGTGCATATTAGAGACAGTAAACAGAAGTGTGAGACAGAGGAATAGTAATAACGAAGAGCAAAACAGTTTAACTGGAAATCACAAGTCACAAGGAGTGGATGCATCTGCGCCAGCCATTGAGTACGATTTTGAGCTATATCACTAATTGTTTCCAACCATTGGTTTTTACCGTCCCGAGGACCCCAACCAGGAAGTCTACACCTCCTTACGTGGCCTAGGCTAACTGTTGTAGATTTCATTGGCTAGTGCCATGTTTTCGTTTGACCGCCACTAGCTCTTTTCCAGCCTGACCCTATGTCAGCTAACATTGCCCGTTGGTCGAGGAAGGCGATGACTGGGCATACGTAACACACGTCCCAAGCATCTCAGTCGATGTAATTTCAAGGCCTTATACCAATAACACGGTGTGGAATCAAGCTATAATAAAAAATAAAAAGTTTAAAAAAAATATCTGGCTCCATACTGAAGATTAGATTGGCCAGTCACAAAGAATTAGCAACAAGAAATTCTAGCAACGCAAAAAACCAATCAAGAACCTATTAGTCAACAAATATGGTGTAGAATAAATAATGGAGATGGATCGGACACACGCTGAGAAAATAGGCTGACTGATATCACACGCTAAACACACCCTCAAGTGGGTAACAACCAGTTCAACATATGCGCTCGAGTGTACCACTGAGCAGTTCGTGTGTGAGCAAGGAATGAAAGCTTACGGGTAACTATGGTGATGTTCTGTTGAAGCCCCCCCCCCCCTATATTCCACTCAGAAGCTAAGGGGAATCAGAATAATAACAAAAATAATAAGCTAATATAGAATTGTGTTACAATAATGGACAACCGACACAAACACATACACACACACTGATTGATAGTTGTTTTTTCCGCTTGTAGCAAAGTTATCTTTTACAATAATAATAATAACACTAATGATAATAAATTAACGTGACTAAACACATGACTTATATAAACACGGATGAATACATGAATACATGCTGTTGTTTTTATTATTTTTCTTTTTTTGCTACAGTTTTCCAAAATATAAATGTGTAAATGTAAATTATATTTTAATTGACAGATTGATCATTAGTAAATAATAATAATAATAAAAAAAGGGAAGTGTGACTTTATTTTTGAATACAGAAATGCAAAATTCAGTTAAAAAAAAGGAGGGGGAGGGAAAGACACAGGGAAACGCGTATAGTACTTTCTTTTTCTTATAACAGATACTAACAACTGTGGCAGTAATCATAAGACAAGTGAGATATTTCACACTAGATGCGAACAGATTCTATAAAAAATATGTACTAAAATACTGTCCATTCAACCATCAAATAAATGCATATATACATCACTCCCTTTCTTATTTATATCTATTTATGTTGTTGTGTCTTTTTTCAATATTCGGAATTCACAGGAGATGACATTTGCTTTGCTGAAGCAATTAAAGTATGGGTGTAGTAGAACTTGGGCACTGTGATGATATGATTATGCGCGATAATTTATGCTGGCAGCGTCAACTAGTGCGTCAAAAGATTTACATAATGAAATAATGAGACAAATGAGGGAAATATTAGTGGTGAATAACTACTACCGAGGAGAATTTATCCAGAAATGTAACAACAAGTATAGCAAAACAAAACCTCTGCAGTAATGCCATTTGAAGAGGGCATATCAGAAACCTTACGTAGCAAATGGATAGGATGACTATGGGATCACCAATATCCCCATTATACTAGCACACATACTTATGGACAGTTTGTTGGGGGAACATAAGCCTCTTAGAACGTGTAATCCTGCTCCTAGGTAGGTTTTGGTGGAGATATGTGGATAACACATTCACTGTGTTGAGTGCTGAACATATCTTTCAGTTCTACAGACATATGTGGACTCAATAGTAGACGGAATCTGATTCACTTCTGAGTTAGAAGACGAACAAGGTGAGTTGGCCATGCTAGACTGTAGAATAAAACGAAGAAAAGGTGGTAGGTTAGATACTAGCATTTATAGGAAACCGACACACTGCAAAACATACTTAGACTTTAATCCATCCCATCCAGCATCGGTTAAGATAGGTTTAGTTAAATGTCTGTATAATTGGGCCAGGAATCTAACTATTAAGTCATAAGGTTTCAATAATGAAATCAAACAAATAAAGGAAGTACTACTAGTGAATAATTACCCACCAGAATTTATTCAGAAATGTATAAAGAACCATAGAAAAACCGAGATTAGCAATAAAAATGACAAAAAAATGTAGAATTCAAAGCCCCTGTGGTTTTATTTAATCCTCTAAGTTCCAAGTGGAACATAGGGCTTCAGGCTGCAGCTTTGACGTTTCAGTAGCAGTGGTGTTTTACTTTTACGGGATGGGGTTGCTAGTTTCACACCCAACCTTCCCTCTTTACCAGTCTTATTACTGGCTTAGCGAGGTAAAGGAGAGCGTCTGTGGCCGGGGGTCGAACCCCGAACCACACGAGGCGTGGTCGGTGAGCATCCTACCGCTGTGCCACAGACGCACTAGCTCCTGTCGTACTGCTTTGTAAAGAGGGAATTTCAGAGGCCTTATGTAGGATTCTCAATGAACATGGAATTAGGTTGACATTTAAACCAACCAAACAACTCTCTCACAGATAAACTTTGTCGACTCAAGGACCCAATGGATTCACTTAAGGAAAACAATGTTATTTACCAAATACCATGTAATGACTGTAAATCAGGTCGACTACATAGACGAAACTAGTAGAATGGGGTCAACTAGATTATTGGAACAGGAATTTAGTTAGAGCTAGAATGATTGACCCTGTTAAGTTAAATAACCTAGGAAAAAGCTCTGCCATAGCATTGCACTGCATTCGCTTGCATGTACCCACACAATAGGGTGGAACAGGGTGAGAGTATTAAAAAGTTATGTAGTTAGGTGGAGAGAGAGAAAGAGAAAGGTTAATCATTGAATGCTTGTGTATCGATTCAACACCTCACACGCAACGCCTATACTGGAGATATGGAAAGTGACAACACACAACAAGGAGAAAAGAGAGAAAAATGCATATATAAAGCAAACTAAATTGATATGATGATGAGCAGTCATTTGTGCTCAAAACCTTGTTATCCAGTTGTTAATACTGCATCACTATGTGATATTTTAAATAAACTTATCTAATATGGGATGTTCAGTATAATTAACAGATATATTCTGATGTGGATGAAATTTATTCAAAAATCAATAAAGAGGAATTTACCCGGTCAAAGAGTTAAATATCAGGTCAACGAGACGATCAATAACAATATAGGGGAATAAAACGATATGAAAATCTCAAGAGACAAATAATCATCCAAACAGTCATCCGGAAACACAGTTATTTCATTCATAGAAAATTATTTCCAAGAGCATACTTCATTTTAAAGTTAGCGCTGAATACAGGGGACTGCACTTTGACAGAAACTATTAATTTTTTGTTGCATAAAGAAATTGTTCACACTTCTATGAAGAATATAGATAGTCACCGATAGCTGCTACCGTGGCTTGAGCTACGCTGCTTGAGTTGATTGCTCTTTGTGGTCCTACCACACTAGAAAAGTCATTTGGATTGTGATATGACTTTAAGCAGTTACTATTATAGTGTAAGTTTAGTGCTGACTGGTGTGACTGAAGTGATCCAGTGAGAAGTCCTGACCAGCTGAGTTCATCAGCTTGGTTATTAGGAAAAATACTCACCAGTGACATTGGCTTGCAGACGTACTATAGGTATATAGCGAACTAGTAGAAACTAGAACTGTCTGACCATTGGATTCCATCCCAGTGACTGAATGGTATACGAGCCTACCTTATAACCTGAAGGTCCTGCGTTGTTCGATCCCTGGTGGGCTCATGGGTGCGTACCGTACTGATAGAGAGTCTCACACAAACAAGGACGAAACAGGTACTCCCAGTATACTCCCTCATCGTTTTGAATGCCCCTCTCCAACTGAAGTCAGTTTGTGACCAATCGTATAATTTCGAATTTATTTGTATACATAATCATCTTCCATATGTCAAGTGTATTTCCATAGTAATACCTGTCAGTCCAAAAAGAGCTCTCACCATCTCGCTGGCACACCGTATCAGAAGAATTTGCAGCAGTGACTTCTTAGAAGAAGAACTCTCATTTCTCAAAAATATCCTGGCTCAAAATAGATATCCGACACGTTTCGTCGAGAAAAACGTGAAACCAACGTCAAGAATAGAAAAATACACTTCAGTATCAAACGAAACACTATATCTGAATCTGGACTTCAGGGGAAACTTAGCGTCAGCTAATCCTAAAGAAGAGCTTTCCTGCAGCAATACTAAGAGTGACATTTTTTAACCGCCCACAGTTTCGAAGTAATATGAAGGACAAACTTCCGCATATGACCACTCCAATGTGCGTATATCAATTCACTTGATCGTGTGGACCTAGGGACATAGGTTGTTCTATGCACATCCTTTCAAAATGTGTTAGAGAAAATTACCCAGCATAGTTGAAAAGAGAAGGCGTTCAATCAGAAGTACCATTATTGAACACTTCATCAACACCTGTCAAAAAATGTCAACTGACTCATCATTCAGAGGCATATACAAAGTAAACAGAAATCTACCAAAAGCATTGTGTTTCCAACTTCTTTGTACTGCAGAAACCTTCTTCATACGCATGGAAAAGGTGGAGTTAGGTGTTGAAAAGAAACTAGTCCTCAAACTCTACATTTACTATGCATCTAGTTCCGTTTGACTCTTTAGTTTTCGTCTTCTGATTTCTCATCATTCCCTTCATCTTTTCTTCATTCCAGTTATAAGAAGCTATTATTTCAATTTGCTTCCATGCTTATCCCGTTCACGCCTATATTCGCTCTAATCCTGTGTAATTTAGTTTCTAAGCTATTATTCAAGAAAGACTCTGTCAAACTGCGAAGGGCACTAAAAGCTGTCAGTAGGGCTAATGGAATATCTCTAAACTAACCAGTGAATACTGTCGTAGATCGACACATGAACTCATGGAAGAAATCAGTGAATATTATCTTGTCAGTCAGACACTGAGCATCCTCTCTACACACCCACAACTCTCTCCTTGAAGAAGACTTTATGATAGGACGACTAAGTATAAATACTCCACAATGCCTTATTTGTCGAGTTTAGTGACAATGCGAGGGTGACATGGAGGAGATCTTGTGAGGAGGGCATGAGAGCCTATGAGCAATAGTCGGAGCAGATAAATAAGACAAACTTGAGATATGCTGTTGAAGCCCTATGTTTCACTCGCAATTCAAGGGAACAATTATATATATATATATATATATATATATATATATATACTGTCAAAAATACTTTGGGAGATATATTACTGACAAGTCAATAAACTGCAATGAACGAATCACGCAACACGATAGGTGCAAATATTTTACAGGTCAAGTTCAACTAAATAGAACGGAAGGAGTATGAGAGGTTACAATTAAGTTCATAATGGATAATACTAGTTAATTTGGTTATCAGTCTGTCTGTCTGTTTTCGACATAGAACTCTGCACATACGTGCGGCAGTTCAAGTCGCCACACTCCCTCCTTGTAGCATACAAAGCAAGAGAAGAAAGTAGGAGAAATGCATATTAGAGACAGTAAACAGAGGTGTGAGACAAAGGTATAGTAATAACGAAGAACAAAACAGTTTCATCGGGAATCGTAAGTCACAAGGAGTGGATGCATCTGCGCCACTGAGAACGATTTTGAGCCATGTTACCAATTGTTTCCAACCATTGGTTTTTACCGTCCCGAGGACCCCAACCAGGAAGTCTACATCTTCCTACGTGACTTAGACTAACTGTTGTGGATTTCATTGACTGGTGCCAAGTTTTCGTTTGACCGCCGCTAGCTGTTTTCCAGCCTGACCCTATATAAGCTAACATTGCCCGTCGAGGAAGGCGATGACTAGGCATGCATGAGTAACACATGTCCTAACCATCTCAGTCGATGTAACTTCACAGCCTCGTCGACTGATTTCCCCTCCTTATGTAGCACTCGACCGCTGGCTAACCTCAATATTGCTCACCTTATTATACCACTTCACACGGGAGATAGAACGCAGACACCTATGATCGAAGACAGCTAATCTTTTCATGTCTTCCACTCTCAATGGCCAGGTCTCACAGACATAAATGAGGACGGAGCGGACTGTTGAGCAGTACACACGTCCTTTGGTCAATAGTCGGATATCGCGTCTACGCCAGTCACTCATTTTCCAATATATTTCTAATAGTATGTAGAGTATGCAGTAGAAGAGTTCTACTGAATTTTTTGTGAATTGATTAAATCCTGCTTTTCTTAACATGCTGAAAATTCTATATTTGTACTAAAAATACTGTTTTGGAATAAAGCTTGAAATGATTAGTTCCAGGATTTCATCATGAACGGACATCGGTTAGAGAAAGAACCATTGGAAAACCAACTGAGAGTACTGGACAGCTGTTTGGGACTCTTCATCAGTACGCACCCACCTGCTGGGGTTCAAACCCAGGAAATTCTGGTTACAAGGACAGTGCGTAGACAATTAAGCCATTGGGACCCAATCCGACATAGCGCGACCGCTAGCCAATGGCTTCGGCTAGTATTTGTCCTCACACCCGACCTGTTCCCACTAGAACACCTTTCTAACTTACATATCAAGTTACAAATTATTATCACTTTTAATCTCCTTTGTCACTATGTAGAATAAAATAATAATACTGATAATATGATTGTATCTGTACAAACTTATGTATATATATGTAGATAAATACGATGCGATGGTACAACTGATTTTGAGGATGAAATCACCGAAAGGAAGGATGTCTATCTCATCGCTGAACTCAATGTTCTTTTTTCCTCTAACAATGAGATTAAACATGGTTACACTGTATGTATGCATCTATACAAGTAAGCATAGGACAATATAAAAACACGATGACAGTGATGATGATGCAAAAACTGAACATGAACACAAAAAAAAAGCAAAAAGCCAATTGTTTCCACTATAAACAATCATCCCTGATGATGATGATAGTGATGACGATAGAATAAAACAGGCTGTACCCCAATGTATACACGTGAAGTTATAGATGAATGGAGTCTGATTTATAAAGCATACATATTTCATTTAATTAACTTTAACAACCAATTTTCCATGGGATTCTGGTTTTTATGCATTTTTTTTATTTATTTATTCTGTCATTATACTACAATTGCTTATGCATATTTTTATTACATGATGAGAGCAGTATTCATCATGGGCATTCTCTTTGCATAATAGTAATAATAATAATGGTAATGATAATGATAATGAATGTTCCTTTTCCTCCTTTCTACTCACAATCATATCTATGTTGTTAAACACAACAGTGAATATTCATCTTCCTTTTCCTGTACACATCTATCTCTCTGTCTCTGTATATATAATATTATATGCATGTATAAATTTTATCATTAATTACTCAGATAAATTAATCCATTACGCGTATTTCGCTGTTGCATACACAGAGAGCGTGGGCGTACATATATATATACATGTGTGTGTGTGTGTGTGCGTAAGTGTGCAAGTTGCACGGACAGTTATCTCGTAAAGAATAATAATAATAGTAGTAGTAGTAGTAATTAAAAATAATACTCTTTCATTACATACTACTTATCTCACACACTTACATAAACACACACACTCATACAGAGCGATACAGTAAAACTAAATGCAACAAATTAATGCACTGCTACTCTCTATATATTTCGCATACAGAGTGGTATTGTTTTGTTTTTGCTTTAATCAGAGCAATAAAGTGATCCTGTTAACAACACCGCCCCCCGAGCCTGATTGTTGCTTTTAGATTATTTAAAACATAATACTACTACTACTACGATGTAATATAATGCTAGCAAAATTAAAAGAGCTAACTAACTCTAACCAAGTTATACAAACAAACAAGAGTTGATCAACAAATTGGAGATGTAGATAGTTGGTCATTTTGCTAGGTGGTTGGCAATCGGCAGGCAGGAAGTCCTGAACCTAGCCGTCACTAGTTAGGAAGGCGTAAAGCTGCAGTTTTTTCAAGCAACACTTATGTCGCTTCTGAGATTCGAACTTGCGTTGCCAAGTGTTGCAGTCACAGACGTTTAATACTGAGCTGGTCAGTCTTGCGATTGAATCCCTGTAGGATGGTAGTGAATACTTTGCATGGACACTGGTTAGTAACTAATGTCAGGCGTGTAGCGTTTGGTGTTGGTGCAAATTACATTGACTCCTGGCTGTCGATCAAAGGGTCTGTGTACTGCTCAGCAGTTTGCTCTGTCCTCCCTTATCACTGTCAGTGAGACATGGCATTGAAAGTGGAGTACATGGATCATAGGTCCCTGCGTTCTATCTCCCGTGTGAAGTGGTATAATAGGGTGAGCAATATTGAGGTTAGGCATAGGTCAAGTGATAGGTAAGGAGAGGAAATCAGTAGACGAGGCTGTGAAGTTACACCGATTGAGATGGTTAGGAAATGTGTTACGCATGCATGCCTAGCCATCGTTTTCCTCTACAATGGGCTATGTTAGGTGACAGAGGGTCGATGAGGTTGGAAAAGAGCTAGTAGTGGTGAAACGAAAACATGGCTTCATCAGCCAATGAAATCCACAACAGTTGGTATAAGCCAGACACGTATGAAGGTGTAGACAAGCTGACTGGTTGGGGTCCTTGGGATGGCAAAAACCAATCAAGACTGGAGACAATCGGTGATATGTCTCAAAATCGTTCTCAATGGCTGGCACAGATGCATTCACTCTTTGTGATTTATAATATTGAATAAAATTCTTTTTCTCCTCCATATGACTATTCTTTTTGCCTCACACTTTTGTTTATTATCTCTCTTTTTTCTCCTCTCTTGCTTTGTGTGCTACAAGAAGGGAGTGTAGCAACTCAAATTGCTGCACTTCTGTGTAAAGTTCTACGCTGAAACCAGTCAGCCAACGAATGTAAGCAATCCTACGGAGATAGCGATGATCGAATACGCAGTTGCCACAGGCGTAGAGCAAGATTGCACGCACCGAAGCATTGTAAAACGAACTTCTGACAGCTAGGCTAACGTCACAACGACGCCAGAGGTGGTGGCATATACTAACGTTTACCACCCAAGCTTTTACTATGTAGATAGAAATCTCGTCCGCTTCACCCTGACCAACACTCCCACAACTGCCCAGATACATGAACTTCAACAAATTCAAGCGGTTCACATGTAAGGCTGAGTGCAGGTACAGGCTCCTACCAATCAATCTTACAACGTTACTTTCCACTTTTCTTTTATTACAGCTTGATTCCACACTGTATTTTTTTGGTACAGGTATGGAATTTTCAGCATGTGATATCGGTAGCCTAATTTTCCAGGCCGACCATTGATATCAGGTGTGCGTCGGCAGGGGATTGAACTCCGGACCATGTGCATGGTCGGCGAGAGTCCCAACCACTGTGCAAGGATTTAATGTGTCTGAAGTTTGACCACGAGCTAACATCAGTTGGAGGACTATTGGGAAACGAGGGAGCACTGGACAGCCACTTCGTCCTTGTTTGTTCGGGACTCTTCATCAGTACGCATCGGATTCAACAGAGGACCTTCCATTTACAAGGTAAACTCGTAGACCATTCTAGCCACTGGAGTCAGCAGGGACAAATACTTACCGGTGAGAGTAGCCGGTGGTCGCGCTAAAATCACGAATTGGTAGGGAGTGAAATTCATGGGCTGGCCATTGGATTGGGTCCCAATGGGCTGGATGATTTACGACCTCGTCTTACAAATGTGAGGTCCTGGGTTCGGACCCTGGCGAGTGCGTGCCAATGAAGAGTACCGAACTAGGACGAACTGACTATCCAGTACTCTCTAGTTTTCTTAGCTCCCAAAATGACGTTAGCTCGTAATCAAAATCAAAACATTAAGTACATATATATATATATATATATATATCGTGTAGGTATTTGGTATTTTAGATATTAGTCATTTCTTTGAAAAAATGTTCTAACCAGTTAACCAAACGAAATTATTTGGAATTATTTGTTTCAATATTGGTGAAACATCTAGAAAAACAACACTTTTTCCATATTATCATCTAGGTGCTATTGATTTATGCATTAGTTCTGATTTTATTGACGATAATCCCTAATTATGAGTAGTGACCGAATGAGTTCTAATCTGACCATCCTTAAAACGGTGATTTGAGGACAACTAACTGACTAACTAACTAACTACCAAGTAGAAATTCAATAATCAGGAAGGTTTAAATGAATCACTTTGAGAAAAACTCAAACACACTGATTAAACAGCTTAAATTGTGGGATGCATGAAGTATTAGTAGATAAAGACTGTGGTAGGCAGGAGTAAAAATGGAACACAGTAATATCTAATTACAGTCATATCCTAAACACTGGACATCCTATATACAACGAATTCCAGATTGTTACTGATGAAATTCTGTTCTTCTCATTAATTTTAGTATTTCTACCTCTTAGTTGATTTCCTTTTTTATATTTACATGGGAGGTAATGACAACTTCAACGTATATGATGAACGAAGCTGAAATCCCTCTACTTTGCCTATTTATTTATTCTGACTTCTTTTGTTGATTTCGAAAAAAATGAAGAATCAAGAGATGTACCTACGACAAACTAAAAAAAATGCTGGGGGAATTCACATGTTAGCATTTCCAGGAAAACATACACAGATATCCATATTTATAATGTGATTATAGTTTTCAACGTGAAACGAACAATAAGTATCAATATGCCATCAGTGTACACATTGTGTTCTTCACCCACGCGAAGAAAAATATTAAATAGTGTCATCCTTGAGAGACTAAACGATGCGCTAGATGCAGGACTCTAACCGCCAGAACAAGCTCAATTGAGGAAAGGCAGGTCATGAGCAGATCAAATTGCAACAACACGCATCATCATCGTTGAACAGCGCATAGAATGGAAGTCGAATTTCACTATGAAGAGCATCGGCCCAAACCTTTATCAACCTTATTCAACAGCGACATGACAATTGTACATTTCAAGTGATCCATAACAGAAAACTCAACGAAGCCCTTAAGGAGAAGACAGGAGAAAGACAAAGAAGCCTGTCTACTACCACCCATGATATTCTTGATTGTGGTCGACTGGATTAGGCAGAACACCGTGCGTGAGAGTGAGAAGACAGCAATAAGTTGGATTGATAAGGCGACTAAAACATCTGAACTTTGCAGATGATTACTGTCACACAATATCACGCAAACTCGAAGACTTGTAGGCAAAAATCGACAAGTTCGGAGAAGTTGGCAGCAAAGATAGCACTTTAAGTGAACTTAGAGAAGACGGAGGTGGTGAATATACCTGACGACCAGAGACAACAACAACAAACACTAATAACGCGAGGAATTTGAAAGAAATCCCTTCCTTGACTTATCTGTCCAGACAGCATCATTTCAACTACAGGCGACAAAACGAATGAAAATGTCAAAAGCAGTCAGCATCGAAAAGGCAAGACACACGTTCATGACTTTCAAATCAGTTTGGAAATCTCCTGCACTTCTCAGCACAAACAACAAAATTCAGATTTTCGATACCAATGTTAGGTCAGTCAGTCACTTCTTGTATATGGCTCAGAAACTTGGCTTGAGCGTCACGAAAAGCTTTTTCCAACAGCCAGCTACAGACGGTTATCAACACTCGCCTTCGCTCCGTACTAAAGATCACATAGCAAGAAAAGATACGCAAAAGAGGGATCTATGGCAACGAACCAATCAAGAACCCATTTTCTAACAAATGTGCCGAAGGAAATAAAGATCCATGGGACATACACACACATACTCTGAAGAGACCGTGAGGCGATTGTCGGGCAAGCTAAAGAGAACTACAAAGAACAGGATATAAATAGAGATGTGCTATTAAAGCCTTATGTTCCACTCGGAACCCAAAGGAATAATGGCAAATAATAATAATACAGATTTTGCAATATTGAACCAAACAGGACTTGGAAAATTACGAAAGTGTTAAAGTTAATCACCAGAACTTTAGTTAAGTCTTAATGAGGACAGTTAATCATCGAAGGAGATATTGCTAAGTGGTCACGCTATGTCGTGAATTGGCAGAAGTTAGAATTCATGGGCTATTGGATCGAGTCCCAGGGACTTGATGGTCTACGAACTAGCTGGCCTTGTAACCAGAAGGTCCTGGGTCCGAACCCCGGTGGGTGTGTATTGATGAAGAGTCCCAAATCAGAACGAAACAGATATTCAGTACTCCCAGGTTTTCCAGTGTTTCTCTAACCGATATCGGCTCATGATGAAATCCTTCAACCAATCAAACAAAATCCCTACAAACCAATACTTAAAAATTTTAATGATATAGGAAATGATATCATCAGGTCTGGAAAACACGTATAACTGAGTATTCCAAAGCCTCAGGATGGTCGGGGGTGGGTGCCTTGCGCTGCGGGTTGGCCACCCCTTCGCACACCTCTTGAAGTGCTCCCATATGACCAGGCGTCTTACATAGCCTCTCCTGAGGAAGTCCTACTCACTGCCTTCACGTGGCGGAGGTGTTTTTCACCAAAGTGAGAGGGCAAAAGCGGATGCCCGGCACTCTTCACCGGGTTGACTGTCCATTGGATGACAGTCTAGGGGAGATGGCTAAACCCTGATTCCAAACCTCCAATGACTGGCGTATGAAGCTCACTGGAGCTCACCGGCAGACGTATGGACAAAGGGCTTGTTGGATGTCCTGGATGTCTGGCCCCATTCAAAAAGGCGTATTAACCGAACTCCGGTCACCGGCTGCCAATGGATAGTGGACTCCCTACTCCACTCATACTGCCTTGTAGGTCACACTTGGTTGTGTAAAGGCTAGAGCTGCACTCTCAGACAAAAGGCCGAGCGATTCTGGGGACATCACTCGTACCAAATTCCCATGAAACTTCTAGAACTCTCTTCATCAGATCGCCACGCCTGGGCAGCGATGATTCGAGATGTTCATGAAGCCGGCTCATCCTTCCGTAGGAGATAGCCGAAGTAAAGTAAGTACAATGAACACACTTATGATGCATAATCAAAAGTATACCGACCTACTTTACTTTCGAATTTGATGAACAAGAAAGTGTAAATATACGAAATTTTTGTGTGTGTGTGTGTATGACTAATAATCAAGTGAGACAAGATTTCTGTCAATCTAGAAGTTAACCAGCAACATACAAACTTGATTACTTTTTTAAAAACCGTTGATATCCAGGCTTGTGGGATAGTAGTGTGTATAATCTCAGCGACAAAGAAAGTCCTACATGTATATTTAAAATCAAACAAAACGTGATACTTTCTCTCTATGTTATAATAAGGACAAAGCTGCACAAGTGAAGACGTTAGTGAGACACAAAGCACGAACGTGTTAAATAATGTCTAAATTCAAACTAAATAATAAAAAGTATACTCTCAAGCAGCAATACAACTATCAGACAATAGCGATAACTGAATGGCTTTATTGTATATATCCCCGCTAAGTGTAACGCCGTAACCCGTTGCTATGGTGATTTAGTGACTGGTTATAGTTTGTATTTGATTTTTAAATGGAATTTTGCATTAGAAATCTTTTTTCTGGCGCACATATTGTCGGTAGCATTATATTCTGGAACTGCATTACATCGACTGCACTTTTCTAAGAAAATCTGGCTTGATACTGATATCTGCGCAATGTTGTAAAGGAATAAAGGAGGTGGTAGGTTCTAAAGTTAAACGTATATTATTGAATTATCATGATATCATGCCGGTATATTTTGGCCTATTTATTGAACGCCCTAATACCCCCACTGGATAAAGAAGGTGGCGCCACTTCAAAAAAAGGATATGCCGTATAATCATCATCCGTGATAATTTAATACTAAGGTACAATCAAACTGAAAGATTATTGCTTAGTGATTTCAAAAAGATCCTTTTGAATTCACTTTCACAATTCGAACAACATATTCATACCCCCTCTCTCCCCATCACCCCTAACTGTGCCGACCAGCTAAAGCTCCAGTGAAATAGAAATAAAATGGACATTATTTTAGTATCTAGTTTTGTAATATGGTAATTTTACTTAATGTAGCATACAGTGAAGGCATTTTTAAAAAAATATATCGATGAAGTTTCGGGAACAGTCGTCTTATTGCTCATAGTCATCAGTAAAACAACAGAATCACTATATGACAAGTTGACATCAGTTAGACAACAGTTGAAAAAAACAAGGTGGTCCTGGATAGCTGTTTCCTCTTAGTTTCAGAGACTCTTTAGCAAAACACACGCATGACACCCCCGCCCCAGTAGCCTAGGACAGTTTCAAACTAAGACGAAACAAAAAGTGCCCTTAGTTTTCAGTGATTCTCTAACTGATATCGTCAGCTAGTGATCTACGATTAGAAACCAGTCAAATTACTGGCGATCAACACTCGAATATCACCAACTAGGATTTTAGTATAGCGAAAATATTCATTCAGGCATCTGTAAAAAACAAAATAATTGAGCAAATAATATCCTTTTCGATAAATTCCTCTTCTGGTTCTACAATTATACATATGTTTTTTTACGAGTTGATCACGGACTGATATCAGTTAGAGAACCATTGAAAACCAACACTGGAGTACTGCACAACTGTTTCATCCTAGTTTGAGAATCATCGGCAGTACGCACCCCACTCACCAGGGTTCAAACCCAGGACCTTCCGGTTACAAGGCAAGCTCGTATACCATTCAGCCACTGGGACCCGATTCAATGGCTCATGAATTCTAACTTCTACCAATTCGTGATTTTAGCGCGACCCCAACTATTGTCGTTTGCGGGACATCCATCCACACACGTGACTTCTAATTGGACCTCACTGGTCACGACGTCTCACTAGAACTCCAGGAAGCTCCAGCCTGTAGCAAGTCACTAGCGAGCATCAGAATAATTTTCTATAGTTTGGTTTGTAAGGAACAGCAGCTGTCCAGTACTCCCTGGTTTTCAATGGTTCTCTAACTGATATCAGTCCGTGATCAACTCGTAAAAACATAACAAACCCTTACAAACCAAACTATAGAAAAAAAATACATATGTTTATATACATAGAATATTCTGGAATAGTAGTCAATAACAATATTAGTGTTTTTTAAATAATATCGATTTGTTAAGTAAGATCAATGGAATTACAGTTCATTAAAGATGCTTATATCATCATAATAATAAAAATATAGTAGCAAATAGAATATTAACTGAAATTAAGGAAATCTCCACAACAAATTTAGGATCATTAGAACCCTGATGGCCAGGGAGGTAAGGACAGTGTCTGAACTAACTTCTTTTGGAGGCACAAATTAGGCTTCTTAATATGGATCCCAACAACCAGCCTCAGCAATATTTTAGTAATCGAACTCTTAAGGCGAAGTTAAGATTTGTTGGTATGCAGTAAATGACTTTGAAAGCCCCGTTGACATCAATCTTGTGTTCTGTTGCATCCACAAGATGAGATAGAATAGCTCTATGTGAATAGATTTTGTTTGTCGTTTACTTAACCAATATGCAGGGTGATGTTCGGAAATCCGCCGAAGAAACACGCCTAATTTTACGGCCTATGTAACTGGCTCCACAGGAGCAGTTAAATTGGTAGAAACACATGGAAGAGGCGAAATTTTCAGTCCTTTCGAAATTATTAACACAATAAATAATTAGGATTACAGATCTAAGTAAACATTCGATACAAAGTGTAAAAAAGAGTACCTGAAGTGCAAAAGTGAATTAACAAAAACCAATAAAGTGTTGGTTTGCAGGGATATGACTGCTCAGAGGATTGACAACGAACTGAAACCAGCTAGAGAACCATTGGAAGTACTGGACAGCTGTTTTGTCCTAGGTTGGGACTCTTCATCAGTACCCAAGACCTTCCGGTTGCGCTAAATATATATATATATATCATGAACTGGTAGGAGTTGGAATTCATCGACCATTGGATCAGGTCCCAGTGGCCTAATGGTCTACGAGGTCGATAGGTTTTCAGGTAGAACCCCGATACGTGCGTACCAATGAAGAGACCTGAACTACGACGAAACACATGTCTAGTACTCCCAGTTGGTTTTCCAGTGGTTCTCTAACTGGTATCAGCTCATGATTAATCCTGAAAAACAAATAAAATTTTTAAAAAATATCGCATATATATAATCATACCTAATAAACGCTGGATATTATTTTCATACTCCACTAGTTCAGTTTGTACAATATGCTTCTTTAATAAAATATTCTTCTTTTCACTGTACAATTCCATAGGAGTTAATGAACATATTTGTTTATAAAATCTAAAAACCAATAAAGATAAGAGAACAATTAAAAAATGGTATAAAATTATGTTTACGATAATAAATAAAAGTTATTCAAGTTTAATCACGGATTGATAGCAGTTAGGGAGAACCATTAAAAACCAACAGGGAGTACTGAACAGTGGTTTACTCCTAGTTTGGGACTACTACTCATCGGTGGGACTCACACTGGGACTCGAATTCACGACATTCCGGTTACATGTCAAGCTTGTAGATTATTATTCAGCCACTGCGAATGAAGACCATCGATTTTAACTTTTTACCAAATGGCAATTTTAGCGCGACCATTAGGCGAGGCGTTTGGAGCAAACAAAGGAGTCAGACAAGGGTGCTTATTATCACCAGTGATATTCCTAATTATGGTGCACTGGATTATGCGTCAGACAGTGAGAAACGAGAAGACAGGGATATCCTGGACCGACGTGAATAACCTAGAAGACCTGGATTTCGCGCGTGGATGATTTATGTTTGATGCCACACAAAATCGAAGACTTACAAGCGAAAACCGACAAACTGGTCGAAGAAGCAGCCAGTGAAGACAGGACTCCAGGTGAACATAGACAAAACGGAGGTTATGAAAATAACCAATCAACCAACAACAGCATCAGCAACATCCAGCACCAATCACCATCAATGGGATGGATTTGAAAGAGGTTACTTCATCCACTTATCTAGGGAGCATTGTCTCAACTACAGGAGTAACAGACGAGGATGTCAAATCGACAACTCAAGAAGGCGAGAAACACACTCATCAACTTGAAACTAATCTGGAAATCTTCGTCACTCAGCCTGCATCAACAACAAAATTCGGATTTTCAATACAAACGACGTCAAGTCAGTCAGTTCTTCTATACGGATCAGAAACTTGGTGGGTCACAAAGAATATTTCCAACAGCCTGTTGCAGACCTTTATCAACAACTGCCTTCGCTCTATACTGAAGATCACATGGCTGGAAAGAATCACCAACAAGAAACTATGGGAACAAACGAAACAAGAACCAATCGCCAAACAAATGTGCAGGAGAAAGTGGAGATGGATAGGACACTGGCTCAGGAGGCCTCTGGGTGACATCGCGCGTCAGGCCATAGCTGAAGTGGAACCTGAAATGGAAGCGAGTGGGACGTCCAAAAGTGACATGGAGGAGATGGTGTGACGAGGAGCTGAAACAGCATGGACTGACATGGATGCAGGTGAAAAGTACAGCAGAAGACAGAAGCAAATGGAGACGTGCAGTTGAAGCCCTATGTTCCACCAGGAACCCAAGGGAACAATAATAATAATAATTAGGCCACTGTCATTGGCTGTTAGAATTCATAGACTATTACATCAGGTCCCAATGGCTGAATGGTCTACGAGTTTGACTTATAGCCAAAAGGCGCTGGGTTTAGAAACCGGTCGATGGGTACGTGCTGCCGATGAGTTCCAGGTACTAGGGCGAAACAGCTGGCTGTCCAGTTCTCCCTGTTGGTTTTAAATAGTTCTCCAGATGATATGAATGCATGATCAAACTTCAAAGCAAATGGAATCCCCACAAACTAACTCACGAAAGTTCAATAATTGATAGAAATTATAATTATCAGTTGAACGAATAATTTGCAAAATGGATAAGTGTAATTAAAAATAGGATACATTAAAATTCATTCACAGAACAAATGTAAACGTAAGTAATATGCCTGTCCTGAAACACAAGCTCCGCTTTAAGCAGTGTCATTTACAGTGCACCGTGATGGCAAGCCACCTAACAACGGTGGCCACATTGCAAGCTTGACTGATAAAAAGAATTCAGTCTGCATCGAAGATAGGACTAGATACATTACACTAGTTACTGATTAGTGTTTGATCAAAATTTTTACATATAACTGAAAAAGTTGCGAAACACAACTAACTACTAGTGTGGTGAGAGCGGTCTACTAGCCAAGTGGTGGACAGTAATTGAGGTCAATGTTTATGTATCAAATATTAGTCATGTTGTGGTGAGAGATGATTGCTGGCCAAATTGGTTGACAGTAATTGAGGTCAAAGGTCAAGGTGGACAGGCGGTTACAGTTAACATATAGATGAACTGACACAGCCACAAGAGATGCAAGGTTAACTTTGTGTGAGAAATAACCAATCAACAGACTGTATTTTCTACTAACATTGACCTACAATAATGTACATAAAAATCTATAAATACGTGTTGATTTTTCGTAATAAATGATCTGTTACCTGGCCCTTGTCTTCTGTTGTTACATTTGGTGTCGCTGCCTACCGACAAATGGAAAGCCTATGCCCTGCAGTTTTTGATGAAGACATATGGATCTTCGGGCAGGACTTTGAGGCTTATTCGCAGTTGAGTGGCGTTCAAGATCTGTCAGCGATAAGGCTGCTACTTGGGACGCTGCTGGGAGGTCGGGAGAAAGCAGCATATGGAAGTGTGAGGCGAAATACCTACGAATGTGCAACAGGGTCAGGCAAACAGTTTCCAAAGTGGGAAGGACCATATATGGTCACGTTGAGATGGGGTAACGCAGACGCAATCGCAATGGCAAACACAGAGAAACAAGTGAACATCCGCAAGCGCCGAGATTTCAGAGAGCAAGACAAAAGAGAAAAGCCCCAAGAACCGAGAAGACCGCACCAACTTCAGTCGCAAGTCTTTGACGGGGGGACGAGTGTGGTGAGAGCGGTCTACTAGCCAAGTGGTGGACAGTAATTGAGGTCAATGTTTATGTATCAAATATTAGTCATGTTGTGGTGAGAGATGATTGCTGGCCAAATTGGTTGACAGTAATTGAGGTCAAAGGTCAAGGTGGACAGGCGGTTACAGTTAACATATAGATGAACTGACACAGCCACAAGAGATGCAAGGTTAACTTTGTGTGAGAAACAACCAATCAACAGACTGTATTTTCTACTAACATTGACCTACAATAATGTACATAAAAATCTATAAATACGTGTTGATTTTTCGTAATAAATGATCTGTTACCTGGCCCTTGTCTTCTGTTGTTACACTAGTTTTCCATCTGATAACACAGTTTACCAGACTGTGTAACTTAGAACTAATCAAAGTTGCATAATTCTGACTGGATCATTAGATATAAAATTACCAGTAAGAATTTGAAATAAAAATAAAAAACACTTTAACTGAAATAATAATCATGGGGGAAGATTCCTAGCTCAGGTGGATGATTTTGATTTAGTTGTGCTCCCTGAGCTGGTTGATGTAATTGAGAAGCTTTCGTTGTCCTCCTCTGAAGACAACATCTTCAGCACAGGCTTTTAGCATGAAATGAATTCTTTTGTATCTTCTGACAACTATTATCCTGATTGGTTATTAAATTTTCATCTTTATTGACCGTTTTTATTGATTTTGGATTTGAACTTGCTTGTCGTATGATTTATTCCTTATTTAGTCGGTAAATTTGTACTACAATAATGTTTGTTAATCGCTGATTCACTTGAGCACCCACCCACCCACCCACCGGGCTTCTAGAAATTCCCTGGCAGTAGTAGTTTTGGTGTTTCCTCTATTTAAAATGTCTACATTTTCCCAATCAACCCGGTGTCCGTACATTGTAAAAAAAAGAGAATACATGTAGTGTCTTTCACAGTTGATTTATGTCCTTGTTTTCTGATTCGAAATGGACGTCCACTTTGACCGACATATAATGTTTATAACAGTTCATGCAGACCAAAAGACCCAACAGAAAAAGAAGATAAGATCAATACCATTAACAACATAAATTGCATAAACTACGATACACACTACATCGATCAACGTAGGCGTCCCTCTCGAATCACAATCCAAGAACATAAATTAGCTGTAAACAGGCATGATATACATTCTTTCATATGGATGCATGTAGACAATTAGGAAGACCAATTTGATGATTGGAAGAATGTAGAAGTTTTAAATAGAGGAAACAGCAAAAATACCCTTACCTACACTAATAAGAGATAAATCTCATATGACAAGAGAGTTGAAACTCGAAAACAATGAAAATGATCAATAGAGAAGTGAATTAACAACAAGTCACGACAACGGTTGTCAAGACACACAAATAAATACCATTCATGGCGAATTCAAAAAAGTTCATTTCATACTAAAACTTACGCTGAAGATGTTTTCTAGAAGGGGGCGGAGCGGAGACAACGAAAGCTTGTCAATTAAAAAAAGCAACCAGTTCAGAGAACGCAACTAAATTAAAGTAGTAATCGACCGAGTGTAAGCTATGAGTCAATAGTATTCGATCCTCAGCAAGATCCAATCACCAAACGAAATAGTTTACTTCCTTTCCTTCGAAATATCTCTGAACATAAAGTATTAGTAGCACATACAGACATACAGGATGAATTTAAACACAGTACTGTGAAGCACTTATTTCTTTTTCTAAATAACTATGCTTTGAAGAGTAACAAATGCTTTAAACAGTGCCATCGCCACGCATCTTCTTGACGCAGGTCACGAAATGGACGTCGCAAGATCCTTCAAAGTTATCAGTAGGCAAAACAGTTCAATTCTCCTCAAGTTTGCCGAGACAATCTCCATCAAGCACCTAAAACCTGATTTATGCGTTCAGAAAGAAGCAGTTATCAGTCTTCTTTGCCCTGGTAACCGGATATCCTCACTTCTCTTTCACCTCATTACGTACTGACAAAGGTTTCCATTGTGTATGATCATTATTGTTCGGGATAAAGTGTTTATTATTACCATATATATATATATATATATATATATATATATATATATATATATCTGTCTCTCTATTTTCAACGTAGAACTTTGCACGTATATGCGGCAGTTCAAGTCGCCACACTCGATGTAGCACACAAAGCAAGAGAAGAAGGTAGGAGAAATGCATATTAGAGACAGTAAACAGAGGTGTGGGACAAAGGAGTAGTAATAACGAACAACGATATAGTTTCATTTGAAATCAAAGTCACAAGAAGTGGATGCATCTGTGCCATCCATTGAGAACGATTTTGAGCCATGTCACCAATTGTTTCCAACCATTGGTTTTTACCGTCCCGAGGACCCCAACCAGTCAGGAAGTCTACACCTTTCTACGTGGCTAAGACTAACTGTTGTGGACTTCATTGACTGGTGCCATGTTTCCGTTTGACCGCCGCTAGCTCTTGTCCAGCCTGACTTTATATCAGCTAACATTGCTCATTGTCGAGGAAGGCGATGGCTAGGCATGCATGCGTAACACATTTCCTAACCATCTCAATCGGTGTAACTTCACAACCTCGTCTTTTGATTTCCCCTCCCTATCTAACACTCGACCGATGCCTTACCTCAATATTGCTCACCTTATTATACCACTTTACACGGGAGATAGAACGCAGACACCTATGATCAAAGACAGCTAATCTTTTCATGTCTTCCACTCTCAATGGCCAGGTCTCACAGCCATAAAGGAGGACGGAGCGGACTGCTAAGCAGTACACACGCCCTTTGGTCGACATCCAGCCGGATATCACGTCTACGCCAGACACGGCGTAAACTGACATATTCGAAACTAGCCCTCTGTATTCGTGCTGAGATTATATATAGATATATGTATATATATATATTATTGTATGCATATATTGATTGATTTTTGTTTAAAAATGAACTCTGTGCAAGTGTATGTTAAAACTGTTTCTGCAGATATACTTAATAATGACTTTGGCTGGCCTGTAAGCAGCTAATGAGAAGCTAACGAAGTAAACAATGATGGTACCATTTTATTCTGCAAAAATCGCTGTTGTTCTTGCTTTATTCAAATACTGTAAGAAATAAACTAATCACTAATGTAAGATAAAAGAATTGGTTGTGTTTTCAAGGTAAATAGATTATCACAAGCTTTGATTACTTTGACAGGCTTCAACATTTACTATGAAAGAATTGAAGATGAAGAGAGAGGGAGAGAAATTTTCTTCTTTATCAGTCACGTCAAGGTAATCACAGGTGTAAAAATTATCAATAAAATGTGAAATATTAAACAGATGGTATAATTGTTAATACTGAAGAATAGTGAAATGGTGGAGGGGTTGTACAGGACAATTGAACAATATTCGGATGTGTTGCGTTCTTCTCCCTTTCACTGAGAAGCAATAGTCTTGTCAAGATAGATGGATGAATAGATAGATAGAGAATCAATTCACAATTTCCCGAATGATTAGCGATTTGTGATCTACACAGTACCAGGGGAGAAATTTCAAGATAGCAAGCATCTTTGAAGAAAACCATATACTACTGATTGATTGGGGTCGAAGAAGCAGCAAAGACAGGACTCCAGGTGAACATACACAAGACGGAGGTTATGAAAATAACCAACCAACCAACAACAACAACAGCAGCAACATCCAGCGCCAATCACCATCAACGGGAGGGATTTGAAAGAGGTTACTTCATTCACTTACTTATCTAGGGAGCATTGTCTCAACTACAGGAGTAACGGACGAGGATGTCAAATCGAGAATCGGGAAGGCGAGAAACACATTCATCAACCTGAAACTAATCTGGAAATCTCCGTCACTCAACTCAGCATCAACAACAAAGTGATTCGGATTTTCAATACAAACGTCAAGTTAGTTCCTCTATACGAGTCAGAAACTTAGCCAGTGGGTCACAAAGAATATTTCCAACAGCCTGTTGCAGACCTTTATCAACAACAACTGTCTTCGCTCAGTACTGAAGATCACATGGCCGGAAAGAACAAGAACCAACAAGAAACTATGGGAACAAACAAAACAAGAACCAATCGCTCAACAAATATGCAGGAGAAAGTGGAGATGGATTGGACACTCGCTGAGGAGGCCACTGGGTGACATCGCGCGTCAGGCCAGTGCTCGAGTGGAACCCGAAAGGGAAGCGGCGAGTGGGACGTCCGAGGGTGACATGGAGGAGATCGTGTGAAGAAGAGTTGAAGCAGTATGGATTAACATGGACGCAGGTGGAAAGTACAGCAGAAGACAGAAGTAAGTGGAGAGGGTTAGTTGAAGCCCTATGTTCCACCAGGAGCCCAAAGAAACAATAAATACATAAAAAATAAACTGATTGATTGGGGTGAGTAGTTTCATATCACTCATATCAACAAAAAGTATTGCTTGCTGGCTAGTCAAGTCATCAAGGTCATCTAAATACTGGACGGCTGTTTCACTTATTCCGGGTAGGGCTCATCAACGGTTTATCTGGTTTGACTCAGCTCAGACAGCCGGTTGCACCACTGATGAGGTCGACCGCAGACGAGCGAAATGGCCGTCCAGTATTTAGACGACCTCGATAATCTGGCTAGCCAGCAAGCACTACTGGTTGATATCAGTGCTATGCAACTACTCTCAGCCTCAATCAATCAGCAGTGTATAGTTTTATGCAGGGTAAGCGGGACTTTAGAAAATTCCTCAACTGAAACGATGGCTACAATTGCAGTTATGTGAGTATACAATCAACAACCTGGTTATCTATCAAAGTAAGCAATAGAAATGGATAATACCTTGGGGTTTGTAGAGTTAAATGAGAAAACTATTCGTGCACAAAACCACCAGAAGACACCGACTTACAACTACTTATTAAGAGTTTCAAACCCAAAGGAGCTTAAAGCACGCATTCGCTTTTACGCTTTCTCTTATTTGTAAGAATAACTTCTCATATTTTGTAAAATTGAGGCACAGCAATTTTGTGTAACGTGTTAATTCGTACCCTAATGCAATCAGTGAAGATAGGACTTCAAGTTAACATTACAGAAGACAGAGGTGATGAAGATACTACCCAGAGACCAACAACAAACAAGCACCAGACATTATCAACAGGAGAATTTGGAAGGAAGTTACTTCTCTCACTTATCTAGGCAGCACTGTTTCAACTACAGGTGACAGCACAGATGAGCATTTCCGAGCAAGAAAGACCTTCATTACTCTGGAATCAGCGTGGAAATCTACTGCATTCAACATCAGCAACAAGATTCAGACTATTAATAACAATATGTGATCTGCTTGATACCGTAAGTGGTAATCAAGACAATAATCATCTTTGCATAAAACTATATATACTACTGATTAATTGAGATGAGTAGTTGTCGAGTGGTTTGAACTGTTTTAGGCTATGTGAAATGAGTTAGAACGGGGAACACCGCACTGCTGAAATCGGGCCCAAACGAGTGGAACAGCAGTCCAGCGTTCAGATCACCTCGATGATATGGTTAGTCAGTAATTCTTAGTGGTCATTATGAGTAGTATAAAAACTACTATTAGTCTCAATCAATCAGTAGTACTAAATAATTTCATGCAAAGATTGGGTGGGATACTCTTAAGTTCTAGGACAGCAGGTATTAACTAGTACAAATTCCCAATCTAATAGTATTCACTGAGAATATCTAAAAATGAAAAATAAAAACACAAACACCTCGTCTCATATCGAATAGACTTCTTCAAAGTGACAAAAGTTAAGGTGTACACACACACAAGATCATTATGCATAAATTTACACATGATAAATCTTTTCTCAAATGGGGGTATTTTCGCATTAAGTTTTATGGGATATGAACATATACACACACACAGACAGACGTGCGTGCACTCTCTGTTGGTTGTCCACACACACGGAAAGAAAGGTAGAACGACAAAAAAGTACAAATATATTTCCAATTTTATAAGAAAAATAGAAAAAGGGTCAGTCAACTGTAAAATTTCCCAGTAACTAGCTCGTTGTATTTTCGTTAGTTCAAGTGTTGAAAAAATTTATTTTTGTTCGTAGTATACGGTTGTGTGTATAATTTATTTATTTATTTTTTTCAAATTTTGAAGAACAACATTAAAATAAAAAGTTGAACTTCTGTTGAAACGAAAAAGAAAACAAATTTAATAAATGGAGAGAGGCTTGAAACGAAATTTCTGTTTCCTGTTCACACCAGTTCACAACAAGATGACCGTTTGTTTTACAGTGCTAAAAGTGTAATCGACCATATTAAGCGCGAAAAAGGCAAACAAAAATTTTTTGTTACCAAATATGGTAGCCCGATCTATTCGATTGGAAAATATGTTAATTTTTGATATATATATATATCATATAACTTCATATGATTATGAGCAATAGTTTGTGCTCGAAACGCCATCAGTTAATATCACTGTAGAACACTGTGTGATTTATCATAATAATATCTTATCCATAATGGATAGATATTTATTTTTACTTAAGAAAGACTCAGCAATGATGCAAAGGCTGAACAACTATTCTACATTGCTTTATCAATTAGATTGATTTCCTCCAAAGAACAAAGTGACCCCTTTCAAATTTCACCCACTGACGGTGATTGCAGCTAATTGTTGTTGGTGGTTAATGGGCTCCTTCTGTGACATTGTTGGTCTATACATGTAACCATTCGAGTTTCTGCGACATTAGATGAAAATCATCAAAGCGCGAAATTCAAATACTCTAAAGTATTCTCAGTAGTACAAAGTAATGCTCTCCTCCTGATCCCCACATACACTGTACAGCATAACCCAGTCCACCACCATTAATGAAGTCACCGGCGATGGCAGGAAGCCATTCTTGTCTTTATCCTCTCTTCACTTCAAAGGCGTCGCTGAGTTTTCCGTTATTGACCACATGACGTGTGAGACTGCCATACAGCTATTCCCTGAGGCAGTGTAATACGGCGAGTAAAATTGAGACCAGGCGTCGAATGTCAGGCAAGGAGGGAATATCCATTGATAAGGCTGTAAAGCTTAATCAACACATATGGCTAGAACTTGCAATACACATCCACAGCCATCGCCTTCCTCTACGGGGAATGTTAGTTGAAACACCATCAGCTCGGAAAAGAGCTAGTTGGTGGTCAAACCAAAACACAACAACAGCCCAAGAAATCTCCAACAGCTAGTTTGATCCACGCAGATAAGTGCCAAATGTGTCGCTGCTTGGGTCACCGCCAATCCCAGAAACAATATCCGAATACAGTTAGTGATATGTCTTGAAATCTTTCTTAATGGTGTTGACGCATTCATTCCCTGTGGTCGCCCATATCCAGTAAAACCCAATGGTTTTTCCATGTTACTATTCATTCCTCCCCCCCCCCCCATATTTCTACTTATTATCATTCCTCCCAATCGCCTTATTTGTCTCTTTTCCGTCCTTGTGTGATACATGCAGGAAGTGTGCGGCAACTCGATCTGCCCTATTTCTGTGCAGCTGTGTTTTTTCTATGTTGTGAAACCAGTCAGTTACAATAAACTCATATAAAAGTGGGAGTCAGATTTTGCCTCAGAAGAAGAAATCTCTATCACACAACAAATTTGTACTATTACTACCACTACTGTATTATTTTGCTGTTTATCTCTCCATAACATTGGTAAATTTAGCACCTTAATAATAATAATAATAATATTTACTATTTACGAAAGTGTGAAACATTCTTACGAGACAGTTTTCAAAATTCGATAGTTAACTGTGCAAATATATAAAAATCGCACATCTTGATGACACTGAACATATTTTCATTTCTGTTATGTGTGTATGCTCTTCTTCAGTCAGCGACATTTGCCTGTTGCACACACTGACTGTTTATCACATGTTAACTAGAAGAACAGTTAAATATATGGGGTTACGTTTTAAAAAGTACAGATTTTTTAAATTTGTTTAGTAAAAGGTGAACTTGGTATACGGGGGGATGCTCCACACACAAGTTTATAGTTTGTACGACGGCTAGGATGATACTGCTCAGAATCCAAGACAGAAGTAAGTGGTTGCCTTATACAGCCACCCTTCTCAAGTCTGATCCATCAGTCAGGAGCAACTGCGTCCCCATGGCTGCCGGTAACAGAAACAGCTTCTGATGATTTTTTAAATTTTTTTTTTGATTTTTGATTTACAGCTTGATTCCACACCGTATTTTCAGTACAAGTGTGGAATTTTCAGCATGGATATCGGTAGCCCAAATTCAGGCCGACCATAGATATCGGGTGTGCGCCGGCAGGGGATCGAACCCCGGACCATGTGCATGGTCGGCGAGAGTCCTAACCACTGTGCCACCGACGCACATTCGATCTACTCGGATTCTGAAATTCATGTACACGAAATGTTTGAAATCAGCGTTTCCCTACGCCCCACCCCACCCTAGGTGGACCTGTATGTCTATCGATCCGGTTGTAACCTCCAGATGATGATAGTATTCCACCATTTCACTTTTGTGAGGAACATCCCCGCAGTGAGAAGGCAGTGATGAATAGAACTTATCTGGCAAAGGTTTTGAACGTATGACCTTATGACAGAGTATTTTGAGAGGAAGAGTGAAGGCTGTCCACCCTCTATCGGACTTCATTTTTATACTTTACAGTGTCTTCTTTGGCACTATAGTATAGAACCAGAAAGTCTTAGCACAACTCTTTTAAGTAATGGATATCCTAGAAGCTATACTGACAGAAACATCAAGAAGAAATCGTCCCTAGTTAAATTACAATGCCATAGAAAAGACTGTTTATGAGTCCTACATTCACAAGGAACACTATTTCTGCTGGGATTCAAAGACCTTTATATAAATGTATCAAACTCCCTTTCTATTCAGCTGACTTATATTTAATATTTACCAGACGAAATATGATTCGACAATGCATCAAGGATAAACTATCACTTATATCCGCCTCTATACGCATATACTCATTCACATGTTCGTATGGATCTGATGATATTGGACGCTGTAAGCGTGTTCTCCATAAACGCGTAGCTGAACACTACCCGGTTTGATTTAATGAAAGGTGAGCATAGGATGACGAAGTCTAACATTTGTGAACACCTTGGGGAATCAGGTGATTCACAGTCCCAGCCATCGTACAAACTTTGAAATTTTGTGTGATGCATCTGTTTGGTGCCCATAATGTACCAAGTTCACCTTTTACTAAACAAATTTAAAAAATCTGTACTTTTTAAAACGTAACCCCATATATTTAACTGTTCTTCTAGTTAACATGTGATAAACAGTCAGTGTGTGCAACAGGCAAATGTCGCTGACTGAAGAAGAGCATACACACATAACAAAAATGAAAATATGTTCAGTGTCATCAAGATGTGCGATTTTTATATATTTGCACAGTTAACTATCGAATTTTGAAAACTGTCTCGTAAGAATGTTTCACACTTTCGTAAATAGTAAATATTATTATTATTATTATTAAGGTGCTAAATTTACCAATGTTATGGAGAGATAAACAGCAAAATAATACAGTAGTGATAGTAATAGTACAAATTTGTTGTGTGATAGAGATTTCTTCTTCTGAGGCAAAATCTGACTCCCACTTTTATATGAGTTTATTGTAACTGACTGGTTTCACAACATAGAAAAAACACAGCTGCACAGAAATAGGGCAGATCGAGTTGCCGCACACTTCCTGCATGTATCACACAAGGACGGAAAAGAGACAAATAAGGCGATTGGGAGGAATGATAATAAGTAGAAATATGGGGGGGGGGGAGGAATGAATAGTAACATGGAAAAACCATTGGGTTTTACTGGCTATGGTAGATCACAGGGAATGAATGCGTGAACGCCATTGAGAACGATTTCAAGCCATATCACCAACTGTACTCAGACATTGGTTCTGGGAATGTCGGTGACCCTACCAGCGAAACAGTTGACACTTATGTATGTGGATCAAACTACTTGTTGGAGATTTCATGGACTGTTGTTGTGTTTTGGTTTGACCACCAACTAGCTCTTTTCCAAGCTGATGGTGTTTCAACTAACATTCTCTGCAGAGGAAGGCGATGGCTGTGGATGTGTATTGCAAGTTCTAGCCATATGTGTCGACGTAGCTTTACAACGTAGTCGATGGATATTCCCTCCTTGCCTGACACTCGACGCCTGGTTTCAATTTTACTCGCCCTATTACGCTGCCTCCTTGAATAACTGTATGACAGTCTCACATTTGAAATCATGGACAAGGGGAAGCTTTACAACGCCTTTGAAGTGAAGAGAGGAGTAAAGGAAGGCTGTCTACCTGCCATCACCAGTGACATTCTTTATTGTGGATAATGTAGGATAAAGTAAGTGGGAAGCGAGAAGACAGGAATAAGTTGGGTTGATAAGGAGAATCTGGAATATGTGGATTTCGCGGTTGATCCATGGGTATTGTCATACGAACTCTAAGAATTATAGGCGAAAATCAAGGAGATCGGAGAAGCTGGAAGAGGAGATATAGCTCGAATTGAAACTAGAGAGGAAAGAGGTAGTGAAGATACCCACGACGAACAACAACAATAACAGCAACGAATCACCATCAATGGATGGAGTCTCAAAGAGGTCACTCCCTTCACTTATCTGACCAGGTTGAATCGTTGTAACTGCAGGCAGGACGGATAAAATGTCAAAATCAGTTAGCATCTTAAGAATAAGGCACACGTTCATCACTCTCAAATCAGTTTGAAAATCTTCTGCATTCCTCAGCATAAAAAACAAAATTCGGATTTTTGACACCAACGTTGAATGAGTCAATCAGTTTTTCTAATAGCGTCAGAAATTTGCACTGCAAATCCCGAAAAGCATTCCCAAAAGGCTACTGCAGGCTATTATCAACAGCTGCCTTAGCTCCATAGTGAAGATTAGATGGAAGGCCAGAAAGTATTAGTAACAAGAAACTGCGAGAACGAACCAACTGAGAAGCGACTGCTTAAAAAATATGGTCAGGAAAACGGAGATGGGATGGGTATACGCTGGGGAGACCGTCGAGTGACATTTCGCGCAGTACAGGCCATCACTTCAGTGGGAAGTGTACGGATAACGGCGACTTCGAGGTGAGTCGGAGGGTGACATGAAGGAGGTCTTTCCAAGAGGAGATGAGAACCTATGGGCAATGGTGGGGCCAGCTAAAGAGAACTTCACAGAACAGGAAAAAGTAGTGTTGTAGAAGCCCTTTGTTCCACTCAGAACCCAAGAGAACGGTTATAAATGATATATCACCTAACATGGGAGATAGAACGCAGATACCTATGATCAAAGACAGCTAGCCTTTTCATCGTGTCTTCTACTTACAACGACCATGTCTCACAGTCATAAAGGAAGAGAGAGAGAGAGAGAGAACTGATGCGCAGTACACAGATCATTTGATCAATAGCCAGGCGGATATCACCTCTACGCCAGAGATGATGTAAGTTGGCGTGTTCCACATGAACCTTTTGTATCCGTGCTGAGATTTCGTCAGAGATCATCCCGTTGGGATTGATGCAACTTCACAAATCAGTGAAGTGGTGGTCAAAACACTCAGCCACCACTTTACTCCCTATCTATCTGAAACCCCACGAATTTTGAAACTTGAAAGGCTTGGAAAGCAAAATATGAAGAGGTGGTCTAATTAGTTAAATGTTTGCCTTCACACTTGTTGCTTTAAAAGGTTATAAATATCCACGGATCTGAAAAGATACACTAGGGTGGAAATGATTATCTGATATACCGTGATTCTGAATGAAGTTTTGACTAATTAATCATAGATAAAGAGAAATGGATTTCACATACTAGATAACACATCAAAACAAATAGATTTTTAGAAGAAGAACAAAAACACTCACAGCTGAATTTCTCGATCATTCGGTCGCATAAGAGATCTACGACAATTCGATTTAAAAGCGAATCTCGCGCTTTGATTGTCATCAGTTAACAAGTTATGATTGTCAGAAGATTTTAAAACAACATCCGGTTGATTAGACTCTTCTACAGGCGGCGGGGCAGGTTTTTCACACTTATTTACACATTGAGACACGCTGAAATCAGAATCTGAGTCCATATCATCTTGAATATTGTCGAGTAAAAGTGCTTCAGGTGTACGTGTCGGAGTGCCGAGAAGTTTCATCAATTCATCAGAAACTAACAATGGCAACTGATTATTTGTCAATTTTTCATCAACATCATTCGTAGATACGATTTTTAAATGGGATAAATCTTTTCCGAATGGAAACTGACTATTCACTCCAAGTAGGCTGCCACCGTGTCGGCTTGCCACTAAGCGTTTAACTTGACGATATCGTTCATATACTGGTTTCATGATTCGTTTAGATTTTGGTGTTTTTGGTCGACCGTAAAGACCTTCAAAGTATAAAAGACCCTTTTGTATGTCGAATTTCTCTTGTTCAATCTAAAATATAAATAGGAGAATATAAATGGTGTAAACGAATGAAACAATTACATAATCTTAACTGATGGAAGTTTTAAATCATTCAAAATAGGTATTTTATTATGCAGAAAGCTGTAGCATAAAATAATGCAGTTTCCTGTCACATTTATACACACTTGATGAACACAAGTGATAATGACAGTTAGTGAAATTCTTGTCTATTATTTTACTAACTTAATGATCCCCATTGAGTCATATAAAAGGGAAGACGTGCAGCGAAAAGTTACTCTTTTCACTGAGACCATTCTCAAGCTGTACAAGATTTCATCATAAGCTGACATAGGTTAAAGAACCACTGGAAAACTATCTGGCAGTACTGGACAGCTGTTTCAGCCTAGTTTGGGACTCTTCACCAGTACACACCCATCGGGGTTCAAAAGCCCAGGGATATTTTCAAAGATTTGTCATTAGAATTATACATTTTAGATAACAAGTTGTGCAATGTAAAGAGCGTTAATCAGGTAGGAACTAAAATAAAATCAAATAAGTTGGTCGAATGACGTAATATAATTGATGGAGTTGAGTGGAATCCAACCAAAATTGGACGAGAGTCAAGTTAATAACACTGGTGATAAGGGGTGAGGGAAGGAAATCCAGTGTTAATGACTCAACAAACTTGTTTTGTATACAGAGTTCAGGATTTAACATGAGAATTGCTTCTGTGGTTTTGGAGAAGTTTGATTCGTACTCTTCTAGCACGATTTCCACACATTCTGTAGATAACTTTGAAGTTGGTTTGTCAGTTGGCTTGGTGTCCACATTCCATCAGGTGTTCGACGATTGAGCTGTGGGGGTGAGAATCTTCTCTCTCCTTTATAAAACCATGAAGATAAGTATTCGGTAATACGTTTGTATAGGAAACGCTGGGTTCGGCTGATATACCTAGCTCCACGCAAGCAATTACATTGCGTCACTCAATTTAATTATTTAATTATGGTTTAGTTTCCACACGATATTTACTTTTTATGTGACGTAATTTATCTAGAGAAATTTACAATTTTAATGACGCATTTTCGGAAATATTCCTTTTGTTGTTAAGATGGAAATTTACCATATGTATATGAGATTGTATAGCTTGAGAATGATATCACCGAAAGTAGTAACTCCTCGTTGAATATCTTTTTTATAATATTCTACTAATTACTGACTAAACTATTCATCTATCATATCAAAGAGGAGGTATGAAGTAGAACTCAATTCTGTATTCATAATGTGTACTGCTGTATGAGTTATATATATATATAAATATATATATATATATATATATATAGTATAGGTGGAATTTACATTCTATCAATGTGTTGTGTAAGGTCTTTTATTACTGTAATTGGTCTCGTCGATAAATGAACAACTTAGATAAAGAAAGAGGAAAGAAGGACCAGTTCTTTGATTGGACATTAGTTGGTAACTAGTATAATGTGTCTAGTCCTTTGTTTGATGAAGACTGACTTCTATCAGTCAAGTTTGCAATGCAGTTACCATCTTCGATGGCTTGCTATCACGGAGCATTTTGAATTGTCGATATTAGGTGACTGGAGGAAATCGGCTGGGAGTCCTTCGTAGACCTAGGTTTCATGCTAGCTGGTAATTGTCAGCAAGACGTGTTATCTGCAACTTTCGAGGAACTCATGTCCCTTCTGAGATTCGAACCCGCGTCACCCATATTGCAAACTTGACTGATAGAATTCAATCTGCCCAAAAAATGGGACTAGACACATTACACTAGTTACTGACTAGTGTCCAATCAAAAATATCCAATACAGTCCTAAAAGAGATCAATCGCCAGCTCGAATAGCTCACTGGTAACATCTCTGACTGCAGCACTGGGTGGCGCGGGTTCGAATCTCAGAAGGGACATGGGTTCCTTCAAGGTTACCAATGCGCCTTGCTCACTGATAAATGCCAACTAGAACGAAACTTAGGTCGATTACCTCCAACCATATAATACCAAAGAAGGACCAGATTTGCAGTTTAAGATTATATCGTTCTATTATTTCACAGGTTCTCCTCATCAGCTGCTGCTGCAAACTACCTGAAATTACAATGGTTATGAATAAAATGACAATAACATACTTCAATGTCTGAATGGCAGTAGAGGAAACATTATAAAAATTAACGCCTCCAAAATGTGAGCATTAAAATTATCTAGTTTAAGTTACCATCAATTTATATGCTTTAAAAGAAGAAAAGGAGCAGGAGAGTGTGAGGCGAAACTTATACCTAAAAGGAAGCAGATATTCGCAAAGTGCAATTACCAGATACCTTTCGCCAAGATTTCGAAATGCTTTACAAAATATTAAAGATACAAAGAACAGCAAATTTACTGCAATTTGCTGAAGCAATTCCAATCTAACGTCTGAAATCAAACTTGTGAATACAGAAAGTGACTGTAATCAATCTTTCGCTTCCTTGATAACTGCATTTTGATTACATTAAGTAGTCATGCATATTGGTGATTTCAGCTCACTAAGCAAGTTTTCAATCTTATGAACTATGACCTTCTGGAGTTGATATGTGAACTAATAAGCTAACGCCATTTTCTTACATTTTTCTGTTTTCTGTCCTCTCCACCCCGATCCTTCTCTATTTTGAAAGCATATAAATTGATGTTAACTGAAACTAAAAATTGTAATGCTTACATATCGAATGAGTTACTTTTGTAACCTTTTCTCTACTACCATTCAAATATTGAATAACCATTGCGATTTCAGTTAGTTTGGAGCTGATGAAATAGAATAATGATACCATTTTATACTGCATATATGGTCTATCTTTCTTTCTTTATAGAAATTTATCAAGCGAACCAAGCTATTGGACAATTTATTGACTATGAAACAAGTTAACACTATTTAACCAGTTCTGATTACGTATCACCCTCCATTCGTTTCACGACTTTATAACATTACAATATCCTAATGGAAACTCGCGTTTGTACTAAACTGTACTTCACTTTCTACATCAGTGATTTATGATGTCATTTAATTTGCTATGTTTGAATGTGCAGGGCTTCGTATGCTTTTGGAAGTGCTAGGCAAGGATGGGAAATCAATAGGCGAGGCAGTGAAGTTACATCGGTTGAGATGGTTAGGACATATGTTACACATGCATCCCTAGCCGTTGCCTTCCTCGACGGCCAATACTAGCTGACATAGGATCGATGAAGTTGGAAAAGAGCCAGTGGTGGTCAAAACAAAATATGGCTTCATCAGTTAAAAGAGTTTTCAGTGCAGCAGAAGTACGTTTTTTTTCACTACCACTCTGATTTCACATTCGAGAAATACGAAAAAACTACCTAATTTCGCCTCCTGTATGTCTATCTACCAGTGTGACTGAAGCTGCATTGGGCGTAGAGTTAGGCAGGTTCATCACCGTAATTTCGAACATCATGTTGCATGCGTAAGTAAGAGGCAAACAAGATCAATTCGTAGCTCTGTTTTAGCACACCTAAGTGTAAAGTTGATATTAATAAAGTATTTAAAGGTGTTTATCACATTCCAATTAATTTAAATTTTACAAGCCATCGGAATCCACCTGAAGAAGAAATCAAACCTGTGTGTTCAGAAGAAATTCGTACAGTCATTTTTTTACCTTGGCTATCGTCAGATGGATGAAAAAACCTGACTACTTCTCTCTTCTCCTAAGCCTTTTAAAATCATAATTGTCCACGTTATTTTATTCTTATGACTCCTTCATCTTTAATTGCCTATTACGCAAGCAAATTAAACACTCATTTGTTCCTTAACTATTCTGTTATGGATTACGCAATCCACGTGTTTCTTCACTCAATCCTTTTGCTTTCTAAATTTATCTCACCATTTTCTTCTAGTGAGGAAAACACGAAATAAGAAATGAAGCTTTGGCATATTAAATAGAAATACTGTAATAAAAATAATAATAATAATAATCTTATCTACTTAATTAACAACATACTTGATCCCAGTTCATTTCACTCAAATGCTCAGGACGACCACAACATCTTCGTTGTTCAGACAGGACAGCACATAACAGATCATAAAATGATTCAAGCGATACAAGCGGTGTCTTCAGCTGTTTCATGCCTGAATTATCAACATTATTATCATCATCACCATCGACAGTTTTCAAAAAATTTCGTGCCACTGATTTCGCCGAGGATACTGCAGAATACTTCCTCACGATAAGTGAACGAACTTTACTTGACGGTTGATTATTCGAGGTGAACGATTTCACTCGTCTAACCAGCCTTGAATGCTGTAAGGGAATACTTGATTCACACTGGGCACGATCTGATTTATTTTCAACAGGGGATAATAATGTATCCTCCTCCTTGGAGGTGTGTAGCATACAGGTGGTGGTGGTGGTGGTGGTAGTCGGTGATTTCTTTCCCTCAGTGGCCAGCTTAACATTCGACGGTATTTTCGTCAGCCTTGATATCTCATCATCCTATATTATACATAATTTATATAATAATGCAACAAGTTAGTTAGTTAGTTAGTTAATTAAGGAGAACGAGGAAAATATTTTTTTTTTAAAAAAGAAGAGCAAAAACAAATCAAAATAAGTCAAAAGCAAAAAAAGATAAGCTATGCTGAGAAATGAGGAGTTCTTTTTATGTAGGCAAAATGAACACAGCTGAGCAAACATTCTTATCTTAACAAATGAAATTATATATATATATATATATAATATTAGATAATTGTATCACATTATCAAAACAACTCGAGGTGCTCTTTCGCCTGACTATCATTATTATTATTATCATTATCTTTATTTATCAATATCCCGTAGCGATTACAATGTTAGATGAATAACATACCATAAGATATGCATACGACATACGACAGTTACTATCATCTAAAGATGTTTGTTATACACGCATAAAAATAGGCATTTAAAAAAAAAAAGATTATACATACTAGATAGAAGACGCTGTTTTTACTACTATTTACAACGATAACTAGTAGTAGTAGTAAATGGAAAGAGAAGCGAAAAAAACAATTCAGCGTGGGAGGGAATTTCTGAATGTTGTCACAAACAAACGAACAAGTGTATTTAACAACGGGGAAAATAGAATACAAGGTATTAAATTAGATCGAGTGAATCAGTTGCATATTTTTACTTTAAGCTAACATAGAACCTAGCATAGGAATAGACAGGTCGGTCGGTCGGTCGGTTTTCGACATAGAACTTTGCACATATGTGCAGCACTTCAAGTCGCCACACTCCCTCCTTGTAGCACACAAAGCAAGAGAAGAAAGTAGAAGAAATACATAATAATATAGTCAGTAAAGAGAGGTGTGAGACAAAGGAATAGTAATAACGAAGAACAATACAGTTTAATTGGAAATCATAAGTCACAAGGAGTGGATGCATCTGCGACTGCCATTGAGAACGATTTTGAGCCATGTCACCAACTGTTTCCAACCATTGGTTTTTACCAATAGACACCAACACACACACACACACATTACACTAGTTACTGACTAGTGTATCCAATCAAAAATATCCAATATAGTCAGTCTTACAGGAGGTCAATCGTCAGCTCAATGGTAACGTCTTTGACTGCAGCACTAACGGAGTGACGCGGGTTCAAATCTCAGAAGGGACATGAGTTCTTTCAAGGAGGCTGCAAATAATACGCCTTGCTGACTGGTGACTGCCAACTAGCTCAAAACCTAGGCCTCCAACTATCTAATACCAACAATTTACAGTGCACCGTGATGGCGAGCCACCTAGCATGGTGGCCACATTGCAAACTTGGCTGATAGGACTAGACATATTACACTAGTTACTGACTAGTGTCCAATCAAAAATTTTTATTTTCCTTTTTTTTATAGGACGAATTTCAATCCCCCTAAGCCATTTTTAGATTAATAATCAATCAACAATGGTACCATGTTCATTATTGAACTCCAAAATGTACATGACACAGTATCACTATCATTATTAATGTTAGTCAAGAGCATATGTAACTATATATGTAAGCGAAATGATGGAATTCAAACACACATATGCATAACGATCCCAATTAATTCAAGAATATATAAAAAAATTTTCCTTTTGTTTTGATTTTCGAAACTGAAATACGCTGCGTATGATAGTTTCCACATATATGCGAGTCCAACCATTGACCTAAACCTGTGAGAATAAGTAAATTAACTACAAACACAGTTTTTTCTTAAATATGCCTTCGAATGATATCCTTTAGTAGTCCTACATAGTAAGAAGACAGAGAGCAGAATTCAGAGTGAATAACATTATTGTTACTGTCTATTTGGATTCTGAGTGAAACGAATAGCGTCAGCAGAACATCCCCACTTTGTCCTATTTTCTGCCGTCCTCTTTAGCTGGTTCAACAGTTGCCCATAGTCTCTCAATTGCTCTTAATACGATCACCTTCATATCACCCTCGGACTGACGTCCAACTCGTGGCTTCCCTATCAACTTCCAATCGAGCAGTGGCCTGCATTGAGCGCAATGTCATTCGACGGTATCCTCAGAGTGTGTCCGATTCATCTCCATTTCATACAAAATGCTTTTTGAGCAACGGGTTCGTGGTTGGTTTGTTTCCATAGCTTCTTGTCGCTAGTTCTTTCCGGCTAGCTGACTAGCTATCTGGTCTTCAGCATGTAGCCAGAGAAGACAGCTGTTGATAAAAGTCCACAGTCGTTTGTTGGAAATGCTTGTTGTGGTGTGTAGGCCAAGTCTCTGACCTACACAGAAGAGCTGACTGATTTAACGATAGTATTGAAAATCCTAATTTTGTTCTCGATGCTTAGTGCCGAAGACTTCCAAACTGCTTTAGGAGTGGTGAGTGTATGTCTTGCCTTTACGATCCCAACTGGCTTTGATATTCTCATCTGTGTTGTCACCTTTAGTTGAAGTGATTCTGCCTGGTCAGATAAGTGAAGCGACATCTCGGATGAGGATGTCAAAACCAGTTGGGATTGTAAGAGCGAGACGGGCACTCATCACTCTGAAATCAGTTTGGGAATCTCTTGCACTGCACACAGCAAAGAGAACAAAGTTCTTCCTATATGGGTAAGAAACATGACGCCCGCGTCACAAAAGCATTTCCAACAAACAGCTGCAGACTTTTATCGACAGCTGCCACCTTTGCTAGCTCCATACTGAAGATCAGATGGCCAGCCAGTCGGCCAGGAAGTATTAGCAGCAAGAAACTGTAGGAGACAACAAACCAGCTAAGAACCTATTACTCAACAAATATGATGAAGAAAATTTTTATAGATTGGACACACCTTGAGAAGACTGTTGGATGACATCGCGCGCCAGGCGATCGCTCGAGTGGAACCCGAATGGGAAACGGCGAGTTGGGTGTGAGTCTGAAGTTGATATGCAGGAGATCGTGTGAGGAGGGGTTAGAGACTACGAGCGATTGTGGGGCCAAATAAAGAGAACCGCAGAAAAAAAGGACAAACTGGAGGTGTTTTGCTGAATCCCTATGTTCTACTTGGATTCCAAGGGAACAATAATGATAATAATCGTCGGCTTTTACCACTAAGAATACACCAGGTGAGTGAATACAGGTGAAGTGGAAACGCGTGTTAAACTATTCACCACTTATGAGTACGATGACAGTTGAATCAATGAAGAAATAAGGTGGGAATATGGATGATAAAAAAATATCACTGACTAGTCCGAAAAAAATAAGACATGAAGTGGGTTGACAGAAGACGGCATATATATATGCATTGCTAAACTGTTCACAAGTTTAGGGATATTAAGGGTGTCCTAGAATTAGGACATATTTATCCCCCCCCCCCGTATTTGAATAAACTAGCAACATTTCTCATACCGTCAACTCGTCAAAAGATATTCAGATGATCAATACAACAATGTGACCGAGACTAGGGCTTGACTAACTGGATGAACACGATATAAAAGTAGGCGAAAAGTTAGCATAAGATGAAAATAAACTGGTTTATCATAACAATAGAGAGAATGGAAAATTCTATCGGATGAATGATAATCCAAGATTAGGGTAGAAAGAGTCGCTGCTGTGCTGGTTTTCCGCATAGTGAAAAATATGATGAAAATTAGAAACAAATAAAAATCCCTAGAGACAAACTTACGGAAATTAATCTGAAGCTCACACTATTGAGTGACTACTGGCTGTAGGACGAAGTTGCCTACAGCTGTTTGTAGTGAGAAGTCGTGACCAATGGGATCCACCCCCCGATCGGAAGGGAGGACACATTGGATGGTGTCAGTCGAGCTAAAATCACGTGTTGGTAGAAGGTAGAATTCATGGGCTGGTCGTTGAATCGAGTCCCGGTGACTGAATGGTTCATCTAGTAATCGCAAGGCCCTAGGTTCAAAGCCCGGTGGGTGCGTGCTGCTGATGAGTCCCAACCACTAGGAAGAAAAAGCTGTCCAGTGCTCCCTGTTGACTTTCAATGGTTCTCTAGCTGATATCAATCCGTGGTCAAACAACTTGTTAACAGAAACCTCCAGAGAATCAATGCATTTGTAAACATCAGTCAGTTTATACTCAATAGTAGATGTGCGGTGTATGCTACTGACAACATTCTGTAAGTAGTATATTATAAGTAATATCTCCTGAGAAAATACTGAATGCTACTGCAACGACGAATTAAGTTGAGAAGAGAATAAATGAAACATCCTTGTGATAAAACAATATGGAAAGCATGAGAGGAGGACAAAAGAAGCTTAATACGAAGAACACGTGAAAATGGAGGTTTTAATGTAGGATTCCTTCTATTTGCCGGAATTGTACATCATTTCCCTTACTAAACATTTATGTCATCAGATAATATCGTGTTCTGCTGGTGAACATGTATTTAATTTTTAAAAACAGGATTGCATGTATACCACTGACTTTTTAGCGGAGTATTCAAACAAGTCAACTATACGCATTTCGGTCGGCCGTCAAACTTTTTGACCTAGCAAGTAAGAATACTTGGTTCATAATCTTACAACAATCCACTTTTGTCGTTATTCAATAGTTGGAAGTATTCGGCAGGAAGCCCTGTCAAGTCCTAGGTTTCGTGCTTGTTGGTGCAAAATATCCAAAACAGTCCTACAGTAGGTCAAAAAATTCAATTTTGTACTGACAGCTCGGTGAAATTAATTAACTAATACTACTAAGTTAACTGACACAAGTAGGTTTTGTGTGCAGCAGGCTGCAAGTTACACCAACTTTTTAAAGGCTTATAAAATATAATCACTTAACCAGAATGAAACACATTCACCATGGAGATGTTCGAACTCTAACCGACTCGCTGGAGAATAATTGTTCAAACCAGTCATCCATGCCATCATGATAATTAGTATAAATCAATAACTGGGTTCTAGTGGGTATTCTTGACTGCTGGGGTACAACAGGTCGAGTGTAAGGACAATCACTCGCCGACGATATTGGCTAGTCGTCGCCCCCTTTATCGTGAATTGGCAGAAGTTGGAATTCACAGGCCATTGAGCAGCGTCCCAGTAGCTTAATGGTCTACGCCCTCACCTTGTAACCGGAAGGACTTTCGTTCGAACCCCAGTCGGTGGTGAGCACCAAGCACTAGGATGAAACATCTATCCAGTACTCCCAGTTGCTTTTCCAGTGGTTCTCTAACCGATATCAGCTCATAGTGAAATCTTGCAACGAATCAAATCCCTGCAAACCAACGGTTGAATAAATAACCTTATGTAATACAAAACAATTTCTCTCATAGACCAACCTACCTACAGACGAGTGTTGCCGACGTTGTTTCCTGCAACAGGAGTCCATTACAACAAGAGAGAATAGTGAACTGAGAGATGGTTAGGACATGTGTCATCGCCTCCCTCGATGGGCAGTGTTAGCTGATATAGGGTCAGGCTGGAAAAGAGCTAGCGGTGGTCAAATCAAAACATGGCACCAGTCAATCAAATCTACAACAGTCAGTCTAAGCCACGTAGGAAGGTGTTGACTGGCCTCCTGGTTGGGGTCCTCGGGACGGGTAAAACCAATGGTTGGAAACAATTGGTGATATGGCTCAAAATCGTTCTCAATGGCTGGCGCAGATGCATCCACTCCTTGTGACTTATGATTTCCAATGAAACTGTTTTGTTCTTCGTTATTACTATACCTTTATCTCACACCTCTGTTTACTAACTATATTATGCATTTCTCGTACTTTCTTCTCTTGCTTTGTGTGCTACATGGAGTGTGGCAACTTGAACTGCCGCACATATGTGCAAAGTTTTATGTCGAATACAGACGGACACACACAGAACATATATGATCGAGTTTCACTAAATTAGGATGAAGTCAAAAAATCCATCAAATTTAAGCAGACTTATTATCGCCTTTAAGTGCGTCAGTGGCATAGTGGTTAAGATGCTAGCCGACCATGCACATGGTCCGCGGTTCGATCCTCGACCGACGCACTCCTTCACCTCGCTAAGTCAGAAATAATGCTGGTGGAGAGGAAAGGTTGGGTATGAGGCTAGCAACCCCATCCTGTAAAATAAACATCACTGTTACCGAAACTTCAAGCCAATAGCTTGAAGCCCCATGTTCCACTGGGGAACGTGAAGGATAAAAAAATTATCACTTATGAGTGAACGATAAAACGATAGAAAAAGGAAGTGTAAGTATTAAAGTGGCAGAAATAAGGTAACTAACTCACTCTATTCATCAATTGCTGCATTGACTTATATTTATGCCGTAGTCTAGGAGACAACAACCGGCTTTCTATGTACAAGTCTGACCGGCTATTCACTGCTGACAAACTGTGACTTTTGTTTGACAAACAGGGGATTGACTCCAACTCCATGGGAGGATCAGCTTTTTCCTTCAAGTGTTTTTTGGAATAACCACCTACAAGTGTACTGTTGATGATGAAAGCATTTTTCTGACTATTAGGATTTATTGTTTGTCTAATAGAAGCATGTGATTTAGCAGGCTGATTTCCAAGCAGGTTATCGCATATCTCATTTTCATCATTTGGACTTTGTAATGATCGATTGCCTAGTGAATTTTGTTGTTTTAGTTTTTGGTTTGTTTCTACCTCGAATAATTCAGGAAGCTGAGTAATTAAAAAAACAAAAAAAAAAAAAAAACAACGGGAAACTGTGAGTAGATTTTCAGTGAAAACTGATAGAGATAAGAAAAATTGCACTATAAAAGTTTTTTTTGCATTTTTCAATGAGTGAATGAAAAATTAAAAAGAGATATTGATTTAACTGATGTTTCTCTATTTAATGCTCCTGCTAATAGCTTTATCAAAGTATTTTTAAACCAGAATTTACAAAATCCACTCAGCTTATAGAGTCAGTAACTTAACCATCGTTCTTCAGTATGAGGTAATTTTTTACGCTGTCAAGTTGGTTAATTAGTAAAGAAGATAACAAAAGCATGTGTAGATCGATCGTTGTGTCTGATAAGTGTAGGAAATTCCAAAAACAGCATGTGTTTACATTGTGAAATTCCTTGTCGCATTTGTATTGATTTTATCACTTCATGTGGGAGAGTGTGTGGGGTAGTTTGAATTAGATCAAATTTCTTCTTAGTCAGTCATCCCTATTCAGACAATTTGGATTCCACAAGATATGAAGTGTTCCTGATATCTGATGTTCTTTGTGATTTCTGAAATTTTTTTTTGGATTATTTCAATATTGTTAAAATTAATTTTTGCTGGCCTGACTTTCTATAGCGTGTGTTTTTTTAAGCTTTTCTAGTTCAACTAGATTTTTCGATGATCGAATAGGGGCTCTACCATGTTCATTTCTTCTTCTTATCTTGATTTCTCGTGAGGTTTGTCCAATATAAATTGGCATCATATTATTATTATATTATAATTATTGTTTCCTTTAATTCCTAGAGGAACATAGGGCTTCAGCCGTGCGTCTCCATTGCGTTCGGTTCTCTGCGAGAGTCTTCACCTGGCTCCATGTCTGCTCACACGTTTTCATCTCCTCTTCACATGACCCCCTCCAAGTCACCTTAGCACTGACGACCAACTCGCCGCTTCCATTTCGGGTTCCACTCGAGCAATGGCCTGTCTTGTGATGTCACTTGATGGTTTCCTCAGAGTATGGCCAGCCAATCCATCCGATTTCTTCCTGCCTATTTGTTTGACAATCGGTTCCTGGTTGGTTCACTCCCAGAGATCTCTGTTGCTGATCTTTCCTGGCCATCTGATCTTAAGTGGTATTGAGCGAAGACAGCTGTTAATGAAGGTCTGTAGTTTGTTTGAGGTGCTCTTTATGACGCGCCAAGTCTCTGATCCGTATAGTAGCACTGACTTCACATTGAAGTTGAAAATCGAGATCTTATTTTTGATGCTGAGTGCTGTTTACCTACACACAGACTTGAGAGTAGTGAAAGCTTGTCTTGCTTTTCCGATTCTTGCTTTGATATCCTCGTCAGTTCCGTCGGCCTGTAGTTGAAAGGATGCTTCCCAGGTAGGTAAAAAGGGATTGTTTCTTTCAGGTTCCTCCCATTTATGCTGATCGTTGTCTATTGTTGTTGTTCTTGTCCAGGAATCATATTCCAAGTATTTTATTTTGAAGACATGATTGGATTGAGAATCCTTTGGGATTTAGTCTTTTACATAGACCAGGTTGCTTTGTAGTGTGTCTGGTGTTTTGAAGAAAACCAAATGTTGTTGTGTTTATTGAGTACTCTTCTGATGTTGTCTGACTTTTCTGATCTATATGGAATGACAGCTGTCGACATCCATGTCTTCGGAAGACGTTTTCGACTATGTTTAATGTTGGTGTTGATTTCCGTTATGAGGTTCTTTGGATAGTTATCTTTCTTGAGAATTTCAGTAATATTTGATAATTCTCCAATTCATCTGTTATCAAAGAATTAAGTCGTCTAAGAAGACTTGAGACAACTGATTGCTTGGCACTGATCGGGATGTGATGATCCAAAGTCTAAATATTTGTTGGAGTGGGTTTTCTTACTTTCCACTTAACTAGGCAGTCTGGGAAAAGTAGCCCATCGAAGTCTGACTTGCTCTTACTAAGTACACTGATTGTTGGAAGATCGGCCGTTCTGTTTCTTCAAGGATGGACTATGTAGTTCTCGTTTTAGTACAACGAAAATATAACTCCGTATCAAGCACTCCGCTCAGGATCTGCTTCATGATCACCCTCGGACTCACTCCCAACTCGTCGTTTCCCATTCACCTTCTAATCGAGCCTCATGGTGTGTCCAACCCATCAACAATTTCTTTGAAATATCCGTTCTTGATTGGTTCGTGCATCTCCAGATTTTCTTGTCGCTATTTCTTTCCCAACAGCTGACTGGCCATCACTCTGATCTGCAGTATGGAGCCAGCGAAGGTGACAGGTATTCATAAAAGTCTTCACGGACCTGTTGGAAATGCTCTTCATGACGCACAGTGCAAGTTTCCGACCTATATAGAAGGATAAACTGACTGACTAACTTAACAATGGTGGTGATAACCTGAATTTCGTTCCATATCCTGAGTGCATTGCAATCCAGTCTGACTTTGACATCCTCACCCGTGGTGTCACCTGTAGTTGAAACAATGCTGTTTGGTGAGATGAGCGAAGGAAGTGACGTCGCTCAAATTTCTTCCGTCGATAGTGATTGGTACTTGTTGTGGGTAGTGGTGGTGGTGGTCGCCAGGTATCTATGTCACCTCCGTCTTCTCCAGGTTCACTTGAAATCTTGTCTTTGTTGGCTGCTTTTTCCGCGGGTTTGTTAGTTTTCATCTGTAAGACTAATATGGTAGTCATTATCGAAATCACGCATTTAGCATATTATTATCCTTTCCATGAAGTATACTTTTACACTTTACCATATCAAATCTATTCCAGAGTTTAGGAACTTATATTCTGTGGTAACCAGAAAACAAAATAGCTAGAAAAAATTTATTATGATAGTATAATACACAGCTTACAGGAAGTGCTTGGCAATTCGCAGCAGATTTCTTTAAGCCTTCGATTTGTGGATCCAGAGCAGATGGAGTGTTTGACTGATGAACTGGCAATTCACGGAGGAATGAATCCGGTGGTTTGTTAGGATATTCATCAAGAAGTTTTGATTTTTTCTCGAATGTAAAAGAAGCATTTGGGTTAACCACTATCGGACTTGTCGGTGCACTTTGATTATACTTTTTTATTTGATGTACAACACTACTTCGAAGGGGCATTAAGAGTGTAGCACAGTGGAAGGAATGTCTAGAAGGTAAAGAACGTTCCTGTTGATCAGCCTTGATTATACTGCTGGAATCATAAGCACGGTTAATGCCAACAGCATCAGGAAGACGATTACGAGAGGCATGAAGTAGCTTTTCTGAATGATACAGTTTAGGTGACTTGGGCTTAGCTGACACAGGAACGGAGTTTATATGACTAGAAACCACATGAGTAGTGTTGTTTAGTGAATCAGGAAGACTACCAGAGTGGCAAGGAGAAGGTGGGATCTACGGAAAAATAGAAAAAACAGAAATAATTATATATATATATATATATATATACATATAACATCGTAACTTAAAAAGTAAAATTAGTATTATTAATTGGATGCATTGCATTCACTTTCATGTACCCACGCAATAGGTTGACACAGGGTGAGAGTATTGAAAAGTAGTGTAGTTAGGTGGAAAGAGAGAGCGGTTAATCACTGAATGTTTGTGTATCGATTCAAAGCCGCACACGCAACGCCTATAATGGAGATTTGGAAAGTAACAACAAACAAAAACGAGAAGGGAGAGAGAGAGAGAAATATATATACAAGGCAAATCATGAAGCCGTGTAACTAAATTGATATGATTATGAGCAATCGCTTTGTGTTCAAAACCTAGTCATCCAGTTATTAATACAGCATCATCACTGTGTGATATATCAAATAAACTTATCTAATGTGGAATTACATTCTACCGTAGTGCCCAAGTTCTAAACTTACATTAATATGCGTTTTCCATTCAAAGGAAACGTATGCCATATTTCATTTGAATATGCTACCTTTATAAGTAATACACCAGCTACTTTTTTTTATTACAGCTTGATTCCACACCGTATTTTTTGGTACAGGTATGGAATTTTCAGCATGCGATTTCGGTAGCCCAAGTTTTGCAGGCCGACCATAGATATCAGGTGTGCGTCGGCAGGGGATCGAACCCCGGACCATGTGGATGGTTGGCGAGAGTCCTAACCACTGTGCCACCGACGCACACTTAAGTTACAAGTGAAATTACGTAAAGTCACAACTATTGCCACATAATAGTCCTAATTCCTAACCAAATTATGTTGGTCATCAAAAACATTGTAGCTAATGTGTCAGGCAATTTAGTGAATATATCATGCACTCCATCCGATATATATATATATATATATGACCATATTGACCAGCTTCCTATTGACAGGTGTGCTCCTTGAATGGAGGATATCTCGATATTACCAAAATTATGAGCTCGAAATTACTTGCTTGGATGTGGTTTCAAGTCTAGCACAGACAAAACTACTCCAGCAATAACGACGTGCCCCAAGCCGTTATTAACCTCATTCAACAGCTAGGTGGTAATGGTAGATGTCAGGCGATTCACAACGGAAAACTCAGCGAGGTGTTTGGAGTGAGTACAGGAGTAAGATAAGTGCGCCTGCCTATTATCACCGGTGATTTTCCTGATTGTAGTGGACTGGATTACGCGGGACACAGTATGTGGGGAGCGAGAAGACAGGAATACGTTGGACTGACAAGAAGGTTCTAAAGAATCTACACTTCGCGGATGATTCATGTTTAGTCTCACACAAATTCGAAAACCTAGAGGCGAAAACCGACAAACTCGAGGAAAAAGCAGCCAGCAAACACATGACTTCAAGTGAGCCTAGAGAAGACGGAGGAGATAAAGATACCCGGCGACCACAACCACCACTACCCACAACAAGTACCAATCACTATCAAAGGAAGAAATTTGAGGAGCGTCACTTCGTTCACTTATCTGACCAGACAGCATTGTTTCAACTACAGGCGACACCAAACGTGAGGATGTCAAAGTCAGACTGGATTGAAAAGGCAAGATGGACAATCAGCACTCTGAAATCAGTTTGAGAATCTCCTGCATTGCACTCAGGATATGGAACGAAATTTGGATTATCAACACCATTGTTAAGTTAGTCAGTCAGTCAGTGAGTGAGTCAGATAGTCCTTCTACATAGGTCGGAAACTTGCACTGTGCGTCATGAAGAGCATTTCCAACAGACAGCTGCAGACTTTTATGAGTACCTGTCACCTTCACTGGCTCCATACTGCAGATCAGAGTGATGGCCAGTCAGCTGGCGAGAAGGAATTAGTGATAAGAAACTCTGCAGATGGACGAACCAATCAAGAACCTATTGCGTAACAGATTATTCGAAGAAAATGTTGATGGATCTGGCACACCCTGGGAAGATCGTTTGAGTGACATCTCGCTCAATGCAGGGCATCGTTCGTTTGGCAGGTGAATGGGAAACGACGAGTTGGGAGTGAGTCCGAGGGTGATACGGAGGAGATGTTGCGAGGAGTAGATGGAAGCTTATAGGCAACTGTGGAACCAGCTGAAAAGAACTGCAGAGAATGGGACAAAGTGAAAATGTTCCATTGGAGTCCTATATTTCACTCCAAACCCAAGGGAGCAATAATAAAAATAGGAAGAACACAGGTAGACAAGCGATAATATCTGTCACTAACTATAGATGCAAATAAATTTCTTTCTAGTCAATAGAGGCCGGGGTGGAGACCCAATCTGCCTACACAACAGGCTGAACAACTGGATAGTATCATTAGCCCTAACACAATAAGTGTGGCTTATAGCTCAGTACTCTGGGTAACTGTGAGTACAGCACACTTTCCACTTATTAATATAAAAGGCATAAAACCACAATGAAAAGTTCCCTGTCCACTGTCAACTACAGTACATTTCAATACTCAAACAGTCTAACTAGTAAACTTGCCATAATTCGCCGTATTTTAGACAACGCTCGCCATAATAAAATGGCACTGGCACAACAGTCAAGTGACGTAAAACTCTTTTTTTCCCAATTCCGTTAACATCTTACAAAATCGTTTTAAAGTGTCCATTACAAATTTTAAAATACTGATTAATAGTGAATGATATTCTTTTCGACAATCTTTTCTCCAGGTTCTACATTGTTATGTTCAAATTAGTTAAGGTCAAGATCTTAATGAATAAGTTTTTGTCAAAAAAAGAACATTAATGTGTTGCTAATAGCAATTATGTCTTAATTAATATGGACATATAACTGCAGAACCTTAAGAAAAAATTATCGAAGAGAATATCTTTTGTTCAATTATCAATCTGTGTATAACTTATAAAAATTCAACTTATTGAACCTGAAAAGCACACCCCATTAGAACACCAGATTTTAGAACTACAAGACTGAAGTTTAATATTTGAAAACCCAGAGTGCTAAGTGATACTGTTTAATTAAATATTCATTCTTCGTAACACAACAACATACAATCGAGTGAGTATTATTCATCGCATGAGGTCACCATAGAAAAATATATTCACTATACATAAAATAGGGGATCGCACATCGGTTTTCTTCAAGCAACACAAACTTGTTAACAAAGATTTTCAGTTTCTGTATTTATACGGTAATGAATTCGTTTACACTGTGGTAACAACAGAACACAGTAGGTAGTACTTGGCATAGGGATTTTTAACAGGGGAAATGATGTACAAATCTTGATCACAGTTCATATGAAATGATGTACAGTTATGGCTAAATGCATAAGCTTTAGATTGAAATCTACGTTTCCACAAGTTCTTCATGCTACGCTTCTTTTGTCCTCCTTTTATGCCGTCTATGCTGTTTCACAAACAGGTTTCATTTCATCTCTTCTCAACTAAATTCATGAATCTAGTAGTATTCAGTTTTCTTGCAGAGGACATCACACATAACATACATACAACTTACAAAATTTTGTCAGTAAGGACACACCACAATATCATTAAGCGACGACCTTCTCAACCGATCAACATAGTCTGGGAAATTTCATTTTGAGAAATTATACACACAAACTTTCTTGGTCCGTACAACTAGTAGGTGGTGACTTAGCTTCGTGATTTCTGTAAGAAAACAAAGCTTGATCACGAGTTGACATCAGTTACAGAACCATTGGGAAACACCAGCTGGCAGAGTACTGGACAGTTGTTTCGTCCTAGTTTGAGACCCCCCTCATCAGTGCGCGCCCAATGAAGTTCAGTACTCTCAGGTTTTCCAATGATTCTCTAACTGATGTCAACCTGTGATCAAACACCTATAACTAATCAAATCCCTGCAAACCAACACTTCATAAAAATGAACTATTTACTTGATATATATATTACATATTTATCGCGAAAAATATCCTTGGCTTTCTATATGAAAGGTGAAATACTTACTGCCTCCTCTGTTTTATTAAAAGTTCATAAGAAAACACTAATATAAGCAAATACCTGCTAAAATAAGCTATACTCCTGATGTGGCGAGTGCTACTGATAAGATTTATCAGTAGGATATAAACAGACGTTCATCGGCATAAAAAAACAGCAAATAGTAGGGAGATACATTTGATTTCAGAGAAGGCAAATGATGTAGATTTGTGGACATACATGGGAGACGTAAAAGGAACACAAAGAAACACAACATGAAGTCCAGAGGTACCACAACACGAAGATCTATGCGAATGGTGCGCTGAAGACCGAAAGCTGCTACCTTGACGTGGTGGTCGGGCTTGCATATCGCAATGACCCAACGAGATACACTGGCTGGAACTTAAGTTCCTGTAGGTCCTACCATGCCAGAAAGGTTGTTTGGATAGCGGTTAGACAAAAAGCAGCCACCCAATCCAATGCCATGACTCAAACAAAATCACAAAATATCATGCCGGATCGGTCGGGGCCCGGATTAACAACGACCGCGCTTCCTGCTGCCGTGTCACAGGGCAGAAGTGATAAATATGCTACTGAGACACACCAAATAAAAAAGAACAAACAAAAACAGGCCACGTGTGACCGGCCTCAAGCAGTTGTCCCCTGGGCTCTGCGGTCACGCAACCAACTTCCACGGTGTGGGCAGCCGGGAAGTAACAATCGCCCTCACAATCCGAAGTGCACGCGAAACCTCTCTAATCCTCACTCATCTTTGTATCTATCTTCATCTCTATTATCTTGCCTTCCTTCTACTAATGCAACTCCTCTACTTGATGGCTCTTCAACTCCTCTTCACTCTGCGTGCACTGATAACGATGGAAGCCGAAAAGCCACCATCGATAGTCTCCTAAAGCCACGCCACCAATTTCATAATGAAGATGGGGTTTAAATAATTTGGCTATATAGAGATACCAATTCCCAAATAAACATTCCTGTACCAAGTCTTTCGTGTTGTACCGTTTAACTGAGATATAATATCCACTAGCGGGAATTATAAACTTTGCGTCTTAATTTTTATAAGTGAAAATCAGTAAAACACATTGCCTAAACAACAGTTTCTACTCTAGAAGTGGCATTCAATCCCACAATCTCAATTAGAAACAAACTTCGTCGGTTAAAGGATGCTTTGGAGCCGTTAAAACACAACAATTTAGTTTATCTAATACCCTGCCTGCATTGATTGTCAGGTCAAATACATAGGTCAAACTAGTAGAACAGGGGCAGTGAGTCAGACTAGCCGAACATAAAAACCTAGCAGCGAAATATAGATTGGTTGACCCGAATAAGATAAGAAATGTAGAGAATAGTTCAGCTATAGCACTCACTACATGCAATTACACACAACCATACAATAGGATGGGTGGGATAGGATGACAGTTTTAAAATCTAATGTAAGAGGGTGGAGGGAGAGATTGATAACAGAGGCTTTGTTCATCGAATTAGCTACAAATACGTGAAATAGGAATGATTCAACGTCTCAGATATCTGCAAAATTCTACTACCCCACCGACGACAAATAGGAGAGGACAAAGAAAACTATCAAACTCAAGTTTCCAAGTCGTGTGTTTATAATTGATATGATTATGAACAGTAATAAATTTTGTTCGAAACCTCGTCATCCAGTAAATAATACTGTTTCACTGTGTGATCCATCTAATAAACAAACTAATATGGAATTACTAACTACCACAGTGCTCAAGTTTTACACACATTAATAAAGCAAAATCTTTGGAAATAAAACTGGTGAGTCTCCCGGTTTAAAACTTTATATCGTAAATGTTAAGTAGAAGCATTAGGTTGAATAAAGCTAAAGTCTAGCATGATGATAAGACTATTTTACAATGAAGTAGTGGAGATTTGCAAATCAACGAGGATGTTTTTGTTATTGTGTTCCCTGAGCTTCTATCACCTCTCTAAACAACATATTCAGCGCTAACTTTAAAATGAAATATGCTCTTGGAAATAATTTCCTATGAATGAAATAACTGTGTTCCCAGATGACTGTATGGATGATTATTTGTCTCCTGAGATTTTCATATCGTTTCATTTCCCTATATTGGTATTGATCGTCTCGTTGACCTGATATTTAACTCTTTGACCGGGTAACTTCCTCTTTATTGATTTTTGAATAAATTTCATCCACATCAGTATATCTGTTAATTATACTAAACATCCCATATTAGATAAGTTTATTTTAAATACCATATAGTGATGCAGTATTAACAACTGGATGAAAAGGTTTTGAGCATAAATAACTGCTCATCATCATCATATCAATTTAGTTTGCTTTATATATGCATTTTTTTCTCTTTTCCCCTTGTTGTTTGTTGTCACTTTCCATAATCCCAGTATAGGCGCTGTGTGTGCGGTGTTGAATCGATAGAAAAGCATTCAATGATTAACCTTTATCTTTCTCTCCACCTAACTACATTACTTTTTAATACTCTCACCCTGTTCCACCCTATTGTGTGGGTACATGCAAGCGAATGCAGTGCAATGCTATGGCAGAGAGTTTTTTCTAGGTTATTTAACTTAACGCGGTCAATCATTCTAGCTCTAACTAAATTCCTGTTCCAGTAATCTAGTTGACCCCAGTCTACTAGTTTCGACTATGTAGTCGACCTCATTTACAGTCACTACATGGTATTTGGTAAATTATATTATTTTTCTTTATTGGATCTATTGGGTCCTTAAGAGTTGGTTGGTTGGCTTAAATGTCAGCCTAATTCCATCCTCATTGAGAATCCTACGTAAGGCCTCTGATATTTCTTCTTCATAAAGCAGTACCACAGGGGCTAGTGCGTCGGTGGCACAGCGGTAGGATCCTCTCCGACGACTCGTGTGGTTCGGGGTTCGATCCCCGACCACAGACGCACTCCTTTACCTCGCTAAGCCAGTAATAAGACTGGTAAATAGGGGAGGTTGGGTATGAAACTAGCAACACCATCCCATAAAAATAAACACCACTGCTACCGAAACTTCAAAGCTCTAGCTTGAAGCCCTATGTTCCACTTGGAACGTAAAGGGATATATAAAAACCACAGGGGCTTTGAATTCTACATTGTTTTGTGTCATTTTTGGTGCTAATTTTGGTTTTTCTATGGTTCCTTGTACGTTTTTAAATAAATTCTCGTGGGTAGTTATTCACCAGTAGTACTTCCCTTGTTAGTTTGATTTCACTATTGAAATCTTCTGACTTAGTAGTTAGATTCCTGGCCCAATTATACAGACATTTAACCAAACCTATCTTGCCCGATTCTGGATGGGATGAATTAAAGTCTAAGTATTTACTAGAGTGTGTGTCGGTCTCCTTTAAATGATACTATCTAACCTATCGCCTTTTCTTCGTTTTTTTCTACAGCCTGGCATGGCCAACTCACCCTATTCATTTCCTAACTCAGAAGTGAATCAGATTCCGTCTACTATTGAGTCCACATATGTTTGTGTGGAACTGAAAGATATGTTCAGATTTCAACACAGTGAATGTGTTATCCACGTATCTCCACCATAACCTACCTAGGAGCAGGAATACACGTCCTAAGGGGTTTATCTTCCCAACTAACTGTCCATAAATATATGTGCTACTATAATGGCGATATTGGTTATCCCACTGTCACCCTATTTGTTTGTTTGTATATTTTATTTTGAAATTTGAATACAGTGGAGGTTAGACATAACTGATCACCCAACGCTATATCATCAATCAAGAGCTTAGTTCTCTTTTTGAGTTCAAGACCAACGTTTCCTCCGTTTTAGCACACACGATACAACCATTGAAGTAATTATTATTATTATTACTAGGTGTAATAAAAAATGAGGTACTATTCATCAAGGCAATAACTTATTATCTGTACATAAAATCAAATTTTATTAACCTACTTTTACAATAGATCATCCATATACTAACCTGTTGTTTGAAGGAAAACATGTGAGTGTCCAAACACTGATTTATAGCTTGAGTCAAACTACACTCTGAAATACGTGGAGATATCTGAGTTCTAGGAGACGACTCATTCAAATTATTGGCATCTGGCAGATCACAGTAACGACCTGACTCCACAGTAGGCATATGGGATAGATGTGAAAGATCTGTCATCTCTTCTGTGCCCAAATCAGCATCCTGCTTATTTTCCATCTGGAAAGAACTTGGTGAAAATTCACATGTATTTGTGGCAGAATTTGTTGCGACCGACCTTGGCATTTGGCAGGGAATATCAAATTTCTCATAGGTTTCATCGTTTACTGGTAAAATGATATCTGTACACTGGACTAAGGTTTCTGTTGTATTCTTTTCTATAGAAGGCATAGAATTCCAAGTGGTGATTAGATTTAGATCAGATTGTTTAGTGGAATACTTCCTCTGGCTAGAAATCCTTCTTAATTTGGTAGAATTACTGGCATTATAAGAGTCAACCAATTCGTTAGGTGTGTTTTGTGATTGTGAGGATAAACCTGAAATAGGCAATCTTTCGTCTGATTCTTGTGAAATATAGTCAGATTTACTGTTACAATTCGACACCTGAGCTGAAGAATTATAATAATTGTCCGATTGTGATTGAGACTGGGAACACCACGCTTCTACAGAAGTTCCTGCTGCGAAAGATGTAATAATATCCGTAATATCTAAGGCCAGTTGTTCAGGAGTCCTGCAGGAAAAGATTTTATAGAAATCACAAGGGTTAGGAACTAAGCAGAACTGAGTAATAAAGTATTCACTAGAATTCTAGTTAGTTTAACTATTATTTCAAATGTCAAAGTATTAATCAAGAAGAATTGCAAGAAATATCAACTTACTTTTTATAAAGTTCTTCTGCATCTGCATCTGAATCTGAAATCCCTCCAGTATTCACCGTTTCATCATGCGAAACAGAGTTGCTTCGACTCGTATAAGTTGGAGTATTAGAAATATCAAAAGTGACTGGGCTAGTTGTAGATGAAGTTGATGGAGTTACAGCAACTTCTTTGTCTTGATTTAGTCGTGTGGAATAACAATCTGGAGAATTTGTAAGAGAAAATCCTTTATCCTGAAGTGAAATATCATGCAGCGAACCCGGTCTGGCAGGATTAACATTTGTCCGTGAAATCTTCGGTTTACACGGAGAATAGTCAGGCAACACCTCCACTTGGTGATGCATCTCCAGATTGTGAGGATTGGCTGAATTTTGAGAAATCAACGGCATTGTTTTTGACAGACTTAATACCTCGTTTTCATTGGGACTTTCAACAGCTGTTGCGCTAGAAATGCGACCTACACCCGATAAGGTATCACACGATGACTGGACTCGATCTTCGAAATTGGGTAAAGCTGAGTTGGAGACAATTTCGGGTAGTTTAAATAAGCGATCCAATACAAGGAAATCATTTTTATGATGGTGGACAAATATGGCATCCGCATGTTGGATGAGTGAAGTCATTACACAATTTGTCAAGCCCTGATTTTTCAGAACCTTAACAAATTAAGTCAGAACAAAAGGTGAGAGTGATATTTTTAAACAAACATAAACAATAAACGTAATGAGTGCATTTGTTTTTCACATAAGTCCATTTATTTAAAATTTTATGCTACACTTCAAACTGCAAGTCTTCTGAGATTACCATGCAATTGATGCATCCTATCGTATCAAGCATGAAGCGGCTGAGTTGCACCTGTGTTATAAGCATAAATATCAGCAAGAGCAACCATGTAACAAAACTCAAATTATATCACAGAAGTGTTGTTGCCTTTACTCCTTGTATTTTTATATAGGACATATAGGACCTAACATATTTCCCTCTTTCAATAGCTATCACTACAGTTTTAATGGTACTCAGTATAGTTTAAAAGTATATCAATGGTCTGGTCTCTCTTCCGCTCATACCATTGCAAGATGTACTACTGTCGATAGGTGAATGACTACGTATAGCTCTCTCTAATGAATTATTAAGTAAATCCAACTTCTTTACACTACCGCACAAAAACCCAGTGATTAATTTTTTTTTAAAAAGAGACAATACAAAAGTAGCATCATTTCGGGACTAATATGTCAAAAAGATATTCAGAACAAGATCTTACCTGTACATCTAAGCTGCATCGAAATACACAGGGTCCAAAGATTATTCCTAAACTGTTATATGACATTTTGTTGACCGGTTCATTTTCAGCTATCTTGTTCAAAAACCGACACAAATATTTTAACAGCTCATAGTTTTCATGCCCCAATGTACATAATACACTTTGTAGTTTAAAAATGTACATGTTTTCATCAGTTGCGTATTCTTTGGCAATCTTAAAGCATATAAAATAATAATAATAAATAAGTGAATTATATCACTGAGAGACTTCGACATCTGACATATATTTATTTCTCTCAAATCGAAAGCTTAAATGAGAGTCTAGTTAAGATTTTATTGGTTTCTTAGAAAAAAAAAGTAACGGGATTTGGACTTGAGCATGCTACACTACAAACTTCAGAGCTTATTTATCATTTAGTTTGTGTTACAGCGTCGATCTAAAGCTGTCAAAGAGAGTCCTTTAGTCCGAAGATTGAGCTTAAAAGATATAAAAGAAAACATACATAAAGCCTTTCGGATTACAATAACACAGAATACAAAGAATTATATTTCCAGACATTGAAGGAGTTAGCCATAAACACACAACCTGTGTACTATTTTAGAACATAAAGATTAGTTTTTTCTTCATACCTCCATTTCTCGACGAGCACAAAAAACAACTGAAACCAAGCCGAAAGATAAGCATAAAGGAATACAAAAGTAATCTACAGAGGAAAACTCCACAAATGAGCATTTCATACCCACTAAATCGGTTTTTTACAATACGCTTAGGTTTGCCCTTAAAATTCTATCAGAAATAATTCGTTTCTGTCCTTACTATGTGCTTTTAGGATAACCTGATTAAGAAGGATATGACATATGGTTACAGAAGAAAGAATTCAAACTTGGTTCACTTCACAGACTGACTGACTGACTGGTTTCAACATAGAACTTTGTACCCATGTGCAGCAGTTCAAGTTGCCACACTCCATGTAGCACGTAGAGCAAGAGAAGAAAGTAAAACGGAATGCAAAATAGAGACAATAAACAGAGGTATGAGACAAAAAGAATAGTTTCATTGGGTATTATAAGTCACAAGGAGTGGAGTCACTTCATAGAATTCTAAGTGGGTTTGGAATTAGTAGGAATAACAAAAAAGATAAAGTACCTTACTTGATCGTTTTTGTAGTAAACGGTTTTATTTTATTATTAGGTTGTTTATTTCCATAGTTACGTTTGTAGATATGTGGCTATTTAAATCAATCAGCCATACAGATTAAACTGTAGTGATTTGAGCAAGCAGTAAAATACCATGATAATTTGGAGTCAAAGGCTAATTTTGTGAAGCGCCTCAACCATTGATAAAAAGACGGCACTAGACAAATGAATACAGGCCTATTAGGAATCACCACCACTTTTACAGCCTGAATGTGTCCTAATGACATAATTTGATAAACTAATCAATAAGATCAAACTTTAGAAAGAGACATCGTATTTAGTAACACCCAACAGCGACCATCTGGTTATGCAACTCAGTATTGTGTTCACGAAGCTGTCTGATACTGATACACAGCTCATAGGCAACATCAGTTTTACAGTTGTTAACACTATTTTCGACAAAGATCGGCAAAGGCAAAAGCCTTCTGATCATCAAAACTATTTTGCACATGAAGTGACGGTTGATCTCTTTTCCTTTACAACTAGAGTAGGCATTAATAACAGATTAGAAGTCATTTACTCAAATCATGTGCTGTTTTGGGTTTACCGATTAGTTATATCGATAGTGGTGGTTGCAGTCCTCTGACATAACTTTAGAGTTGATGCAAACCAAACTGTTGTACTTCTGAGTAGAACATGAGAAACTTTCAAGAGTGACAAATATGCCATAAAACCACTGGATTTCTATTCGGGAAGAATAAGGCTCAGGGATTGAAGAGTTCGACTGTTATACACAAAAACAGATATAGGAACATGTAACAATCATCAGCTGAAGCAAACTCAAGCTAACACATAATCCAAACCACTTTGAAAAACATTTTGTTTTGTAACAGTTTCACTAACACTAACGCTAAACCAGGTCGGTCGGTCGGTCGGTTTTCGACATAGAACTTTGCACATTTGTGCGGCAGTTCAAGTCGCCACAATCTATGTAGCACGCAAAGCAAGAGAAGGAAGTAGAAGAAATGCATAATATAGACAGTAAACAGAGGTGTGAGACAAAGGAATAGTAATAACGGAGAACAAAACAGTTTAATTGGAAATCATAAGTCACAAGGAGTGGATGCATCTGCGCCACTGAGAACGATTTTGAGCCATGTCACCAATTGTTTCCAACCATTGGTTTTTACCATCCCGAGGGCCCCAACCAGGAAGTCTACATCTTCCTACGCTAAACCAGCAACAAAAACCAGAAATAATGGTTTGCGAATTTCAAGACCAGCATTACATGAAATAGTTTTAGACCTTAAACAGTTTAGAAAAAATAAATGGTGAGTTAATATATATGTCAAAAGGTGACAGCAAACTACACGAGCAGTGTACTACCCTTGCAAAAACTCATTTTCAGATTTCTGTCCACAAGAACATTCAAACAGTGTAAAACATAGTATCAAAGCTTATTACTAATAATAACTATTTCTGATACCTAATACACTAAACTTAAGGTCACGTTTCGATGGATGCGAATGAAACAATACACATAAACAATCGTAGGAATTATAACCGGAACCTAAAGAAGCGATTTTATTTTCATTTACGAAACACATATTTCGTACATATTTCCTGTCTTAACCGTATTACGTTTTAGAAATAAAGCAAGTTCCCGATGGATATACAACCAAATTACTCAGGGTGAGCCCTGGCAAATAAAATTGGCTAGTTGATTCATCAGCTTAATATCCCACCTCATTTAGAGTCACATAGCGTGCTGTTTATAAATCAACGGTCTTTAACTGAAAACGTACAGAAACTAGTTTGAATGCTACTAATGGCTGTTTATTCTGTGGTGAAATCTCAAGAAATAAGTTTCCAAATATGCTGATAAATCAGAGTCCGTAAATGTTGCTGAAAATGCAAACCTCACATTTGTAAACAATGTTTTCCCAACTGTATTGAGACTTATTTCATTACTGCAAAGCGGAACTGTCTAAACGACATGCTTTACATTAGCCATATGTTAGTCCAAAGTTTGATAAGCTGGTGGATTTTCCTATCAATTAGCGACTGCTCAATGTAGTTAACTACAAGTCCAGATTACGCACCGAAAAGCCAAAGTACTATCCGCCAACTTTATTGAAAGCAGTTCAACATAAACAAACTAACTACTGAGTATAAACAACTTTCTTACCTTTATACACTTAACTCCATGTTTTTCTGACACAAGTCCATCAGGAAGTTCCCGAAGGAACAGCTTTAAAACTCCTGCTAATGCGTATATGTCAACATTTCCTATTGAATACAAATCGTCGGCTGCCGATATCTGAAAAGTACTCTTAAGTGCTTCGATTAATTTTGCACTTCCATTGATGCGAAAAATTCCTTGGGCATTTAGCCCATTAGTCAGAAGGTATTCACAAATATTTTTGACGATACGAGGGACAGGTTTTATACAGTCTCTCTCAAGTAAAACTTTGAGAGGTACACCAAAGTTGTCGGCTGTTTGCACAAATGTTTTTCTTTTTGATCTTGGACTAGTATTTATTTTGCGTACAAGTCGATCCATTGCTTTGAAAGTGCAAAATATGCATGAATATTTGATAACAATTAAATGATATGCACGAAACTTATATTAAACTTAAGTCACCATATTCCAGATAGCCTCTCATAGAACAATGCCAAACAGACAACCTTGTGAATTGCATCTGATTAACGCGCTTTGGATGAGAGTACATCGGATTTACATATATAAACACATTTCAAGGACCATACTTCATTCAGTTACACACAAAGACTCTTTTATTTTTCACTGGCTCTTGAAAAATGATGACTAATTTCAGAGAATTTTTGGTTTTCATACATTCATTATATATGCTAGTACTCTTCAGCCAAGGTAATGAGGGATCTTAAAACTGTCCATTTAGATAACTCTTCGAAACAGTTCCAGAGTCAATAATTAATTAAGACGGAGGAAGGGTATGTAAATGGATGATCTACAGTTGCTTTTGTCCTCACGGTCCTTGTGAGACTCAATAAGAGTTGCGTGGTACTTTTGGAAGTCATAACGTTTTCAGCATCCAGCTTGCTGCACCACGGAATCGTAAACTTGAGAAACAAGAGACTTTCTTCCAGGTGCTTTATCGCTCTGATGAACTTATATCTCCCATCGAACAATTAAGGACTTGTAAGCCGAAACAGAATAACATCTAGGTTGTCGAGAATATAAAGCATATTTCAGAATCGGTGAAGTTTGTCAGTGATGAGTGCCTAAACAACTCAGGATCGTACACAAATGAGCAAATGGAGCATTACAGCATGCCAAATGCCTCAAGTGCCTGATATCTCACCTGCAACTTAACTAACCGATTCAAATTTCGGCTGGTTTTTAAGCGCATAACATAACCATAACAAAGTACTAGCACTGGTTTTGCATCATTCATGTTGCATGCCTCAAGTGAAGATTCTACGGACGAGGGTTCGGTGGTCAGCCTCTTCCTCTTCTTAACTGTATAACTCCCTCGAACCATAGTCCCGTCCCGCTTATTGCGAGATTGTGCATGAAGTGAGATATATGAGTTGATTCAAAGGGCTGAACGCAGTTAGCAGCCAGAAGTTTCCTCTCTGGCTTTAGAAGCTACCCTGCGATTGTAGTAATACTGAAACTCTGGGAACTGGACCTAAGTCTGAGGTTCCATGAGAAACGTGACATGACAGTAGTGTACATACTAACGCTGAATTCCGAAATCGCTGAAATTATCCCGCATGTTCAGAGTCATTGCATGGATAAGACACTCGAAAGTCCTCTTCGTTCATGTTAGTCGGCGACGTTGGAGTGCTGTTTGTTAAGCGTTTGTTCACACACTGGAATTATTTGCAGCCTATCTTGATGCAGATTATTAAAAATGTTGCGTATTACATCCCTTTGATTTCCATTGACTTTAAAACTATTTATTCTGTTCGTTTCGAAAGTCTTTACCACCAGATCAGTTCATTCTTTTCATTGTAGCTGTTTCATACGTTGCACTCATGCGTCGCTTCAGCGTTTGGGCTAAATGCCCAAGGAATTTTTCGCATCAATGGAAGTGCAAAATTAATCGAAGCACTTAAGAGTACTTTTCAGATATCGGCAGCCGACGATTTGTACTCAATAGGAAATGTTGACATATACGCATTAGCAGGAGTTTTAAAGCTGTTCCTTCGGGAACTTCCTGATGGACTTGTGTCAGAAAAACATGGAGTTAAGTGTATAAAGGTAAGAAAGTTGTTTATACTCAGTAGTTAGTTTGTTTATGTTGAACTGCTTTCAATAAAGTTGGCGGATAGTACTTTGGCTTTTCGGTGCGTAATCTGGACTTGTAGTTAACTACATTGAGCAGTCGCTAATTGATAGGAAAATCCACCAGCTTATCAAACTTTGGACTAACATATGGCTAATGTAAAGCATGTCGTTTAGACAGTTCCGCTTTGCAGTAATGAAATAAGTCTCAATACAGTTGGGAAAACATTGTTTACAAATGTGAGGTTTGCATTTTCAGCAACATTTACGGACTCTGATTTATCAGCATATTTGGAAACTTATTTCTTGAGATTTCACCACAGAATAAACAGCCATTAGTAGCATTCAAACTAGTTTCTGTACGTTTTCAGTTAAAGACCGTTGATTTATAAACAGCACGCTATGTGACTCTAAATGAGGTGGGATATTAAGCTGATGAATCAACTAGCCAATTTTATTTGCCAGGGCTCACCCTGAGTAATTTGGTTGTTTGTCCATCGCACTGTTAATTCAAATTAGATTGAAGACTGGTCGAATATATGACAGAAATAATGGAAAAGTGCAAATAACTGGTTGATATAAGTTTAAAACTTATCCATTGTTTATCACCATTATTGAGATTTTCTTTTGACAAATCACAGTGTTGTAGAGCGACTTTATTGCATATGCCCTCAATGACGTTTGTCTCTATGTTGCTATTGGTTTCAAGTGGCCTTGGTCTTGGGGGAAGATTTAACTGATGTAATATTGTGATTTCATAGACATAACTCAGGCTCATACGTGAAAGAAAGTTATTAACCTGTAATAAGGAAAAGTTGTTCAGAAGGTAAGGAGGACGTTATTTTCCAGTTTATTTGTGTATATACTACTGTGCACCGAGTTGCATTGAGTTCTTAGTGCAACTGCATGTAACTGCATTTACATAAATTGAAACATTGCGAATGCTCCTGTTTCTAGAATAAAAAACGTGATTCTTTTTATTAAGTTTAGTAATGAAGAATGGGATTTCTTCCACCTAAGTGTTATTTAATTGAAGTTGTAATCTGTCTAGGCCCTTGGAGGAGTAAATTCGGCATTCAGAACTCCTATGTAAACCGAAAGTGCTTTTAGTTTATAAATAAGTAAATAAATTTATTCTCATAGTACAGTACATGAGGGACGCCAGTTTACAGGCATCATCAAATTTTTACAGAAATAGAACCATATAATTCAATCAAAATTTACAGGCAGTAGCAAGATATGCTTTACATGTTCGCTGGAGATTACACATACACATGATAAATGTTAATCCCAGTAGTATAAAACAGCCTTTTCACTTATATACAATCATTTCTGTGCAAAGTTGGAAAAATCTGCTAGATTGTCAGTGAGTGCAACACAACAGGAATTACAGAAGTATTGTCTTCGCATTAACAAAAAAACCAGGTCTTTGGTGGATGGATTATAAGTGCCTGGGAAAAAATAAAGCTTGAAGTCAATATTCATACATAACTTTGTTGTGTGCAGAGTCCTTGAATTATAGTTCATTGATGTGTTATTTTGAAATCAGTGATGTGTTTATCTCATTTGATCTGCAATGTCATTGTTGGGAGTAAGTACATAAGCTCCGGACGCATTAATTAATGGATTTCTACTGCTTGTGGGTATTTTCTTAGCGTGAGGAAGGTTTATGAGTTTCAGCTGTTCCGACAGGAGTTGAGAATACTAACTGCTCAGCAACATTATTGATATAAGTTCATCACATTATCTAAGGAAAGGTGGGTTGCAGTTGGTGAGGGATATATGGTGCCCAACGAGCATTCATCTGTCCATGTGATCTTGAGGTGAGTTATACCTTTTTCATGTTGTCGGTTTATGTCCATTTTATTCCACTTATTGTGTTGGGTAGTAGTTTTACAAACGAGATTTCTTGTCTGTTTGAGGATACTTATCTTAACCGTTTATGTTTTATCTAGAATTATAAATATAGGCAAAAAACAACAGGTGTAGTATTTAAGCTTATACATTAAATGGACCTATAATTTCGGAGGCTCTCAGATAGGAACTAGAACTACTATCGTTTGCAAACTCTTGTAGTTTGTCATTAAGCACCTTTTTGAAGGAGGCCAATGTACTTGCTTGACGCATTTCCATTGGCAGTTTATTCCATATCTGTGCACACCTAATCAAGTAAAACTTTTGCCTGGTGGCTGTTTTACATTGTTCGATAGCTACTGTACCCTTAGTGTGTCTTAGTTTGTAGCCATTGTCATCTGAAAGTCGAGTGCCATTAGTAGAGGTAAAAACTAAGTGGTTTAGAAGCTTATAGTAAAGTGTCAAGTTTAGTCTCAGGTGTCTTAGCCATAGTGTTTCCAGTCCTAGGCTATCACATCTAGTGGAGTAGTTCGTACCATTTCCGGTTCCGAGTAATTTTAACGTGAAGTACCTCTGCACTTCCTCGACTTTCAATTTGTCCTCTATGTGTATGCTACTATACATGAATGAACAGTAATCAAATAAAGGACGCACACAAACCTCGTACAACAGAATTCTAGACTCATTTCTGTAGAAGTTCCTGAGTAGAAAGCCGATAAGTCTGCGTGACTTTGACACTTGTTTGGAGATATGTTCAGAAAATGATAAGTTATGTGAATATTTCAGCCCTAGGTCCAGTACAGATTCCAGTCGTTGAAGTGCATGGCCTTGAATTGTCAGGTCAAGTTCTAAATTGTTGCAACCTATGCGGAGCCAGCCACATTTTTCGACACTAAATTGGAGTTGCCAGGTGTCACACCATCTGTCCATTTTTTCTAATTCTTGCTGTATGGCGTTTACTGTTATTCCAAGATCTGTGTTCTTGCATTTATACGTCACTTTTAAGTCAGCTGCATATAGCATTGGTTTACCTACACTAAAGCATTCACAGATACCGTTTATATATATTGTGAATAAGAGTGGGCCTAATACACTCCCCTGGATTACACCACTACTTACTGGTTTAGGCCTTGAGATTATCGAGCCAACTTTCGTTGTCTGACTTCGGCCACAGAGAAATGATTTTATCCAGCTCAGGAGAGGATCACATATCCCTAGTGAGCATAACCTGCTGACTAGCAGATTATGGGGAACTCCGTCGAAGGCTTTTGTTATATCGAAATATAGTACAACCACTAGTTCTCTGTTGTCCCTACTTCGTGTAACTTCATTGAAAAAGTCTATTTGACAGGTCACACATGATCTTTTTTTAAGAAATCCGTGTTGTGATGGATTGATAAGTTCATGTTCTAGTAAGTTGTCTGACACTTGGTCTTTAACCACTGTCTCCATTATTCGGGATATTACCGGTGTTATATTGATAGGTCGATAGTTGCATACACTGGTTTTGGCCCCTACTTTGTGCTTAGGTAATATGTATGTGGTTTTCCACACTTCAGGATAAGTTCCAGTTTCCAACGAGAGAGTAAATATTCTAAGTAACAAGACTACCATTTCCGTGCTACCATTTTTGTACATGACAGATGGTATGTCATCTGTTCCAGTACTACCATTAGACTTCAAAGTCTTAATCGCTGAGTCTAAATTTTGTATATTAAAGTCTATTTCGCCTAATTTGTGGTTACTTTTGCAGGTCATTTGGAAATTTTGGGTCGGGTGCACTCTGGCGTCATTGCAAAACCACTCATTGAGGAGTTCACTTATAACCTGGGGATCATTGTATATTATACCCTTATGCTCCAAGCTGCTTACAGTATTGTCTTTACTGCTTCTTAGACGTTTCTGCAATATCTTACAAAGTTCCTGAGTTTTGGAGTTGCCCACAAGCACTTTATTTTCTTCAAGTTGTGACATCATTTTGCGTTTATCTTCAAGCCGTTTAAGAGTTTCATGTATTTGGTTTAACGCATTAAATTCCTTAAATACACGGTATTTCCTTTTCAATATCTTTAGTTTTAGTCGCGTTTTGTGGTCTATAAATGGAGGTGGTGTCTTTAGAGCAGATTTTAGGGGCGCAATTGTCTCTTGCTGAGCCAATTGTTTTGTAGAAAATATCAAGTGATACTTCTAAGTTATTGTTAATGAAGTATTCTTCCCAGTCAGAACTTCTCAGCAGATCTGATAGGAATTCCCAATCGGCATTCTTATAGTCCCTATATTGATAGTGCACCGGGGAAATTTTAGGTGTGTGTTTAGTTGTTAGTCGGAGGAGTAGCGTGCAGTAAATCTTACTGACTTCCTGCATAAATTTGATATTTGTCAAGTGTTTATTTAAAATCTGCTGGAGTAAAGCAAAGTAAGAGTTGTAATGCATAATTCAAAGACTTGTTGTAGTCATTGGTATTGCCAGGATACCACTTACTCGTGTTATGCAGCCGAAATATACAAATCTCGCTTTATTGAGGAAACAGTATAATGCCCGCAAAAGTATTGTGTCAGTTAATGAATTTCATAAATTCGACAGAATGTTTTCTATTCAGTGACTACTGTTTGCGAATTATCCGAGAAAACACATTTCCAATTGGGATGTAACACAAGGCTGAATTCTTAAACTGTCATCCTTATATCATTTCAATCCAATCACACATATATCAGTAGGATAGTCTATAATTGACTTTAGAGACTTATCATCATCATCAACTTACAGTTTACTGTACACCTAGACTGTGAGAAGTAACCCCTGATACTGGAAAATATGAAAAGAATACCGGTGTTTGATTATAGGTGTCTGTGTTCTATCTCGTGAGTAAAGCAGTATAATATGGCGATTGCTGTTGAGGTTACGCATTAAGTGTTAGGTGAGGAGGGTAAGTTAGTCTTCAAGGTAGGGAAGCTGAATAGGTTGAGGTGGCTATAACACGTGATGGCATACCAAGCCATCGCCTTCCTCGATGGATAATGTTAGCCAGCACATGTTAAGGTTCAAAATGTGTTTGGGTCGGTCAAATGAAAAACTGATATTGGTTCATAAAATCGTTGACAGTCAGCTAGAAGAACCACTAGATATATGTCTCCAAGTCTTTGTTTATGGCACAGATACATTCACTCTGTGTAATCTCACGTATCTATTCAACTCATGTTGTCACTATTTATTCTCCCTCAAATTTTTGCTCGTTAAACTTAAACAATCTAGGCGATTGGAGCGAAAAGTGGCAACTGACTTTCAACCCAGACAAGTGCGGTATAGCCCACCTTGGACGCTGGAAACCGAGAATGTGCCTATATATGTACGGCAAGCTCCTCTCGAAACTGAACACTGTCACAGATCTCGGGATAACATACTCAGATCTAACCTTCTCCGATCATGCAAATAAGGTTGTATCCAACTGTAAACGACTTATTGGCTTTGTGCTGCGTAACTTCTACAACCAAGAAGCAAGATTAGCTTTATATAGAACATGTATCCACCCTGTTTGATTTACCTGTAAACTGAGGAATTTGAGTGTGACACAGCGGCATGTGCCGGCAAGGTATTCTTTGTGCCCTAAATATTCTGCAGGTACAAGTAGAATTG